>LR999451.1:22966882-24166882 GCA_905216605.1 Arabidopsis arenosa
CTAGTCATATTTGACTCCAAAACACTAACCAAGCTTCTTATTGCCTCTCAAATTTTTGTGGGTATGGCCGAAGTCCTATGAGTTTTTGGTTTTGGAGCTTCTAAACGGAAAAATACTACTTTAGCTTACGGGATCCGGTTGCGGTTCTAGTTCTTATACCCTATCATACACACGAGATCTAGTCATATTTGACTCGAAAAACACAATTGAAGCTTTTTATTGCCTCTCAAAGCTTAGTGGGTATGGCCGAATTCCTATGAGTTTTTGGTTTTGGAGCTTCTAAACAGAAAAACACTACTTTAGCTTACGGGATCCGGTTGCGGTTCTAGTTCTTATACCCAATTATACACACGAGATCTAGTCATATTTGACTCTAAAAAAACTTACCAAGCTTCTTATTGCCTTTCAAAGCATTGTGGGTGTGGCCGAAGTCCTATGAGTTTTCTGTTTTGGAGCTTCTAAACGGAAAAACACTATTTTAGCTTACGGGATCCGGTTGCGGTTCTAGTTCTTATACCCAATCATACACACGAGATCTAGTCATATTTGACTCCAAAAACACTAACCAAGCTTTTTATTGCCTCTCAAAGCTTAGCGGGTATGGCCGAAGTCCTATGAGTTTTTGGTTTTGGAGCTTCTAAACAGAAAAACACTACTTTAGCTTATGGGATCCGGTTGCGGTTCTAGTTCTTATACCCAATCATACACACGAGATCTAGTCATATTTGACTCTAAAAACACTAACCAAGCTTCGTATTGCCTTTCAAAGCATGGTGGGTGTGGCCGAAGTCCTATGAGTTTTCTGTTTTGGAGCTTCTAAACTGAAAAACACTACTTTAGCTTTCGGGATCCGGTTGCGATTCTAGTTCTTATACCCAATCATACACACGTGATCTAGTCATATTTGACTCCAAAAACACTAACCAAGCTTCTTCTTGCCTCTCAAAGCTTTGTTGGTGTGGTCGAAGTTCTATGAGTTTTAGGTTTTGGAGCTTCTAAACGGAAAAACACTAATTGGCTTACGGGATCCGGTTGCGGTTCTAGTTCTTATAACCTATCATACACACGAGATCTAGTCATATTTGACTCCAAAAACACTAACCAAGCTTCTTATTGCCTTCCGAAGCATTGTGGGTGTGGCCGAAGTCCTATGAGTTTTCTGTTTTGGAGCTTCTAAATTGAAAAACTCTACTTTAGCTTACGAGATCCGGTTGCGGTTCTAGTTCTTATACCCAATTATACACACGTGATCTAGTCATATTTGACTCCAAAAACACTAACCAAACTACTTATTGCCTCTCAAAGCTTTGTGGGTGTGGCCGAAGTTCTATGAGTTTTCGGTTTTGGAGCTTCTAAACGGAAAAACACTACATTGGCTTACGGGATCCGGTTGCGGTTCTAGTTCTTATATCCTATCATACACACGAGATCTAGTCATATTTGACTCCAAAAACACTAACCAAGCTTCTTATTGCCTTTCAAAGTTTTGTGGGTGTGGCCGAAGTCCTATGAATTTTTGGTTTTGGAGCTTCTAAACGGAAAAAACATTACTTTAGCTTACGGGATCCGGTTGCGGTTCTAGTTCTTATACCCAATCATACACACGATTTCTAGTCATATTTGACTCCAAAAACACTAACCAAGCTTCTTATTGCCTCTCAAAGTTTTGTGGGTATGGCCGAAGTCCTATGAGTTTTTGGTTTTGGAGCTTCTAAACGGAAAAATACTACTTTAGCTTACGGGATCCGGTTGCGGTTCTAGTTCTTATACCCTATCATACACACGAGATCTAGTCATATTTGACTCGAAAAACACAATTGAAGCTTTTTATTGCCTCTCAAAGCTTAGTGGGTATGGCCGAATTCCTATGAGTTTTTGGTTTTGGAGCTTCTAAACAGAAAAACACTACTTTAGCTTACGGGATCCGGTTGCGGTTCTAGTTCTTATACCCAATTATACACACGAGATCTAGTCATATTTGACTCTAAAAAAACTTACCAAGCTTCTTATTGCCTTTCAAAGCATTGTGGGTGTGGCCGAAGTCCTATGAGTTTTCTGTTTTGGAGCTTCTAAAGGGAAAAACACTACTTTAGCTTACGGGATCCGGTTGCGGTTCTAGTTCTTATACCCAATCATACACACGAGATCTAGTCATATTTGACTCCAAAAACACTAACCAAGCTTTTTATTGCCTCTCAAAGCTTAGCGGGTATGGCCGAAGTCCTATGAGTTTTTGGTTTTGGAGCTTCTAAACAGAAAAACACTACTTTAGCTTACGGGATCCGGTTGCGGTTCTAGTTCTTATACCCAATCATACACACGAGATCTAGTCATATTTGACTCTAAAAACACTAACCAAGCTTCTTATTGCCTTTCAAAGCATTGTGGGTGTGGCCGAAGTCCTATGAGTTTTCTGTTTTGGAGCTTCTAAACTGAAAAACACTACTTTAGCTTACGGGATCCGGTTGCGATTCTAGTTCTTATACCCTATCATACACACGTGATCTAGTCATATTTGACTCCAAAATCACTAACCAAGCTTCTTCTTGCCTCTCAAAGCTTTGTGGGTGTGGTCGAAGTTCTATGAGTTTTAGGTTTTGGAGCTTCTAAACCGAAAAACACTAATTGGCTTACGGGATCCGGTTGCGGTTCTAGTTCTTATAACCTATCATACACACGAGATCTAGTCATATTTGACTCTAAAAACTCTAACCAAGCTTCTTATTGCCTTTCGAAGCATTGTGGGTGTGGCCGAAGTCCTATGAGTTTTCTGTTTTGGAGCTTCTAAACTTGAAAAACTCTACTTTAGCTTACGAGATCCGGTTGCGGTTCTAGTTCTTATACCCAATTATACACACGTGATCTAGTCATATTTGACTCCAAAACACTAACCAAGCTTCTTATTGCCTCTTAAAGCTTTGTGGGTGTGGCCGAAGTTCTATGAGTTTTCGGTTTTGGAGCTTCTAAACGGAAAAACACTACTTTAGCTTACGGGATCCGGTTGCGGTTCTAGTTCTTATACCCAATCATACACACGAGATCTAGTCATATTTGACTCCAAAAACACTAACCAAGCTTCTTATTGCCTCTCAAAGCTTTGTGGGTATGGCCGAAGTCCTATGAGTTTTTGGTTTTGGAGCTTCTAAACGGAAAAATACTACTTTAGCTTACGGGATCCGGTTGCGGTTCTAGTTCTTATACCCTATCATACACACGAGATCTAGTCATATTTGACTCGAAAAACACAATTGAAGCTTTTTATTGCCTTTCAAAGCTTAGTGGGTATGGCCGAAGTCCTATGAGTTTTTGGTTTTGGAGCTTCTAAACAGAAAAACACTACTTTAGATTACGGGATCCGGTTGCGGTTCTAGTTCTTATACCCAATCATACACACGAGATCTGGTCATATTTGACTCAAAAAACACTAACCAAGCTTCTTATTGCCTTTTAAAGCATTGTGGGTGTGGCCGAAGTCCTATGAGTTTTTGGTTTTGGAGCTTCTAAACGGAAAAAACACTACTTTAGCTTACGGGATCCGGTTGCGGTTCTAGTTCTTATACCCTATCATACACACGAGATCTAGTCATATTTGACTCCAAAAACACAATTGAAGCTTTTTATTGCCTCTCAAAGCTTAGTGGGTATGGCCGAATTCCTATGAGTTTTTGGTTTTGGAGCTTCTAAACAGAAAAACACTACTTTAGCTTACGGGATCCGGTTGCGGTTCTAGTTCTTATACCCAATTATATACACGAGATCTAGTCATATTTGACTCTAAAAAAACTTACCAAGCTTCTTATTGCCTTTCAAAGCATTGTGGGTGTGGCCGAAGTCCTATGAGTTTTCTGTTTTGGAGCTTCTAAACGGAAAAACACTACTTTAGCTTACGGGATCCGGTTGCGGTTCTAGTTCTTATACCCAATCATACACACGAGATCTAGTCATATTTGACTCCAAAAACACTAACCAAGCTTTTTATTGCCTCTCAAAGCTTAGCGGGTATGGCCGAAGTCCTATGAGTTTTTGGTTTTGGAGCTTCTAAACAGAAAAACACTACTTTAGCTTACGGGATCCGGTTGCGGTTCTAGTTCTTATACCCAATCATACACACGAGATCTAGTCATATTTGACTCTAAAAACACTAACCAAGCTTCTTATTGCCTTTCAAAGCATTGTGGGTGTGGCCGAAGTCCTATGAGTTTTCTGTTTTGGAGCTTCTAAACTGAAAAACACTACTTTAGCTTACGGGATCCGGTTGCGATTCTAGTTCTTATACCCTATCATACACACGTGATCTAGTCATATTTGACTCCAAAATCACTAACCAAGCTTCTTCTTGCCTCTCAAAGCTTTGTGTGTGTGGTCGAAGTTCTATGAGTTTCAGGTTTTGGAGCTTCTAAACGGAAAAACACTAATTGGCTTACGGGATCCGGTTGCGGTTCTAGTTCTTATAACCTATCATACACACGAGATCTAGTCATATTTGACTCTAAAAACTCTAACCAAGCTTCTTATTGCCTTTCGAAGCATTGTGGGTGTGGCCGAAGTCCTATGAGTTTTCTGTTTTGGAGCTTCTAAATTGAAAAACTCTACTTTAGCTTACGAGATCCGGTTGCGGTTCTAGTTCTTATACCCAATTATACACACGTGATCTAGTCATATTTGACTCCAAAATCACTAACCAAACTACTTATTGCCTCTCAAAGCTTTGTGGGTGTGGCTGAAGTTCTATGAGTTTTCGGTTTTGGAGCTTCTAAACGGAAAAACACTACATTGGCTTACGGGATCCGGTTGCGGTTCTAGTTCTTATATCCTACCATACACACGAGATCTAGTCATATTTGACTCCAAAAACACTAACCAAGCTTCTTATTGCCTTTCAAAGTTTTGTGGGTGTGGCCGAAGTCCTATGAATTTTTGGTTTTGGAGCTTCTAAACGGAAAAATATTACTTTAGCTTACGGGATCCGGTTGCGGTTCTAATTCTTATACCCAATCATACACACGATTTCTAGTCATATTTGACTCCAAAAATACTAACCAAGCTTCTTATTGCCTCTCAAAGTTTTGTGGGTATGGCCGAAGTCCTATGAGTTTTTGGTTTTGGAGCTTCTAAACGGAAAAATACTACTTTAGCTTACGGGATCCGGTTGCGGTTCTAGTTCTTATACCCTATCATACACACGAGATCTAGTCATATTTGACTCGAAAAACACAATTGAAGCTTTTTATTGCCTCTCAAAGCTTAGTGGGTATGGCCGAAGTCCTATGAGTTTTTGGTTTTGGAGCTTCTAAACAGAAAAACACTACTTTAGATTACGGGATCCGGTTGCGGTTTTAGTTCTTATACCCAATCATACACACGAGATCTGGTCATATTTGACTCAAAAAACACTAACCAAGCTTCTTATTGCCTTTTAAAGCATTGTGGGTGTGGCCGAAGTCCTATGAGTTTTTGGTTTTGGAGCTTCTAAACAGAAAAACACTACTTTAGCTTACGGGATCCGGTTGCGGTTCTAGTTCTTATACCCTATCATACACACGAGATCTAGTCATATTTGACTCCAAAAACACAATTGAAGCTTTTTATTGCCTCTCAAAGCTTAGTGGGTATGGCCGAAGTCCTATGAGTTTTTGGTTTTGGAGCTTCTAAACAACACTACTTTAGCTTACGGGATCCGGTTGCGGTTCTAGTTCTTATACCCAATCATACACACGAGATCTGGTCATATTTGACTCTAAAAACACTAACCAAGCTTCTTATTGCCTTTCAAAGCATTGTGGGTGTGGCCGAAGTCCTATGAGTTTTCTGTTTTGGAGCTTCTAAACCGAAAAACACTACTTTATCTTACGGGATCCGGTTGCGGTTCTAGTTCTTATACCTAATCATACACACGTGAGCTAGTCATATTAGTCTTTGCTTGCCCTCAAGCAAACAATTAAGAACAAGCTGGAGGAGTAGTTTGAAAGTGGGGACTCAGAACCAAAGCATTGAAACAAAGCAAATGAACTCAATGTCCAAGTTAATAGTTGTGGAATGCATAGAGACTAAACTCTACTCAAAAACTTTAGCCATATTCATCACAAGACAACCTAACATTTGTTCCAATCTACACACACCTTCAGATCATCAATTCCCCTTAACATTCATTAAGTTCAAACCGTGAATCAAGCAAAACATTGTTGAAGAACTCATTTGGTTAAGGGACAAGGCTGAGGAACAAAGATGGTTCCTCTGTAAATGGTTTCAGACTTTTAATAGCAACAGGGAACTCTCACGAATGGACAGAGCTTTAGCAGAATGCTAAAGGTTAGAACCAACCTATGCATACAAGAACAGACCCCATCTACCCAAACAACAGTGAGCATATCAAATCCCATAGATGGTCCTATCTCTAAACCCCAGAAATGATCCTAATTCTACCCTTTGCACTCAAGGCATGTTTCAATAAACTTTTGGATCAACCCATTCTTTCTTTTTGGTTTTGTTCTAAGGAGAGGTTTTCTTTTAGAGTTTCTAGCGGATTGGGACTTTCTTTAACAACTAAGGCTCTTCTTTTCATCTCATGACTTAAGACATTTCTAGGCTTTTGCCCTTCTTTTTACTTTGCACAGAGCCCAACTTCTTTTATTTTCAAACTTCCCAAATCCTTTACTAGACTAACATGATATTTTTTTTTTTCTGTTTCACTTCCATCTCCTAAGAACAATAACACTTGTCTTTCTTTCTCTTTTTTTTTTTTTTCAAACACATTCCCAAACCCAAAGTAAAACTCCCACCTAGTCCTATCTAGCCCAAAAAGCGTGGACTAGAACTACATGGGATACCATTCTTGTCGGTTCATACCTAACACTTTCTACCAAGCTCAATCCGGAAATAGGCCTTACACACACACAAATTAATTCAGGGCTTGAAAGAAAGGTTAGGTTCAGGGTAGGGGAAACTGTTCCAATAATGGGAATCAGCTACTTGGATTAGCAAGAGTGGTGGAAGGTGAAAGAAAATCCAAGTGTGTGTATTGGTAGCCACAAGTTCAACAACAATGCAAAGACATGATAATTACAAGTCAAATTCAGGTTCTAATAGGCAGGGAAGAGAATCACATCAAGCATGCTTCAATCAAAACAAGTGAGTCAAGTTGTGAATTCCAAATATGGTGCTGTCTTACTTCAAGTTCTATCACAAGCATTAAACAAGTAACAACGAGGGCATTGAATTCATTCAGTAAGTGAGCATGCTAACAAGGTTATCTCATCATCATTCCCTATGCATATGCAACAATCCTATATGAAACCTTCTAGACTCAATATTAAAATGAAAATGCAACTACATGAACACTCTCTTTTTATGAAATCATTTTCAGAAATTTTTCAAATTTTTAGGGTTTTTTCAATGACATAGATGAATGCAGACAATATGTATAATGCAAGAAAAATTTGAAAACAAGAACAAAGCAAACACATCAGATATTTCTTGAGCCCTCCCCCAAACTTAAATCACACAGTCCTCTGTGTGACCAAATTTGGAAGAGAGTACTCAGGACAAACAAATAAGGAAAGAAGACATGAGATGGTATACACAATGGGGAAGTGGAGTTGTTACCTCAACTGAAGAAGGAGTTAATGTGCTCATCAATGCCTGCTTGTGTGTACAGCTAGGCCATTGATGAGTCTTATTGTTGTGCTTCTGCTCCTTCTCCTTCTTGATACTCGACCACGTCTTCTCATCACCATGTGGCTTGTGTTGGTTGAGTATGATGTTGATTTTGAAAAATTTGGATCAAAAATCACATCATACTCGACTGCAATTCTTCATTACCATGTGGCCTCCTTGTGGTCGAGTATTCTGTTGCACTCTCAGAACCAGAATCCACTTCATACTCGATTGCACAGCTTCACTTGCTCCTTGCAGGATTTGGTCGAGTGTTTTGTTGCACACTAGAGCCAGAATCCACTTCACTCAGCTCATGACGCTTATCTCCTGAAAGCACTACCAAAATGCATTAAAAATAACAAGAAAAGTAAAAATATGTACAGGGATAGACATGGGACTTCCTCCCAAGTGAGCTTGTTTTAAGTCATTAGCTTGACTTCTCACACTTATTAGGCTTAGGGTGGTTTGCAGAGAGGAAATGAGGTTTCCTCTTCTTCTTGAGTAGAGTGATCATCATACTCAGCAGGCTCTCTTGATAGGTTTGCAATTGGGTACTCAGTGGTTCTTTTCTCGAAGTAAGCTTCTTTTTGATCAGGAGGATAGGCTTCTTCTCTAAACAATTCCAATGTGAATTCACATCCTTCTTTGCTGATCAGAGTAGTGGCTCCATCATTTGGGACGTCCTTGATGTTGAGTGGTACTTGGTTGGCTTTTCCATGGAGATCCTTGATTTGATCCTTCAGCTCTTTTACAATGTCTACTAACTCCCTTATGGCTTTGTCCTGCCATTTGGACCTCTCCTTGAATTCTAACCAATCATCTGATGCCAAAGTGCTTGCTTTGAGCTGTTGCTCGAGTTGTTCGGTCAAACATGAGCTCTCAGGGAAAGTTGGAGGCTTCTTCGAGTTGTTGGTGGAAACAGTTGGTCGAGCATGTGTTGAACTTACTTCATTTGCTCCCATAACCTTTGTATAAGACCCCATCAAACCCTTGTAGACCTCTGACCCAGCTGATGCCTTATGTGAATCTAATGACTTCTCAGAACTTAAAGTCTCACTATGGAGATACCCAACTTTACCACTCTTGGTCAAAACAGTTTTTAAGTTATTTGCTTCTTCAAGTTCAACTAGTAGTTCATCAGCTAGCCGATCCATTTCCTCAACTAAGAAGGTCTGTCCTTCTATTGTCGGCTTCTTCATAGCATCATTGATGTTTAACTTCATTTTAAAATTCTTCCCCAGATTAAGATCAATCTTCCCTTGCTTAACATCTATGATTGCTCCAGCTGTAGCCAAGAAGGGCCTTCCTAAGATCAAGGGGTCTTTTGGTTCTTCATCCATGTCCAACACTACGAAGTCTGTAGGCACCTCTACATTTCCAATCTTGATAGGCAAATCTTCTAATAACCCATGAGGTAGTCTAACAGACCTATCAGCCAAGATCAAGGAGATGTTGCAGTATTTATACATGTTGAAACCCAACCTCTTAGCTACTGAGAGTGGCATGAGACTTACTGATGCTCCTAGGTCACAAAGGCACTTATTAAAAGTCAATGAACCGAGGGAGCATGGTAGAGTGAATGAACCAGGGTCTCCTTGCTTTTCTAGGACAACCTTCTTCTGTATGATGGCACTGCACTCATGGCTCAGAACTGTTGTTCTCTGAACCTCTTGAATTCTCTCCCTGATCAAGTCTTTCAGGAACTTTTGGGAATCCGGGATAAGCGCGAGAGCATCAACAAGAGGTATCCTGGCTTCAACGTCTTTGATATTTTCTGCAAACATAGCTCTGTACTTATCTGCCAACGCTTTCTTGTGTCGACCAGGGAATGGGAGTGGAGGCTTGTAAGAAGGAGGAACAAAGACCTTTTCCTTGTTTTTAACAGCACTTGGTTTCAGAGTAGTGGATGGCGTTACTGGAATTGTTGGTCGAGTATGACCATCGAGTATGGGGTCGAGTATGGGCTCCACTCCTTAGGGTGATAGCATGAACATTAGCATACTCCTTTGGATTCTGAATTGCTTTCCCTGGGAGTTGTCCTGGAGGTTTTGGAGCAGAAGTAGATGCAGATTGTCCCTCTAAGTATCGGACCTTGGAGCTCAATGCTTCCACCTTTACATTCAGGTCATTGTAGCTACAATCTAGCTTATGGTGTAATTCAGCCATCTTCTTAGCGATCTCCATTGAGCCAGATGCTTGTCCTTGGAGAAGCTGTTGTAGCATTTGCTTCATATCGGAATTAGGAGCAGCAGGACTTTGGTGTTGTTGAGGTGCAAACCCAGGTGGTGGTTGCCATTGGTAATTCCCTTGAAATTGTTGCTTCGGAACAAAACCTTGGTTGTAAGGAACAAAAGGTTTGTTCTGGTTCTGCTTTTGTAGTGGAGGATACACTTGATCCTGTGGATTAGCAACGTTGGTGCTGCGGTAAGAAAGGTTGGGGTTGTTAGTCTTGAAGTTGTTGTACCCTTTGTAGCCACCTTGATTGTTGATGTAGCTGACCTCTTCTAACTGGTTCCCCTCCCCATCTTGGACTTGATACTGCTCGTCATCAACTAGAAAGTGCACATGCTTCTGCTGGCCAAGGAGAATCTTGTCCAATTTCTCATTAAGAGCTTTCATCTCTTTCTTGTGCTTATCATCTAAGTCAATTGTTCCTCTGTTGGTCTTGTCGCTGTCCTTGTTGTAATTACCATCTGACTGAGCTAAGTTCTCAACCAATTCCCAGCCTTCAGCAACATCCTTGTTTTGGAAATTTCCATTGCTCGCGGTATCTAGAAGTATTCTGATCCGTGGAAGAGCACCTCTATAAAGGGTGCTGAGCAAAGAGGCTTTACTGAAGCCATGATGAGGGCATTGGTTGGTATAGCTTTTGAAGCGCTCCCAGGCTTCACAGAAGCTTTCTCCATTCTTTTGTGCAAAACCGGAAATCTCATTGCGGAGTCTAGCAGTCCTTGCATTTGAAAAGAATTTTGTAAGAAAAGCCTTCTTGCAATCGTCCCAGGATGTGATGGATCCAGGTAGAAGATTCTTTTCCCAGATATGTGCTTTGTCACCTAAGGAGAATGGGAACAACCGGAGCTTGAATCCATCTTCACTGACTCCATTGATTTTTGTTAGACTGCAGAGCCTATCAAATTCGTCTAAGTGGTCGAGTGGGTCTTCCATAGGCAGACCATGGAACTTGTTTCCCTGAATCATCGAGATGAGACCACTTTTAATCTCGAAGTTGTTGTTTTGGACAGTAGAAGGAACAATCCCTTGCCTCTGATGGTGATTCCTTGGTGCATCTCCAGCACCAATGTTTGCAGGTAGATTGTGGTTATCTTGTTCATCAGCCATTCTGAGAGGATGGTTGTGTTCAAGATCTATAGTGTCTCTTCTTTCCCGTAGTTCTCTTGTTAAACGGTTGATGTTGTCGTTGAAAAGAAGATTCTGATTGCCTTTTGATCTAGTTTGCATACAGTAGAGTTATACCTGGATCAAGAAGACAATAAGAAAAACACTAAGTTAGTAACCGGAGTGAAAATTGAAATGGAACTTGATCTAAGCAAGTCTGAAATCTCAAATGTAACAAACAAACACCCAAATGGCAACGGCGCCAAATTGATAATAACCAAGCTTCTTATTGCCTCTCAAAGCTTTGTGGGTGTGGTCGAAGTTCTATGAGTTTTCAAGTTTTGGATCTTCTAAACGGAAAAACACTACTTTAGCTTACGGGATCCGGTTGCGGTTCTAGTTCTTATACCCTATCATACACACGAGATCTAGTCATATTTGACTATAAAAACACTAACCAAGCTTCTTATTGCCTTTTAAAGCATTGTGGGTGTGGCCGAAGTCCTATGAGTTTTCTGTTTTGGAGCTTCTAAACTGAAAAACACTACTTTAGCTTACTGGATCCGGTTGCGGTTCTAGTTCTTATACCCAATCATACACACGTGATCTAGTCATATTTGACTCCAAAAACACTAAACAAGCTTCTTATTGCCTCTCAAAGCTTTGTGGGTGTGGCCGAAGTTCTATGAGTTTTCGGTTTTGGATCTTCTAAACGGAAAAACACTACTTTGGCTCACGAGATCCGGTTGCGGTTCTAGTTCTTATACCATATCATACACACGAGATCTAGTCATATTTAACTCCAAAAACACTAACCAAGCTTCTTATTGCCTTTCAAAGTTTTGTGGGTGTGGCCGAAGTCCTATGAGTTTTTGGTTTTGGAGCTTCTAAACGGAAAACACATTACTTTAGCTTACGGTATCCGGTTGCGGTTCTAGTTCTTATACCCAATCATACACACAATTTCTAGTCATATTTGACTCCAAAAACACTAACCAATATTCTTATTGCCTCTAAGAGCTTTGTGGGTATGACCGAAGTCCTGTAAGTTTTCGGTTTTAGAGCTTCTAAACGAAAAAACACAACTTTTGCTTACGGGATCCGTTTGCGGTTCTAGTTCTTATACCCTATCATACACACGAGACCTAGTCATATTTGACTCCAAAAACACTAACCAAGCTTCTTATTACCTTTCAAACCTTTGTGGGTGTGGCTGAAGTCCTTTGAGTTTTTGGTTTTGGAGCTTCTAAGCGGAAAAAAAATTACTTTAGCTTACGGGATCCGGTTGCGGTTCTAGTTCTTATACCCAATCATACACACGATTTCTAGTCATATTTGACTCCAAAAACGCTAACCAAGCTTTTTATTGCCTCTCAAAGCTTTGTGGGTAAGGCCGAATTCCTATGAGTTTTTGGTTTTGGAGCTTCTAAACAGAAAAACACTACTTTAGCTTACGGTATCCGGTTGCGGTTCTAGTTCTTATACCCAATCATACACACGATTTCTAGTCATATTTGACTCCAAAAACACTAACCAATATTCTTATTGCCTCTAAGAGCTTTGTGGGTATGACCGAAGTCCTGTAAGTTTTCGGTTTTAGAGCTTCTAAACGAAAAAACACAACTTTTGCTTACGGGATCCGTTTGCGGTTCTAGTTCTTATACCCTATCATACACACGAGATCTAGTCATATTTGACTCCAAAAACACTAACCAAGCTTCTTATTACCTTTCAAACCTTTGTGGGTGTGGCTGAAGTCCTTTGAGTTTTTGGTTTTGGAGCTTCTAAGCGGAAAAAAAATTACTTTAGCTTACGGGATCCGGTTGCGGTTCTAGTTTTTATACCCAATCATACACACGATTTCTAGTCATATTTGACTCCAAAAACGCTAACCAAGCTTTTTATTGCCTCTCAAAGCTTTGTGGGTAAGGCCGAATTCCTATGAGTTTTTGGTTTTGGAGCTTCTAAACAGAAAAACACTACTTTAGCTTACGGGATCCGGTTGCGGTTCTAGTTCTTATACCCAATCATATACACGAGATCTAGTCATATTTGACTTTAAAAACACTAACCAAGCTTTTTATTGCCTTTCAAAGCATTGTGGGTATGGCCGAAGTCCTATGAGTTTTCTGTTTTGCAGCTTCTAAACTGAAAAATACTTCTTTAGCTTACGGTATCCGGTTGCGGTTCTAGTTCTTATACCCAATCATACACACGATTTCTAGTCATATTTGACTCCAAAAACACTAACCAAGCTTCTTATTGCCTCTCAAAGCTTTGTGGGTATGACTGAAGTCCTATAAGTTTTCGGTTTTGGAGCTTCTAAACGAAAAAACATAACTTTTGCTTACGGGATCCGTTTGCGGTTCTAGTTCTTATACCCTATCATACACACGAGATCTAGTCATATTTGACTCCAAAAACACTAACCAAGCTTCTTATTGCCTCTCAAAGCTTTGTGGGTATGACTGAAGTCCTATAAGTTTTCGGTTTTGGAGCTTCTAAACGAAAAAACATAACTTTTCCTTACGGGATCCGTTTGCGGTTCTAGTTCTTATACCCAATCATACACACGATTTCTAGTCATATTTGACTCCAAAAACACTAACCAAGCTTCTTATTGCCTCTCAAAGCTTTGTGGGTATGACTGAAGTCCTATAAGTTTTCGGTTTTGGAGCATCTAAACGAAAAAACATAACTTTTGCTTACGGGATCCGTTTGCGGTTCTAGTTCTTATACCCAATCATACACACGAGATCTAGTCATATTTGACACTAAAAACACTAACCAAGCTTTTTATTGCCTTTCAAAGCATTGTGGGTATGGCCGAAGTCCTATGAGTTTTCTGTTTTGGAGCTTCTAAACTGAAAAACACTACTTTAGCTTACTGGATCCGGTTGTGGTTCTAGTTCTTATACCCAATCATACACACGTGATCTAGTCATATTTGACTCCAAAAACACTAACCAAGCTTCTTATTGCCTCTCAAAGCTTTGTGGGTGTGGCCGAAGTTCTATGAGTTTTCGGTTTTGGATCTTCTAAACGGAAAAACACTACTTTGGCTTACGAGATCCGGTTGCGGTTCTAGTTCTTATACCCTATCATACACACGAGATCTAGTCATATTTGACTCCAAAAACACTAACCAAGCTTCTTATTGCCTTTCAAAGTTTTGTCGGTGTGGCCGAAGTCCTATGAGTTTTTGGTTTTGGAGCTTCTAAACGGAAAACACATTACTTTAGCTTACGGTATCCGGTTGCGGTTCTAGTTCTTATACCCAATCATACACACGATTTCTAGTCATATTTGACTCCAAAAACACTAACCAATCTTCTTATTGCCTCTAAGAGCTTTGTGGGTATGACCGAAGTCCTGTAAGTTTTCGGTTTTGGAGTGATAGTAAGATTTTAACTAGTTCTCAATTCCTTAAATTACTATCATGTCATTGCAGTATTTAAGGTGTCAATCCAAATGGGTGTGATGCTAGCAATCAAGATGCAATCAGATTTCACAGAGTCAAGCCAAGCAATAACAGGTTTTGGTGTTTCTAACAGTCCTAGGTGATCATGCAAAAACAGAAATTCTAACAGAAACATGCAATATACTCGATCACACAGCTTGATGCCAAGCACTGGATGTGGTCGAGTATCAGGTCGAGTACCAAACAGAAACTGCAACAAATGTACTCTACCACACAGTCCGTTTCTAAACCACTGTGTGTGGTCGAGTACTTCAAATGAAATAAGCAGAAATGCAAAAACAACTGCTAATAACTCCTTCTCTGTTCTGGCATACTTCACCTGAGCATCATCCATTGTTCTACTTGCGTAGTAGATGACATGGAGCTTCTTGTCAATCTTTTGTCCCAAGACTGCTCCTACAGCGTAATCCGAAGCGTCACACATAACTTTTGCTTACGGGATCCGTTTGCGGTTCTAGTTCTTATACCCAATCATACACACGATTTCTAGTCATATTTGACTCCAAAAACACTAACCAAGCTTCTTATTGCCTCTCAAAGCTTTGTGGGTATGACTGAAGTCCTATAAGTTTTCGGTTTTGGAGCTTCTAAACGAAAAAACATAACTTTTGCTTACGGGATCCGTTTGCGGTTCTAGTTCTTATACCCAATCATACACACGAGATCTAGTCATATTTGACACTAAAAACACTAACCAAGCTTTTTATTGCCTTTCAAAGCATTGTGGGTATGGCCGAAGTCCTATGAGTTTTCTGTTTGGAGCTTCTAAACTGAAAAACACTACTTTAGCTTACTGGATCCGGTTGTGGTTCTAGTTCTTATACCCAATCATACACACGTGATCTAGTCATATTTGACTCCAAAAACACTAACCAAGCTTCTTATTGCCTCTCAAAGCTTTGTGGGTGTGGCCGAAGTTCTATGAGTTTTCGGTTTTGGATCTTCTAAACGGAAAAACACTACTTTGGCTTACGAGATCCGGTTGCGGTTCTAGTTCTTATACCCTATCATACACACGAGATCTAGTCATATTTGACTCCAAAAACACTAACCAAGCTTCTTATTGCCTTTCAAAGTTTTGTCGGTGTGGCCGAAGTCCTATGAGTTTTTGGTTTTGGAGCTTCTAAACGGAAAACACATTACTTTAGCTTACGGTATCCGGTTGCGGTTCTAGTTCTTATACCCAATCATACACACGATTTCTAGTCATATTTGACTCCAAAAACACTAACCAATCTTCTTATTGCCTCTAAGAGCTTTGTGGGTATGACCGAAGTCCTGTAAGTTTTCGGTTTTGGAGTGATAGTAAGATTTTAACTAGTTCTCAATTCCTTAAATTACTATCATGTCATTGCAGTATTTAAGGTGTCAATCCAAATGGGTGTGATGCTAGCAATCAAGATGCAATCAGATTTCACAGAGTCAAGCCAAGCAATAACAGGTTTTGGTGTTTCTAACAGTCCTAGGTGATCATGCAAAAACAGAAATTCTAACAGAAACATGCAATATACTCGATCACACAGCTTGATGCCAAGCACTGGATGTGGTCGAGTATCAGGTCGAGTACCAAACAGAAACTGCAACAAATGTACTCTACCACACAGTCCGTTTCTAAACCACTGTGTGTGGTCGAGTACTTCAAATGAAATAAGCAGAAATGCAAAAACAACTGCTAATAACTCCTTCTCTGTTCTGGCATACTTCACCTGAGCATCATCCATTGTTCTACTTGCGTAGTAGATGACATGGAGCTTCTTGTCAATCTTTTGTCCCAAGACTGCTCCTACAGCGTAATCCGAAGCGTCACACATGATTTCGAATGGATAGTCCCAGTTTGGAGCTTGGACTATTGGAGCTGAAATCATAGCTTCCTTGATGAGTTGAAAAGATTTCAGGCATTCCTCATCAAAATCAAACTCTGTTTCCTTACACAGCAGCCTTGTCATTGGTCTTGCAAGCTTGGAGAAATCCTTGATAAACCTTCTATAAAACCCAGCATGTCCCAGAAAACTTCTCACATCTTTGACACTCCTTGGTGGCTGCAGCTGCACCATAACCTCAATCTTTGCTCTGTCAACCTCTATACCCTTCTCTGAAATTTTGTGCCCCAATACAATGCCTTCTTTAACCATGAAATGGCATTTTTCCCAGTTGAGTACCAAGTTTGTCTCCTCACACCTAGAAAGTACCCTGCACAAGTTTGACAAACAAGAGGAGAAGGAGGAGCCATACACGGAAAAGTCATCCATGAATACCTCAACCATCTCCTCAATTAAATCCGAGAAGATAGAAGTCATGCACCGCTGAAATGTAGCTGGTGCATTACAGAGACCAAAAGGCATTCTTTTATATGCAAAGGTTCCATATGGACATGTGAATGTAGTTTTCTCTTGATCATTAGGGTGAATTGGTATTTGAAAGAAACCACTATAACCATCAATAAAGCAATAGTATGGGTGATTAGCTAACCTTTCTAGCATTTGATCAATGAATGGAAGTGGAAAATGATCTTTCCTAGATGCAGAGTTCAACTTCCTATAGTCAATGCACATTCTATGTCCAGTTATAGTTCTAGTAGGTATCAGCTCATCTTTATCATTTTTTACAACAGTCATACCTCCTTTCTTTGGGACACAATGAACTGGAGATACCCAAGTGCTATCGAAAATAGGGTAAATTACACCTGCTTCCAATAGTTTGAGTATCTCCTTCTTAACAACTTCTTTTAAGTTAGGATTCAACCTTCTTTGGGGTTCAATGCTTGAATAAGATTCATTTTCAAGATGAATGCGATGCGTGCATAAACTAGGTGAAATGCCCTTTATATCATCAAGTGAATAACCAATGGCTCTTCTATACTTTTTCAGTTCAGTTAACAGAAGATGCACTTGTTCATTAGTTAATGCATCATTCACAATGACAGGATATGTAGAGTTGTTACCTAGAAATGCATACCTGAGCCCTTTGGGAAGCGGCTTAAGTTCAACTTTTGGTGCTTTGAGTTCAGACCAGTCGTCTGATGTTGGAATGATCAGCTCCGCAGGGATGTCAACTGTTGTGGTCGAGTGTTCAGTTGAGTAGGTCCTCGAGTGAGCAGGTTGAGCCTGAGTTGAACCTTCTTCATTCACTGCCATTACTTCTGTTGCTGACCCATTCAATTCCTCAAAGGATTCTGACTATTCCACTGCTTTGTGTGAGTCCAACAACTTCTGATAACCCAAAGTCTCTAAGTGTAGAAACCCATCTTCACCATTCTTGGTTAATGCACTCTTAAGGTGATCTTCTTCTGCTAGTTCTTCCAGTAACTCATCAGCTAACTGATCCATTTCTTCAATCCAAAAGAGTTGCCCTTCTATAGTCGGCTTCTTCATTGCATCCTTTATGTCAAAGGTCATTTTAAGGTCTTTACCAAGGTTCAGATCGATCTTCCCTTTCTTGACATCAATGATAGCTCCAGCAGTTGCCAAGAAAGGTCTTCCCAGAATCAAAGGGTCCTTTGGTTCTTCATCCATCTCAAGCACTACAAAATCAGTAGGTATCTCTACGACTCCGATCTTGATTGGTAAGTCTTCAAGCAGGCCATGAGGTATTCTGATGGATCTGTCTGCTAGAATCAGAGAGATATTGCAAGCTTTGTATTTGCTGAAACCAAGTCTTTTTGCAACTGAGAGAGGCATGAGGCTCACTGATGCGCCTAGATCACAGAGGCATCTGTTGAATGATAAAGGACCTAATGAACACGGTAGAGTGAATGAGCCAGGATCACCAAGCTTCTTTGGAATGATCTTCTTTTGTATAATAGCACTGCATTCATGGCTCAGCACTACCATTCCTTGAACTTCTTGAATTCTCTCCATGATCAAGTCTTTCAGAAACTTGTGGGAATCCGGAATAAGTGCGAGAGCATCAACAAGAGGTATCCTTAATTCTACTTCTTTGATGTTCTTGGCAAACATAGCTCTATACTTATCTGTCAACGCTTTCTTGTGTCGACCAGGGAATGGAAGTGGGGGCTTGTAAGGAGGAGGAACAAAAACCTCCTCCTTGTTCTTAGTTGCAACTGGTTTAAGAGCAGCAGATGATGTTACTGGAGTTGGTGGTCGAGTAACACGGTCGAGTAGAGGGTCGAGTACATCAGTTGGCTTCTTAGCTTGATCTTCATTGAGACTGAAATCCTCCCCATCTTGGTCTGCACTGTCCTCAGTGGCTGGCTTAGGTCCCTCTCTGGTAGGAAGTTCTTTACCACTGCGCAGGGTGATAGCATGAGCCTGAGCATAGTCTTTTGGATTCTGAATTGCTTTTTCCTGGAAGTTGGCCTGTAGGTTTTGGAGCAGAAGTAGAAGCAGATTGTTCTTCCAAGTATCGGACTTTGGAATTCAGTGCCTCCACTTTGACATTTAAGTCATTGTAGCTACAGTCCAGCTTATTGTGTAATTCAGATATCTTCTTAGCAATCTCCATGGAGCCAGATGCTTGTCCTTGGAGAAGCTGTTGTAGCATTTGCTTCATGTCAGAATCAGGAACAGCAGGACCTTGGTGTTGCTGAGGGGCAAACCCAGGTGGTGGTTGCTGTTGGTAGTTCCCTTGAAATTGTTGCTTGGGAGCAAAACCTTGGTTGTAGGGAACAAAAGGTTTATTCTGACCCTGTTGTTGTTGTGGAGGATACACTTGATCCTGTGGATTAGCAACGTTGGTGCTGCGGTAAGAAAGGTTGGGGTTGTTAGTCTTGAAGTTGTTATAACCTTTGTAGCCACCTTGATTGTTGATGTAGCTGACCTCTTCTAACTGGTTCCCCTCCCCATCTTGGACTTGATACTGGTCGTCATCAACTAGGAAGTGCACATGCTTCTGCTGGCCAAGGAGAATCTTATCCAATTTCTCATTAAGAGCCTTCATCTCTTTCTTGTGTTTATCATCCGAGTCAACTGTTCCTCTGTTGGTCCTGTCGCAGTCCTCGTTGTAATTACCATCTGACTGAGCTAAGTTTTCAACCAATTCCCAGCCTTCAGCAACATCCTTGTTTTGGAAATTTCCATTGCTCGCGATATCTAGAAGCATTCTGATCCGTGGAAGAGCAATGTCAGAGACTTAACCGTGAGAAGGGTATAGAGGTATGTATAGCTTTATTCTGATCAGGTCGAGTACCAAACAGAAACTGCAACAAATGTACTCTACCACACAGTCCGTTTCCAAACCACTGTGTGTGGTCGAGTACTTCAAATGAAATAAGCAGAAATGCAAAAACAATGCAACAGGTAACAAGATCGAGCAATCAAAAGCGATGCAAACAAGAAATCAATTGGAAGAGAAATTCCCGAGGATGGGGTAATCGAGTAGTGAAGTCTCCTTAATCTAACAGGTGGTTAACATGCTCAACAATCTATCCCTAGACAACGAGTTCAATAACCAAATCAAAGTGCTACCGCAACAGAGATCCTCAAGCAAAGCTAGTCCCAGACTCAATCACCATTGACGAGAGCTAACATAACAGGCATTTAACTAGTTCTCAATTCCTTAAATTACTATCATGTCATTGCAGTATTTAAGGTGTCAATCCAAATGGGTGTGATGCTAGCAATCAAGATGCAATCAGATTTCACAGAGTCAAGCCAAGCAATAACAGGTTTTGGTGTTTCTAACAGTCCTAGGTGATCATGCAAAAACAGAAATTCTAACAGAAACAGGCAATATACTCGATCACAGAGCTTGATGCCAAGCACTGGATGTGGTCGAGTATCAGGTCGAGTACCAAACAGAAACTGCAACAAATGTACTCTACCACACAGTCCGTTTCCAAACCACTGTGTGTGGTCGAGTACTTCAAATGAAATAAGCAGAAATGCAAAAACAAAGCAACAGGTAACAAGATCGAGCAATCAAAAGCGATGCAAACAAGAAATCAATTGGAAGAGAAATTCCCGAGGATGGGGTAATCGAGTAGTGAAGTTTCCTTAATCTAACAGGTGGTTAACATGCTCAACAATCTATCCCTAGACAACGAGTTCAATAACCAAATCAAAGTGCTACCGCAACAGAGATCCTCAAGCAAAGCTAGTCCCAGACTCAATCACCATTGACGAGAGCTAACCTAACAGGCATTACGAATCAACAAGTTAAAGCCAAAACACTCTCTGCAACCAATACCTTGGTGCAGAGCCACGAATCTCTGGAATTAGTGGTTCAGACATTTCATCGAACACCTTTTGGGTGCGGAAATGTCTGGGCTCAGATTCCAGTTGATCAGAAAGCAATCAGCATTAAGAACAACTAATCTAGAAGGGATCTACCAATCAAACTCAACCACCTAGCAGATTAAGGATTCTAAACCACCCTAACCCATCTTCAAGAACCCTAATCACTACTCAGAATTCATCACCAAGAACACAAACCCAGAAATGCACAAAAACTTCATAATAGCAAGATCTCAACAAGATAAACAACTTTGTAGAAGAAATCAAATGCAAATACTGAATAGATTAAGAGGAATTTGGATTACAAAATTCTGAAAATAAACTAATTGTCTACTGGATAAAAGCTTAGTTACAAAAATTATGAGAAACAACCTATTTATAGTAAATCCTAGTAAACCCTAAATCACAAAACGACAAAGTATTAAGGCGGTTTACAGAGACATTCGACCTCGTGGGTGCTGATCCACTTCTTCCAATTTGCTTCCCAACAGCTCCGAATCACCTGAAAACAACTCAAGAATGCAACATGTATGCAGAATTATCCTAATCATGCAAAGTGATGACAAATGATGAAGAATGGTATGAAACAGTGATGAAATGATGCTAAAGTGATGACAAATGAATGCTCAAAACAAGTAAAATACAGACTTATCATGGAGCTTCTAAACGAAAAAACACAACTTTTGCTTACGGGATCCGTTTGCGGTTCTAGTTCTTATACCCTATCATACACACGAGATCTAGTCATATTTGACTCCAAAAACACTAACCAAGCTTCTTATTACCTTTCAAACCTTTGTGGGTGTGGCTGAAGTCCTTTGAGTTTTTGGTTTTGGAGCTTCTAAACGGAAAAAAAATTACTTTAGCTTACGGGATCCGGTTGCGGTTCTAGTTCTTATACCCAATCATACACACGATTTCTAGTCATATTTGACTCCAAAAACGCTAACCATGCAAACAAAGCAAATGAACTCAATGTCCAAGTTAGTAGTTGTGGAATGCATAGAGACCATACTCTACTCAAAAACTTTAGCCATATTCATCACAAGACAACCTAACATTTGTTCCAATCTACACACACCTTCAGATCATCAATTCCCTTTAACATTCATTAAGCTCAAACCATGAATCAAGCAAAACATTGTTGAAGAACTCATTTGGTTTAAAGGACAAGGCTGAGAAACAAAGATGGTTCCTCTGTAAATGGTTTCAGACTTTTTTACAGTAACAGGGAATTCTCATGAATGGACAGAGCTTTAGTAGAATGCTAAAGGTTAGAACCAACCTAAGCATACAAAAACAGACCCCATCTACCCAAATAACCATAAGTATATCAAACTCCATAGATGGTCCTATCTCTAAACCCATAAATGATCTTAGTTCTACCCTTTGCACTAAAGGCATGTTTCAATAATCTCTTGGATCAACCCATTCTTTCTTTTTGGTTTTGTTCTAAGGAGAGGTTTTCTTTTGGACTTTCTAGCGGATTGGGACTTTCTTTAACAACTAAGGCTCTTCATTTCATCTTATGACTTAAGACACTTCTAGGCTTTTGCCTTTCTTTTTACTTTGCATAGAGCCTAACTTCTTTGATTTTCAAGCTTCCCAAATCCTTTACTAGACTTTTCTGTTTCACTTCCA
Source organism: Arabidopsis arenosa (assembly GCA_905216605.1). Taxonomy (NCBI): domain Eukaryota; kingdom Viridiplantae; phylum Streptophyta; class Magnoliopsida; order Brassicales; family Brassicaceae; genus Arabidopsis; species Arabidopsis arenosa. The sequence continues at coordinate 22,989,185 of LR999451.1, forward strand.
TCTCCTAAGAACAATAACACTTGTCTTTCTTTCTCATTTTCTTTCCAAACACATTCCCAAACCCAAAGTAAAACTCCCACCTAGTCCTATCTAGCCCAAAAAGCGTGGACTAGAACTACATGGGATACCATTCTTGTCGGTTCATACCTAACACTTTCTACCAAGCTCAATCCGGAAATAGGCCTCACACACACACAAATTTATTCAGGGCTTGAAAGAAAGGCTAGGTTCATGGTAGGGGAAACTGTTCCAATAATGGGAATCAGCTACTTGGATTAGCAAGAGTGGTGGAAGGTGAAAGAAAATCCAAGTATGTGTATTGGTAGCCACAAGTTCAACAACAATGCAAAGACATGATAATTACAAGTCAAATTCAGGTTCTAATAGGCAGGGAAGAGAATCACATCAAGCATGCTCCAATCAAAACAAGTGAGTCAAGTTGTGAATTCCAAATATGGTGCTGTCTTACTTCAAGTTCTATCACAAGCATTAAACAACTAACAACGAGGGTATTGAATTCATTCACTAAGTGAGAATGCTTACAAGGTTATCTCATCATCATCCCCTATGCATATGCAACAATCCTACATGAAACATTCTAGACTCAATCTTAAAATGAGAATGCAACTACATGAACACTCTGTTTTTGTGAAATCATTTTCAGAAATTTTTCAAATTTTTAGGCTTTTTCAATGACATAGATGCATGCAGACTCAAGAGTATGTACAATGCAAAAATTTGAAAATAAGAACAAAACAAACGTCATTAGATAACAAACACTTCCTGAGCCCTCCCCCAAACTTGAATCACACAGTCCTCTGTGTGATCAAACTTGGAAGAGAGTACTCAGGACAAAATCAACACAGAAACAAAATAAACAGAGGATGGTATTTGACAATGGTGAATGGTAGTGCTTACCTCAGTTGAAGTAAGAGCGCAGGTGATCATCAATCCCTGCCTGTGACTCGTGCCAGGCACTTGAAGAGTCTCCTTGATGCGTTTCAGCTTCTCCTTCCTGTTGGTGCTCGACTTCCTTTCTCTTTCTGCGGCCAGCACCGCGGTCGAGTGATCTCCTGGAGCGCATTAGCAGCGTTGTGCTGGTGGAACGGGCAAGTACATCCTTCTTTCTCCTCTTGTGTTCTCGAGGCTCGTGTGATGAGTGCCTTGCAGGGACTGGAGAGACTTCATGCGCACTAGGCTCAGGCTCATCATGTCTCCTCGAAGGCATGTCTTGAGGAGGCTGTCCTTGTGGTACTGCTGTGCTGGAAGACGAGCAGCTAACCATGGCCTTCAGAGACTTCATACCCTTTATGAACTTGTTGATGTACTTGTCCTGCTTCTTGCACCACTTCTGCAATAGGCTCTGGTTTTGTGAGCTTCACTCAAGCTCTTACTCTCTCTTGCTAGAGCCACATGTTCACTGAAATGATACATACTTGTATCATATGGCTCTTCCCAGTCTACTTCCATCTCATCAATCTCATCATCTACAGCTTCTTCTTCTGCAGGAACAGCCTCGTGCGTTGTCTGAGCCATTTCAACGTACAGGTCATCAACTGAAGGCTCAAAGTCGATGTTATATCCCTCTATGATGCGTGTAAGCTCAGGGCAGGGGAGAATGATGTTGGCTCTCTTGTTTGTGGGGTGCTCAAAGCGGTATCTATACATGTCACCAACCATCGCATACTCCAGGAAATCAATGTGATGTAGGTGTTCAATATCCATCAACCTTGGGTCATGTCCCTTGGAGATGAGGGGGACTCCACATGCAAGTAGAATTGGTGTCACCACACCTCCTATGCAGAGAGAACCTCGTGCTCTCTTGTTATTATTGGTGACAGCCCATTTCTTGTAACCACACAGGTGGAGCAACAAGAGAATAACAAGAGGTGTGTCATTGGTATCACCTTGCAGAATCTGATTGTTCTTGGCCCGATGGAGAGTGCCTTTGAGAGCCATGGAGATCATCTCCATATCAGTGTTGGTGACCGTCCCTGTAGCTTCTCTGGAGTAAAGAACATGAGCTACTGAGCGTTGGAAGTACCTGATGACGGGGCTGCGTATCTGATTACTCTTTGATCTGAAGAGTTAAGCGCTGAAGTCCTGCCAATGGTGAGCCATAGATTCTTCAGCTCATTTCTATCAAACTTCTGTTTGGTTCCCGTTCCACTGGGGAATGCAAACAGTCCTTCCAACCGTTGGATTGATAGCATGTAGTCCTGCCCATGCACTGTGAATGTGATGAAACCCAACCCTTCGCTCTGCAACTCGTCTGCAGTCATTCCTTGGTAAATTTCCACTTGTAGACTCGAAAGCAACTGTATCGTTTCATCCTCATAAGCAACAAAGGGGTAGCTCATCAGAGTGTCCAGGTGACAACTCTGGAACAGGTGCTCAACATCTTCCAGCAACCCCAGCTTCTCCAGTGTCTTACGACACGGATACCTTGTTCCACAGAATTCATTCAAGTTAAAGAGTCTGATGTACTCTTCAACTGGAAGCTCATCAGGTTTGTTCAGGAGCTTTGTAGGTCTGGGAGAAGGTTCAGGGACATCCTCATCTTCCAAGTCATCTAAATCCTCATCTATCAGCCCATACCCTGCTGTCATTTCTCTCTTCCCGCGAGCTATCTCAGCTCTCCTTCTGAAGGTTTCATATTCCTCATGTTCTCTTGCTGGTCTTGAAGACCAAGATTCTGAATCACCGACATTGTAATCAGAATCTGCTGAAGGACCGCTTGTGTAGTTGCTCATGGTGAATCCTGAGAGTATTAAAAACTCAAAGCGAAAAGTTAACAGGTTAGTGTCAAAATAGAAAGCTATGAAAGCGGAATCTTTCACACCAAGTAATTGAGAAATGTAATTGAGTAGACCGAGAAAACCGGTTTAACGGCGAGGTCGAGTACTTCTCTTCAGTTAAATTGAGTATCCGATCGAGTTTTTGATGACGAGGAAGAGTGTTATGCGGCGTCGCGGTCGAGTACGGTTCAAGATGGAGGTCGAGTACTTGAGCAATCTCTGGTGATGAGGTCGAGTATTTGAATCGCCGGTGAAGTAAGATGACGAAGCGAGAAAGAAGTTAAGAGATAAAGTGATTTACGAATTCACGAAGTAAAGAGTGCGGTGGTGAATCGAGTAAACGGTGGAGATGGTGAAGTGAGAGAAACGATAAATGGCGACTTGCGGTTTGAAGTGTTAGGATGGTTGAGAGTTGAGAGAAAATGAGAAGAAGAAGATGATGAATAGGGACTCGTGAGCGAAGAAGATGAAGAGAGGGATGTGTGTTGCGATGTAGGAGAGAGTGAGTGATGAGAGAAAATGAAAACGAGAGTGATGGAGAAGTGTCGGTGGAGAGGTGATGATAAGAGATGTTGATTTGCAAATGTGGCGTGAAGGAGTGAAAGAGAGAAGTGATGAAAGTGAGAAGAAGTAGAGATAGAAGATGAGTGGTGGAAAGCAAAAGTAGAGATTTCCTTATCTCTTTCAAAAGCGCGTGGGAGACATGTTGTTTAATGGTGGGCCACACACTTGGCTCTTTATCTTGAATCACTTTTTCTTGTTAACTGGAAAAGTCTCAGAATATCCCACAATCCTCTGTAAACTCAACAAAGCATCTGTTGGTCTCTGAAGCTTCTGTAGATCGAATACAGTGTTGAATTTTTGGATCAAAACAACATCATACTCGACCTACTCTTCTAATCACCATGTTGCTTCTATAAGTCGAGTATAGTGATGATTTTTAAAAATTTTGGGCAAAATCATCATATATACTCGACCACACTCTCCATTTGGATGTGGTCTCGCGCGATAGAGTGTCATGTTGAAACTTCAGAAATCTTGAGACTGAAACCCACTTCATACTCGATTGCACAGCTACACTTGCCCTTTGCAGCATGTGGTCGAGTGTTTGGTTGCACACTAAAACCAGAATCCACTTTACTCAGCTCTTGACACTTATTTCCTGAAAGCACTACCAAAATGCATTAAAAATAACAAGGAAAGTAAAAATATGTACAGGGATAGACATGGGACTTCCTCCCAAGTGAGCTTGTTTTAAGTCATTAGCTTGACTTCCTTACGCCCTTAAACATCAAGAGGGTCCTGGAGATGAACTGAGGTCACCTCTGGAAGGATTTGATCTGCTAAGTATTTCTTGAGTCTTTGGCCATTCACTGTGAAATCTCCACTCTTACCAGCTAGAGTGACTGCTCCATAAGGGCGAACTTCAGTAACACAGAAGGGACCAGACCATCTAGACTTGAGCTTTCCTGGAAAAAGTTTCAGGCGAGAATTGAATAGCAGCACTTGATCACCAACTTGGAAGTCCTTGGTGATGATCTTCTTATCATGGAAAAGCTTAGTCCTCTCCTTGTAGATTTTAGAGCTCTCATAAGCTTCTAAGCGAATTTCATTAAGATCATTCAGTTGGATCAACCGCTTCTCTTCGGCGGTTTTGATGTCAAAGTTTAGGAGTTTTACTGCCCACATAGCCTTGTACTCGAGCTCAACAGGTAGGTGACATGATTTTCCATAGAGAAGGTTAAAGGGAGTTGTACCAATAGGGGTCTTGAATGCTGTCCTGTAAGCCCATAGTGCATCATCTAGCTTTGCAGACCAGTCTTTCCTTGTAGTCCCAACAGTCTTGTCCAGAATTGCTTTTATCTCCCTGTTGGAGATTTCAACCTGACCACTTGTCTGTGGATGATAAGGAGTGGCTACCTTATGCTTCACTCCGTGCTTCTTCAGTAAGTTCTCAAAGACTTTGTTGATGAAGTGTGTGCCTCCATCACTGATGACAACCCTTGGTATACCAAATCTTGGGAAGATTATGGTTTTAAACATCTTCAGAACCACTCTTGAATCGTTTGTGGGACTTGCAATGGCCTCAACCCACTTGGACACGTAGTCTACTGCTACTAAGATGTATTTGTTCCCATAGGAAGAGGGGAATGGTCCCATAAAGTCGATTCCCCAGACGTCAAAGATTTCTACCTCTAATATAGGATTTTGTGGCATTTCATTTCTCCTGCTGATGTTTCCCTTCCTCTGGCATGAGTCACATTTTGAAATGAACTGCTGGGCGTCTTTGAACATGGTTGGCCACCAGAAGCCTGCCTGCAGTACCTTAGATACTGTCTTGAATGTCGCAAAGTGACCACCATATGTTGAACCATGGCAGTGAAGCAAGATGCCTTCCACTTCCTCCTCTGAGATACATCTTCTGTAGATTTTGTCTTTACAGAGAGTGTAAAGATATGGCTCATCCCAGTAGTAGTGGTTGATATCTCTGAAAAACTTCTTCTTTTCATAACTGGTCAGGTTGGGAGGCTCTACTCCGCAGGCCAAGTAATTGACATGATCAGCATACCATGGAGATCTTCCTTCAACAGCATTCAGTTGGTGAAACTCATTCCCACTGTAATTCTTTCCAAAGAATTCTGTAACCATGAGTTGCTCTTCTGGCATCGAATCATCAATTGGGACTTCATCATCAATCCTCATCCTTGATAAGTGATCAGCTACACCGTTCTCTATACCCTTCTTGTCTACTATTTCCATGTCAAACTCTTGCAGAAGTAGTATCCATCTCAACAGCCTTGGTTTGGTGTCCTTCTTTGCATAAATGTGTCTCAAGGCTGCATGATCTGTGTAGACTATGACTTTGGAACCCACCAAGTAGCTTCTGAACTTTTCAAACGCAAAAACAACTGCTAATAACTCCTTCTCTGTTGTGGCATACTTCATCTGAGCATCATCCATTGTTCTACTTGCGTAGTAGATGACATGGAGCTTCTTGTCAATCTTTTGTCCCAAGACTGCTCCTACAGCGTAATCTGAAGCGTCACACATGATTTCGAATGGATAGTCCCAGTTTGGAGCTTGGACTATTGGAGCTGAAATCAGAGCTTCCTTGATGAGTTGAAAAGATTTCAGGCATTCCTCATCAAAATCAAACTCTGTTTCCTTACACAGCAGCCTTGTCATTGGTCTTGCAAGCTTGGAGAAATCCTTGATAAACCTTCTATAAAACCCAGCATGTCCCAGAAAACTTCTCACATCTTTGACACTCCTTGGTGGCTGCAGCTGCACCATAACCTCAATCTTTGCTCTGTCAACCTCTATACCCTTCTCTAAAATTTTGTGCCCCAATACAATGCCTTCTTTAACCATGAAATGGCATTTTTCCCAGTTGAGTACCAAGTTTGTCTCCTCACACCTAGAAAGTACCCTGCACAAGTTTGACAAACAAGAGGAGAAGGAGGAGCCATACACGGAAAAGTCATCCATGAATACCTCAACCATCTCTTCAATTAAATCCGAGAAGATAGAAGTCATGCACCGCTGAAATGTAGCTGGTGCATTACAGAGACCAAAAGGCATTCTTTTATATGCAAAGGTTCCATATGGACATGTGAATGTAGTTTTCTCTTGATCATTAGGGTGAATTGGTATTTAAAAGAAACCACTATAACCATCAAGAAAGCAATAGTATGGGTGATTAGCTAACCTTTCTAGCATTTGATCAATGAATGGAAGTGGAAAATGATCTTTCCTAGATGCAGAGTTCAACTTCCTATAGTCAATGCATATTCTATGTCCAGTTATAGTTCTAGTAGGTATCAACTCATCTTTATCATTTTTTACAACAGTCATACCTCCTTTCTTTGGGACACAATGAACTGGAGATACCCAAGTGCTATCGGAAATAGGGTAAATTACACCTGCTTACAATAGTTTGAGTATCTCCTTCTTAACAACTTCTTTTAAGTTAGGATTCAACCTTCTTTGGGGTTCAATGCTTGAATAAGATTCATTTTCAAGATGAATGCGATGCGTGCATAAACTAGGTGAAATGCCCTTTATATCATCAAGTGAATAACCAATGGCTCTTCTATACTTTTTCAGTTCAGTTAACAGAAGATGCACTTGTTCATTAGTTAATGCATCATTCACAATGACAGGATATGTAGAGTTGTTACCTAGAAATGCATACCTGAGCCCTTTGGGAAGCGGCTTAAGTTCAACTTTTGGTGCTTTGAGTTCAGACCAGTCGTCTGATGTTGGAATGATCAGCTCCGCAGGGATGTCAACTGTTGTGGTCGAGTGTTCAGTCGAGTAGGTCCTCGAGTGAGCAGGTTGAGCCTGAGTTGAACCTTCTTCATTCACTGTCATTACTTCTGTTGCTGACCCATTCAATTCCTCAAAGGATTCTGACTCTTCCACTGCTTTGTGTGAGTCCAACAACTTCTGATAACCCAAAGTCTCTAAGTGTAGAAACCCATCTTCACCATTCTTGGTTAATGCACTCTTAAGGTGATCTTCTTCTGCTAGTTCTTCCAGTAACTCATCAGCTAACTGATCCATTTCTTCAATCCAAAAGAGTTGCCCTTCTATAGTCGGCTTCTTCATTGCATCCTTTATGTCAAAGGTCATTTTAAGGTCTTTACCAAGGTTCAGATCGATCTTCCCTTTCTTGACATCAATGATAGCTCCAGCAGTTGCCAAGAAAGGTCTTCCCAGAATCAAAGGGTCCTTTGGTTCTTCATCCATCTCAAGCACTACAAAATTAGTAGGTATCTCTACGACTCCGATCTTGATTGGTAAGTCTTCAAGCAGGCCATGAGGTATTCTGATGGATCTGTCTGCTAGAATCAGAGAGATATTGCAAGCTTTGTATTTGCTGAAACCAAGTCTTTTTGCAACTGAGAGAGGCATGAGGCTCACTGATGCGCCTAGATCACAGAGGCATCTGTTGAATGATAAAGGACCTAATGAACACGGTAGAGTGAATGAGCCAGGATCACCAAGCTTCTTTGGAATGATCTTCTTTTGTATAATAGCACTGCATTCATGGCTCAGCACTAGCATTCCTTGAACTTCTTGAATTCTCTCCATGATCAAGTCTTTCAGAAACTTGTGGGAATCCGGAATAAGTGCGAGAGCATCAACAAGAGATATCCTTAATTCTACTTCTTTGATGTTCTTGGCAAACATAGCTCTATACTTATCTGCCAACGCTTTCTTGTGTCGACCAGGGAATGGAAGTGGGGGCTTGTAAGGAGGAGGAACAAAAACCTTCTCCTTGTTCTTAGCAGCAACTGGTTTAAGAGCAGCAGATGATGTTACTGGAGTTGGTGGTCGAGTAACACGGTCGAGTAGAGGGTCGAGTACATCAGTTGGCTTCTTAGCTTGATCTTCATTGAGACTGAAATCCTCCCCATCTTGGTCTGCACTGTCCTCAGTGGCTGGCTTAGGTCCCTCTCTGGTAGGAAGTTCTTTACCACTGCGCAGGGTGATAGCATGAGCCTGAGCATAGTCTTTTGGATTCTGAATTGCTTTTCCTGGAAGTTGGCCTGTAGGTTTTGGAGCAGAAGTAGAAGCAGATTGTCCTTCCAAGTATCAGGACTTTGGAATTCAGTGCCTCCACTTTGACATTTAAGTCATTGTAGCTACAGTCCAGCTTATTGTGTAATTCAGATATCTTCTTAGCAATCTCCATGGAGCCAGATGCTTGTCCTTGGAGAAGCTGTTGTAGCATTTGCTTCATGTCAGAATCAGGAACAACAGGACCTTGGTGTTGCTAAGGGGCAAACCCAGGTGGTGGTTGCTGTTGGTAGTTCCCTTGAAATTGTTGCTTGGGAGCAAAACCTTGGTTGTAGGGAACAAAAGGTTTATTCTGACCCTGTTGTTGTTGTGGAGGATACACTTGATCCTGTGGATTAGCAACGTTGGTGCTGCGGTAAGAAAGGTTGGGGTTGTTAGTCTTGAAGTTGTTATAACCTTTGTAGCCACCTTGATTGTTGATGTAGCTGACCTCTTCTAACTGGTTCCCCTCCCCATCTTGGACTTGATACTGGTCGTCATCAACTAGGAAGTGCACATGCTTCTGCTGGCCAAGGAGAATCTTATCCAATTTCTCATTAAGAGCCTTCATCTCTTTCTTGTGTTTATCATCCGAGTTAACTATTCCTCTGTTGGTCCTGTCGCAGTCCTCGTTGTAATTACCATCTGACTGAGCTAAGTTCTCAACCAATTCCCAGCCTTCAGCAACATCCTTGTTTTGGAAATTTCCATTGCTCGCGGTATCTAGAAGCATTCTGATCCGTGGAAGAGCACCTCTGTAGAGCGTGCTGAGCAGTGAAGCTTTACTGAAGCCATGATGAGGACATTGGTTGGTGTAACTCTTGAAGCGCTCCCAGGCCTCACAGAAGCTTTCTCCATTCTTTTGGGCAAAACCAGAGATCTCATTCCTGAGCCGTGCAGTCCTTGCGTTGGAGAAGAATTTTGTAAGAAAGGCCTTCTTGCAGTCATCCTAGGATGTGATGGATCCAGGTGGAAGATTCTTTTCCCAGATGTGTGCTTTGTCACCCAAGGAGAATGGGAACAACCGGAGCTTGAATCCATCTTCACTGACTCCGTTGATTTTTGTTAGGCTGCAGAGCCTATCAAATTCGTCTAAGTGGTCGAGTGAGTCTTCCATAGGCAGACCATGGAACTTGTTTCCCTGAATCATCGAGATGAGACCACTTTTAATCTCGAAGTTGTTGTTTTGGACAGCAGGAGGCACAATCCCTTGCCTCTGATGGTGGTTTCTTGGTGCATCTCCAGCACCTATGTTAGCAGGCAGATTGTTGACATCTTGTTCATCAGCCATTCTGAAAGGATGGTTGTGTTCAAGGTCTACTGTGTCTCTCCTTTCCCTTAGTTATCTGTCAATACGGTCAATGTTATCGTTGAAAAGGAGGTTCTGGTTGCCTTTTGATCGAGTTTGCATATAGCAGGGTCGTACCTGATTCAAGAAGACAACAAGAAAAACACAAAGTTAGTAACCTAAGTGAAAATTGAAATAGAACTTGATCTAAGCAAGTCTGAAATCTCAAATGTAACAAACAAACACCCAAATGGCAACGGCGCCAAATTGATAGTAAGATTTTAACTAGTTCTCAATTCCTTAAATTACTATCATGTCATTGCAGTATTTAAGGTGTCAATCCAAATGGGTGTGATGCTAGCAATCAAGATGCAATCAGATTTCACAGAGTCAAGCCAAGCAATAACAGGTTTTGGTGTTTCTAACAGTCCTAGGTGATAATGCAAAAACAGAAATTCTAACAGAAACAGGCAATATACTCGATCACACAACTTGATGCCAAGCACTGGATGTGGTCGAGTATCAGGTCGAGTACCAAACAGAAACTGCAACAAATGTACTCTACCACACAGTCCGTTTCCAAACCACTGTGTGTGGTCGAGTACTTCAAATGAAATACGCAGAAATGCAAAAACAACTGCTAATAACTCCTTCTCTGTTGTGGCATACTTCACCTGAGCATCATCCATTGTTCTACTTGCGTAGTAGATGACATGGAGCTTCTTGTCAATCTTTTGTCCCAAGACTGCTCCTACAGCGTAATCTGAAGCGTCACACATGATTTCGAATGGATAGTCCCAGTTTGGAGCTTGGACTATTGGAGCTGAAATCAGAGCTTCCTTGATGAGTTGAAAAGATTTCAGGCATTCCTCATCAAAATCAAACTCTGTTTCCTTACACAGCAGCCTTGTCATTGGTCTTGCAAGCTTGGAGAAATCCTTGATAAACCTTCTATAAAACCCAGCATGTCCCAGAAAACTTCTCACATCTTTGACACTCCTTGGTGGCTGCAGCTGCACCATAACCTCAATCTTTGCTCTGTCAACCTCTATACCCTTCTCTTACCAGCTAGTGCAAAGGTTAAACTAATTGTACCAAACAGAAACTGCAACAAATGTACTCTACGCCTGTAGAGTACATTAACTGAAACGGTTAAGCCATGATAGTAATTGTAGTATAATGGTAAGTATTCCCGCCTGTCACGCGGGTGACCCGGGTTTGATCCCCGGCAACGGCGCCAGAAGGGATCTACCAATCAAACTCAACCACCTAGCAGATTAAGGATTCTAAACCACCCTAACCCATCCTCAAGAACCCTAATCACTACTCAGAATTCATCACCAAGAACACAAACCCAGAAATGCACAAAAACTTCATAATAGCAAGATCTCAACAAGATAAACAACTTTGTAGAAGAAATCAAATGCAAATACTGAATAGATTAAGAGGAATTTGGATTACAAAATTCTGAAAATAAACTAATTGTCTGCTGGATAAAAGCTTAGTTACAAAAATTATGAGAAACAACCTATTTATAGTAAATCCTAGGAAACCCTAAATCACAAAACGACAAAGTATTAAGGCGGTTTACAGAGACATTCGACCTCGTGCGATCGAGTGGAGAAGTCGAGTAAAGCTGGCGCCTTTGCGGTTTCTTGCTCACGTCATGATGCGATCGAGCACTTGGTCGAGTATGTTCTCGAGTCTGGCTTCATCCTCTTCTCTTCCTTATGCTCAATGTCTGGTTGAGTTGAGATCTGAGAAGACTCTGAAGCTTGTGATCAAGTGGCTGTGGGGAGTGGAGATCGAGCATCCAGTCGAGTGGCTGAAGAAGATGGTGCTCGACCACGCGGTCGAGTGGTCAGTTGAGTGATGGTTTTGGCTGATGCTCGAGTGGTGGATTGAGGATGCAACCGAGTACTCCAAGGAGGTGGTGATCGAGTGCATTGAGATGATGGTTGCTGAAAGTACTCGAGTGGTGAATCGAGCGTGTGGTCGAGCATTCTGATGGAAGCCTGCTGGAGACTAGTAATCGAGCATGTGGTCGAGCATACTGGTGGGTGCTGATCCACTTCTTCCAATTTGCTTCCCAGCAGCTCCGAATCACCTGAAAACAACTCAAGAATGCAACATGTATGCAGAATTATCCTAATCATGCAAAGTGATGACAAATGATGAAGAATGGTATGAAACAGTGATGAAATGATGCTAAAGTGATGACAAATGAATGCTCAAAACAAGTAAAATACAGACTTATCATGGAGCTTCTAAACGAAAAAACACAACTTTTGCTTACGGGATCCGTTTGCGGTTCTAGTTCTTATACCCTATCATACACACGAGATCTAGTCATATTTGACTCCAAAAACACTAACCAAGCTTCTTATTACCTTTCAAAGCTTTGTGGGTGTGGCTGAAGTCCTTTGAGTTTTTGGTTTTGGAGCTTCTAAACGGAAAACACATTACTTTAGCTTACGGTATCCGGTTGCGGTTCTAGTTCTTATACCCAATCATACACACGATTTCTAGTCATATTTGACTCCAAAAACACTAACCAATCTTCTTATTGCCTCTAAGAGCTTTGTGGGTATGACCGAAGTCCTGTAAGTTTTCGGTTTTGGAGCTTCTAAACGAAAAAACACAACTTTTGCTTACGGGATCTGTTTGCGGTTCTAGTTCTTATACCCTATCATACACACGAGATCTAGTCATATTTGACTCCAAAAACACTAACCAAGCTTCTTATTACCTCTCAAAGCTTTGTGGGTGTGGCCGAAGTCCTATGAGTTTTTGGTTTTGGAGCTTCTAAACGGAAAAACACTACTTTAGCTTACGGGATCCGGTTGCGGTTCTAGTTCTTATACCCAATCATACACACGATATCTAGTCATATTTGACTCCAAAAACACTAACCAAGCTTCTTATTGCCTCTCAAAGCTTTGTGGGTGTGGCCGAAGTCCTATGAGTTTTCGGTTTTGGAGCTTCTAAACGGAAAAACACTACTTTAGCTTACGGGATCCGGTTGCGGTTCTAGTTCTTATACCCAATCATACACACGAGATCTAGTCATATTTGACTCCAAAAACACTAACCAAGCTTCTTATTGCCTCTCAAAGCTTTGTGGGTGTGGCCGAAGTCCTATGAGTTTTCGGTTTTGGAGCTTCTAAACGGAAAAACACTACTTTAGCTTACGGGATCCGGTTGCGGTTCTAGTTCTTATACCCAATCATACACACGATATCTAGTCATATTTGACTCCAAAAACACTAACCAAGCTTCTTATTGCCTCTCAAAGCTTTGTGGGTGTGGCCGAAGTCCTATGAGTTTTCGGTTTTGGAGCTTCTAAACGGAAAAACACTACTTTAGCTTACGGGATCCGGTTGCGGTTCTAGTTCTTATACCCAATCATACACACGAGATCTAGTCATATTTGACTCCAAAAACACTAACCAAGCTTCTTATTACCTCTCAAAGCTTTGTGGGTGTGGCCGAAGTCCTATGAGTTTTCGGTTTTGGAGCTTCTAAACGGAAAAACACTACTTTAGCTTACGGGATCCGGTTGCGGTTCTAGTTCTTATACCCAATCATACACACGAGATCTAGTCATATTTGACTCCAAAAACACTAACCAAGCTTCTTATTGCCTCTCAAAGCTTTGTGGGTGTGGCCGAAGTCCTATGAGTTTTTGGTTTTGGAGCTTCTAAACGGAAAAACACTACTTTAGCTTACGGGATCCGGTTGCGGTTCTAGTTCTTATACCCAATCATACACACGAGATCTAGTCATATTTGACTCCAAAAACACTAACCAAGCTTCTTATTGCCTCTCAAAGCTTTGTGGGTGTGGCCGAAGTCCTATGAGTTTTCGGTTTTGGAGCTTCTAAACGGAAAAACACTACTTTAGCTTACGGGATCCGGTTGCGGTTCTAGTTCTTATACCCAATCATACACACGATATCTAGTCATATTTGACTCCAAAAACACTAACCAAGCTTCTTATTGCCTCTCAAAGCTTTGTGGGTGTGGCCGAAGTCCTATGAGTTTTCGGTTTTGGAGCTTCTAAACGGAAAAACACTACTTTAGCTTACGGGATCCGGTTGCGGTTCTAGTTCTTATACCCAATCATACACACGAGATCTAGTCATATTTGACTCCAAAAACACTAACCAAGCTTCTTATTGCCTCTCAAAGCTTTGTGGGTGTGGCCGAAGTCCTATGAGTTTTCGGTTTTGGAGCTTCTAAACGGAAAAACACTACTTTAGCTTACGGGATCCGGTTGCGGTTCTAGTTCTTATACCCAATCATACACACGTTATCTAGTCATATTTGACTCCAAAAACACTAACCAAGCTTCTTATTGCCTCTCAAAGCTTTGTGGGTGTGGCCGAAGTCCTATGAGTTTTCGGTTTTGGAGCTTCTAAACGGAAAAACACTACTTTAGCTTACGGGATCCGGTTGCGGTTCTAGTTCTTATACCCAATCATACACACGTGATCTAGTCATATTTGACTCCAAAAACACTAACCAAGCTTCTTATTGCCTCTCAAAGCTTTGTGGGTGTGGCCGAAGTCCTATGAGTTTTTGGTTTTGGAGCTTCTAAACGGAAAAACACTACTTTAGCTTACGGGATCCGGTTGCGGTTCTAGTTCTTATACCCAATCATACACACGAGATCTAGTCATATTTGACTCCAAAAACACTAACCAAGCTTCTTATTGCCTCTCAAAGCTTTGTGGGTGTGGCCGAAGTCCTATGAGTTTTTGGTTTTGGAGCTTCTAAACGGAAAAACACTACTTTAGCTTACGGGATCCGGTTGCGGTTCTAGTTCTTATACCCAATCATACACACGAGATCTAGTCATATTTGACTCCAAAAACACTAACCAAGCTTCTTATTACCTCTCAAAGCTTTGTGGGTGTGGCCGAAGTCCTATGAGTTTTTGGTTTTGGAGCTTCTAAACGGAAAAACACTACTTTAGCTTACGGGATCCGGTTGCGGTTCTAGTTCTTATACCCAATCATACACACGATATCTAGTCATATTTGACTCCAAAAACACTAACCAAGCTTCTTATTGCCTCTCAAAGCTTTGTGGGTGTGGCCGAAGTCCTATGAGTTTTCGGTTTTGGAGCTTCTAAACGGAAAAACACTACTTTAGCTTACGGGATCCGGTTGCGGTTCTAGTTCTTATACCCAATCATACACACGAGATCTAGTCATATTTGACTCCAAAAACACTAACCAAGCTTCTTATTGCCTCTCAAAGCTTTGTGGGTGTGGCCGAAGTCCTATGAGTTTTTGGTTTTGGAGCTTCTAAACGGAAAAACACTACTTTAGCTTACGGGATCCGGTTGCGGTTCTAGTTCTTATACCCAATCATACACACGTAGATCTAGTCATATTTGACTCCAAAAACACTAACCAAGCTTCTTATTGCCTCTCAAAGCTTTGTGGGTGTGGCCGAAGTCCTATGAGTTTTCGGTTTTGGAGCTTCTAAACGGAAAAACACTACTTTAGCTTACGGGATCCGGTTGCGGTTCTAGTTCTTATACCCAATCATACACACGAGATCTAGTCATATTTGACTCCAAAAACACTAACCAAGCTTCTTATTACCTCTCAAAGCTTTGTGGGTGTGGCCGAAGTCCTATGAGTTTTTGGTTTTGGAGCTTCTAAACGGAAAAACACTACTTTAGCTTACGGGATCCGGTTGCGGTTCTAGTTCTTATACCCAATCATACACACGAGATCTAGTCATATTTGACTCCAAAAACACTAACCAAGCTTCTTAATGCCTCTCAAAGCTTTGTGGGTGTGGCCGAAGTCCTATGAGTTTTTGGTTTTGGAGCTTCTAAACGGAAAAAACACTACTTTAGCTTACGGGATCCAGTTGCGGTTCTAGTTCTTATACCCAATCATACAACGTTATCTAGTCATATTTGACTCCAAAAAACACTAACCAAGCTTCTTAATGCCTCTCAAAGCTTTGTGGGTGTGGCCGAAGTCCTATGAGTTTTTGGTTTTGGAGCTTCTAAACGGAAAAACACTACTTTAGCTTACGGGATCCGGTTGCGGTTCTAGTTCTTATACCCAATCATACAAACGTTATCTAGTCATATTTGACTCCAAAACACTAACCAAGCTTCTTAATGCCTCTCAAAGCTTTGTGGGTGTGGCCGAAGTCCTATGAGTTTTTGGTTTTGGAGCTTCTAACGGATATTTGCCTCTCAAAGCTTTGTGGGTATGGCCGAAGTCCTATGAGTTTTTCGGTTTTGGAGCTTCTTAAACGGAAAAAACACTACTTTAGCTTACGGGATCCAGTTGCGGTTCTAGTTCTAATACCCTATCATACACACGATATCTAGTCCTATTTGACTCCAAAACACTAACCAAGCTTCTTACCGCCTCTCAAAGCTTTAGTGGGTGTGGCCGAAGTCCTATGAGTTTTTTGGTTTTGGAGCATCTAAACGGAAAAAACACTACTTTAGCTTACGGGATCCGGTTGCGGTTCTAGTTCTTATACCAATCATACAAACGTTATCTAGTCATATTTGACTCCAAAAACACTAACCAAGCTTCTTATTGCCTCTCAAAGCTTTGTGGTGTGGCCGAAGTCCTATGAGTTTTTGGTTTTGAGCATCTAAACGAAACACACTACTTTATCTTATGGAAGAAAATAAAACCTTACCTTGTCTAATGGTCTCATAAATTGATGAGAAAGAGCAGAAAACAAAATATACCAGAATCTAAAGAAGACAACTTTCATTTAGTATTTAAGAGAAATAGGAAGAAACTTACAACTGAAGCTGCAAAGACACTCCAAAGCTATGGAGTTTGGTGTATAGAACCATCCAAAAATAAGTTAGCATTGGTGTGAGTTTCTCTTTTATTCTAATCAGTCATCTTCCTGCAAAGGATTTCAATCAAACATTGTCACTAATTTTCTAGCATTTGAATAGAAACCTCAATCTATCTCCATATCTTCAATAGTATCTTAAGAATTAAACATACACCAAATCTTATCGAACCCAAACTTTAAAACCTTGTTAGCTATTGAAGCAAATCGAAATTGGAAAGTGAAACGAGTAAAGCGAGCTTACGAGAGGTTGTCGAGACATGTAGGCCTGATGAGACGGCCAATCGAAGGTTGTTGTCTACACCTCACCCAGATTCGTAATTGCCTCTCAAAGCTTGTGGGTGTGGCCGAAGTCCTATGAGTTTCGGTTTTGGAGTTTCTAAACGGAAAAACACTACTTTAGCTTACGGGATCCGTTGCGGTTCTAGTTCTTATACCCAATCATACACACGTTATCTAGTCATATTTGCTCCAAAACACTAACCAAGCTTCTTATTGCCTCTCAAAGCTTGTGGGTATGGCGAAGTCCTATGAGTTTTGGTTTTTGGAGCTTCTAAACGGAAAAAACACTACTTTAGCTTACGGGATCCGGTTGCGGTTCTAGTTCTTATACCCAATCATACACACGAGATCTAGTCATATTTGACTCCAAAACACTAACAAGCTTCTTATTGCCTCTCAAAGCTTGTGGGTATGGCCGAAGTCTATGAGTTTTCAGTTTTGGAGCTTCTAACGGAAAAAACACTACTTTAGCTTACGGGATCGGTTGCGGTTCTAGTTCTTATACCCAATCATACACACGTTGATCTAGTCATATTTGACTCCAAAAACACTAACCAAGCTTCTTATAACCTCTCAAAGCTTTGTGGGTGTGGCCGAAGTCCTATGAGTTTTCGGTTTTGGAGCTTTCTAAACGGAAAAACACTACTTTAGCTTACGGGATCCGGTTGCGGTTCTAGTTCTTATACCCAATCATACACACGTTATCTAGTCATATTTGACTCCAAAAAACACTAACCAAGCTTCTTATTGCCTCTCAAAGCTTTGTGGGTGTGGCCGAAGTCCTATGAGTTTTCGGTTTTGGAGCTTCTAAACGGAAAAACACTACTTTAGCTTACGGGATCCGTTTTGCGGTTCTAGTTCTTATACCCAATCATACACACGAGATCTAGTCATATTTGACTCAAAAACACTAACCAAGCTTCTTATTACCTCTCAAAGCTTTGTGGGTGTGGCCTGAAGTCCTATGAGTTTTCGGTTTTGGAGCTTCTAAACGGAAAAACACTACTTTAGCTTACGGGATCCGGTTGCGGTTCTAGTTCTTATACCCAATCATACACACGAGATCTAGTCATATTTGACTCCAAAAACACTAACCAAGCTTCTTATTGCCTCTCAAAGCTTTGTGGGTGTGGCCGAAGTCCTATGAGTTTTTGGTTTTGGAGCTTCTAAACAGAAAAACACTACTTTAGCTTACGGGATCCGGTTGCGGTTCTAGTTCTTATACCCAATCATACACACGAGATCTAGTCATATTTGACTCAAAAACACTAACCAAGCTTCTTATTGCCTCTCAAAGCTTGTGGGTGTGGCCGAAGTCCTATGAGTTTTCGGTTTTGGAGCTTCTAAACGGAAAAACACTACTTTAGCTTACGGGATCCGGTTGCGGTTCTAGTTCTTATACCCAATCATACACACGAGATCTAGTCATATTTGACTCCAAAAACACTAACCAAGCTTCTTATTGCCTCTCAAAGCTTTGTGGGTGTGGCCGAAGTCCTATGAGTTTTCGGTTTTGGAGCTTCTAAACGGAAAAACACTACTTTAGCTTACGGGATCCGGTTGCGGTTCTAGTTCTTATACCCAATCATACACACGAGATCTAGTCATATTTGACTCCAAAAACACTAACCAAGCTTCTTATTGCCTCTCAAAGCTTTGTGGGTGTGGCCGAAGTCCTATGAGTTTTTGGTTTTGGAGCTTCTAAACGGAAAAACACTACTTTAGCTTACGGGATCCGGTTGCGGTTCTAGTTCTTATACCCAATCATACACACGAGATCTAGTCATATTTGACTCCAAAAACACTAACCAAGCTTCTTATTGCCTCTCAAAGCTTTGTGGGTGTGGCCGAAGTCCTATGAGTTTTTGGTTTTGGAGCTTCTAAACGGAAAAACACTACTTTAGCTTACGGGATCCGGTTGCGGTTCTAGTTCTTATACCCAATCATACACACGTGATCTAGTCATATTTGACTCCAAAAACACTAACCAAGCTTCTTATTGCCTCTCAAAGCTTTGTGGGTGTGGCCGAAGTCCTATGAGTTTTTGGTTTTGGAGCTTCTAAACGGAAAAACACTACTTTAGCTTACGGGATCCGGTTGCGGTTCTAGTTCTTATACCCAATCATACACACGAGATCTAGTCATATTTGACTCCAAAAACACTAACCAAGCTTCTTATTGCCTCTCAAAGCTTTGTGGGTGTGGCCGAAGTCCTATGAGTTTTTGGTTTTGGAGCTTCTAAACGGAAAAAACACTACTTTAGCTTACGGGATCCGGTTGCGGTTCTAGTTCTTATACCCAATCATACACACGAGATCTAGTCATATTTGACTCCAAAAACACTAACCAAGCTTCTTATTGCCTCTCAAAGCTTTGTGGGTGTGGCCGAAGTCCTATGAGTTTTTGGTTTTGGAGCTTCTAAACGGAAAAACACTACTTTAGCTTACGGGATCCGGTTGCGGTTCTAGTTCTTATACCCAATCATACACACGAGATCTAGTCATATTTGACTCCAAAAACACTAACCAAGCTTCTTATTGCCTCTCAAAGCTTTGTGGGTGTGGCCGAAGTCCTATGAGTTTTTGGTTTTGGAGCTTCTAAACGGAAAAACACTACTTTAGCTTACGGGATCCGGTTGCGGTTCTAGTTCTTATACCCAATCATACACACGAGATCTAGTCATATTTGACTCCAAAAACACTAACCAAGCTTCTTATTGCCTCTCAAAGCTTTGTGGGTGTGGCCGAAGTCCTATGAGTTTTTGGTTTTGGAGCTTCTAAACGGAAAAACACTACTTTAGCTTACGGGATCCGGTTGCGGTTCTAGTTCTTATACCCAATCATACACACGAGATCTAGTCATATTTGACTCCAAAAACACTAACCAAGCTTCTTATTACCTCTCAAAGCTTTGTGGGTGTGGCCGAAGTCCTATGAGTTTTCGGTTTTGGAGCTTCTAAACGGAAAAACACTACTTTAGCTTACGGGATCCGGTTGCGGTTCTAGTTCTTATACCCAATCATACACACGAGATCTAGTCATATTTGACTCCAAAAACACTAACCAAGCTTCTTATTGCCTCTCAAAGCTTTGTGGGTGTGGCCGAAGTCCTATGAGTTTTCGGTTTTGGAGCTTCTAAACGGAAAAACACTACTTTAGCTTACGGGATCCGGTTGCGGTTCTAGTTCTTATACCCAATCATACACACGAGATCTAGTCATATTTGACTCCAAAAACACTAACCAAGCTTCTTATTGCCTCTCAAAGCTTTGTGGGTGTGGCCGAAGTCCTATGAGTTTTTCGGTTTTGGAGCTTCTAAACGGAAAAACACTACTTTAGCTTACGGGATCCGGTTGCGGTTCTAGTTCTTATACCCAATCATACACACGAGATCTAGTCATATTTGACTCCAAAAACACTAACCAAGCTTCTTATTGCCTCTCAAAGCTTTGTGGGTGTGGCCGAAGTCCTATGAGTTTTTGGTTTTGGAGCTTCTAAACGGAAAAACACTACTTTAGCTTACGGGATCCGGTTGCGGTTCTAGTTCTTATACCCAATCATACACACGAGATCTAGTCATATTTGACTCCAAAAACACTAACCAAGCTTCTTATTGCCTCTCAAAGCTTTGTGGGTGTGGCCGAAGTCCTATGAGTTTTTGGTTTTGGAGCTTCTAAACGGAAAAACACTACTTTAGCTTACGGGATCCGGTTGCGGTTCTAGTTCTTATACCCATCATACACACGTGATCTAGTCATATTTGACTCCAAAAACACTAACCAAGCTTCTTATTGCCTCTCAAAGCTTTGTGGGTGTGGCCGAAGTCCTATGAGTTTTCGGTTTTGGAGCTTCTAAACGGAAAAACACTACTTTAGCTTACGGGATCCGGTTGCGGTTCTAGTTCTTATACCCAATCATACACACGTGATCTAGTCATATTTGACTCCAAAAACACTAACCAAGCTTCTTATGCCTCTCAAAGCTTTGTGGGTGTGGCCGAAGTCCTATGAGTTTTCGGTTTTGGAGCTTCTAAACGGAAAAAACACTACTTTAGCTTACGGGATCCGGTTGCGGTTCTAGTTCTTATACCCATATCATACACACGAGATCTAGTCATATTTGACTCCAAAAACACTAACCAAGCTTCTTATGGCCTTTCAAAGCTTTGTGGGTGTGGCCGAAGTCCTATGAGTTTTTGGTTTTGGAGCTTCTAAACGGAAAAACACTACTTTAGCTTACGGGATCCGGTTGCGGTTCTAGTTCTTATACCCAATCATACACACGAATCTAGTCATATTTGACTCCAAAAACACTAACCAAGCTTCTTATTACCTCTCAAAGCTTTGTGGGTGTGGCTGAAGTCCTATGAGTTTTGGTTTTGGAGCTTCTAAACGGAAAAAACACTACTTTAGCTTACGGGATCCGGTTGAGGTTCTAGTTCTTATACCCAATCATACACACGTTTTCAAGTCATATTTGACTCTATAAGCACTAACCAAGCTTCTTATTGCCTCTCAAAGCTTTGTGGGTGTGGCCGAAGTCCTATGATTTTTCGGTTTTGGAGCTTCTAAACGGAAAAACACTACTTTAGCTTACGGGATCCGGTTGCGGTTCTAGTTCTTATACCATATCATACACACGAGATCTAGTCATATTTGACTCCAAAAACACTAACCAAGCTTCTTATTGCCTCTCAAAGCTTTGTGGGTGTGGCCGAAGTCCTATGTGTTTTTGGTTTTGGAGCTTCTAAACGGAAAAAACACTACTTTAGCTTACGGGATCCGGTTGCGGTTCTAGTTCTATACCCTAATCATACACACGTTTCTAGTCATATTTGACTCCAAAAACACTAACCAAGCTTCTTATTGCCTCTCAAAGCTTTGTGGGTGTGGCCGAAGTCCTATGATTTTCGGTTTTGGAGTTTCTAAACGGAAAAACACTACTTTAGCTTACGGGATCCGGTTGCGGTTCTAGTTCTTATACCCAATCATACACACGAGATCTAGTCATATATGACTCCAAAAACACTAATCAAGCTTCTTATTGCCTTTCAATGCTTTGTGGGTGTAGCTGAAGTCCTATGAGTTTTCTGTTTTGGAGCTTCTAAACGGAAAAATACTACTTTAGCTTACGAGATACGGTTGCGGTTCTAGTTCTTATACCCTATCATACACACGAGATCTAGTCACATTTGACTCCAAAAACACTAACTAAGCTTCTTATTACCTTTCAAAGCTTTGTGGGTGTGGCTGAAGTCCTATGAGTTTTCGGTTTTGGAGCTTTTAAAGCGGAAAAAATACTACTTTAGCTTACGGGATCCGGTTGCGGTTCTAGTTCTTATACCCAATCATACACACGGGATCTAGTCATATTTGACTCCAAAAAACAGTAACCAAGCTTTTTATTGCCTCTCAAAGCTTAGTGGGTATGGCCGAAGTCCTATGAGTTTTTGGTTTTGGAGCTTCTAAACAGAAAAACACTACTTTAGCTTACGGGATCCGGTTACGGTTCTAGTTCTTATACCCAATCATACACACGAGATCTAGTCATATTTAACTCTAAAAACACTAACCAAGCTTTTTATTGCCTTTCAAAGCATTTTGGGTATGGCCGAAGTCCTATGAGTTTTCTGTTTTGGAGCTTCTAAATTGAAAAAGACTTCTTTAGCTTACGGGGTCCGGTTGCGGTTCTAGTTCTTATACCCATTCATACACACGTGATCTAGTCATGTTTGACTCCAAAAACACTAACCAAGCTTCTTATTGCCTCTCAAAGCTTTGTGGGTGTGGCCGAAGTTCTATGAGTTTTCGGTTTTGGAGTTTCTAAACGGAAAAAAACTACTTTGGCTTACGGGATCCGGTTACGGTTCTAGTTCTTATATCCTATCATACACACGAGTTCTAGTGATATTTGACTCTAAAAACACTAACCAAGCTTCTTATTGCCTTTCAAAGCATTGTGGGTGTGGCCGAAGTCCTATGAGTTTTCTGTTTTGGAGCTTCTAAACTGAAAAACACTACTTTAGCTTACGGGATCCGGTTGCGGTTCTAGTTCTTATACCCAATCATACACACGTGATCTAGTCATATTTGACTCCAAAAACACTAACCAAGCTTCTTATTGCCTCTCAAAGCTTTGTGGGTGTGGCCGAAGTCCTATGAGTTTTCGGTTTTGGAGCTTCTAAACGGAAAAAACACTACTTTAGCTTACGGGATCCGGTTGCGGTTCTAGTTCTTATACCAATCATACACACGAGATCTAGTCATATTTGACTCCAAAAACACTAACCAAGCTTCTTATTGCCTTTCAAAGCTTTGTAGGTGTGGCCGAAGTCCTATGAGTTTTTGGTTTTGGAGCTTCTAAACGGAAAAACACTACTTTAGCTTACGGGATCCGGTTGCGGTTCTAGTTCTTATACCCAATCATACACACGAGATCTAGTCATATTTGACTCCAAAAATACTAACCAAGCTTCTTATTACCTTTCAAAGCTTTGTGGGTGTGGCTGAAGTCCTATGAATGTTTGGTTTTGGAGCTTCTAAACGGAAAAAACATTACTTTAGCTTACGTGATCCGGTTGAAGTTCTAGTTCTTATACCCAATCATACACACGTTTTCAAGTCATATTTGACTCTATAAGCACTAACCAAGCTTCTTATTGCCTCTCAAAGCTTTGTGGGTGTGGCCAAAGTCCTATGATTTTTCGGTTTTGGAGTTTCTAAACGGAAAAACACTACTTTAGCTTACGGGATCCGGTTGCGGTTCTAGTTCTTATACCATATCATACACACGAGATCTAGTCATATTTGACTCCAAAAACACTAACCAAGCTTCTTATTGCCTCTCAAAGCTTTGTGGGTGTGGCCGAAGTCCTATGTGTTTTTGGTTTTGGAGCTTCTAAACGGAAAAAACACTACTTTAGCTTACGGGATCCGGTTGCGGTTCTAGTTTATATACCTAATCATACACACGTTTTCTAGTCATATTTGACTCCAAGAACACTAACCAAGCTTCTTATTGCCTCTCAAAGCTTTGTGGGTGTGGCCGAAGTCCTATGAATTTTCGGTTTTGGAGTTTCTAAACGGAAAACACTACTTTAGCTTACGGGATCCGGTTGCGGTTCTAGTTCTTATACCCAATCATACACACGAGATCTAGTCATATATGACTCCAAAAACACTGATCAAGCTTCTTATTGCCTTTCAATGCTTTGTGGGTGTAGCTGAAGTCCTATGAGTTTTCTGTTTTGGAGCTTCTAAACGGAAAAAATACTACTTTAGCTTACGAGATACGGTTGCGGTTCTAGTTCTTATACCCTATCATACACACGAGATCTAGTCACATTTGACTCCAAAAACACTAACTAAGCTTCTTATTGCCTCTCAAAGCTTTGTGGGTGTGGCCGAAGTCCTATGTGTTTTTGGTTTTGGAGCTTCTAAACGGAAAAAACACTACTTTAGCTTACGGGATCCGGTTGCGGTTCTAGTTTATATACCTAATCATACACACGTTTTCTAGTCATATTTGACTCCAAAAACACTAACCAAGCTTCTTATTGCCTCTCAAAGCTTTGTGGGTGTGGCCGAAGTCCTATGAATTTTCGGTTTTGGAGTTTCTAAACGGAAAAACACTACTTTAGCTTACGGGATCCGGTTGCGGTTCTAGTTCTTATACCCAATCATACACACGAGATCTAGTCATATATGACTCCAAAAACACTGATCAAGCTTCTTATTGCCTTTCAATGCTTTGTGGGTGTAGCTGAAGTCCTATGAGTTTTCTGTTTTGGAGCTTCTAAACGGAAAAATACTACTTTAGCTTACGAGATACGGTTGCGGTTCTAGTTCTTATACCCTATCATACACACGAGATCTAGTCACATTTGACTCCAAAAACACTAACTAAGCTTCTTATTGCCTCTCAAAGCTTTGTGGGTATGGCCGAAGTCCTATGAGTTTTCGGTTTTGGAGCTTCTAAACGGAAAAACACTACTTTAGCTTACGGGATCCGGTTGCGGTTCTAGTTCTTATACCCTATCATACACACGAGATCTAGACATATTTGACTCCAAAAACACTAACCAAGCTTCTTATTACCTTTCAAAGCTTTGTGGGTGTGGCTGAAGTCCTTTGAGTTTTTTGTTTTGGAGCTTCTAAACGGAAAAAACATTACTTTAGCATACGGGATCCGTTTGCGGTTCTAGTCCTTATACCCAATCATACACACGTTTTCTAGTCATATTCGAATCTAAAAGCACTAACCAAGCTTCTTATTGCCTCTAGAAGCTTTGTCGGTGTGGCCGAAGTCCTATGAGTTTTCGGTTTTGGATTTTCTAAACGGAAAAACATTACTTTAGCTTACGGGATCCGGTTGCGGTTCTAGTTCTTATACCAAATCATACACACGAGATCTAGTCATATTTGACTCCAAAAACACTAACCAAGCTTTTTTTGCCTCTCAAAGATTAGTGGGTATGGCCAAAGTCCTATGAGTTTTTGGTTTTGGAGCTTCTAAACAGAAAAACACTACTTTAGCTTACGGGATCCGGTTGCGGTTCTAGTTCTTATACCCTATCATACACACGAGATGTAGTCATATTTGACTCTAAAAACACTAACCAAGCTTCTTATTGCCTTTCAAAGCATTGTGGGTGTGGCCGAAGTCCTATGAGTTTTCTGTTTTGGAACTTCTAAACTGAAAAACACTACTTTAGCTTACGGGATCCGGTTGCGGTTCTAGTTCTTATACCCAATCATACACACGTGATCTAGACATATTTGACTCCAAAACACTAACCAAGTTTCTTATTGTCTCTCAAAGCTTTGTGGGTGTGGCTGAAGTTCTATGAGTTTTCGGTTTTGGAGCTTCTAAACGGAAAAACACCACTTTGTCTTACGGGATCCGGTTGCGGTTCTAGTTCTTATACCATATCATACACACGCGATCTAGTCATATTTGACTCCAAAAACACTAACCAAGCTTCTTATTGCCTTTCAGAGCTTTGTGGGTGTGGCCGAAGTCCTATGAGTTTTTGGTTTTGGAGCTTCTAAACGGAAAAAACATTACTTTAGCTTACGGGATCCGTTTGCGGTTCTAGTTCTTATACCCAATCATACACACGTTTTCTAGTCATATTTGAATCTAAAAGCACTAACCAAGCTTCTTATTGCCTCTCAAAGGTTTGTGGGTGTGGCCGAAGTCCTATGAGTTTTCGGTTATGGAGTTTCTAAACGGAAAAACACTACTTTAGCTTACGGGATCCGGTTGTGGTTCTAGTTCTTATACCCAATCATACACACGAGATCTAGTCATATTTGACTCCAAAAACACTAAACAAGCTTTTTATTGCCTCTCAAAGGTTAGTGGGTATGGCCGAAGTCCTAAGAGTTTTTGGTTTTGGAGCTTCTAAACAGAAAAACACTACTTTAGCTTACGGGATCCGGTTGCGGTTCTAGTTCTTATACCCAATCATACACACGTGATCTAGACATATTTGACTCCAAAAACACTAACTAAGCTTCTTATTGCCTCTCAAAGCTTTGTGGGTATGGCCGAAGTCGTATGAGTTTTCGGTTTTGGAGCTTCTAAACGGAAAAACACTACTTTAGCTTACGGGATCCGGTTGCGGTTCTAGTTCTTATACCCTATCATACACACGAGATCTAGACATATTTGACTCCAAAAACACTAACCAAGCTTCTTATTACCTTTCAAAGCTTTGTGGGTGTGGCTGAAGTCCTTTGAGTTTTTGGTTTTGGAGCTTCTAAACGGAAAAAACATTACTTTAGCATACGGGATCCGTTTGCGGTTCTAGTTCTTATACCCAATCATACACACGTTTTCTAGTCATATTTGAATCTAAAAGCACTAACCAAGCTTCTTATTGCCTCTCAAAGCTTTGTCGGTGTGGCCGAAGTCCTATGAGTTTTCGGTTTTGGATTTTCTAAACGGAAAAACACTACTTTAGCTTACGGGATCCGGTTGCGGTTCTAGTTCTTATACCCAATCATACACACGAGATCTAGTCATATTTGACTCCAAAAAAACTAACCAAGCTTTTTATTGCCTCTCAAAGGTTAGTGGGTATGGCCGAAGTCCTATGAGTTTTTGGTTTTGGAGCTTCTAAACAGAAAAACACTACTTTAGCTTACGGGATCCGGTTGCGGTTCTAGTTCTTATACCCAATCATACACACGTGATCTAGACATATTTGACTCCAATAACACTAACCAAGCTTCTTATTGACTCTCAAAGCTTTGTGGGTGTGGCTGAAGTTCTATGAGTTTTTGGTTTTGGAGCTTCTAAACGGAAAAACACCACTTTGGCTTACGGGATCCGCTTGAGGTTTTAGTTCTTATACCATATCATACACACGAGATCTAGTCATATTTAACTCCAAAAACACTAACCAAGCGTCTTATTGCCTTTCAAAGCTTTTTGGGTGTGGCCGAAGTCCTATGAGTGTTAGGTTTTGGAGCTTCTAAACAGAAAAAACATTACTTTAGCTTACGGGATCCGGTTGTGGTTCTAGTTCTTATACCTAATCATACACACGTTTTCTAGTCATATTTGACTCCAAAAACACTAACCAAGCTTCTTATTGCCTCTTAATGCTTTGTGGGTATGGCCGAAGTCCTATGAGTTTTCGGTTTTGGAGCTTCTAAACGGAAAAACACTACTTTAGCTTACGGGATACGGTTGCGGTTCTAGTTGTTATACCCTATCATACACACGAGATCTAGTCATATTTGACTCCAAAAACACTAACCAAGCTTTTTATTGCCTCTCAAAACTTTGTGGGTGTGGCCGAAGTTCTATGTGTTTTCGGTTTTGGAGCTTCTAAACGGAAAAATACCACTTTGGCTTACGGGATACGGTTGCGGTTCTAGTTCTTATACCCTATCATACACACAAGATCTAGTCATATTTGACTCCAAAAACACTAACCAAGCTTCTTATTACCTTTCAAAGCTTTGTGGGTGTGGCTGAAGTCCTTTGAGTTATTGGTTTCGGAGCTTCTAAACGGAAAAAACATTACTTTAGCTTACGGGATCCGGTTGCGGTTCTAGTCCTTATACCCAATCATACACACGTTTTCTAGTCATATTTGAATCTAAAAGCACTAACCAAGCTTCTTATTGCCTCTCAAAGCTTTGTGGGTGTGGACGAAGTCCTATGAGTTTTCGGTTTTGGAGTTTCTAAACATAAAAACACCACTTTAGCTTACGGGATCCGGTTGCGGTTCTAGTTCTTACACCAAATGATACACACGAGATCTAGTCATATTTGACTCCAAAAACACTAACCAAGCTTTTTATTGCCTCTCAAAGGTTAGTGGGTATGGCCGAAGTCCTATGAGTTTTTGGTTTTGGAGCTTCTAAACAGAAAAACACTACATTAGCTTACGGGATCCGGTTGCGGTTATTCCCCTTCTCAATTCGAGGTTGGCGAAGGTTCTCGGCCATGCGAAGGTTCTCCAGAGGTAGAGGAATGCTCTTAAAAAATTGTTTTGTTGAGTCCATGAGGACTACTCTGTTTGACGGAAATATTTTGTTTAATTAGTGTGACTGAACACAATCATGTACATGCTCCTTCATATGATTTTTTATTTATTTAAGTAAAACGTTTGGATGCGATTCTAGGTTTGCAAGTCCTAGCACACTCAATTGTCTTTAAGTATTTTAGTGGAGAAAAACTCTTAAAATCAACGAATGAATATGAGAATTCGAAAGGAAAATTAACCAAGAAAAGAATAAAATAAAGGAATTTGATAAGAACGAAGTACAAAAGGCCTTGCGAAATTGTAAGAGAAAAAGTATGTTGTATTGCTTGGTAGTAGTAAGTAAAAAGATCTCTCTCCCAAACACATGCGTTTGAGGTTGTTTTTATAGAGAAAATATGATTAATGCGGCTATTTACTACTCGTAATCATATTGATCCGCATTAATCATATAAGTTACATTTTGACCGAAACGGCTCGAACTTGAACTGTCTTGGGCTTCACATGGGCCTTCCGAACTCTTTCTTGCTGACTCCAAACTCCCGTGCTTTGATGCTACTGCGAGCCTCGAACAATATTCTCCTCACTGCGGCTTTCCTCTATGCGAACTATATGTTGAATAAGAGCGAACTCCATACTGGTAAAGATCGAACCCTTTTAGTAAACCGAATCGAACTCCCAACTGGTTAAGTCCAATAAAATATCTAGAAATCCGAGAAGATTATTATGTAATAATGACGTGGACAGATCCAAGTGGATCCTACCGAGAATGTGTGGGATCCGACCCCAACAAAGTAGTGTAGATGTAAACAAAAAACTCATAGCGACTTACTCCTCACTTACAAAATTTGGGGAAGTAATAATAAACTTGTGTAGGGTTCTTGGAGTCCAATATGACAAGATTGGTGTGTAGGATGAAGTATAATAAAGAGAAATGCAACCTGGATCCTGGCTGCTAAAGTGGTGTAGATGCAAACAAAAAACTCATAGTGACTTACTCCTCACTTACAAAACTTGGGGAAGCAATAATAAGCTTATGTAGGGTTCTTGGAGTCCAACTGAGCCGACTACTTTTTTGTTTTGCATAAGCTTCACTCAGTTTCACGTCTTATATGTTTCAGTTGGACCAGCTGCATATATTACAGTACACTATAATGTCTAAATCCAAAATCCAAAATACATAAGAAGTTCAACATTAAATAAAGCTAACCAATAATAACCAAAAAAGATACTAAACTGTTTGAATCCTAATCCTAAATACACAAAATACCTTAACTGTTTCATCAACACAACCCATCAATAACCACAAAATTACTAAAGTTATGAAAAGTATTTTGGGGGTACCCAAAAGCATAAGCCTCACTCTCTCCTATTTCTTCTGTCTCTTCTTACCCTTTTCGGGTAATCCGGTCAACAACGCATGCTCTTTCATAGAATACCTTATAAGCAATCCATTAACCACAAACCAACACTCTCTCACCATCTCCGTCTTAGCGGTGTAAACCATAAGCATCCACATGCCTTGAATCATATGATTTGGTTCCTTAGGCATGTAGAAAATATGCTTAAACTGATCATGCTTATTTACCACCTCAATTATGCATCCATTCCCTCTACCATTGCCACTGTTTGGCCCAATTGATACCTACTTTCTATCTTATAGACCTTGGTGTACTGAGTTGGACCAAAGAACATACTCTCTGGCCACTACAACAAATATCAACATTGATAGCACACGAGGATAGCTCATTTTCCGTTACTGCTATGGTAGATTTAATTTTTTTTGGGTTTCTTTGTAATAGCGGTTGATAAATGCTATGATAGAAATTTAATGAGCGGGAATCTAAAATGACTTAATCCGCCAACACTTAACAAAAAAAATCCTTTAGCGCCTCAGATTCCTCTTCAATCGAGAAAACACTTAACGAAAACAAAACCCTTTCTCTCAACATTTCTTTCCGACAAAAACTCAGATTCAGCTCAGATTTAGCACAAATCTCAAACCTCAAACCTCATACTCAAACCTCTGCGCCGTATTAAGGTCGGATTTGTACTCTGCTGTAGCCACATTCTCCAGTGCAGCCGCCGTCAGTGAGCTCAAATAGAGGCATGTCTTTCTTCGTTTCTATAAGTTCTATTTCTATTGATTTTTCGGTTATTCCTATCTCTAATTTCGACCTAGTTCAGTAGATTGGTACGGAAAATCGGATTTGTTTGACATTTTCAAATTAGGGTTCTTCGATTTGTTTAAAATTAGGGTCAAGAGAAAACTTATGCGATTTTGATGTCTCTTAAACATTTTAATCCACATTCTCTTCACAAAGATCTTGTTTTTGCGATTTAGATTTCTCCTAATCGATTTGTTATCAGAATTTTTTTTTAAAGCTACATTGTATTATCTTATACTGATTATGCATTTTTTTGGCAAGTGTTGGTGATTGAAATGTTGGGGAACTGAAGCTTGCCTTTGTTGTACTCAGACGACAGGTTAGTCTGTGAATGTGGCTTTGATTCTTTGATTCTAAATGGTATGACTGTTTTGGTTTTGATAAATTTGTTGTGACTGTTGTGGTTTTGTTGAAGTTGTTGTGACTGTGGTGGTTTTGTTAAAGTTGTTGTCACTGTTCTTGTTTTGTTAATTTTTTGTCTCTGAGATAGTGTAAGTTGCTTAATGCTTAGTATGTCTTTAGCATTGGGTTCAGTTTAAGTTGTCTCTTCATGATAAGTTGTCTGATCATGATAAGTTCTCTGATCATGAGATGTTGCTCTGTGACGGTTGTTGATTATGGTTTCAATTTTGTGTTAATAAGGTTTTATTTAAGCTTATAACATATAATGTTGGACAAGGCATGGGTGCATCTATGCAGGTAAGGAATAAAATTATATAGATAGGTTTGCTTTAAAATGGGGTTTAGAAACTTTAAGAGCTTTTTTTTTCTACTTTACTTCTTCATTGAAGAGTTGATCATGGTTATGAGAGAGGTGCTCGGAGATTTGTACTTGATGTGGTTGCGGTTTTAGGAGATATAGATAAAACAATATGTCCATGCAAAGACTGTCGTGATGTATACCGCCACTCAAGTAGTGATGTGGTGGTTCATCTTGTAACAAGAGGGTTGAATGAGTCTTACAAGCTGCAAAGTGATTAGTACCATCATGGAGACTCAGTTGCTGATGGAGAATGTAAAAGGAAAGTAAATCAGTGGAATGAGGAAATTCTTGAGTTATACAAAGTTGTTGAATACTATGACCAAGAGTTGGCTAGAAATGGTGACCTAGGTGACAATCCACTGGCTGACTTAGGTGAGATTGTAGAGGGTGAGGACAAGAGAGAAGATGAGTTCCTAGCTAAGCTAGCAGATGCAAAAACCCCTTTATATCCGGATTGTTTAAACCACAGCAAGCTATCGGCTATGGTGTCTCTCTTTAGGCTTAAAACTAAGAATGGATGGTCTGACAAAGAGCTTTGATGAGCTTCTTGAGACACTGCCAAAAATGTTGTCCAAGGGTAATGTTCTTCACACATCCTTGTATGATGTGAAGAAATTTTTGAAGAGCTTTGATATGGGATATGAAAAGATTTATGCGTGTGTAAATGACTGCTGTCTTTTCAGAAAGAAGTACAAGAAGCTGGAAAATTGTCCCAAATGCAATGCTTCAAGGTGGAAGATTAATATGCACACTGGTGAAGTCAAGAAAGGTGTACCACATAAAGTATAATGGTACTTTCCAATAATCCCGCGGCTGAAGAGAATGTTTAGGATAGAGGAAATGGCCAAGGACTTAAGATGGTATTTCAGTAACAAGAGCAGTGATGGCAAACTTCGCCATCCTGTCGATTATGTTACATAGGATAAGATGAATGACAAGTACCCTTTATTTGCATCAGAAGAAAAAAACATGCGGCTTGGACTGTCCACAGATGGCTTCAATCCATTCAACATGAAGAATACTAAGTACAGTTGCTGGCATGTTCTGCTAGTAAACTATAATTTGCCTCCTCACTTATGTATGAAGAAAGAGAACATAATGCTAACCTTGCTTATTCTTGGTCCACAACAACCTGGTAATAGCATTGATGTCTACTTAGAACCCCATATTGAGGATTTAAATCATCTCTGGAAGAAGGGAGAGGTAACTTATGATGCTTATAGTAAAACTACATTTACTCTAAAGGCAATGCTTCTCTGGACTATTAGTGACTTTCCTGCATATGGTAATCTTGCTGGCTGCAAAGTAAAAGGTAAAATGGGCTATGTTATATGTGGAAAAAATACAGATTCTATGTGGTTGAAGTTTACTAGGAAGCATGTGTATATGTACCATAGAAAGGGATTG
This sequence comes from Arabidopsis arenosa, assembly GCA_905216605.1. Classification (NCBI taxonomy): domain Eukaryota; kingdom Viridiplantae; phylum Streptophyta; class Magnoliopsida; order Brassicales; family Brassicaceae; genus Arabidopsis; species Arabidopsis arenosa. The sequence goes on from LR999451.1 coordinate 23,021,809, forward strand.
GAACGAACACATAGATATAGGGATAAAAAGACATGGTTTGATGGAAAGGTTGAACATGGGAGAAAGGGAATAATTTTAACTGGTCATGAAGTCTCTCAAAACCTGAAAAACTTCAAAAATGATTTTGGAAATGTTAAAGGTTCTGGGAGGAAGAGAAAAAAGACTGCCTATATTGATCCAGTTTCTGATAATTCAGATTTATCTAGTGAATCCGAGGAAGATGAAGAAGTAGAAGTAGACCAGGAGGAATTATCAAGGTGGAAGAAAAGATCAATATTGTTCAAGCTGCCTTATTGGGAGGTATGATTTGTTGAATTATTTGCATAATTGATCAGTTAAGCTGTGATTAAGTATGGATCCAATCTAACTATATATTTATTTGTTATAGGATCTCCATGTAAGGCATAATCTGGATGTAATGCATGTAGAGAAAAATGTGGCTTCAAACATTGTCTCTACAATGTTGCATTATGGAAAATCTAAAGATGGTCTTAATGCTCGTAGAGATCTCCAAGATCTTGGTATAAGGAAGGATTTGCATTCAAAAACACAAGGAAAGAGAACATATCTTCCTCCAGCACCTTGGTCTTTGTCAAAGAAAGAGAAGAAAATATTCTGCTAAACACTATTTGACATTAAAGGTCCAGATGGATATTGTTCTAATATATCAAGGGGTGTATCTTTAGGGGATTTTAAGATAACAGGACTCAAGTCTCACGACTTTCACGTGTTGATGCAACAACTTCTTCCAATTACACTTAGAGGGCTATTACCAAAAGGTCCTAGGACATCAATCTTTCGCTTATGTTCATTCTTCAACCATTTGTGGCAGAGAGTCATTGACATAGAGTTATTTCAGTAATGGAACATGAAATTGTGGAAACACTTTGTATGTTTGAATGGTTTTTTCCTCCCAACTTCTTTGATATCATGGTACACTTGACAGTACATCCAGGAAGAGAAGCTAGACTTAGAGGACCAGTCTATTTTAGATGGATGTATCCATTTGAGAGGTATACATTCTTTGAACTGTTGTTTTTACATTTCAATAATCAAGTGATTGTCTGCACTCTGATATCTTTTATTTTTGACTTTGTAGGCACATGAAAGTTCTAAAAGACTTTGTAAGAAATCCAGCAAGACTAGAGGGTTGTATTGCCGAGTCATATCTCGCTGAAGAATGTGAGTAGTTCTGTAGTGATTTTTTGAAGAAGACAACAAGTGTAGAAGAAAAACAAGAGAGAAATACAGAGTATGAGAACAGTTCTATACTAGAAGGTCGTCCTTTATCTGTAGGAACTGCAATTACTCTTACTCAGATGGAAAAGAGCATAGCCCATCTTGCAGTCATTCAAAATATGGCTGCCTTGGATCCTTTTGTTGAGTAAGTTCTGTTTATGTCAACTACTAATTGTGTCAATAACATTGTCAATATAGCAATTTGATTCTTTGTTCTTGTAATCCTCTTTTCCAAGCATGCACTTGGAACATCTACAAGTCACTAATCCAAGGTGTAGACCTGATGCATCAATGTTATGGTCTATGCATGCTAATAACTATGCATCATGGTTAAAAGAAAAGGCAAGCTATTTCTCTGTAATTTGTATATATTTAGTCTGATTCATATAAATATAATTGACTGACTATAATATATGCATCTTGGTAGATACCTCTTTCTTCATATGGACATGAAGATACAACTAAATGGCTGACATATGGTCCACGGTGTAGTGCAAGGTCCTATAGTGGTTATATAGTGAATGGGCAATATTTTCAAACAAGCTCACTTGAAAGGCAAAGTCAGAATAGTGGGGTCTATTATGAGGTTACAACTATGTGTAGATCTAGTGCTAAAGATACATCACAGGTGGTTGATTTGGTATCTTACTACGGCAGAATCATTGACATCATCTTGCTAGACTATAATATGTTCTATGTTCCTCTGTTCCGGTGTCAATGGGCAGTGAGAGGTAATGGAGTTAAGGTGGAAGATGGGTTCACACTTGTTAACTTGAATCAGGGTCAAGTCAGTTTTTTGCAGGATCCATACATACTAGCATCTCCGGCAAAACAAGTATTTTATTCAAGGGAAGATGATTCCTCCAATTGGTTTGTTGTTATGAGAGGTTCTACAAGAAGATATAGTAAAGAAGATGTTCAGGATGGAAATGCAGATATTGGTCCATTGCAAGCAGCTGTTGAGATGGATAGTTGACATGGATATTGACATAGATGATGCATAAACTGGTAGAACTGATTATGAAGGAATATATGTGCCAAATGTACCTTTTTTTTTTAAGCTTTGTTCTGGTTTGTGATGTCTGTTAGCTCATAGTATGTCAGTTATTGTGTAAGGTAAGATGGACATGTTTACATAATTTTTCTGTCATGGAGGTGACTTAATTAGATGGGCAGACCAAAGAAGAAGGGTGGGAAACAATCAAGAAAAAAGAAGGATACAACAAAAGATGATGAGCCAGAGTATATTGGTACTGTTGAGCCAGAGATTCATGAAGAAGACCAGCAGACCAGTAAGCAAGTGGAGCAGACTGTAGAAGAACTATAGACCAGTAAGAAAGTAGAGCAGCCTGTTAAATTATTTCAGGCTGAAGGGAGATTACCAGCTGAAGTCACTGATAAAGATGGAGTACAGGATGAGCCTGAAGGTGAGGTTGAGTTATCTGAAGACCATCAGCCTAAGCGTAAGAAACATAGGGGACCAACTAAGATGAAAAACATTGCCAAAGATCCAACTGTCAGAGAAAAAGTTGACTACACTCTCATGGGAGATCCTTATGGTCCAGGGTCAGTGAAGCTGTCATCATACGTTGGAACATTGGTTAGAGAACTTGTTCATGTTATAATTGAAACTGGAAGCATGTTAGTCAAGATATCAAAACAGTTTTGTGGAAATATGTTCAGGTAACATTTCTATTATAGTATATCAGTTTTGATGGTAAGTTTTTGCAGGCAAGGTTTGAACTTTGATACAGGTCAAATTGATCCTAAAGCCTACTCTCTCAAATAAGAGATCTATTGCGGTACTTAAGGGTCGAATTCCACAAAGTTCTTTTGTTCACACAACAAGTTATAAGTCTCGAAATTAGGCTAAACAAAATAATTAAAACTAAAATAAAACAATAGCAAGCAATGATTTCAGGTGAAAGTTCAATAGATTAAAGCGTCAGGTTTAGGGAAATTCTCAGAAAATAAACTAGTAGTAAATCTAGAAAATAAAGTAGGATTATTTAACGAACTGTTCTAGAACTCAAAACACTAATGACTAGCTAACCACCTCTCGATGCGCTAACTAACAAGTCTAATATCAGTAATTCCACCTCTCGATGCGAATTCCTAGATCTAGACTAGCATTAAATTCAGGTTTGATATGTTCACCTTAGTAGATAGGCCAATTCTTATTACACACCTATAAACCAGGCTCATCTAAGGTAGTTCCAGTAACAGGTGCCCTCTCAGATCAAATACCTATTATCCTAAGTTCAGGTTCTAGTTAGCTACTCTAGAACAAGCATTAAGAACAACCTAGATGAAGAACTATATGGATTAATCCTAACAGGTAATCGATTTATTAGTTCATCTAAATCCCTACTGAGAATCCCTAAACCTAACAGGGAGATTAGTCAGACATGAATAATGAAACAGAAAACATGTTGAATAGATTGCAATAAGAAATTAAAAGAAGAAAAGAGTTTAGAATAAATCTTCTCTCTAACAAGGTATTGAAATCTCTGAAAGTAGCTATCTCCAATTATCTTCCAAAGGGTTCAAGCTCAGAGAATTACAAAAGTCAAAAACAAGATGCAGAATTGCAGGGTTGTAGGATAAAGAAACAGAAAAACCCTAAAAATTATTTATAAAGTCTCCAAAAACGTGCAGGGACTAAAATTGCAAATAGGGAAGTCTTCTGGGTAAATTCTGCGGGCTTTAAAACTCTAAACCGTCGAGACTTCTTGCTGGGCCGTGTTTGGTGTCGAGCGACACCAAGGGTGTCGGTCGACACCCATGCCTTGGTTCGAACCGAATTCGTCTCTTCAGCTCCAAATCTTCGGTTTAGCTCCAGAATGATTCCTTTTTTCCAATTTCGTCCAGAACGTGTAAAAAACTGAAAAAAACTCACAAAGTCACTAGGAACAACAAAAAGACTCTAAAACTAGCACGTAAATCACGGTTAAAACCGGTAAAATCCGTGATATATCAAACTTGATGAGGAGTTTCAAAGGATTGATGTGCTAAAGCGGATGGAAAATTTGTGGAGGTCATTCAAGTCACGCATTGTCAAGGATATCAATGAGGCTGCTAATAACCAACAGAGGATGAATATGAGACCAATGAATGTATCTCCAACAGATTGGAGAAGATTTGTCAAAGTCAAAACAAGCACATCCTTTAAGGTATTGAGTTTATCCTTATTTAAGTTTTGTATTTCATTGGTGATAGCATAATAATTTTACTTGTTAGGCTGTAAGTGATAAATATAAAGAGAGGAGGAGTAAACAGATACCTCATACTACTAGCCGCAAAGGAATGGTCAGACTTGCTGAGGACGTGGTAATAATCCTATCATCTTTACTGTTTCTCTTGTTTAATCTATAAATTATATAGATTCAAAGTTGTGTTGCTTTTAAACAGAAAATTAAAAGTGGAGATCCATCTGAAGTGACTAGGCTGAAGGTGTGGGTCAAGTCGCGTACCAAAAAGGATGACACGCTAGTGAATACCAATGCAGCTGAAAAGATTGTAAGTCCCAAATTGTTCTAACATGATTTTGTTTTCCATTAGTAACAAGTGACATTGTTTTGCAGATGAAAGCAGTTGAGCTTGTTGGAAGTGATGCTCCAACAACCACAACAAATCCAGAAGAAGATCACCTCTCTCAACTTTTAGGACCTGACAATCCTGGTAGGATGCGGGCAATGGGTAGAGGCATAAGTAAGACAAAATTAGCTTGTTTCCAAGTGAAGACCAAGTGTATGACTGACATGCAAGAGAAGGAGGTTCAGTTACTGAAGAAGGTGAATGAGTTGCAAGAGGAACTTAGCAAAATGAAGAATCAGGTTAGCTACTTACACAATTACAAAATTAATGATCCAAGCAGCTGAGATTATATATATATATATATATATATATATATATAGAACTGACATTATACTTTTATGTTATAGAGACAAGAACCATAAATAGGTGAAAACTCATCTGCGAGAGTAAGTAATTTATATCAGATCCATGAATCCTTCTTCCTATTGTAATTTCTGACTTAATTAATTTCTAATCAACTATTTTGTAGAGTGTAAACAAAAGATCACACCCTAAGTGTGTCTTGGTTGATTGGTCTGATAGTGATGAAAACATTGGTGAGGAGCGTATTCTATCTTCTGATCCTGATGACTTAGTGAATGACTGTCGTCTAGGCCCTACAGATCTTAAAGTGTTGGTTGAAACTGCTACTAAAGCAGATGCATTCATCTGGAGACCAGCAACTAAGATGTTTACTATTGAGGAAGCTGTTGGACAGATTATTGCATGGCCAGCCTCTAAGTGTGTTCTTTTGGACAAGGAGCTCCAAATAGAAGACATTGCGCCTTTGGTAAACTTTATATTGTTGCACTATATTACTCAGCCTGTTTATGAGTTGGTATTTGATGAGTTGTTTTTCTAAATGTTTTTGACAGGGCCTAAGAGTAAACTCTCTGAATAAATGTAAACTGCTGGATTTGTCTAATGATGATGTAATTGTTGATGAGGGTCGTTGGCAGACACAAGAAGAAACTGCATTGGTTAATGGACTACCGCTTGGACCAAAGGCAGTAAAAGTATTTGTGGATTCAGTGCTTCAACCAGAAACATTCATATGGAGGCCTACAATTGATATGATATATCTTGAGGACTGTTTGATGGCTTTTGTTTCATGGCCTGTCAATAAAGTTAGCTTTGAGAATCCATCTGCTGGACAGCATTCTGCATCAACTGATATACCATCAGGATCTAAATCTGTAGTTGGGACACAATCTGTGGAGACAAGTGCTAAAGCAGCGTCAACTGCCTCTAAATCTTCAGGATCAGGTTCTGAATCTCCTATTGAGACTGCAACACGTCCAAGCCCTACAGTAAAGAAAACTATACCAGATTCACAGTCTCCTATCCGGAAGTCATAGATAAGTCTAATTTATTTTGGTCTGGTTACTTCTGTCAAATCTTCTGACTTTTGTTTTATGTTGTAAACATGGCAGCGTATCATGCAAAATGGTTCAAAGGAAAATAAGAAGTGCATGTTGATGGACATTACCGGAAAGAATCAAATAGTTGCTGAAGGACGATGGGTAACAAATGATCCAAACCAGAAGGTTCACTTTGTTCCTTTGGGTTCTAATGCAGTTAAAGTGTCGGTAGATATTGTCAAAGTTAGCGATGCAGAAGTTTGGAGGCAATCAGATGAAATAGGGATTATGGAAGATGCCATTGGGACAGTTATTGCATGGCCTGAGGACAAAGTGATCATGGCCTGAAGGTTGGTTTGTGAAACTTCTTAGTAAAACTTGTTTTCAGACATTTAGTTGGTTTTGGATCTTAAGGAGAAACACTTGTTAGCTTGTTATGTGAAACTTGTTTTGTGTAATGTATTTTGGATTTGAAATGAATGATGTATTTGGGGATTTAATAAAACAGGTGTGTTAATTTCAACATAAAAATAAATCATTGTCATGAAAACACATGTAATGGCATTTAAAAACCTGCTACGAAATCTATTGGTTATCAAAATGTAAGATTTAACAAATGCTATGTTACAGTCATCTAATGTACTGCAATAAGTAAGTAATTACAAAAAATTTTAAAAATAGATAAACGCTATAAGATACTATATCGTAGCATAAATATTTCTTATAAAAACATAAACTAAATCGCTTTAATATAGCTATCGTAGAGTCCCCTAAAATATCATGAATAATGAGTAATTACATAATTTCAAACAAATAAATACACGGGAATATAAAGCGTTTCCGTAATGCTTTAATAGAAGTCTTTAACATAGCATACATATCAGACGCTATCTTATGTTGGGTACTTACGATAACAGAGGCATAACATAGCATTTATGAAAACGCTATGAATGACGTAACATAGCATTTCTCTCATGATAAGAATGTGGTTTTTTCTTGTAGTGGGCGACAGTGGTTGAGAATCAACATCATCCTCATATGTATCATGCATATTCAAATACACATGCACTTATTTTGAAGTTACAGTTCTCCAGAATATTATCAACACCACATTTATTCCTAGTACTAATTATTTCTGAACCACTATTCCAAAATTTACAATCTATTGACAATTCAAAACTATACCTAAGTATCAGCTACAACATCATTTATCCGCTCTTCTTCCTCACCATCATTATCATCATTTATATCCTGCATATTCAAACACATACACTTATTTAGATGTTCCATGTATCCGGAATTGTTCTAAACTAATGTATATACCTTTGCATCAACAACATTGGTTCCCTCTTCTTCCTCCTCATCACTACCACTTTCGCTTTCCTCAGCATCAATGATTCTCTCTTCTTCCTCATCATCACTACATCTTTCTCCCCTCTCAGCATCTATGTGTCTCTCTTCTTCATTAACATCAATTATTCCCACTTCTTTTTCCTCACCACCTTCTTTTGAATTACTCACTTCTACCTCACCATCACCTTCATTTGAATTACGGACATCTTCCTCTTTATCAGCGACTTTGGCATCAGAAGGACCTTCCATTTTATCTACAGCTTCTGTTCCTTTTCTTCCTTCTACAGGATCCTCTGTTGGATCTATATCGGTAGCAACGAAAGATTTTGTTGGAACTTTTACAGGCACATCTGAAGCTTCTGTTGGAATAATTACAGCAACATCATAAACATTTGAAGCTACGGTCTAATACGCAAAAAAAGAAAAAAGAGGGATGAAGCTGAAGCATCTACTAAGAAGAGAAAAGTTTTTGAGGTTAGTGATGATGAAGAAGATGATGATCTTATTGACGATGATGATGTTCATGATGATGTTGATGATGATGATGATGATGACAAGGGTAAGTCATCGAAAGCAAATAAGAGAAGACAATACTTGGATGTGTGGGAAGATTTCACAGTGGTTAAAAAGGTTGATTATTTGGGAAAAAGTGTAGAAAGAGCAATGTGCAACCATTGCAAGTCAGATTATGCGTATGATGCACACAAAAATGATACAAACACATACAGACGTCATTTGAAAAAATGTAAGCTTGTGCCTAGAAATGGTGATGTTGGTCAGATGATGGTAAATGCGGAAGCTAAATTGCAAGCTAGAAAGATAGATCAATCTGTCTTCCGGGAATGTGTAGCTAAGACAATGATCCAGCATGATCTTCCATTTACTTCTATGGAGTATGAGAGTGTTAGAGAAACTTGGAAGTATTTGAATGCAGATGTGAAGTTTATCAGTCGTGATATATCACGGGTTTTAGCGGTTTTAACCGTGATTTATGTGTCAGTTTTAGAGTCTTTTTGTTGTTTCTAGTGTCTTTTTGAGTTTTTTCAGGTTTTTACACGTTCGGGACAATATTAGAGAAAATGAATCATTCTGGAGCTAAACCGAAGATTTGGAGCTGAGGAGACAAATTCGGATCGAACCAAGGCATGAGTGTCGACCGACACCCTTGGTGTCGCTCGTCAGCACACACGGCCCAACAAGAAGTCTCGACGGTTTAGAATTTTAAAGCCCGCAGAATTTACCCAGAAGACTTTCCTATTTGCAATTTTAGTCCCTGCACGTTTTTGAGACTTTATAAATAGTTTTTAGGGTTTTTCTATTTCATTATCTTGTCTTTGGATTTTGTAATTCTCTAAGCTTGAACCCGTTGGAATATAATTGGAGAGAGCTACTTTCAGAGATTTCAATACCCTGTTAAAGAGAATATTTATTCTAAACTCTTTTCTTCTTTTAATTTCTTATTGCAATCTTATTCAAACATGTTTTCTGTTTCATTAATCATGTCTGAGTAATCTCCCTGTTAGGTTTAGGGATTCTCATTAGGGATTTAGATGAACTAGTAAATCGATTACCTGTTAGGATTAATCCATAGAGTTCTTCATCTAGGTTGTTCTTAATGCTAGTTCTAGAGTAGCTAACTAGAACTTGATCATAGGATAATAGGTATTTGATCCGAGAGGGCACCTGTTACTGGAACTACCTTAGATGAGCAAATATTTCTAGATGCATCAAGAGTTGGTCTAGGAGAATTTGTGAACATATCAAACTTGAGTTTAATGCTAGTCTAGATCTAGGAATCTACATCGAGAGGTGGAATTACTGATATTAGATTAGTTACTTAGCGCATCGAGAGGTGGTTAGCTATTCATTAGTGTTTTGAGTTCTAGAAGGGTTCGTTAAATAATCCTAATTAATTTGCTAGATTTACTATTAGTTTATTTCCTAAGAATTTCCCTAAACCTGACGCTTTAATCTATTGATATTTTCACCTGAAATCATTGCCTGCTATTGTTTTATTTTAATTCCAATTAATTTATTTAGCATAATTTCGAAACTTATAACTTATTGTGTGAACAAAAGAACTTTGTGGAATTCGACCCTTAAGTGCTGCAATTGATCTCTTATTGAGAGAGTAGGCTTTAGGTTTCAATTTGACCTGTATCAAGTCGAAACACAGCCGCAGCAGATGTCTATAAGTTTTATGAGACTGAGACAGATAAGCTAAAGAGAGAGTTGGCTCAAGTTCCAAGAAGGATAAGCTTCTGTACTGATTTGTGGAGTGCAATCACTCATGAAGGCTATATGTGTATCACATATTGGACAGAAGTAAGTGATGTATTTGCAATGGCTACGGTATTTGATCCGAAGTTGAAGCTAACACTTACATAATTTTGTTTTGCAAAACTCGATATCAATACTTGTGAGAAAAGAATGGAACATTTGCGTGCTCAGCTACGTTAACTTTTTCAAGTCTACGAGAACAAGTCTAATGCTGCATCTCCTACACCAAACTCGTGTGAAGATATTACACAGAATGATGGACCTTAACAAAGAAATTTTAGCAATTACAATGTAAGTTTGTTATGTTCTGTTTTGTTAATTGTTAAAGATTGTTGTTAGTTAATTTGCAGGTTTTGGTTAGTAAATTTGCAGGTTTAAGACTGCTAATATGCATGTTTTTGGCTAGTTAGTTTGCAGTCTTTTGGTTAGTTAGGTTGCAGATTTTAGACTGTTGGTTTTTGGTTTGTTGATTTGCAGTTGTGGTAAGATACAGAGATGATATCTTATGTTTATGTTTTGTTATTTTTATTTCTTATGTTTTGATTATAAATTCATAAGCTTTTGATAATGTTATAGGATTTCTTTGCTTTTCGCAAAGCAAATGTTGCTGCCAATGGAAAGTCGGCGTTGCAATGAGCGTAAAAGGGTTTGAGAGTTTAGATATTCTCAAATATTGGAAAGATAACAGTCCATGTTTTGGAAAATTGGCTTTCATGGCTAGTGATATTCTAAGCATTCCTATCACAACAATTGCGGCTGAATCATCTTTTAGCATTGGAACTCGAGTTCTAAGCAAGTATAGAAGTCGTCTTTTACCGAGAAATGTTCAAGCATTAATATGTTGTCGCAATTAGTTAAAAGGTTTTGAATCTTATGAAAATGGTAAGTAAGTTGTTTTCATAAGTTTTATAGTCACACACTCATAGTCTATGAATTAACATTGTTAGTTTCTGTGATATTTGTTGAGGAAGATGAAAAATTTGATGGTGAAGATGAGACTCTACCTTTATTCCAATCGCTTGTGGATGATGCAGAAGAAGAATAAGTTGCAGAATTTATTTTAAATTTGATATTCATGTTTGGATTTGACTTTAAGTTCAGGTTTATGTTGGAATTTTAAACTTTACTTCAGTTTTTGGGTTTGCTTTAAGATGTTACACGCTTTTCTTTTTGACTTAAGTTCATTTTCTGTTTTTTAGTTTAACTTATTACAATTATGTTTTAGTCCAGACTTTTGTTTTAGTTTGGTTCAGACAGTTATGAGTTGCAGGTTTTGTATTTTAGTTTGAGTTGCAGCTTTTGTATTTTAGTTTGAGTTGCATGTTCTTAGCTTGATTTCAGTTTCAATTCTGTATTTTAGTTTAGCTAGTTATGTACTTATGTTTGGTTTCATGATTGAGTAAATGTCACTGTTTCACTTTCACAGTTTCAGTTTAAGTAAATGTCATCGTTTGAGACTTTGAGTTAAAGTAGATGTTAAGTGTGTAACTAACTGATTGTTTGAGTTGCATGTTCTTAGCTTGAGTTCAGTTTCAGTTCTGTATTTTAGTTTAGTTAGTTATGTACTTATGTTTGGTTTCATGATTGAGTAAATGTCACTGTTTCACGTTTAAGTAAATGTCATCGTTTGAGACTTTGAGATAAAGTATATGTTAAGTGTGTAACTAACTCATTGTTTGAGTTGCATGTTCTTACTTGAGTTCAGTTTCAGTTATGTATTTTAGTTTAGTTAGTTATGTACTTATGTTTGGTTTCATGATTAAGTAAATGTCAACTTTCACAGTTTTAAGTAAATGTCATCGTTTGAGTTAAAGTAGATGTTAAGTTTAAGCTTTGATCAAAGATTCAGTTTCACTTTCACTTTCACAGTTTCACTTTCAGTTTAAGCTTTGATCTAAGATTCACAATTCACAACTTGTAAAAGGTAACATAGACAAGGCATTGTACCAAATTAGCTTGTAAATTGTAATACATGAATCTAAAAGCTTTGAACCAAACCTCATTACACATTATATTCAATGATTCAATGTTTCAAACAATTAGAGAGTAATGCCCACGGACCGGCCCGTAACCCGCTGGGCTTTGCGGGCCGGGCTTAGACATGTTTATTTTGCCCGCGGTTCTAAACGGGCCGGCCCGTCGCGGTCCAAAAAAAAAAGCCCACAGCGGGGCGGGCTAGATGGACACGGACCGGCCCGTCTCACACCTCTAGGAGCTTTTGTTGGATTAATTTTGACCGGTTCTTTTGGTGTTAGATTTTTTGGAGCCCCTTCAGTTAAATCATATTCCCCACGAAGGTCTCTAACTCGAGCCATTCCTGAGAACAACCTTTGAGGTTTTAGTGACATCAAATAAAGAGACAACAATAATGAAATTCAAAAACGAATTCAAACTAACCAAAAAAGAAGATGCAGAGGTGGTGAAGCAAAAGAAGGAGTTCCGACGGATGTCTCAGTGCCCAATTGAGTAATCAAATGGTGCACGAATGACGAAGACGGAGGCTCGACGAAGACGGAGGAATAAATGATTTCCACCGGCGGCGAGGGAGTGCGATTCCAATGAAAGGAAGGATGATGACGGCAATTCGCAATGATGATACAACTTTTCACTTTTACAGTTTTTGATTCGAATTCTCACACTTAGATCTGAGGAAAAGTGAATTAAGATAAAATTAGTTTTGATTTCTATGGACCGGATCATTTTCGTTGGACTTGGGTCGGATACTTAGGTTGGGTTGTAGTTTAAGGATTATGGTAATGGTTTTTAGTCTTTTATTCTGTTTTCGATTTAAAAGAAATTTGGGAAAAATGTCATTTAAATCATCATTTGGCCATTTTCGTTGGTTTAAAGCATGAACTTTGGAGCTGGTGATTTAAATCCTCAATTTTATGTGAACCTGGTGATTTAAAACTTCAACTTTATGTTGACTTTCAATGTAATCACGAATTCTCGTTGACTAAGCAAATTGAGGCACATCGTTAACTGTCTAAACAGAGCAATCAGACGAAGAGAATGATGGCAATCATGTTGGTGTAAAAGAAAATTTATGTGATAGCTTCGACGTGCCAGTTATGCGATGAAATCGTCTTATTGATCCGTTTAACCAGTTAGCGATGTGCCTCAATTGGCTTTGTCAATGAGAATTCATGATTAAAATGAAAATCAACATAAAGTTAAGGATTTAAATCACCATGTCTAGAGTTCATGATTTAAACCAACGAAAATTGTAAACTGATGATTTAAATGAAATTTTTCCCAAAGAAATTTATACTAATATTTTTGAAGTACATTTGTTTGCGGGTGGATTAAATTGTTATCCGACAAATTTGGTACCTGATCCGATAAGAAATTTCCTTCATAAATCTTACACCGTATATCTCATATCTTTTCTAGATCGGGTCAAAACATATCCGAAATTATGAACCAGATATTTCATATTTAAAAATATAGGTATTTAGAAGATTTGGTTAAGATTTAGATATACAATTCTCCTATCATCATTGTTTGAACATTTTTAAACTGTTTTGAATCATCATATAATAAAAAAAATCTCAATTTTGTTCTGCATATATTGGGATTCGAAATTTTAAAACGGATATATATTACCCAATTGATGAAAAAGGTGTGTGTTCAACGTCCCATATCGGCTAAAATGTTTAGATGTTGATTCAGAATCATATTATAAATGCAATAAACATGAACCTAAATCCGAATGAACAAGAATCTCAACTTAATAAGCATCCAAATTTAAAATTATATACCGTTTTCTTCGGCTTTTTTTAGTTTAACTTCATAATTTTATCGGAAATGTTAAATTTTAAACTTTTTAAAAGTTTTAAATAATATTATTCATATATTTAAAATCAATAAAAGTTTATACATATATTTAAAATCAATAAAATTTTATAATATTATGAACATTTGAACATATATAAAGAGTTACAATAACACAAGACGGTTATATTGCTAGAAGGGGGTTATATAACGTGATGAGTTTTTATGAAGTTTTAAATATTATAATTCATATATTTAAAATACATTAAAAAAAGTTATAATATTAAGAACATTTGAACATATATAGAGAGTTAAAATAACATGAGACGGTTATATTGCAGGACGAGTTTGAATAAAAAAAATTTAAACAGCATTAACCCGCTGCTTCAATATGGATTTTTTTTTTTTTTGTCAATTGAAATTAATTAGATCTCAAAAGAGCCATTCGCGGGGAATGTTGTTTACATATGTGATATGAAACGGTTTTGTACGAATTTTTCGTGCCAGATTATCCGCTTTTACATTTGCACTACGAGAAATTAAAGATAAAGAGAAGTTTGAGAACTCGCCCTTGTCGCTCTGAAATTTCTCCAAATACACTGAAAATGCCCTGAACAGTCTGTAAAGAAAGCTACCTCTTGATTGTCTGCACCTATCATACACTTCATCGCCCAGAGAAGGGCCTCGACTTCTGTATGTAGCGGAGATAGACTTCTTCGAAGGTTGGCAGCTCCCATGGTTGGCGGCTCTCCATTTGATGATGTACAAAACCACCCTGTACCAAAGAACTTATCATTTCCTTTCCATGATCCGTCCACAAAGCAACGATACCCAGAAAAATTCGACTCAAGAGAAACATCCCTCACTCGAGTTCGAGTTACCAAATCCACTAAACCAAGATTTTCATTATGAAGTTCTAATTGAGCCGACTGCCACAATTGAGCCTCCTTTTCCGCTAACCGTAAAACCTCTGGAGGATCTTTGTCTATGTTTTCAAATACTTTATCATTCCTTGCCTTCCAAATATACCAAATAATCTATGGAAAAACTGATGAATCATATTCTGATGGTATTCTCCAGAATAAATGATCAAAATTCGTAAAAATAGAATCTGTGGGAAAAATACCCACAGCCGTAGGAATCTGTGAAAGTGTCCAAATCTGTCTTGCTGGATGGCACTGAAAGATAGTATGATTGATTGTTTCCTCTGATGCGCTGGCTCATCCAGTGTCACAATCAATTCCTCTTTTTCTCAAATTCTCTGTTACCGGTACACAACCCGTTAAAATTTGCCACAAAAAAATGACGAATCCGCGGTGGGCACTGCACTTGCCAAGAATGTGCTTTTAATGGTGTGATATCTGGGCCAATAAAAGATAAATTGGTCTCCGATATTTCCATCCGTGTGGTGTGATATCCCGATTTGACTGTATATTTGCCGGATTTTGTAAAATGCCAACCCAAAGTATCCTCCTTAGTTGGCACACCCACAGAGAGAGCACTTATAAGCTCAACATCTTTTGGATCAAAGATCGTCTGTAAGAGATCAATATTCCAAAAATTCGACCGACTATCGATCAGATTGTTAACTTTTAAAGATGGGTCAATAATTGAACCATTACTTTTGCTGGTCTCGGAAATTGAGCTGGAATCCAGGGATCCTCCCAAACTGAGATGGATTTCCCAGATCCGACTCTTTTAATAAGTTCTTTGTTAACCAGAGATCTAGCTGAGCAGATACTCCTCCATCCATAGGATGGTGAGTATGACTTTATATATTCCAAAGGATTGGATTTCCGAAAATACCGCCCTTTAAAAACCTTTGCAAAAAGAGAATCCGGAAACATGATCAACCGCCATAATTGTTTTGCTAATAAGGCCGAATTAAAATCATCTACATTCCGAAAACCTAGACCCCCTTCCGATTTACTATTACACAACTTATTCCAAGCCATCCAGTGCATGCCTCTTGAATCACCATTCGAACTCCACCAAAAATTAGCAACCGCACTAGTAAGTTTAGAAGTGATTGTTTTTGGTAGTCTGAAGCACGACATTACATAAGTTGGTAATGCCGCAGCTACCGATTTAATCATCACTTCTTTCTCTCCTTTCGATAAAATTTTTGCCGACCATCCGTTAATTCTTGTTTGTAATCTATCTCTAACAAACGAGAAATTTTTTGTCTTGGAACCACCTAGACTTTCCGGCAATCCGAGATAAGATCCAATACCACCGATGTTAGTGATGCCCAAGGTTGATTTAATTTCTTCCTTGGTGTCCTCATCTACCTTATGTCCAAATTGGATTGATGATTTTAAAAAATTAATCTGTTGACCCGATACTGCTTCATATTTATTTAATATCTCTAAAATTATCCCACATTGATCCTTGTTGGCCTTGCAAAAAAATAAACTATCATCCGCAAATAACAGATGTGACACCGGAGGGCTTGCTGTTGCTACTTTAATACCCGTGATTAATTTTTCCCGTTCTGCTTTTTGGATATTCGCAATTAGTACCTCTGTACAAAGAATAAATAAATAAGGAGAGAGCGGATCTCCTTGCCGTATTCCCCTTTCTGGAACTATTAGTCCTCGAGGTTGTCCATTAATGAGAACTCTATATTGGACTGTTGTAATACACCACATTATCTAGTTAATCCATTTTTCACAGAAACCCAATTTTCTTAGTACCTTTTCAATGAAAATTTATTCCACCCTATCATAAGCCTTACTCATATCAGTTTTAATAGCCACAAATTTTCCTTTACAAGAAGGATTAGTCCTTAACCCATGAAACATCTCCTGTGCAATAAGAATATTATCCGAAATTAACCGTCCTTCAACAAAAGCCGATTGTGTTTCCGAAATCAGTTTTGGTAGAACCGTCTTAAGTCTTTGACAAAGAATCTTCGAGATAATCTTATAACCCACATTGCAAAGACTAATAGACCGTAATTCTGTCATCCGTGTCGGTCTTTCCGTTTTGGGGATTAGACAAATATTTGTTGTATTTAGTCTTTTATCAACAATTCCATCCGCTAGGAAGGAATTGACCAGAAATAAAAGATCTACTTTGATGGTAGTCCAAGCTTTTTGGAAAAATAAAGATGTCATACCATCTGGCCTTGGTGCTTTCTCCGGGTGCATCATAAATAGTGTCGCTCTCACTTCACTCTCCGTTGCAGGTGCCGTTAGAAACTCATTTATCTGTTCCGTAATCAGAAGTTGTACTTCTGCCAAAGCTTCCTCAAAAGCCTGTGGTTTAGTTGTGGTGAATAAATCCTTAAAGTAAGAGACCGCTATACTTTGAACATCTTTATCCTCTGTTGACCATATCTCGTTTTCATCATGTAATCCCGTGATCCGATTCCTTGCCCGCCTCTGCTTCGTTAGAGCATGGAAGTATTTTGAATTATTATCCCCTAATTGCACCAAGAGCTCCTACTTTTCTGGTGCCAATACAATTCCTCATCTCGATAAGCCTCTTTTAACCTCATTGTTATGTCCGTTATCATCTCTTCCCGTGATCTCCGGTCATCTCTCTGTGCTACATTTAGTTATGATTTTAACTCCTCAATTGTTTGCCGACCATAGGGAGTTAAATCCCTCCTCCATTGTGAAATATCTCGCCTACAATTAGACAATTTTTCCACAAATTTCCCGTCTCCAGGTTCAGAGTCAAGGTTCCAACCATTTGAAATTGCCTCTAATAACCCTTCCTTTCCTATCCATCTTTTATCAAACCTGAAGTTCCGTTTCCCACATGGTGCCTTATCCGCAAACGTAGCTATCACCGGTAAGTGATCCGAAGCTACCATTGGTAAATATTCAACAAAAAAAATTACAGAAAGATTCATGTCAATCTTCATTCGCTAAAGCTCTATCCAAGCGACACCGTATAGGTTTTTTATCTCGCCAACCCCGCCAGGACAACCAGTCTCCAAGATATGGAAATTCCAACATACCACAATTTTGAATCATTAAGTTAAAGGGGATAAAAGAAGATGCATGTCTTAATTTACCACCTCTTTTTTCATAATTTCCGGTTAATTCATTAAAGTCCCCAATTAGAAACCAAGGAGTATCCCGTGATAAACCAATTCGTGTTAACCGCTCCCAAACTTGTTCCCTCTTATTTGGAACCGGGTCGCCATAAACAAAAGTGAGATTAATTATTTTACCCTTATAAGTTGCTTCAATATCAATTAACCGATTACTTTGATAAATAATTGAGATATTAAAATCATTATTATAAAAGAGAGCTAAACCGCCACTACAACCGATAGGATCAACCGTTTTTAAATTTTTGTAACCAAAATGACCGACAAATTTTTCCATAAAAAAAAGTAGATTGTTTAGTTTCCGAAAGAAATAAAAAATCCGGCCGATGTTGTTTCCACAAATCCCGAAGATAACCGATAGTCGCCTTGTTCCCGAGACCTTGAAAATTCCAGCTTAGTACCTTCATTTATCAACCTTTGGTTTTGGTGGTTTTCCTCCACCCACTGCTCCCTTCATTTTATTACTTTTTTAATTAACACCACCAATATTATACATATGGAATGATCTAATAAAGTAAAATTGTATAAAATTTCATAGTATATTATTTTTTAATTACAATTATAAACTATAAAATATAAATATTTTATAAAATGATATAATTTAGATTTACAAATTTTAATATATAATATATAACTATTAAATTTTGAAAATCACTAATTTTAAAAATAAATTGTCACCGCCGGTTAAAATGTAGTTCAATAATAAAATGAGAAAGATAAAAGAGGCATAAGTGATTAGTTTTTTCCGATTTGTGAGTGGCGAGTTCTCTCTTTCATCGTCGATCTCAGGCATCTCTCATCTTCCGATCACTCACGGAGGTAATCTCTCTCTCAACCATTTCCTCGTGGGGATTTACCCAAGTTTTCACGGAACAGGTAAGGAGAAGAAGTTAGGGCACCGATTGTTTTTTTTTTTTAATTTAGAACTGGAAGTGATATCTTGGTTTTTTATGAATCTTCTTAGTTATGTCTTGTTTTGATTAGTTAGGGATTTCGATTTTAAAAAACGAAGCTTGATTTTGGAAGAATCTTGAACATTTACGTTTCTCTATGTTTCTATCAATTTGGTTGCTTCAGTTACTTAGAATGGCACAAGAAGCTGATGGGATCAGATTGGAGCAAAGACATGGGAAGGCTCGTGTGAGAGTTGGAAGAGTTTGGCGTCATGATCATGATGGATCTCATCACTTTGTTGAATGGAATGTTAGCATCAGTCTTCTCTCTCACTGTCTCTCTTCTTACTATCGTGATGATAACTCTGATATTGTCGCTACCGATACCATGAAAAACACTGTAAGTTGCCC
The DNA here is from genome assembly GCA_905216605.1 of Arabidopsis arenosa. NCBI lineage: Eukaryota > Viridiplantae > Streptophyta > Magnoliopsida > Brassicales > Brassicaceae > Arabidopsis > Arabidopsis arenosa. The sequence goes on from LR999451.1 coordinate 23,040,762, forward strand.
ATTTCAGTTGCTTGTGATCTTTCTGTGGATCAAAGATCAATGAACAGCTTTATTGGCTCTTGTTTGGGTTGAGATTTGTCTTATTCATGGCTGTGTTACGTGGTCTTCTTTATTGCCCTGCTTAGTCTTGTATTTTGGATCATATATTCATTTGTTAATGAACAACTTGTTGGCTCTTGAGACTAGAGATTTTTGGGTTAGGACTTGTTTCACCAACTTTGTCTGTATTCATGTTACTGCATATTTCAGTCACTGATTATCTTTCTTTGGCTGTATTAGTCTTGGATTGTTGATCTTAGATTCATTGGCATGAACAAATGTTTCTGGTTGGAAGGGTCTCAATTTTGTTCTTATTCATGGTTATATCTACTGATTTCTAGAATTCACAGCCAAGTGTTTGACCAATCTTCTATGTTGGAATGAAGGTTTATGTGAAAGCCAAGGAATGTGGAGATCGACTCTCGGTGGAAGAATTTGCCATACTTATTGGGAAACACTTTTGCTCATTTTATCCACAGGTATGCACTATCACCATGTATTTTAGTAGTCGATTGAATATATTCACCTTGCTGATTACTCTTAAGGATATACTGTTTCTTATGTGTCTTGAAATAACATAATTTATGTTTTATTCATTTTGCTGCTTTTTCCTTTGTGGTTATTCTCTTCCTTTGTTGTTTTACCAGGTTTTTACTGCTATCGTGAGTATCATTGAGAAACCCTGGGAGCGTGTATCCATCGATGGAAAACCACATTTACATGGTTGGTTTTCTAACATTTTTTTCTGTAAAGAATTTTGCTTTTGTTTGATGAGTTTCTAAATCAATCTTTTGTTTAAGGTTTCAAGCTTGGATCCGAGAACCATACTGCAGAGGCAAGAGTAGAAAAGTCTGGTGCACTAAACTTAACCTCTGGTATTGGAGGACTAGCCCTACTAAAGACAACCCAGGTATACAACATCTTTCTGCAGATATATGTTGTTAAAAAGGTGTTGAATTTTCTGTGTTATCACTGTTATATTTTCGGATAATGGCGAGTTAAATGTGTTCCACGGTCTTTGGACTAGCGTTTTTGGGTTTTATCTCTTGCTGCTAGGATGCATATTTGTCTCAGAGATTTAGTGGTTTGCAAAATATTAGTCAGTACTGGAGTTCTGGATAATAAATGTACCGAACTCGCTTGGTGTTTCTTTGATGTGCTTCTTATAACATATTAACCATACCTTTTTTGTAAATCTCTATAGATTTTGCCCATCAACTCTATGAAAAAAAGAAACAAGCACTATGCAGATTATTATAGCTGTCATGGTTTGTCTGTAGGTTTTAAAGATAACAGTTTACTCCTATAACTTAGGAACCTGATGGTGAGGAAATACAAAGATGAATGATTTGAAAAATGAGTGAAAATCTAGATTTGATGTCATTATTGTCTATCTTGTTTGTAAGATACAGCAAATTTTGAGCTTAATCCTAGGATGTTGATACTAATGGATGTCAAAAGTCAAGATCTGATAATTGATTGTTTACAAAAGCCGCTTTATGCAAATTACAGTCAGGATTTGAGAGGTTTGTCAGAGACAAATACACCGTTCTGCCTGATACTGGCGAGAGAATGCTGGCCACAGAGGTCGATGCATCTTGGAGGTATGAGTTAGTTAGTGATGCTACATTCTTATTTGCGATTGATTCTTGAAACCGACATACCCGTTCATGATGACAGGTACTCGTATGAGTCAGTTGCAAGCATCCCAACAAAAGGACTCTACTTCACCGAGAAGTTCATGGACGTAAAGAAAGTTCTGATGGATACTTTCTTTGGTCCACCAGAAACTGGTGTGTATAGCCCTCTGTGCAACGCACTCTCTATCTCATGGGAAGCGCCGTACTGAAAAAGGTATCATCATATCAATCTATATTTATTTCACTGTTTGTGTGATTATGTGATTCTTACCTATTTAAAGGTTCTTATTAACATGATCAGGTTCGCTGATGTATCATCAATTCACCTAAAAATGCCAAATATTCACTTTCTACCTGTAAATCTATCAACCAAGGAAAACCCTTCAATGGTGAAGGTAAGAACTTTATGTGATTGCATTTTATGGCGAAACCACGAAACCTACGAAAATGATAAATAGAAAGATGGCAGCGGCATAGTTAAAATCAGAAAGGAAAAAACATCATTAAAGCTAATAATTTGAGGATGTGAATCGTTTCTAATGAAAATCTTTTACAGTTTAAAGATGATGTGTACCTGCCAACCGATGAACCTCATGGATCTATAGAAGCAACCGTAAGCCGCATAACCTCGAAACTATGAGGTTCATTAGACAATACATGGACATACTAAACACTATTTCACAGGTTCTACAACTTTTGGCTTTTGCCTCTTCTATGAAATAAAAGGGCACTCTTTATGAGGTGCTATATGTTGTAACTATGGTTTCTAGTTTCTACTGTTTCAAACACAAAAAAATATTCTTATGTATCTTTTATATAAATGTAACATATCTGAAATGCTGAAAAAAAAAAATGTAACGTATCTGAAACATTATTTTTATCATTAGAAAAATGGTTCTCGAAAAATTCAAAAAAAAATATCCGAATAATTTCTATTAAGCAATTAAAATTAGCACATTAATAAAAACAATTACTAATAAACAAATATCAAAATTATATTTTATCTTTGATGTAAATTTGAATAATTTTCGGATAAAATATTAGATAGTTAGGAATACAATATATAATGGCATATATCAAACTATCCATATTTCTAATTTCTTTTTAAATTCCAAATTACTAAAATGAGTGATAATTATACAAAATTCTAAACTAAAAATAAAAGAAAATAGATACTTAGCTTAGCGCGATAATTCATGATTTGTCTACCTAAACACCATTTAACTAATAATTAATCAACCTGCATAATACAAATGATTAGTAAATAAATAAATATAAATAAATCTTACATAAATCATGTAAAATATCATTTAAAATGAAGAAAAAAAATATATATAAAAAAACTGAATTAAGCATCACTTATGAGGAGTTGGGAGAAAAGATACGATGCCATATTCGTCATTTCATAGAGTATGATATTTTTCTATAGTAATCAGTTTTTGTGGTTAACGGCTCTTGTCAAGTCCAAATTGTGTAAACAATTTCTCTTCCTAATAATCTTCCAAGACTTGGATCACCCTAACTTCTTCTTCAATTTTCTTCAATCAAATGGCACATTTCTCTTCGAGACTTAAGCTTCTCTCAAGCAACGATGGATTGTCATTTGGTGTAGATTCCAGAGACCAATTGCGGCAAAGCCTTTACATGGCCGGTGGTGGAACTCCTTTGGTTCCAATACGCAGAAGCCGATTAAAGTTCTGTGCAAGAATTTTCTCGTCTTACTCTTTTCCTTACAAGAGAAAGAAAATTAGGGATTTCGATAACACCGAGAAAAATCTTGGTATTGATGAAGACAACGATGAATGGGATTTTGATGGAGACGATGATGGTTTAGAGACTGATGATCTTTCTTGCTTCAGAGGCTTAGTTCTTGATATTTCATACAGGTCAAAATCTATATTTATTGTTGATGAGAAGCATTAGTTTTCTCTTTGTTTATTGTTGGTATAAGCATTAGTGTTCTCTTTGTTTTAAGTTCATGCAAATTTGAATTGGCTAATTCGAAAAATTGGTAGGGTTGTGTCACTGGCCTAAATTAGTTGTGACACTGTAGGCCGGTCAATGTGGTTTGCTGGAAGCGCGCAATCTGTCTCGAGTACATGGATAAGGTCAGGCCATAAAGCTTTTAACATATTTTTGATACTTATTTGATACACAAGAATCCTTAATTCAGGTTTTGTACATTCGATAATGCCTTGTCTAGGCCGACGTTTTGGAGTATTATGATCAGACCGTTAGTTCTCCTACTGGTTCATTCTATATACCAGCTGTATTAAGGGTATGAGAACATGAGTTTAGGTAGCCAGTTTTTATCCCTTTTTACCAATTTGACGCTTACTTCATTGTCTTGCTTTAGGTTCCACATTTGCTTCAGGTTGTTAAAAGAAGAAGAGTGAAAAACTCACTAAGTCGTAAAAATATATTACTGCGAGACGATTATACTTGTCAGTAAGTAATTTTCTGTCTAGTTTGAGGAAGTTCTCTCTTTTTGTTAGATCAAACTATTCTTGTTGACTGAAGTTTTGTTATTTGGGATATAGATATTGTTCTTCCCGTGAAAACTTGACCATTGATCATGTTATGCCGGTTTCTCGAGGTGGAGAATGGAGCTGGCAAAACCTTGTATGTGATTGATATTGCAGTTAGCATCTATGCTGTGAATGTAATAGCCAATAGTATTGAAAAGTTATCTTCTTTAATTGGTTCATATAATAGGTAGCTGCATGTTCGAGATGTAACTCAAAGAAAGGTCAGAAGACAGCAGAAGAAGCACACATGAAGTTACTCAAGGTCCCGAAGGTATTATTTCTCATAGTTGCAATGGGTTTTAACTAACTAGTCTAAGATGCGATAAAACCTTGTTTTGATGGGGTATTTTTGAATCAAGACATTTTGTTGGTAATGGCAGGAACCAAAAGACTATGACATTGTTGCAATACCATTAACAAATGCAGCTATAAGGATGCTGAGATCAAATAAGGGAATGCCACAAGAATGGCGTCAGTATCTGGCGAAACCTTTACCCGAGCCATAGCAGTTTATCTCAGGAATATCAAGGAGCAAAAGAGGTCCGTCCAGCTCCAGGCCATCTCGTAAATATAGAACGGTGGCTCTATTGCATATGTAGATTCATCTAGTTTAACTTCAAAACTGTTCATAGTTTGTCATGGACTTGATTTGAGTACGCACTCAAATGTATATAATACGTAAATAATGTCGAGCATAAGTAACAATCATAATCTGAACTCAGAATTCCTTCGCAAACTCAGATTTTGTGACTTCTGCAAGAGGATCTGGTTAACATCTCTGAACAAGTTCATAGTATCTGCCAAGAATCAGCAAAGATAAGCTTTACTGGAATTGAGTTGGTAACAATCCCCACAATCACCAACTTTCAAAACTGCTTAAAACGAAATCAATATATCCTAACAGTGGTTTTGGTTAACATTTTTATGGAATTATGCAATCTCGAAATACGTGTATTGCCTGGTCTTCAATGAGAATCAGGAAATAAAATGATTTGGTTCCCTAAACCCGTCGTGTCTACTACGGAGCCAAACTAATCAAACTATCCTCAACATCACATCAGAAGTTGCAGGAAGAAGAGATCATGGTTTGGAAGTATATAACAAAACCATCAAAATTTGATTAAGCAATGTCTTTGTTCATGGCATAACACAACAAAAAATCTCAAAATTTTCTTCTTTTCTGGGCACTACTTAACATTGTCGTTTCATAAGCAGCAAGCCCAAGAATCAAACATTATGCACACCTTAGAGAGATACCTTTGTGGGATCATCTTCATTGTCATGCCAAGCTCGCAAAAGAATATAGGGAACTAAGAGGAGAGGATGGACTGTAATGCAAGCTGTTGCTGTGGTTGCAGAGATGACCATGTCGATGCGAGCACTGATGGAGACAATGTTTGTTGAAGCTGTCTTAAGATATTTATCATCCTACTCACTGTTTGCTCCGTTGCCAGCGTACTCCCCGCACATAAGACCTATATATACCGGAATATTTAAAAACAGACATCAAAACTGATATCAATTCATGAAGTTGAAACTCTACGGCGTGTTGAATACCTCAGCAAAAACTGCAACTATTTTTGGAAGGTACTGATGATTGGGCCCTAATAGATCCGGATCAGATCTGCACAGAGAGTCCAGGTTTCAATAACCACCACAAAGCAGTAACAAAAAATAAATGAATATATTTTTACCTCTCCACCATTGAGCAAAGCTGGTCATGGACAATTTTAGCCTCAACTGTATCCCCTTTTATCGGCAAGCAGTTTAACCAGGCAGGTACAATCTGGTAAGAGTGACAAATTTCTCGTCAAAAGCTATGCTGAATATTTGATAGAAAGAAGAAACATTAGATATCACTGCGAAGAAGAATGTAGATAGAGGAAGCCTAGATATTTTTACCCTTCCAGCATCAATACTGTCTCGGTGGAACTGACATATTTTTCCGAGAGCGGAAACAGCGTTGTCATAGGCCATGGCGTTTTCAGACTGCTGTGCATTAGGATGTGCAATGACAACATCCAATTTGGAGAGTGCCTCTACAGAGAAAAAATTACAGCATTTACACCAATGCAACAAGAACCTCGTAGACATGGAGAAACGAAAAAGTTTGTACGAAGCTACCTCCGACAAGAGGTCTGAAAACAGATCCGCCAAACTCAGCACAAACTCCAATTCCATACACAGCAGCCTGAATTGTGGGAAAAAAAAAAACTAAATGATCCCGAAGTCTGTTAAACTAAAGAAGATAGTAGGTTTCTTGTACGACATACCTGCCGAATATCAACATTCTCGTCATTGCATGCTTCCAGAAGAAAAGGGACGAAGGTATCATAGTATCTGCATAGCAGTATATACATCAGACATGCTGTGACATCTAATAGTCGCACAAAATCAGGGAAACGGATAAGAGACTATCATACTTAAGAGCTGCTTCGCGACAATGCTCAGCAACATCATCAAATATACAAATGGCTATTCTTCTCTCCTCTGCTGTTCTATCATTACCCTGCATAGAACAAACCATAAACATTCACTATCACAGTTGGTGAACAAATTAAAGCAGTCATTCTTCAGTTATTATCTTTGTTAAAAAAAAAATCCAACATTTAGAAATAGGAAGCCTAGAGAGCACAAAGAAAAGAACTTACCAACATGGGAGTTATGTAAGATGAAAGCTCATCAAACATGGGCAAGAAAGAGGTCTTGAATGTTTTTATTAACGTACCCAATAAATCACCAATCTTCACAGAAAGAGAGACAGAGATAAATCATTATATCCTGGTATCGTCTGTCAGAATTGATGCCTTGGCAACATAAACATTGAGATCATACCTGATCAAAAACTTCTTCTTCTTGTTCATTTTCTTCTTTAAGGATCTCGCTTTCTTCTGCATCAAAGTCTTCTGCCCTAGCTCTCTCTTCTCTTTCGCTCCGTCTGGTTGAGCTAGCTATTACTGCGTGCTTAGTCTCCTCAACAATGCCCCTCACTTGGCTTTCATCTAGAATGGGTCCAGAAATCTGAAACAAGTACTTTGGTTATATTCTTTTCTAAAGGAGATAAACTACAATGAAATAATACTCAAGACTATCTATCAATTCAGAGGGAATAGAAAAAAAAGACGAGAGCAATGAATACTGTATTTGGAATATATTTGGCACCCTTAGAAAAAGAAAGCAATACTGTTAATTCATTTCCGCCCTATATACAGAATACAATAATCCCCTCCCATACGATGAAAGTCTTAATTGATCTAATTGCTAATACAAACTGTCTGGGAAAGAAACTACAAACCTGTACACACTCGTTTAGTGACTCCAGCATGCTTGCACAAATCTCCACTTCAGGCTCCTTTTGGTTAAGTTGAAAGAAAATCATCAAGTATAATATATAAGTTATACTTCGTAAGAAAAACTAAAAGTGAAGGCATCATTCTTTAAGGCAAAAAAAACAAAATGTAAAGCCAATTCAACCTTGTGCAAGGCCTCTAACAACGCCGGTATTATATAGTCGCTCAAGTGCTTTATATAGGATTCATTGCGACCCTGAGATTCCCCTTTCTCCACAGCAAGTTTAGCTGAACGTAACAGCTCCGGCATACCTAACCGCCAAAAATTGGATAATGTGACTGAAGCCCTCATTGTAGAAACACAGAGAATGTATGATTAAAACCCTAGAAAACATAGACATTATAGATACTCGAAGATCAAACCTGATACTGCAGCCTTCCTAACTTCTTCATGGAAATAAAATTTGAGAAGAGGAACTAAAATAGGAGCAACCTGTTTTACCGTAACAATATAAGAACCTTGGAAGCCAATGAAACTCTGTAATCCGAAAGTTAGTAGAGTACAGAGGCCATACCTGATCAATCCAAGGGAAAAACCCTTCTTTTAGCTCATCTGCATAGCAACACAGCATGTTACAGGCAGTAGCTTTCTCCTCTAACACGCTAGTTTTGATCCCTATTCTCTTGTCACCAAGAGTGATGGTCTCAATGCTGAAATAGAAAATCAAACCTCATGAAAGCTTATACCAAAAAACAACAATACAAATCACATAAAATTCCTTTAACTGAATATATGAATCCAATGAAAAGATTGCATGGATGCAAAATCAAGTTTCATTCACCAAACGTTAACATTTAACCTAAACAGGGGAAAAAGGTAGAAAGGAAGCAAAAAGGAAACAAGGATACAAGGAAGCAGGGGATAAAGGGGAAAAAAAAGCTATAAATTGATAGTTAAATTAGCAAGGCTATCAGTGAAATGGATGGAGTGGGCACTTATAACCTTGAAATTAAAATTTATAATTCTGCAACGTTTTCGACAGTATATACATATTCTTGAGGTATACAATAGGAAAATATTCCTTACACAGTACTGGGATGTAACCATGTCATACCTATCATCTTCGTCATCAATATCTGCATCTGAATCTGCAGATGAAATGATAACATCGGGCTTAAGCTGAGCTGATTGAAGCAAAGGGGGCATAACAACACCCATGTAAGGGAGAAAATCTTTTCCAAGGCATTTGCAGAGTCTTGCCCAAGCCTGCATATGTATTTATCAGATAAATCAGAAGAAATATTCATTTAAGTTCCCACTAAGCTTCTAATGAATCTTAAATTCAAGCTTTACGAATTCTGAAACATGCCTGTAACATGTAGCTCGTTGTTGGATCGTCCGCTTCCAGTTGCGAACCTTGTAAGGACATCAGCACTTCCATGACCTTTCCAAGAAAAACAAACTTTAAGGCTACTGTTTAGCTGGGTAGTTACTTCCCAGCACCAAAATGATTGAGGACTTCTACATATGTGTTTTTTTGTTAAATGAGCTAAGATTGATTTAGGAAGACACGATAAGGAATTTCCTTTAACGAAAATTAAACTCTAATTATCTAAAAAGTGGAAGCAAAGATCTAAAACACCATTTAGCACAAGGATGTAAAAGAATATGAAACATCCATATCTTTACCTGCTTTGCATCATCCATAAATTTTTCCTTTCCAACAGCCATTCCAACCAAGCTAATGCACTCCATTGACTTAGCGCGAAGCATGCGATTAGCTTTGTCATTTGCATTTACCAAAATAGCTTTCAAGTAAGGCATAACAGCATCATAGTATTTTTGGAACAGTTCCTGTTAGAAAACAAGTTAGATCATTGAGCTTCAAATAAAACTATAAAAAAAAAACTATTAGGGAGGAGCATATATACACCTGTGAAGAATCAGCAACTGACGCCAAAGCAGTCAAAGCACCCTCTTGTACCATTTGTTTTCCATTCTGCATAATACCCAGATATAATGTAAGAAAGCTACCTACAAACCCTCATCTAGTGAAGATCTGCACTTAATAACTGTGAGACAGCCGAGTGAGGAAACTGAATGAACTACCAACAATTAATGTGGATAAAAAGTATACTATTTTGATGGTTATTAGGTATCCAAAACACTTCTATGACCAATGTAATACTTAAAGATGTAAACAATGACTTGAAAATTGCGAGAGCGTTGACAGTCTTCAGAACTGTAAGATGGAATCCTGACAAGGCTAAACAGACTCAAACAAGTACTAACCCTTTTGCACTAGTCTACAGGCATGACCCCTTAGTAGGTTTCACTTATGAACTAACTTCCAAAAAGCAGTATCTATTCGAGACGAATGAAAATTTAGCAAATCTGTTCAAGGAATTTCATCAAAGACAAAGAAACAAATGAATTTTATGAGCATGTATGACGTGTACCTGAAGCAGTACAAGAAGCTTGCTAATAACTCCATCCAGATAAGGGGTTAAAATTTCTGGAGTGCAATTCTCACTGAAATTAAGAACAGCGGAAGCAGCATGGGCCTGTACCACGAAAGGGATACCTCATTACAGAAAACTCAAGCAAAGGATAAGAAAATCTCATCAATAAGCAGGAAGAAAAATAAAAATCAATGAGAATATCCCACTTTCAGTGTTTTATAAAAAATCATTAGCTTCTACTTCTCAGTCTTGGTGTATAAATCTAAATGATGAGCAGGATGAAAAAGGCAGGTCAATAAAAATCTCAAAATTTCAGTGCCGGATACAGTTGTAATGATCCTCTTATTCGTTTTTTAAACATTATTCCACTTTTACTTCTAAGTCTGGGACACTGGTATGATTAAGTGAGTCTTTTCAACAACTAAAATCACTAGTAAATGCCTAAATGACCACCAGCTTTACATGAGCAATACATCGCCTGGTGCATATTTTGAAAATCTAGGTATTGGATTTAGTTAACAAGAGACAATACATACTGATGAGTTACATTTTCACTCACAGAATGGCCAAAGCAGCAATTTACAAACTAACCTGGACTCGAGGGTTCTGAAAGTCATCCATGGCTCCAACCAGTGCAGGCAGCACAGACTGATGATATTTAGTTTGTAACACAGGTCCTAAGTCTGTAGACAACTGTCCGATTGCATTAATTGCTGCCCATCGGACACGAGGATGGGGATGCTGAAAAGAGTTCAGAACCATAGAAACCACCTGTTCCAGGTTTTTTATCATAACCTGTACCAATACCAAGATAATATCAGAGAAGAAAACATGAAAGAAATTAAGTCAATCTCTACATATGAGAGAAATAATAACCACGATTCAGGTATGAACATAGATGTGCATCTACGATGAACTCGTTAAAAATACGAGAAAAAAAAGTAGGACAGTGACATATAAATATGGCAAAATCATAGAAGAGAATAGACTCCTTCATCAACAACTTGAACAGTCGTCTAGACAGGAACATTTTGCTAATTACCAGATACCACCAAACTAGAAGGGAAAGGATAGATGTAAGTGATACATTCTGATTTGACACATGTGGAAGTTAGTAGAGGATAAAACAGTTAATATTATTACTAAATCTAACAGCCTCCGATATGAACCCTGTAACTTTTACTAGTTCTAAGGTATTCTCTCCTTCCAATTATCCACTTATTTCTCCTGAAGAAATTTAACCCAAGTCAACAATGACTACTTTACCAGATACCACCAAAGTTTACCATATACTAAGTCATCTTGAATCACCTAGACACTTAAACCAGAACAGAAACAACCCTCACCTTTGAGCAGCCTTCAGCAATTTGGGCAAGAGCAATGAGAGCAGCATGGTGCTTCTGCCACTCAGAAGCAGCGAAGAAACCCGAGAAAACTTCAGAGGCAACAGGAACAATTGTATTTCCACCCAAAGATATCGCAAGCCTGTCTAGACATTCTTGTCCAAACCCATAATTACTGGTCTCGCCAGCATCTTCATCCTCATTCTCGGCACTGTGCCATGCAGGGTCATCCTCAATATCCAAAAGCATGTTCATCAACACGCTAAAGAGTTTGGTAATGAACTGTGGCAATTTCCTAATCATACCGGGAGCTCTTTCTCGTGCCTCAGCCAATGTAATCACAAATTCAACTGCCAAATGTCTGGTTCCTTCTTCTAAACTCTCAGCTTCCGCAATCTGAAGCATTGAACCAACAATTTCCACAATCTGTCTCCTTAAAAACCTCGGTTCGGTACCAGCCAGTTCAATAAGAAGCTCTAAAGCTTCTTGTGCTGTTGCTTCTTGCCCGGAATTCAACGCCTCTGTCAACGTTTGCATCATCAAGGGCAACAAATCCTGAAATATATCCCTATCGGAAGCCTTTGACAAACACTGGATAAAATTAATAGCAGCACCCAAAGCCGTAATTCTAACATCAGCAGATGTAGAATTTCTCAACGACTGAGAAAACACAGAATGTAATGTACTCAAATAAGGAATCAACGTTTCACCAATGTACTGAGCCAATCTAGAGAAAATCAACAAAGCATATTCCTGAAGATTGGGATTATCAGCAGCAACAACGCACTGGAACATAAAAGGAAGTAACTCCGGCCATCCATTCTCCGGTAAAATCGCAGAAGCGAGTTCAGAGATAGTATCACAAACCTTCTTAGCAATAGATTTAGTACTCTCCTGTTGCAAAGACGTGATGAGAACAGATTTAAGAGTCAAACGAGTAGATTCAGCAATTCGAGGGTAGATAAAAGCGGAATCATCGTCATCTCCAGTACGAGTGAGTTGTTTCCGTAGCAAAACAGCGGACATAGCACGAAGCTCGAGATTGGAAGATGAATTGAGAGATTGAACGAGTTTCAAAGCGAGTGAATCGGGATGTGTTTGTTTGCAGAGATTGAAGAGAGATTCGGCGTGGGAACGTTGTTCGTTTGAAGAAGACATGAGGTGTGAAATTAGGGTTTCGAAGTGAGAAGAATCGGGACCGAGGAGGATAGAGAGTTGAATCTGTGTTTGTTGATCGATCGCCATGATTGTGCTTCCGGAGGAGAAACAATGGCTGCGAGGTTTTAGTTTTGGGGAGAGAGAGAGAGAGAGAGAGGCAGCGAAGCGAGAGAAAAGGGTTTTGTTTTTGTGGAGGTAAGATTTTATATTACGAGGGTTTCTTCTTCATTATGGATGTGATTAGATACGGTCCAAATTACCAGGCCCTTTTCCACAATTTTATGTATTAATATTTTCCTTTTTCTTCTTCTTTTAATAAAATTTTTTTTTTTTTTCAACAATTTTATTAATTCCGTAAAAAATCATATATATTTTTAAAAAATTTTATTAATTGGCCAATCCAATGGGCTAAGTTCCGAAAAATACAAAAGCCTTACAGTTATAAAAACGGATAAAGAAATTCCGGCGACCGACATAGAGATCGAGGTTAGATCTGGGCGGTGGACAGAGGCGAAGAATCCGATCTACTAGCGCCGTCGAAAACAAGGGCCACTGCTTTGAGACATTGTCGTCGGATCGAACCATTACTTGGACTTTTCGAATCCCTGCTCCGATTCAAAACCGACTTCAAGACGAACCCGCAACAATCCTTACGACATAGATCAACTCTCTGACACTCCGCCACCCAATTTGTCGCGTCCTCACCAAGCAAAACGACACTCAGATCTAAGCCCTCAACCTCCAGTGCCGAGAACTGAGATCCTTCTCCGAGACACAACAACCTCAAACCCGGAACGACGGAAGCAACCTACGGCAGCTATACAGAGGTGATGGCTCAGTCAACCTCGCAACAGCCAGAATCCACGAGAGCCCTTTCAGATCCAAGAAGAACTTGTAGTTAACCATCGAAATAAGCAACAAAACCCCACCTGTCCACAAAACGACTTCCGCCACAGCAATAACATCCATCCCGTCGGTTAAGCCGTGAGAGGTTCCACCGCAATTCCTTTTGGCGTCCTCAAACCGAGGAATCGGATCAGGAACTCTCTCCTCCGCCGGGAAAGAACCACCGCTGCATCGTCTAATGGACCTCCACCCATGCCGCTAACAGAGAGAAGTGCTTGCCTCACTCTTGTTATGCCTTTGAACTTCTCAGGTCCTTTAGTGAAGATCAATGCCTAATAAGAACTTAGATCTGGGAAAAAAGAAGAACTTTCGAGAGAGAGAAAATTTGCTACAATAGGGAACGATTGTCCTTTGACCCACTAAAAAAATCATGTTGTTTACATAAATAATCTCACGCGGTTCGGTATGAATTTTTTTTGCCATATTATCCGTTTTAACATGTGCACATCGGAAGCTAGGGGAAGTTATTAGTTCATGGATTTATAAAGATTTGGAAAGCCAAACAAAAACCATTTGTTATTCAATCATTGTTTTTAAAATTCTAAATAAAATCATGTGTTATTGGTTCCATGATTTATAAATACTATGTAAAATCTTATGTTATTCGTTTAGTCATTTGTTTTTAGATTTTAAAATTCAAATTATGTTTTAAGGAGCTATTATTGGATTAGAGTTTTTATGGATTTGAATTGATAGATAATATGTGAATTGGATTTTGAAGTCCAATGCTTGTATGTGGAGTTAACGTGGGATTTTGAAATACTTGATCAAATGCTTGGATTGTTTTTGTTCATGTATTATGAGTAAAAGTACATCTGTACTTTCAAATCCAAAATGAAATAAATCAAATGAATATTGAATAACAATTGTTTTTAATTCATTTTAGAATACATCAAACAAATACTAATCCAATAACAGCAAATTTTTAACGTACTTTTGCAAATACATAATTGAATAACACTTGATTTCAAAATCCATTAAAAATCCAAATCCAATAACACCCCCTAAATGGATTTGAAAGAGAAAAATAGAAGGATTCAAATCCATGGGTAAACACATGATATTTCAAAATTCATATGTCTTGATTTTATAATTAATAAAGATTTTCAAATCCTATATGGATTTACAAATCAATAAACCAATAAAAATAAAAAGAACTTTGAGAATTCTTCTTTGTTGCTCTGAATTTCTTTCAAATACACTGAAAATATTAGTCATTCGGTTGGAGAATATACTATCTTCACCAGATCTGAACAGTTTATATAAAAGGCTACGTCTTGATTGTCGGCATCCATCAAGCACTTCATTGCCCATACAAGAGCTCCCACTTCTGAATATAGTGGAGTGAGGCTTCTGCGGGCGTTGGCAGCTCCCATGGTTGGCGAACCGTTTGATAACGTATAGAACCACCCTAATCCTGAAAACTTATCACTTCCTTTCCATGAACCATCCACAAAATATCGATGTCTGGAGTACAATGTTTCATGTGAAGAATCCCTCATGCGAGTGCAAATTTCTGATTCCAAAGATCGTTTTCAGTTTGAAGCCCGACTTGAACTAACTGATACGACTGTACCTTATTTTCTGCTAAGTGTAATATCTCGAGTGGATCTTTATCCACATTTCCATATAACTTATCGAGTGTGACTGGATGTAGTAAGAAGAAAAAGGAAGAAAAGAAATGAGAAGAAAACAGAAGACAATTAATGAGAAGAAAATTTATATCATGTATTTATTGGGTGAATCTTTTCACTTGTTTCTATTAAAAGCAAAGGAATTCAGAAGAAAAAATGTTTTTTTTCCTCGACAACAAATTCTTTTTGACCGGTAAAAGAGTAGAATAATTAGAAATATTTATTTTTCTTCTTATTTCTTTTCTTCTATGTATGTTAATCAGTCAAACCCATCATTCCTTGCTTTCCAAATGTACCAAATTATCTATGGGAACGATTCTAATTTCCAAATATTTTCTAATTTCTTGAGAATTCTAATTTTAATTCTTCAATTTAGGGTGGACAAGCGGAAATTCGGCAAAGAATTTATTTTCTATAATATACCAATGATTTTTCATTAAAAAGGTATTAAAAAGTACTCGAACCCCCAAAACGTAGAGAAACGTACAAGTGGCGATACCACACAAAGAAACGAGGATTACGACAGCGGTATGTGGATCGAAATCCATTGAAGAAAATTGAAACCCTAAGAAAAAATAGAGAAGTGCACGAGAAAGAAGGAAAGCAAATCGTCGGAGAAAGAACTTAGCGAGTTTGAAGAGAGAAGGAAAGCAAATCGCCGGAGAAAGAGAAAGAAAAAAAGAACTTAGCGGTTTTGAAGAAGAGAAAGAGAAAAAAAGAAAAGAGCAAGTTTGCAGAGAAAAGAACTTATATCAATTCATAGATTCTAGTATATCCATCAAATCGCTAGAAAAAAAGAACTTATATCAATTCATAGATTCTAGTATATAAAGCTACTAAGTCAAAGCCTATATCTTATTTATAGCGTAGTCATACTAAAAAGTAAACACAGAATAATTATTATAAAAAACCTATATTTTATTTATTACTTTAAAATCTAAATGGTGTACAGCTAAACCCATTTATTTCATTAAGATCCAAATTCTCTATTCATTAAATCCATAGATTGGATTGATTTGAACTGATCCATAAACTTTTATTCATTTTGACACCCCTGTATGGGACTAATGAATGAAATACAAACATTTATATTATATAGAAATAGCTTCAAGTTTACAATATTTGTCGTTTCAGGTGATTGGATTTAGACAGGTGGGTTGAGTTGAAATGAATGGGCCGGTCAAGGCCTAGTCGGAGTCTGCTAAGCAACTTAAGCCCTAGAACAAGAAACGGCAGATGTGAGAGCATTTTGGTGCTTTGGTGGTCACTGGTCGTACAGTGTTGTCGGGTAGCACCTGCAAAAACGGCAAAGGCTCAGCTGATAAAAGGACAGTGTCATCAAGCTTGAAGGATAAGCCATTCAGTCATCATTGAGAGAGAAAGTTCTAGAGAGAGAGTTGAGAGAAACACGGGTTGAGGGTTTTACTCTTGAGTGTCTTCTTGTTTGTAACTCTTCAAAGAGGGTTTCTTTTCTGTATGGGGTGAGAGTGGTGAGACAAAGAGAGTTTGTACTGTTCGGTAAAGATAAGAGTGCCTTGAGAGGTGGTACGTCTCAGAAAGCTTCAACCAGCTCTCTGAGACGTACCTTGAATGATTTGGTCTTGGGAACTCGTAAATCTCGTGTCTTGTTTCTTTCTTGCAAAACAAACAACAACAAACGAACACAAAGGTTAGAGCTTTACCACAAAGTCAGAATCGCTTGATCACAGACTCAACAATATTCATAGATTTTTAAGAATATCAATCAATGACATAATTATTGTGATTAAGATGGAATACTAACAGATTAAGTGAGACTAATAATGATCGATTCTTTTATAATTATTTTCATTTGTTAATTTAATTTTTTTTTTTAAACTTAGAAGTTTACATTTGGTGATGCAATCAATTACAATATTGTAAATCCACGAATTAACGCAAAAATCATTACTGATAATTTTGTAAACTCAGACAAAACACAATTACTCATGCTCACTAAATATATAATCCCATTATTTTGACGTGAAAATCTTGATTCCACAGTTTAACTAGTTTCCACATCTTTGACGTAAGTTTATTTCACGATTCCAAAAACATTGCTCTTTATTTTATTCTGACGTAAATTTCTAAATTTACATGATAAATGAAGTTATTTTTATTTTATTTGATAATCTCTGCTAATGTTTTTTTTTTTTGGGTCAAGTTTAGATGAAAATTTGACATATGCTTATTTTTCATTTTTTTTCTTTACAACTAGAATATCAAAGATTACATCCAAACTTTTTTTTTTGCACCTAGATTATCAAAGATTGCAACATCCAAACAAAGAAGAAGAAACAAAGAGCACTTAAACTGAAATTGTGGATACTGAAACGGGAAAATTGTCATTTAATCTCCCAACTTTCAAATTGTGGCCATTTAAAACATGAACTAAACGTTGACTAACGTTTGAGACATGAAAATTCGTTGACCAGGCCAAAATAGACATGCCGTTATCAATCGTTAACAGAATCTCTAACGCCCGTTATCACCCCTAACGACTATGTTAGTCAACTTTCAAATTGTGACCATTTTAAACATCAACTTCATATGTGGCCATTTAAAACATGAACTAAACGTTGACTAACATTTGAAACATGTCGTCATCAATCGTTAAAAGAACTTATAACATCCGTTATCACCCGTTAACGATTCTGTTAGTATGTCCAAAACGACTTCGTTTTGAGGATAATCGAGAGAAAGTCAAGATTTTTCCCAAATGAAAACACCAAATCCCCAAATCTATTTCTACAACAGCTCAAACAAGATGAACAGTCCTATTATATCCATCTCTTCCAACAACAGCTAGAAAATGACCTTTTATATCCCATTTCAGAAAAGCTATATTTATTCCTATGATGGGTCTACAAGTTTGCTTCCATGATTCTTTTTAAGATTTAAAACAAACATATAATCGAAAAAACCTCTGTTTGCTTTCAATTACTGGCTCTACGATTGCCTCTATATCAAACTATGTCCTTGGATTCTGCTTTAAAACAAAATTTTTGTCATGATTTCCTCTCGATTATCCTCAAAACGAAGTCGTTTTGGACATACTAATAGAGTCGTTAACGGGTGATAACAGATGTTATAGGTTCTTTTAACGACTGATGACGACATGTCTATTTTTCCCTGGTCAACGAATTCTCGTATTTCAAATGTTAGTCAACGTTTAGTTCATGTTTTAAATGGCCACATATGAAGTTGATGTTTAAAATGGCCACAATTTGAAAGTTGACTAACAGAGTCATTAGGGGTGATAACGGGCGTTAGAAGTTCCATTAACGACTAATAACTGCATGTTTATTTTAGTCTGGTCAACGAATTTCCATGTCTCAAACGTTAGTTAACGTTTAGTTCATGATTTAAATGACCACATATGAAGTTGATTTATTAAATGACCACAACTTGAAAGTTGGGGGATTAAATGACATTTTTCCGATACTGAAACCAATACAGCAACGTAGTTCTTGTAATTTTCTTCAACAATGACAATGATAGAACTCGGTATGACAGGAAGACTATCAGACCAATCCACGGTAGTTGTGAAGACGTCAAGAACCTTCACTCTTCAACAAGATCCCAAAAAAAAGAGAGAGCTTACTTCACACAAATAGGATGATTCCCAACATCACAGAACAAAGGGGACATTACAGAAAAAAATGGCATTAAAGCTCATGTTAATACTCAAAAGCACATCTGAGAGAAAAGTAAGAGCATGACCTGTCGACTCTCTTCGTCACTTATTACTGTCCCATTTGGCCAAAGTATCTGCCGGCGATGGTGATGAGCATATTTGCCATGGTGATAACTTCTTCATCTCCAACCTCTAATGATTTCTCTGCACGAACACTTGCACACTTCCTCAGAAGACCCCTGAGACAAGCACACGTATCGGCATCCAAAGGAGTCTCCAATGATGCACACAACGCTACTACCCATTTGCAATCGCTACTCTGTAAACCATTCTCCTTCTCAACCAAACATATACGCTTTTTCAGCTTCGACACCCGCGTCACCGAGTCCATTCCTTGTATGTCTGATACCACTCCACCAAATGACTCATCCTTCTCGGTGTGGAGATGCTTATTGAATATCTCCACAAGTAAATCTTCTACACACTGACTTGATACTATCTCATCCTCACAGCTGTTAGCACTTTGCGATAGAGTCTGTAAAAACCACAACACTTTTACTTTCATTGCCGTCCATTAAGAGAAACACTGCTATTAACCAATCATGCAAGTTAGAAGAAATATCAGAAAAAAATACCTGGCGAAGGTGAATGAAGTCGGAAAGCAACGAGTCCTCCCATTCCTTCATGGGTAAGAGGTACTCTGGGCATTTGGGGATTTCAGGAATTAGTGGCATATAAACACTTTGCTCTTTCTTTATGTACTTGCTTTCATCTATCTTGGCTACTCTAACATTCGGAATTCCCTTAGCCTCCCACCTAAATTGGGGAAACAAAACAACTGAACCATATTACCAAAATTGTTATTACACAGAAAGATGGAAACAGAGAGATAATATACCTGACTCGTCTTAAATATTCGAGCCCATCTTCTGGTGGTCCAGTACTAAAATCAGGTTCTCCATCTACCTCAAACGCAGGTCTCAAAATGCTATTATAATCATCATTATCGTCAGTGTAGTCTTCAGGAGTTACGTCCTCTGCTCCTTCATCAGTGCCCAAATTTTCTCCTGGATAAAAAAATAGTACTTGGAATTTCAGTGTGATAAGGTAAGTAGCAGCAATACACACAATAGAAATGAGCTTGAGTAGAAACAGAGAAGAACAAAGGCAATCAAACATATAAAAAAATTAACTCCGAATGTTTTGGCTGTGAATGCACTATTTTTATAGACAAGGTATGAACATGTACAACTTTATACAGAGAATAATGGCCCTATACACTTTGAAGTTTGAACCAAAAGAAACTCCTATGTCCTTCATAATCTGAACCAAAGAATCTATACAGGATGAATGAATGAGGTATTAGCTCATAGTAAGAAAAAAAAGGGACTTGTATTGTGTCTTAGAAAAGAGAAAATTGGTGATCAATGGACTTCGACAAATCTCTCCAGCTCACTGTACAGAGATATTCACATGGTTTCGTCTTGGTCAGAAGATATGAGACCTGTGGAAAAGAAAATAAGAGGCCCCTATCAAAATGACATGTACTGGAACTGACGAGAGAATTGATAAATGAAGAACTGATCTGGAGACAAGATAAGAGTTTTCGACCAAGAAATCAAAAATCCAAGCCGTGAAAAAAGAAGGCTAGCAACACGAAACAGAAAGGGCTAGAGGGGATTACACACATTGAGTTATTCAATCCAAACAACCACTGCTGAAACACCACTCAATGATACTAAAGCTGACATGATTGTCTGTGATAACCCATTTGAGAAAGAAAAGAACACAAAACCCAAAACGAGAGAGACACACATAACTGCAACGGATTTAGTCCTATTTCTTGGACCTATCTATCTAAATTTGATGACATAATTCTTAGGAGTAAAGTTTCTCTCAACATGTTCAACCAACAACAGGCAAAACAAAACAATAAGGTGATAAATGCAAGGAATAAGACACAAACAAAGCATCTGCAAGGTTATTAAGATTACCAATGCAACTCTCCGTTTGCCCACGAACCCGATTAGACTTTGAACTCTTGTAATTCTTCACATAAACTAAACTTTCATACTCAGTCACCACCTCAGGTAAAATCCTAGCATACATTTCACTCCACAGTTTCTTCTGATTCACAGTGTGGGCAAACCTCATTGACTCCAATTGTTTCCTAGTGTACACTCTCCTAAACTGATTCCCATTGTTTTCTCCTCCACCATTATGAAAATCACAAACTTTGGCTGATCCACTCCCTTCAACAACTTCAAAAGTATTTCTCTTATCAATTGGTTTCTTCTCTCCAAGTTTCTTATGCTTTCTTGGTGCATCCTTATCATTATGTGCACTTCCTGGTCTCTTAGGCTGATGAACAACATCAACCAACGCAGTATCATCAATCTTCACAGATCTCTTATCAACATCACTATCCATGGTCTCTTCGATCTTAGGCAACGTATCCACATCAACCCTCTTCCTAAAGATTGACCCAAGTTCGATTTCAGCCAACAATCTTCTCTTCTCTGCTTCCAAAAGTCTCTGAACCTCAGATTCTTGTTCCTGCAGGGCTCCATCAGTATCATCAACAACTTCCTCGATCTTGTGCACATCATCATCTCCAAATTGCTCACTTTCTTTAAAGAAAGATGATTCTTTTATCTGTTGCAGATCCCTATTGTCTTCAAGAACTGTGGAAACAGTTGCAGGTACAGAGACGGCTCCATCTTCCATAGTTATCGCATCGGTTTGCGAGGAAGAAGCTTGTGGATCTATCTCAGATTTCACTTGCTTCGTTAAGTCGCTCTCTTTTTCAAATCCATCCCGAGAAACTGAGGTTTTTGCCGGAATACAGTGGCCGGAATCAGAGTTCGTCGTCATGAGGCGGGTGTGCGCAAAACCCTTAACGAGTCCGTAGAGAATGAAAGTGAAACTATTAAAAAGCTGGAACCGGTTTGATTAAACCGGATAAAATTCTCAACCCTTGAACCGGTTCTGGATAAAATAGGCACTGTGATCTCATACCGGTCCGGAGCTTGGTCCGCATGACTGCAATTCTCTTTTGAAACCTTGGTTGCTTCAATTGGTTGTTTGCTTCAACATATTTTCATACAAAACAAAATGAGAACAACAAGTAGAAGAAGATTTTAAATCTTGTACCAAGTTCATTACAAACAACTAACACGTAATTAAACAGCTAAACTACTCTCTCTGCTACACTACGATTGAACTTAACACCAGTAAGATGTGAATCATGTAGGAACAGTGTAGTAACCAACATCGTCATCTTGATTCACCATCAATATCACGGTTGTAAAGAGAGCCACTGCAACAAAAGATATCGCAATAACGAATTTGGCATAGCTCATCTTCTTCTTCTTACCCGATATCATCTGTGTTTGAGATGTATCTCCACTAAATTTAACAGTTGATGACATTGTTTCCGCCATGGTTGAAAATTGCTTTCTGAGTTGAGGATTCTTGCGAGATCCTATGGTTTTCTCTCTTCCGCTTCTCGGTATTGGACTTTGGATATCTGAATGGTCTAAGTCAACATCATCAGGATATTGAAGAGAGCTGATGAGCTTCCGTGGAGTGCTGAAGATGTTGAAATCTTCAGCATTGATACGTCGTGAACGCTGTCTCTGTGTATCAAAAAAGTCAGAAATGTTTTAACACAAATGAAACTAGCAATCATACAACAAAGATGGAGAGATGGTCACCTGAGGACTAGGAGTGGTGTTTTGCAGCCGCCTGTTTCTCAAACTTTCCATTAGAAACCCTTCGAATTCGTCTCCATTTTCACAAGTATCATATGGGACAAGAGGTGAATCAGAGACAGTGGTGCTTCCTTTAGTTACACCAGAGAAAAGACCATCCTTTAAAGAGATATCAACCCCTCCTCCATTTTGATCAGGTCTCCAAAGTTTGCGATTCACACTCCGCCGATCAAATTCAGAGTTACAAGAAGTATGAGAAATAGGCGAGGACTCAACCGGAGAATCATATCCGCTGAACGAGCCTAGAGTCTGTGATTCAGGTGATAAGGAGTCATCAGGAAAATGACCATTAACAATGGGTGAACAGTTTCTTCGACTGTAATTCGAACCAGTAACAGAACGACAACCCTTCTCCAGCTTCGACTCGAGCTCTCCCGCTATTCTTTTTGAAGTCATCATTGCTTCATAAGCAGCTCCTCTAACATAAGCCATTTGATCAGATTGACACCTCTCCATTTCTTTGATTATTAACTCAACTTCGGAGTATATGCTTCTCGGGTCCAAGCACTTCATTAGGAAGTTCAACATTTGTACTGCAGATAACCGTTTCTGCGAGTTTCCTTCAGATACTCCGAATCCCAGAATTCGCAATCCCGTGTGTATCAACAACCTTGCATAGGCTTCAACAATCAAAGGATTATGTTTGGCAAGTGACATAACCAAACCCATTTGAAGATGTGTTTGGTTGGAGTTTGAGTCCAACGCAACTACCACATTTTGACAAACCCTGTTCACCATCTCGTCCGAAGCAAATCGCCAATTGTCACAATCCACAAGAGCCTTCAAACACAAAGCAGCCCCTGAAGTAAGGCTCTCTTGAGAGGCCAGTAGAGAATCCGTAAGAGGCTTACACAAAGAGTGGATTATAACTCGTTTCTTGTCGTCTTTAGTTGTCGGATCGATCCCATATCGAGCAATTGCCGGAATAACTTTCGAACAAGCTTGTTGAAGAGGGAAAGAACCAGCACTTGAAGCCAAAGTCTTGAAAATAGTGGACATGATTGTATCAATCTGAGGAACAATGTTAGGTCCATGAACACGAGCAAGTATTTCATACAGCGAAATCGTGTATTCACCGGACAAAGAGTTGGTTTCTTTAGTCTCGAAAACTTGAGCTAGAAAACCAGGAATAGCCTTTGAATCCAAGTCCTTCACATAAGATTTAAGAGCTTTCATTGCTGATTTACGACTCTCTGTGTCTTTGTCAAGATTAGCCAACTCTTGTCGCAAAATTGGATTCAGATTCAAACCCATTACTCCAACTGCACACACAAGGCAAAATCACACCAACAACATAAGATTTCTTCTTAAAGTCAAAAACTTTAAACTAAATTTTCAATCTCATCCTTGAAAACTCGAGTCAGACCAGAAATAAAGACCAAATACGAGGAAAATGAGAACCAGACAGCTAATTTTCGAAAGCAGACAACTTCAAGACAAACCCATTACTCCAACTACACCACACAAGACAAATCACACCAGTAACATACAATTTCTCCTTAAAGTCATGAACTTTAAACTACATTTTCAAATTGCAAACTCGATTCAAACCAATAAAGACCGTATTAAAGAAAATTGAAAACCAGACAGCTAACTTTCGCAATCAGACGACGTCCAGAGAAATAGCAAATCAAACCCATTACTCCAACTGCACTACACAAGAAAGTTCACACCAACAACATAGGGTTTCTTCTTAAAGTAATAGACTTTAAGCTACGTTTTCAAATCATAATTTTGCAAACTCGATTCAGACCAGAAATAAAAACTCATATACGAGATCACTGAGACGTAGACAACTAATTCGAAACCAGACAACTTTACGAGAAAATAGCAAAAATTACAGAACCATGAATCTCGGAAACAGATCCGTACCTGCTTCTTCTACTTGAGCTACTTCTTTGCTTTGACCGTACAAAGATGAAACCTTTGGAGAATTCAAAAGCAAAAGAAATCGATGTGCCGTAGCAAAGTGAAACCTTGGAATGAGAAAATCAAAAGTGTGTGGCGGAAACTTACAAATGAAAAATCCCGCGGTTCAATAGATAACACATTTTTCAAAAAATGTTTGGGGTTTAGGTTTTTTGTGTGTGTGTCTGCTTCTTTTTTGTTTGAAGATGTTTTGTCTTTTTCAATATCATTTGTCGCCATCTGTTGTAATATGAATCTTTTGTCTTTTTTATTTATTAAATAATTATATTTTCTCGTGTTGAATTAAACAAAAAATAGATCTGAGATTTTAAATTCAAATCTCTCTCTATTCGAAATATCACCGCTCTTTATTTGTTGCATTGGGTCCCATTCCCTCTCTCTAGTCTCTAGATCTAGTGATCTGCCATTTTCAAATTATTTTAGGTGAGACGGTGTGAATATCCGTGAACTAATAAATGCTATTTTGGTGTTATTAGATTTGAATTTGAGTTTATTATATAGTAAAGAGGATGATTATAGATCGCCCACAAATATTATCAACGACAATGGAAATACAATTCAAATAATCATGTGTCGTTAGCTCAACGGATAAATATCTTAGGTGAAGCATAGAGATCACTAATTCGAATGACGCTTGAGAATAAACTAATATTACATGATGTGACTTTGAATCTGTATGGATTACGGGCTTTGACACATAATCTTCTGGTATTCAAATATATATATATATATATATAGTTCAAAGAAATGATAAAGAAAGTCAATATGATAGAGTTGCAGTGAGTTTTCAACTTATACTAACAATTTTAAGGCTAAAGCGGACTAATCCTGACATATTTTTAGGATTCGATTTTGGCATTGTAGAAGTTTGATTTACTCCCTAACACAGCATTGTCGCTGAATCCTCATCGCGTCGAAAGCTAATGTGTTGTAATCACTGTGATTTTAGACTACCCTTCGAGTAAACAAAACAACGATGCTTTCGATAGGTTAACTTCTGCTCTAAACATTCATGTTTCGTATATGGTGGAGATTTTTGTGTCAGAAGATAAGCAACCGGAAAAAGTTGTAACTAGACACCGATAAACAATTGTTTTACGAATCTGTTTTGTATCCAAAATTGGGTTCACAGAGCCAGGTAAACAAAGAACACTTCCAAATTCCTACACCCCATGGTAAATACTTTCAATAGCATTCTATAATATCCTCAAATGTTTCAGAAGGTTTTTTATGCTCCATTCTTCCTCGGGATTATTTTTTTCTCCTAACATGGCAGATATGGAAATCTAGGAAAGCTCCTACACAATCCCCATCATTAAGGCCAAGAAAAATATTACTGCAGATGCGTCCTGGGAAAATGATATGGAATCAATTGGGATAGCTTGGCTCTAGCACATTAATCAAAAGGATGATCCGGAGTCAAGAGAGCTTTCAGTAACTATCAAATGCTGCAAAAGGGGAAATGCTTGCACTATTTCATGTTGTGAAGCATCTCTCCTCTCTAAACTACGATAATATCAGTATTCCTCATGAACTCAAAACAAGTACTGGACCTTCTCAAACTAAGGGAGTAAGCCACTAATACTCCTACAACAACTTATCTAGCACACTATATCGATCTGCATGAAAGACATCATCAAACTTTCTGATCACAAGGGATTCTCTTGCTCATATCAAGTTTCATGAAATCCCTTGTGATGAACAAAAACTTTGTACATGTCATTTGATCAATACAAAGGCTCATGGTTTGAGGGAAAAAGAGAAGCAGATGAAAATATCGATACTAGTAGAATAAAACGGAAAATACCCACCAACACCCAACTACAATTGATATACAAAATATAAGATCCAAGAATTAACCCAAGGTGTACAAAACATGATGTTTTCTCCATCTAAAGTTTGCTTCTACTTGCACTTGCTAGATGCTGCGTAGCAAGAAAGATGAGATTGGTGACACTGCTCATGAAGCGAAGGTGCCAAGGAAGATGCCATTGGCACCTATGAGAATTATATTAGCTACACAATGCATGGGAATTGCAGGAGGATACCTTAGTTCTGATGATTGATGCTAAAACTAAAGCAATACCTTGTCACAGGGAATGATATTAATGTGACTGTGGGAGGAGCCTGCAGGTGGGGCAATACCATTTCCCTTTGAATCTGGTCTCAGGTGTGAGGCCAACGCATGTATAGTGAAACCATTCACCTCCTTGGCACTGTCCAAACAGGAAAACGATAAAAAGGTTTCATAATAGCTATTCATTGAAATTAGAAATTAAGATGCTAGCAGAACAGACTCACATTCTCATTGTCACAGGCAATCATGTCTCCAAAGGACACCTGAAACAAATAACAAAAATGTTAACCAAAGATCACAAGAAGATCAAGCAACTCACAGATTTTGCAGAATCATTCAGGACCTGATGGCAGACACAGTAAGTTGGTTCGTTTGGATCGATTGGCTGCTCTTCGATTGGCATGAGGTCTTTCCGATTGCTTCCTGGAGGAGGCATGAGCTCAAAATCTCTATCACGATCCCACTCCCTATCTCTGTAATCAATCTTCTTGGACTGAGGTGTGCCATAGAAGGACTTACGCTTTTCCGGTTTGGGAACTATAGGTAGTGGAGGAAGAACGGAGGGCTCGTCTTGTGGTATTTTTCCCTCTGGTAGAGAAGAGTAACAAAAGAATAAACATATGATATTGAAAAAGTTTAACTACTTCATTCAATGCATCATTTAAAAGTTAACCGTATGACCACGAGAGAAAATGAAAGTAACACCACTTATGATTTGACAAGATTGAAGATGAGCATTAATGTTTCTCTGAAGCTTGACACTAATCGATGTGCACTGACTGAAGTTTATGCAGGTGGAACATATGTTTTTACTAACCCTTAGGGGGTTGTTCTAGAGGTCGTTTACAAGAGCTATAAGCAGATGTGACTGTTTATTTATAAAACAAGACGTATACAAGGATTCCCCACAAGAGATTGACTCTTGCTGCAAGGATACCCGAGAGTATCCTCCAACAAAGTGTAGAACCCTTGTCCTCTCATGTAAGACTCTAATTTTGCAGCATAACCCTCTCATCAAGCTTTTAGTAAAGATAAAGGAGTTTATAAATTAGCTTCATATTCTGTCCTAACATGGCATGCTCAATCAATTACCAACCGATTAATCTCAATCAATCAATTGACCTACATCATTACATAACTCTTGGAATGATTTTTGTTAATAAGCATTAGAATATGAAAAAAAACATAGTTCTAATCAATTCCCTTAAGATGACAGTAATTAGACAGCTCTTGTGTTGACATCACATACCTTGCTTTAAATCTTCTGCAAAATTATTCAGATCTTCATCAAGTCGTTTTACATGACTATCTATCTGCAACAGGAATAAACATAATAATTACGACCACAACAAAACTGGCTGAAACAACCAAAGGAGCTCTATTCCATTTTAGCAACAAAGTCTACCATTTTCAAGATTCTGAGTGAATTAACGCTCTATTCATGTACGTATCCATATGCATCAATTACATGCTAGTGTTTTTGTGACAGACAACAAATCATTCACACCATTATAATGTATCCCACCAATTTGGATGTCTAAGCTGTAATCTGAAGGAAGCCTCAGAGGAACATATAGCTTACAAGATCATACGCCTGTCGGGCCAATAAGACCTTCTCCGTACACAAACTTAACGCATTTTCCTGACTAGACTCGATCTCTTTACGCATTTTCTCAATTGTTTCCTCTTCATCAAGACCACCATTATTGTAATGATTACCATTACCCTTTTTAGAACTCTGTGAAGCAAGCCCTAAGCAATACTTAGTTTGCTGCCTTGTCTGATTTATAAGCGCTTCCAACAACAAAACAGAAACATAATCAATTCACCAAAACACAAAGAAACATACGCAAGAGAACAATGTAACAATGTAATAACAACATTTTACATTGAGATCTCTCGTCTAGCTCGCGAACTGTGTTTAGTAGTCTTTGTAGCTCTGCAGGGAAAGTGCTTGCATCTACATGAAATTGAATTTCCGAATTGTAGAATCAAAACCCTAAAATCGAATAAATTTTTGAAGTTCGGATTTTTATCAACATTAGACAAAATTTATCAAATAAGGAGAGGAAATTATTGATCTTACACTCAAGGTAATCATCAACATAAACTCCAGTTCGTGCAATAGCCATCTTTGATCTCTGACAAAGTGGATTTGATTATGGAGCTCAGGCTAAGGCTAGGGTTTCGAATTGGGGATTGCGAACGAAGCTTGTTTCTTTTTTCTCACAATAATATTATTAAAGTTATCAAAGCATACATGGGCCAAAAAACTAAAAGCCCCACACACGTTGAGATTACAAGAAACATTTTAAGCCCAAAATGAGCCCAAGAGCATTGTTTGATGAAGCAGAAACGGTAAACGATCAGTGTCCCCTCACAAGTTTTATATAGCACCAGAACTACACAAAATTCTAACCTCGATTTTGGTCCACACAAACAGAAAGTTCGAGTCCACTTTCCCCCTAATTTGAAAGTTCCAGTTCAGTTTTTCCCTAATTTCAAATTTCAAAACCCAGAAACACATAATCATGGTTTACAATTGGTTTACTGTTGCCCAGATAACCATTAACCATATAACAATAAAACTAAATCGGATTAAACCAAAAATCAAAATCAAACCGAGAGAAATTCAACACTCTAGGATTCATCGCTCCGTCTCCGATCAGAATTTCAAGTTTGTCGTCGACCTCCGATTTTGATTTTCTATCGGAGTTTCGACTCTCTTAGTTCAGTCCCAAGTTGGAAGTTTACTTTGACTGTTGATCTGTTCTATAAGTCAGAATCTCTGATTTAGATCGATCGGACTTGTGTATCCACTCTTGAAGCTAATCTCATCAAGGATACTAGAAGAAGTATACAACTTGAACGACTTTAGGAAGATGACACATACACAAACAAACACATAAAAATTATAACTTTCCAATTTCAAAATCTGATCTTTTTTTTTGAATTGATTTTTTGTGAAGATGGTTTCAAAGATGAAACCAACAGTGTCCAACGAGAGAGTAGCAACAACATTAAAGAGTTGGCATCACACATCAAAGAAACAGATCAAACATGGAAGAACTTCAGAATCAAACCTTTCTCTAGCCGATCAACAACAATAACACATGGTTCTTCTCTGATTCATCTCCTTCAAATGTCCCTCACAAACGAAGCAGAAGCATCGATGATAGCGTCGTGATTCGATGTCTCCGAGAAGAAACTCTGATTTCGATTCGTGGGATCCTGAGTCTCAACACGAAACTGCTGAGACTTCGAATGCGAATCATCTTTAACAGCGGAGGAGGAGCAAGTTGTGATTACGATTGATTCTGACCCGAATTTTGTAATTAAATCGGGTTCAAGCTCTGGATTGAGGTCGGAACAGTATTAATGGTGATTATCAATCTCTAGACGCCGAAATTGTATTTCACCAGATGCTCCATTGAAACCTCATACGCCCTTCCCTAGATCCAACTGCGATTCATCGCCTCGCTAACATCTTCCTCTCCCCAAGAAGAACGCTCGAAACCCGTCCTCTGAAGCTTGGAAATCGCGTCTCTCCTCCTTCTCTCATAACCTTCCGTTTTTCGACCGGTTTTACTTCAGCTTGGTATAAGATTTAGTGGTTTGGTATTAGGTTTAGGTCATAAACCAATAAAACCAACATCTATGTGGAACCACGTTTCGATTTTTCAAATTAAGGGGAAACTAGGCTGGAACTTCTCGTTTGTGTGGACCGAAATCGAGGTTCGAATTCTATATAGTTTTGGTGCTATATGAAACTTCCGAGGGGGACACAGATCGTTTACCCAAGAAGAAATGAAATTGTAAGTTTGTAATGTCATCAAAGCCCACGTGTCAACAGCTGGAAACAACACATGTATATTTAAGTTTGTAACGTCATCAAAGCCCACGTGTCAACAGCTGGAAACAACACATGTATATTTAAATGGAACAAATCGTGTGGTGCGTTGTTATACCTCAAAGACACCATATCTATTTTAACTTCAATGCTAAAACAATTTAAATAAACTTCCCAAACTATTAAATTTTACATTAAACGTGAAACTATATTGACTTTAACAAAATTAGCCAACTAAATTTTCTATATAGTACACATACGTTTGTCAGGTAACTTAAACGTGCGTATACAACTACGACCAGTAGATATAAGTAATAATCTAGGGCTTCTATTCTTGGTAAACACGTAATTGCAATAAGAGTCCTTGTTTTTCGGTAATTACTTGTTGTCGATTTTGTTTTTTTTTTGGAGGCTCCAAAAACCCATTTAAGTACCAGTGCCAAACGCGTGAAATCACAATGCAGGAAGAACTGAAAATCAGCTCGTCCACAAGAAGAGACATACTTATATAAAATCGACAGACGAGGATCTCAAACATCCTTGCTTGCAAATTACAGAAGCCAAGTAGCAAAAATGGTGTGAAAAAATCCGAGAAGAACACAACGAAAGCAGAGTAGACGAGGTGAAGAACAAAGTTGTGTTAAAGTTGTGTTTGCTTTAAGCTACTAGTACAGACCAGTACAACACAAACCATTGCATAATAGAGAGTTACAGACCATTACAAAAGCTGATCTAGCATTTTATCAAGTTCATGCTAGCATTTCATCAACAAACCGTCAAAGAACCATAAAAAGACCAAGTTGGCTTTAGTTTAGCAGTGAGATTCACAAAACCAAACAGAACCATCTTATCAAAGTATGTTGATTAACAAAAGCATGCTAATTATCTGCATCAAAAGGCAGCCCCAATTTGTTTTCTTTTCTGACTTCTGGTTTCTTGATAGTAGGATTTTAACTAAGATCAATTATCCTTAAAGTACTATCATGTCATTGTAGTATTTAAAGGTGTCAATCCAAATGGGTGTGATGCTAGCAATCATGATGCAATCAGATATCACAGAGTCAAGCCAAGCAATAACAGGTTTTGGTGTTTCTAACAGTCCTAGGTGATCATGCAAAAACAGAAATTCTAACAGAAACAGGCAATATACTCGATCACACAGCTTGACACCAAGCACTGGGTGTGGTCGAGTATCAGGTCGAGTAACTTAACAGAAACTGTAAACAGGGTACTCGACTGCACAGTTTGTTACCAAACTACTGGGTGTGGTCGAGTACTTCAAATGAAACAGGGTGGAAATGATTAAACTGAGCAACAAGTAACAAGATCAAGCAATCAAAAGCGATGTAAACAAAGAAATCAATTGGAAGAGAAATTCCCGAGGATAGGGTAATCGAGTAATGAAGTCTCCTTAATCTACAGGTGGTTAATCATGCTCAACAAACTATCCCTAGACAACAAGTTCAATAACCAAATCAAAGTGCTACCGCATCAGAGATCCTCAAGCAAAGCTAGTCCCAGACTCAATCACCATTGACGAGAGCTAACCTAACAGGCATTACGAATCAACAAGTCTAAGCCAAAACGCTCCCTGTAACCAATACCTTGGTACAGAGCCACGAATCTCTGGAATTAGTGGTTCAGACATTTCATCGAACACCTTGTGGGTGCGGAAATGTCTGGGTTCAAATTCCAGTTGATCAGAAAGAAATTAGCATTAACAACAACTAATCCAGAAGGGATCTACCAATCAAACTCAACCACCTAGCAGATCAAGGATTCTAAGCTACTCTAACCCATCCTCAAGAACCCTAATCACTACTCAAAATTCATCACCAAGAACACAAACCCAGAAATGCATAAAAACTTCATATTAGCAAGATCTCAACAAGATAAACAACTTTGTAGAAGAAATCAAAAGCAAATACTCAATAGATTAAGAGGAATCTGGATTACAAATATGAAGAAAGCACTAATTATTCTCCAGAGAAAAACTTAGTCTGAAAATTATGAGAAACAACCTATTTATAGCAAATACTAGGAAACCCTAAATCACAAAACGACATAGTATTAGGGCGGTTTACGGAGATACTCGGCTTCGTGCAATCGAGTGAAGAGGTCGAGCAAAGCTGGCTCCTTTGCGGTTTCTTGATCTGGTCGTGATGCGATCGAGTGACTAGGTCGAGTATGCACTCGAGTCCCGCTTCATCTTCTTCTCTTCCTTATGCTCAGTGTCTGGTTGAGTTGGGATCTGAGAAGCCTCTGAAGCGTGCAGTCGAGTGCTTGGTCGAGTAAGTTGGTGGAGGATACTCGACTGCGTGCTCGAGTAGTGATCAGGAGTCATGGTCGAGCTGGTGAAGAGGGTGATACTCGACCATGCGTTCGAGTACTTGGTCGAGTGGTTGGTCGAGTGGTTTCTTCAGAGGCTGTAGTCGAGTGCTTTTGGAAGGCCGGAACGATGGTACTCGACCTCGTGGTCGAGTATTCTGATGGGTTCTGGTCCACTTCTTCCAATTAGCTCACCAACAGCTCCAAATCACCTGAAAACAACTCAAATATGCAACATGCATGCAAAACTATCCTAATCATGCAAAGTGATGACAAATGATGAAGAATGGTATGAAACAATGACGAAATGATGATAAAGTGATGCTAAATGGATGCTCAAAACAAGTAAAATATAGACATATCAACTCCCCCAAACTTAGTCTTTGCTTGCCCTCAAGCAAACAATTAAGAACAAGCTGGAGGAGAGGTTTGAAAGCGGGGACTCAGAACCAAAGCATGCAGACAAAGCAAATGAACTCAATGTCCAAGTTAGCA
Organism: Arabidopsis arenosa; assembly: GCA_905216605.1. Lineage (NCBI taxonomy): Eukaryota > Viridiplantae > Streptophyta > Magnoliopsida > Brassicales > Brassicaceae > Arabidopsis > Arabidopsis arenosa. Next base: position 23,073,870 of record LR999451.1, read on the forward strand.
ATTGTGGAATGCATAGAGACCAAACTCTACTATAAAACTTTAGCCATATTCATCACAAGACAACCTAACATTTGTTCCAATCTACACACACCTTCAGATCATCAATTCCCTTTAACATTGATTAAGCTCAAACCATGAATCAAGCAAAACATTGTTGAAGAACTCGTTTGGTTTGAAGGACAAGGCTGAGAAACAAAGATGGTTCCTCTGTAAATGGTTTCAGACTTTTGCATAGCGACAGGGAACTCTCATGAATGGACAGAGCTTTAGTAGAATGCTAAAGGTTAGAACCAACCTACGCATACAAGAACAGACCCCATCTACCCAAATAACCATAAGTATATCAAACTCCATAGATGGTCCTATCTCTAACCCCAGAAATGATCCTAATTCTACCCTTTGCACTCAAGGCATGTTTCAATAATCGCTTGGATCAACCCATTCTTTCTTTTTGGTTTTGTTCTAAGGAGAGGTTTTCTTTTAGACTTTCTAGCGGATTGGGACTTTCTTTAACAACTAAGGCTCTTCTTTTCATCTCATGACTTAAGACATTTCTAGGCTTTTGCCTTTCTTTTTACTTTGCACAGAGCCTAACTTCTTTTATTTTCAAGCTCCCCAAATCCTTTACTAGACTAACATGGTATTCTTTTCTGTTTCACTTCCATCTCCTAAGAACAATAACACTTGTCTTTCTTTCTCATTTTCTTTCCAAAAACATTCCCAAACCCAAAGTAAAACTCCCACCTAGTCCTATCTAGCCCAAAAAGCGTGGACTAGAACTACATGGGATACCATTCTTGTCGGTTCATACCTAACACTTTCTACCAAGCTCAATCCGGAAATAGGCCTCACACACACACAAATTTATTCAGGGCTTGAAAGAAAGGTTAGGTTCAGGGTAGGGGAAACTGTTCCAATGATGGGAATCAGCTACTTGGATTAGCAAGGGTGGTAGAAGGTGAAAGAAAATCCAAGTATGTGTATTGGTAGCCACAAGTTCAACAACAATGCAAAGACATGATAATTATAAGTCAAGTTCAGGTTCTAATAGATAGGGAAAAGAATCACATTAAGCATGCTTCAATTAAAACAAGAGAGTCAAGTTGTGAATTCCAAATATGGTGCTGTCTTACTTCAAGTTCTATCACAAGCATTAAACAACTAATAACGAGGGCATTGAATTCATTCAGTAAATGAGCATGCTTACAAGGTTATCTCATCATCATCCCCTATGCATATGCAACAATCCTGTATGAAACATTCTAGACTCAATCCTAAAATGAGAATGCAACTACATGAACACTCTGTTTTTGTGAAATCATTTTCTGAAATTTTTCAAATTTTTAGGCTTTTTTCAATGACATAGATGCATGCAGACTCAAGAGTATGTACAATGCAAAAATTTGAAAATAAGAACAAAGCAAACACATTAGATAACAAACACTTCCTGAGCCCTCCCCCAAACTTGAATCACACAGTCCTCTGTGTGACCAAACTTGGAAGAGAGTACTCAGGACAAAATCAACACAGAAACAAAATAAACAGACGATGGTATTTGACAATGGTGAATGGTAGTGCTTACCTCAGTTGAAGTAAGAGCGCAGGTGATCATCAATCCCTGCTTGTGACTCGTGCCAGGCACTTGAAGAGTCTCCTTGATGCGTTTCAGCTTCTCCTTCCTGTTGGTGCTCGACTTCCCTTCTCTTTCTACGGCCAGCACCGCGGTCGAGTGATCTCCTGGAGCGCATTAGCAGCGTTGTGCTGGTGGAACGAGCAAGTACAGCCTTCTTTCTCCTCTTGTGTTCTCGAGGCTCGTGTGATGAGTGCCTTGCAGGGACTGGAGAAACTTCATGCGCACTAGGCTCAGGCTCATCATATCTCCTCGAAGGCATGTCTTGAGGAGGCTGGCCTTGTGGTATTGCTGTGCTGGAAGAGGAGCAGCTAACCATGCCCTTCAGATACTTCATACCCTTTCTGAGCTTGTTGATGTACTTGTCTTGCTTCTTGCACCACTTCTGCAATAGGCTCTGGTTTTTGTGAGCTTCACTCAAGCTCTTACTCTCTCTTGCTGGAGCTACATGTTCATTGAACTGATACATACTTGTATCATATGGCTCTTCCCAGTCTATTTCCATCTCATCAATCTCATCATCTGCGACTTCTGCTTCTGCAGGAACAGCCTCGTGCGTTGTCTGAGCCATCTCGACGTACAGGTCGTCTACTGAAGGCTCAAAGTCGATGTTATATCCCTCTATGATGCGTGTAAGCTCAGGGCAGGGGAGAAGGATGTTGGCTCTCTTGTTTGTGGGGTGCTCAAAGCGATATCTATACATGTCACCAACCATCGCATGTTCCAGGAACTCAATGTGATGTAGGTGTTCAACATCCATCGACCTTGGGTCGTGTCTCTTGGAGATGAGGGGGACTCCACATGCAAGTAGAATTGGTGTCACCACACCTCCTATGCAGAGAGAACCTCGTGCTCTCTTGTTATTATTGGTGACAGCCCATTTCTTGTAACCACACAGGTGGAGCAACAAGAGAATAACAAGAGGTGTGTCATTGGTATCACCTTGCAGAATCTGATTGTTCTTGGCCCGACGGAGAGTGCCTTTGAGAGCCATGGAGATCATCTCCATATCAGTGTTGGTGACCGTCCCTGTAGCTTCTCTGGAGTAAAGAACATGAGCTACTGAACGTTGGAAGTACCTGATGACGGGGCTGCGTATCTGATTACTCTTTGATCTTGAAGAGTTAAGCGCTGAAGTGCTGCCAATGGTGAGCCATAGATTCTTCAGCTCATTTCTATCAAACTTCTGTTTGGTTCCCGTTCCACTGGGGAATGCAAACAGTCCTTCCAACCGTTGGATTGTTAGCATGTAGTCCTGCCCATGCACTGTGAATGTGATGAAACCCAACCCTTCGCTCTGTAACTCTTCTGTGGTCATTCCTTGGTAGAGTTCCACTTGTAGACTCGAAAGCAACTGTATAGTTTCATCCTCATAAGCAACAAAGGGGTAGCTCATCAGAGTGTCCAGGTGACAACTCTTGAACAGGTGCTCAACATCTTCCAGCAACCCCAGCTTCTCCAGTGTCTTAGGACACGGATACCTTGTTCCACAGAATTCATTCAAGTTGAAGAGTCTGATGTATTCTTCAACTGGAAGCTCATCAGGTTTATTCAGGAGCCAAGTTTGTCTGGGAGAAGGTTCAGGGATATCCTCATCTTCCAAGTCATCTAAATCCTCATCTATCAGCTCATACTCTGATGTCATCTCTCTCTTCCCACGAGCTATCTCAGCTCTCCTTCTGAAGGTTTCATACTCCTCCTGTTCTCTTGCTGGTCTTGAAGACCAAGATTCTGAATCATCAACATTGTAATCAGAATCTTCTGAAGGACCGCCTATGTAGTTGCTCATGATGTTCCTGAAAAGTTTGAGAACTCAAAGCCTAAACGTTAATAGGTTAGTTTCAAAGAAAACTACTAAAACGAAATCGTTCACACCAAGTAATTGAGCAATGTAATTGAGTAAACCAGTTTAATTGTGAGGTCGAGTATAGCACGATTTGCAGTCGAGTAGTTTACTTCTCTCCTGTGAAATCGAGTAAACCGGTCGAGTACTTGGTGAACAGTATCTGGCGATGAGGTTGAGTGCTGACTTCTCCTCTGGTGATGAGGTCGAGTATCTAGAATCGCTGGTGAAGAGAAGTGACTTCGTGTTGATTGGAAGAGCGAGGTCGAGTACTGTTTCTGCTGGTAGGTCGAGTACTCTCAAGCTTCTTCTTTGCGATTTGAAACTAGTGTTGACTGTCAAGGGTGACGAACAGAGCTTGGTGAACTCGATAACAGTGGCGAAGGGTGAGAGCGAAAACGGATTCAAAGTGAAACTGAGGGACGAATTGTTGAGAGCTGAGTGAAGTGGTGAAACGTGAATCGGTGGTTGCGAAAGTGAGGGATGAGATGATGGTGAATTTGTGTGGTTGCAATGGAGAGAATGAGTTTGAGAGAGTGGTGGAGTGAGAACGAAGAAGGTAAGGGAGAGGAATGTTGCGAAAGAAAAAAAATGAGAGGAAGAAGATGATGAAAGAGATGAGAGTGTCGGTGGGTGTGAAAAGGTGAGGGAGAGAGATAAGGTTAGGAGGAGTTTACTTGGTTGAGAATCGTTGGTGAAGATGCTCCTTCTTTACACAAAACGCGTGAGAGACAAAGTGAGATGTGGTGGGCCATCCTTCTTGTCTTTTTGTCTGAAACTACTGTTCTCAGTTGACTAAAAATCTCAATTTGAAACGCAATCATCATAACACTCAATCAAGCTTCTATAAGTCTCTGAAGCTTCTGTAGATCGAGTATAGTGATGATTTTTAAAATTTTTGGCCAAAATCATCACATATACTCGACCTCACTCTCTATTTGGATGTGGATTCGTGCGATAGAGTGACATGTTGAAACTTCAAAAATCTTGAGACTGAAACCCACTTCATACTCGATTGCACAGCTACACTTGCTCTTTGCAGGATGTGGTTGAATGTTTTGTTGCACACTACAGCCAGAATCCATTGCACTAAGCTTATGACACTTACTTCCTGAAAGCACTACCAAAATGCATTAAAAATAACAAAGAAAGTAAAAATATGTACAGGGATAGACATGGGACTTCCTCCCAAGTGAGCTTGTTTTAAGTCATTAGCTTGACTTCCTTACGCCCTTAAACATCAAGAGGGTCCTGGAGATGAACTGAGGTCACCTCTGGAAGGATTTGATCTGCTAAGTATTTCTTGAGTCTTTGGCCATTCACTGTGAAATCTCCACTCTTACCAGCTAGAGTGACCGCTCCATAAGGGCGAACTTCAGTAACACAGAAGGGACCAGACCATCTAGACTTGAGCTTTCCTGGAAAAAGTTTCAGGCGAGAATTGAATAGCAGCACTTGATCACCAATTTGGAAGTCCTTGGTGATGATCTTCTTATCATGGAAAAGCTTAGTTCTCTCTTTGTAGATTTTAGAGCTCTCATAAGCTTCTAAACGAATCTCATTAAGATCATTCAGTTGGATTAACCGCTTCTCCTCGGCGGTTTTAATGTCAAAGTTTAGGAGTTTCACTGCCCACATAGCCTTGTACTCGAGCTCAACAGGTAGGTGACATGATTTTCCATAGAGAAGGTTGAAGGGAGTTGTACCAATAGGGGTCTTGAATGCTGTTCTGTAAGCCCATAGTGCATCATCTAGCTTTGCAGACCAGTCTTTCCTTGTAGTCCCAACAGTCTTTTCCAGAATTGCTTTTATTTCCCTGTTGGAGATTTCAACCTGACCACTCGTCTGTGGATGATAAGGAGTAGCTACCTTATGCTTCACTCCATGCTTCTTCAGTAAGTTCTCAAAAACTTTGTTGATGAAGTGTGTGCCTCCATCACTGATGACAACTCTTGGTATACCAAATCTTGGGAAGATTATTGTTTTAAACATCTTCAGAACCACTCTTGAGTCGTTTGTGGGACTTGCAATGGCCTCAACCCACTTGGACACGTAGTCTACTGCTACCAAGATGTATTTGTTCCCATAGGAAGAAGGGAATGGTCCCATAAAGTCGATTCCCCAGACGTCAAAGATTTCTACCTCTAGTATAGGATTTTGTGGCATTTCATTTCTTCTGCTGATGTTTCCCTTCCTTTGGCATGAGTCACATCTTGATATGAACTGCTGGGCGTCTTTGAACATGGTTGGCCACCAGAAGCCTGCTTGCAGTACCTTAGATACTGTCTTAAAAGTAGCAAAGTGACCACCATATGCTGAACCATGGCAGTGAAGCAAGATGTCTTCCACTTCCTCCTCTGAGATACATCTTCTGTAAATTTTGTCTTTACAGAGAGTGTAAAGATATGGCTCATCCCAGTAGTAGTGGTTGATATCTCTGAAAAACTTCTTCTTTTCATAACTGGTCAGGTTGGGAGGCTCTACTCCGCAGGCCAAGTAATTGACATGATCAGCATACCATGGAGATCTTCCTTCAACAGCATTTAGTTGGTGAAACTCGTTCCCACTGTAATTCTTTCCAAAGAATTCTGTAACCATGAGTTGCTCTTCTGGCATCGAATCATCAATAGGGACTTCATCATCGATCCTCATTCTTGATAAGTGATCAGCTACACCATTCTCTATACCCTTCTTGTCAACTATTTCCATGTCAAACTCTTGCAGAAGTAGTATCCATCTCAATAGTCTTGGCTTAGTGTCCTTCTTTGCATAAATGTGTCTCAAGGCTGCATGATCTGTGTAGACAATGACTTTAGATCCTACCAAGTAGCTTCTGAACTTTTCAAACGCAAAGACAACTGCTAATAACTCCTTCTCTGTTGTGGCATACTTCACCTGAGCATCATCCATTGTCCTACTTGCGTAATAGATGACATGGAGCTTCTTGTCAATCTTTTGTCCCAAGACTGCTCCTACAGCGTAATCTGAAGCGTCACACATGATTTCGAATGGATAGTCCCAGTTTGGAGCTTGGACTATTGGAGCTGAAATCAGAGCTTCCTTGATGAGTTGAAAAGCTTTCAGGCATTCCTCATCAAAATCAAACTCTGTTTCCTTGCACAGCAGCCTTGTCATTGGTCTTGCCAGCTTGGAGAAATCCTTGATAAACCTTCTATAAAACCCAGCATGTCCCAGAAAACTTCTCACATCTTTGACATTCCTTGGTGGTTGCAGCTGCACCATAACCTCAATTTTGCTCTGTCAACCTCTATGCCCTTCTCAGATATCTTATGACCCAACACAATGCCTTCCCTGACCATAAAATGGCACTTCTCCCAATTGAGAACAAGATTAGTCTCTTCACACCTGGTCAACACCCTGCAAAGATTCAACAAACATGAGGAGAAGGAGGAGCCATAGACCGAAAAATCGTCCATGAAGACCTCCACCATCTCCTCGATCAAATCTGAGAATATAGAGGTCATGCACCGCTGAAATGTAGCTGGTGCATTACAGAGACCAAAAGGCATTCGTTTATATGCAAAGGTTCCATATGGACATGTAAAAGTGGTTTTTTCTTGATCATTAGGGTGAATCGGTATTTGAAAGAAACCACTATATCCGTCAAGAAAGCAGTAATATGGATGATTAGCTAAGCGTTCTAGCATTTGGTCAATGAATGGTAAAGGAAAGTGATCTTTTCTAGATGCAGCGTTTAATTTCCTATAGTCAATACACATCCTATGTCCTATTATAGTCCTAGTTGGAATCAATTCATCCTTTTCATTCTTTACTACAGTCATTCCTCCCTTCTTAGGCACACAGTGAACAGGGGAAACCCATGTACTATCAGAGATTGGATAAATAACATCAGCATTAAGCAATTTAAGGATTTCCTTTTTCACTACTTCTTTCAAGTTAGGGTTTAACCTTCTCTGTGGTTCAATACTAGAATAGGATTCGTTTTCAAGATGAATGCGATGTGTGCACAAACTAGGTGAAATGCCCTTTATATCATCAAGTGAATAACCAATGGCTCTTCTATATTTTTTCAGTTCAGTTAACAGAAGATGCACTTGTTCATCAGTTAATGCATCATTCACAATGACAGGATATGTAGAGTTGTTACCTAGAAATGCATACCTGAGTCCTTTGGGAAGCGGCTTAAGTTCAACTTTTGGTGCCTTGAGTTCAGACCAGTCGTCTGATGTTGGAATGACCGGCTCCGCAGGGATGTCAACCGTTGTGGTCGAGTGTTCAGTCGAGTTACTCCTCGAGTGAGCAGGTTGAGCCCGAGTTGAGTTCTCGTCATTCACTGCCATTACCTCTGTTGCTGACCCATTCAATTCCTCAAAGGATTCTGACTCTTCTACTGCTTTGTGTGAGTCCAACAGCTTCTGATAACCCAAAGTCTCCAAGTGTAAGAACCCATCTTCACCATTCTTGGTTAATGCACTCTTAAGGTGATCTTCTTCTGCTAGTTCTTCCAGTAACTCATCAGCTAACTGATCCATTTCTTCAATCCAAAAGAGTTGCCCATCTATAGTAGGTTTCCTCATTGCATTCTTAATGTCAAAGGTCATGTTAAGGTTTTTACCAAGGTTCAGATCGATCTTCCCCTTCTTGACATCAATAATAGCTCCAGCAGTCGCCAAGAAAGGTCTTCCCAAAATCAAAGGGTCCTTGGGTTCTTCATCCATCTCAAGCACTACAAAGTCGGTTGGTATCTCCACAACTCCTATCCTGATTGGTAAATCTTCAAGTAGCCCATGAGGTATCCTTACTGATCTGTCAGCAAGAATAAGGGAGATGTTGCAGGACTTGTATTGAGTGAATCCTAATCTCTTAGCAACAGAGAGTGGCATGAGACTGACAGATGCTCCTAAATCACATAGGCACTTGTTGAAAGCCAATGGACCTAAGGAGCATGGTAGAGTAAATGAACCAGGATCACCAAGCTTCTTTGGAATGATCTTCTTTTGTATAATAGCACTGCATTCATGACTCAATACCACCATTCCTTGCACTTCTTGGATTCTTTCCGTGATCAGGTCTTTAAGAAACTTGTGGGAATCCGGAATAAGCGCGAGAGCATCAACAAGAGGTATTCTCAATTCAACTTCTTTGATGTTCTTGGCAAACATAGCTCTATACTTTTCTGCCAATGCTTTCTTGTGTCGTCCAGGGAATGGAAGTGGAGGTTTGTAAGGAGGAGGAACAAAAACCTTCTCCTTGTTCTTAGCAGCAGCTGGTTTTAGAGCAGCAGGTGATGTTACTGGAGTTGGTGATCGAGTAACACGGTCGAGTGTAGGGTCGAGAACGTCAGTTGGCTTCTCAGCTTGATCTTCATTGAGACTGAAATCCTCCCCATCTTGGTCTGCACTGTCCTCAGTAGCTGGCTTAGGTCCCTCTCTGGTTGGAAGTTCTTTACCACTGCGCAGGGTGATAGCATGAGCCTGAGCATAGTCTTTTGGATTCTGAATTGCTTTGCCTGGAAGTTGACCAGTAGGTTTTGGAGTAGATGTAGATGCAGATTGTCCCTCCAAGTATCGCACTTTTGAATTCAGCGCCTCCACTTTGACATTTAAATCATTGTAGTTGCAGTCCAGCTTATTGTGTAATTCAGATATCTTCTTAGCAATCTCCATGGAGCCAGATGCTTGTCCTTGTAGAAGCTGTTGTAGCATTTGCTTCATGTCAGAGTCATGAGCAGCAGGACCTTGGTGTTGCTGAGGTGCAAACCCAGGTGGTGGCTGCTGGTAGTTTCCTTGAAATTGTTGCTTAGGAGCAAAGCCTTGGTTGTAGGGAACAAAAGGTTTATTCTGACCCTGGTGTTGTTGTGGAGGATACACTTGATCCTGTGGATTAGCAACGTTGGTGCTACGGTAAGAAAGGTTGGGGTTGTTGGTCTTGAAGTTGTTATACCCTTTGTAGCCACCTTGATTGTTGATGTAGCTGACTTCTTCTAACTGGTTCCCCTCCCCATCTTGGACTTGATACTGGTCGTCATCGATTAGAAAGTGTACAGGCTTCTGCTGGTTAAGGAGAAGCTTATCCAGTTTCTCATTAAGAGCTTTCATCTCTTTACTATGCTTTGCATCCGAATCTCCAATACCTCTGTTGGAGCGATCAAAATCTTCGTTATAATTACCATCGGATTGAGCTAAGTTCTCAATTAACTCCCAGCCTTCTTCAACATCCTTATTCAAGAAGTTCCCATTAGAAGCAGTGTCCAGCAACATTCTGATCTTGGGCAAAACTCCCCTGTAGAGTGTGCTTAGTAGTAGAAGCCTTCTTGAAACCATGGTGTGGACACTGTATAGTGTAGCCTTGAATCTCTCCCAGGCCTCACAAATGGATTCAGACTGCTTTTGGGTAAAACTGGAGATTTCGTTCCTTAGCCTTGCAGTTCTTGAATTTGAGAAGAACTTTGTTAAGAAGGCCTTCTTGCAATCGTCCCAAGATGTGATGGAGCCAGCAGGTAAAGTCTTTTCCCATTGGTGTGCTTTGTCTCCCAGTGAGAAGGGAAACAGGCGCAGCTTGAAACTGTCCTCACTAACACCGTTTATCTTGGTTAGGCTGCAGAGCCTGTCGAAGTTATCCAAGTGGTCTAAAGGATCTTCCAGAGGCAGACCATGGAACTTGTTTCCCTGAATCATCGAGATGAGACCACTCTTAATCTCGAAGTTGTTGTTTTGGACAGCAGGAGGCACAATTCCTTGCCTCTGATGGTGGTTTCTTGGTGCATCTCCAGCACCAATGTTAGCAGGCAGATTGTTGACATCTTGTTCATCAGCCATTCTGAAAGGATGGTTGTGTTCAAGGTCTACTGTGTCTCTCCTTTCCCTTAGTTCTCTGTCAAGACGGTCAATGTTATCGTCGAAAAGGAGGTTCTGGTTGCCTTTTGATCGAGTTTGCATACAGTACCTGGATCAAGAAGACAACAAGAAAAACACAAAGTGAGTGACTAAAGTGAAAATTGAAATAGAACTTGATCTAAGCAAGTCTGAAATCTTAAATGTAACAAACAAACACCCAAATGGCAACGGCGCCAAATTGATAGTAGGATTTTTAACTAAGATCAATTATCCTTAAAGTACTATCATGTCATTGTAGTATGTTAAGGTGTCAATCCAAATGGGTGTGATGCTAGCAATCAAGATGCAATCAGATATCACAGAGTCAAGCCAAGCAATAACAGGTTTTGGTGTTTCTAACAGTCCTAGGTGATCATGCAAAACAGAAATTCTAACAGAAACAGGCAATATACTCGATCACACAGCTTGACACCAAGCACTGGGTGTGGTCGAGTATCAGGTCGAGTAACTTAACAGAAACTGTAAACAGGGTACTCGACTGCACAGTTTGTTACCAAACTACTGGGTGTGGTCGAGTACTTCAAATGAAACAGGGTAGGAAATGATAAAACTGAGCAACAAGTAACAAGATCAAGCAATCAAAAGCGATGTAAACAAAGAAATCAATTGGAAGAGAAATTCCCGAGGATGGGGTAATCGAGTAGTGAAGTCTCCTTAATCTACAGGTGGTTAATCATGCTCAACAAACTATCCCTAGACAACAAGTTCAATAACCAAATCAAAGTGCTACCGCAACAGAGATCCTCAAGCAAAGCTAGTCCCAGACTCAATCACCATTGACGAGAGCTAACCTAACAGGCATTACGAATCAACAAGTCTAAGCCAAAACGCTCCCTGTAACCAATACCTTGGTACAGAGCCACGAATCTCTGGAATTAGTGGTTCAGACATTTCATCGAACACCTTGTGGGTGCGGAAATGTCTGGGCTCAAATTCCAGTTGATCAGAAAGAAATTAGCATTAAGAACAACTAATCCAGAAGGGATCTACCAATCAAACTCAACCACCTAGCAGATCAAGGATTCTAAGCTACTCTAACCCATCCTCAAGAACCCTAATCACTACTCAAAATTCATCACCAAGAACACAAACCCAGAAATGCATAAAAACTTCATATTAGCAAGATCTCAACAAGATGAACAACTTTGTAGAAGAAATCAAAAGCAAATACTCAATAGATTAAGAGAAATCTGGATTACAAATATGAAGAAAGCACTAATTGTTCTCCAGAATAAAACTTAGTACTGAAAATTATGAGAAACAACCTATTTATAGCAAATACTAGGAAACCCTAAATCACAAGACGACAAAGTATTAAGGCGGTTTACAGGGACATTCGGCTCGTGCAATCGAGTAGAGAGGTCGAGTAAAGCTGGTGCCTTTGTGGTTTCTTGATCTGGTCGTGATGCAATCGAGTACCTAGGTCGAGTGGTGAGTCGAGTAGTGCTTCATCGTCTTCTCTTCCTTATGCTCAGTGTCTGGTTGAGTTGGGATCTGAGAAGACTCTGAAGCTTGTGATCAAGTGGCTGTAGGGAGTGGAGATCGAGTGGTTCTGAGGAGAATCTGCTGGTTATGCTCGACTGCGTGCTCCACTTGGTGATGAGAAGATGTGGTCGAGTGGTTTTGCTGGAGGTTGCTGAGAGTGCTCGACTGAGTGCTCGACTGAGTGCTCATTAGTAGCTCCAAATCACCTGAAAAACAAAGAAATGTGCAATATGCATGCAAAGCTATCCTAAACATGTAAAGTGATGACAAATGATGAAGAATGGTGTGAAACAATGACGAAATGATGATAAAGTGATGCTAAATGGATGCTCAAAACAGGTAAAATATAGACATATCATTTCTCTGTCAGATACATTTGTAACTCATTGTAGCCATCTTGAGTACACCTCCAACCAACAATCTTATCGTAAATAGACTCCATCCCCTCACAATAGTCTATTTAAGATAAGATGATTGGTTTAATGTGTACTCAAGATGGTAGCAATGAGTTACAAATGTATCCAACAGAGAAACCAGAGGTCAGAACTTGGAGTGTCTTCAATGGCTAATGCGTTGCTCAGCTTGGAACTGTAATCCTCATACAGTCTCTTCAAAACAGTTGACACCTTATTATGAAGGTGCCTACTCTCTATGGTATCCTTACGAAGAGAATATTCGAGTTGGCCATGACAATATATTATTTGAGTGGGTCATGACAATAGTTAATTATATGCCTCATCTATATACTTAATATTCAATATATCCAGTTTTGACACTAACATTTCTGTTACAAAACTAACTTTTAAGTAAGTGGATATAGTTTCGTCATATACTTGATTACATTGAACATATACATCGATATTTCTACATAGACCTCGGAAATTATACTAGGGTTTTGTAGTTTAATTCAGCTAACTAGAAACTGGATATATCTATCTAATGTAGTCAATTATATGCCTCATCTATATGCTTAATATTCAATATATACATTTATGAAACTAACATTTCTGTTACACCACTAACTTTTAAGTAAGTGAATATAGCTTCGACATATAGTTGATTACATTGAACATATACATCGATATTTCTACATCGGCCTCGAAAATTATACTAGGGTTTTGTAGTTTAATTCAGCTAACTAGAAACTGGATATATCTATCTGATGTAGTCAATTATATGCCTCATCTATATCCTTAATATTCAATATATCTAGTTTTGAAACTAACAATTCTGTTACACCACTAACTTTTAAGTAAGTAGATATAGTTATGTCATATAGTTGATTATATTTAACATATACATCGATATTTCTATATAAGCCTTGGAAATTATACTAGGGTTTTGTAGTTTGTATTCGCCTAGCTAGAAACTAGATATAGCTCTCTAATGTACTCAATTATATGGCTCATCTATATATTTAATATTCAATATATCCAAACTAGAAATAGATCTCTTATGTAGATAATTATATTCCTCATCCAACTATAAAAATAGACAACTATATCTATCAATATATCCAAAACTGGATATAGGTCTCTGATGTAGTCAATTATATTCCTCATCCAACTATAAATATAGACAATTATATCTATCATATATATGGCTTTCAAAGCTCATATATATACTTAATATTCAATATATCCAAAACTGGATATACGCCTCTGATGTAGTTATTTATATTCTTCATATAACTATAAATATAGACAAATATATCTATCGTATATATGACTTTCAAAGGCAACTATACCTACCATATATAAAACCTCGCAATATATTATTGATTAGCTCCGTCATCATAAAAAACATGTATTTAGGCCAAATCTCAATCGTTATATTGGGCCTAAATACACAGGTCTCACGTAGTTTAATTCACATAACTAGAAACTAGATACATCTCTATGATGTAGTCAATTACATACCTCATCTATATACTTACTATTCAATATATCCAGTTTTGAAACTAACATTTCTGTTACAAACTAAATTTTACGTAAGTGGATATAGTTACATCACATAGTTGATTATGTATAACATATACATCGATATTTCTACATAGGTCTTGGAAATTATACTAGGGATTTGTAGTTTGTATTCAGCTGACTAGAAACTGGATATATCTCTCTAATGAAGTCAATTATATGGCTCATCTTTATACTTAATATTCAATATATCCAAAACTGGATATAGGTCTTTGATGTAGTCAATTGTATTTCTCATCCAACTATAAATATAGACAACTATATCAATTATATATACGGCTTTCCAAAGCCAACTATATCTATCATATATAAAACCTCGCAAAATATATTATTGATTATCTCCGTCATCATAAAAAAAATGTATTTAGGCCCAATACCAATAGTTATATTGAGCCTAAATACACCGGTCTCATGTAGTTTAATTTAGTTAACTAGAAACTAGATATATCTCTATGATGTAGTCAATTGTATTCCTCATCTATATACTTAATATTCAATATATTTAATTTTGAAACTAACATTTCTGTTACACAACTAACTTTTAAGTAAGTGGATATAGTTACATTATATTGTTGATTATATTTAACATAAACATCGATTTTTCTACGTAGGCCTTGGAAATTAGTTTTGTAGTTTGTATTCAGCTAACTAGAAACTGGATATAGGTTTCTAATATAGTCAATTTCATGGCTCATTATATACTTAATATTCAATATATCCAAAACTGGATATAGGTCTCTGATGTAGGTAATTATATTTCTCATCCAACTATTAATAATAACTTAACACAAAACACTATTTCTTTAATTCAGATCAAAATTCGAACCGCCATTGCAGAAAACACGAAGTTTCGAACCGCCATTGCAGTTTTTTCTCACAATTACCATATTTTCTCATTTGATTTCAAATTAAAACCATGGCGAATCTCGCTCTATCTCATAGGATGTTCTGTACGAGTGGTGAACCCGACGACAAGAGGAAAATCAACATCTATTTCGCCTTGAAATATCTGGGCACTGTGAAGGAGGCGTTGAAGAAGCACGAGAAAGAATGGTCACAGTTTTGTAATTCTCAGTTCTGGTATCTTCTTGAGCACGGTCGTGAAGTAGCTTTTTTGGTCCAGTTCGCTCATTACATGCTATCGCGCCAGTTAGTGACGGCGAAGAAGCACGAGATTTGGATGGATTTCGGTGGAGCGCCTATAAGTTTCTCAATTTAGGAGTTCTCGGATGCCACGGGCATATATTGTTGTAAAATTCCGGAGATTCCTCAGAATTTGGACGAAGATGATACTACAAATTGAGATGCTTTGATCTGAAAGAATGTAAAAGAGATTGATGATACCTGGATAGTAAAGAAGTTGGAATCCAAGAAGTTCGATGACCCTTAGAAAAGACTGTAGGTTTGTTGCTTGCTCCTTGTCGATGCTGTTATATATCCCTAATAAAACCCCATATAATTCATTTATATATTTACTATACTACTCAATCACATAGTCACTATGTATGCAATTATTGACATGAATAAAGCCAGAAAGATTTCTAGACTGCATGTTCAACTCGTTAGTGATGTCAAGAAATTCTTTGATTATCCGTGGGGAAGAGAGGCATTCGCACTGGCAATGAGAAGTATTAAAGCAAGAGGGGCTAAGGGTTTGTGCCAGATGATTCTTGCTATACATGGGTTCTCTCATGGAATGCAACTAGCAATGCTGAAATGCATTCTAAAAATCCAAACTCATGCCTTCGTTGTGCCCAGAGGAAAGCAGAAGAAAGAAGATTCCTCGGACGAGGAGGTTGATGATAACACCGAGATGAAGGCATCAATCATATCAATGTCTAAAATCCGCAAATTGTGCCTAAAGGGGAAGGTAATCCGGCTTTGAAAACCATAAATGAGAATGCCTCTCTTCCCTACGGATAATCAAGGAATTTCTTGACATCACTAACGAGTTGAACATGCAGTCTAGAATTCTTTCTGGCTTTATTCCTGTCAATAATTGTATACATAGTGACTATGTGATTGAGTAATATAGTAAATATATAAATAAATTATATGGGTTTTTACGAGGGACATAGAACAGCATCGACAAAGAGCAAGCAACAAAGCTGCAGTCTTTTCTAAGGGTCATCAAACTTCTTAGATTCCAACTTCTTTACTATCCAAGTATCATCAATCTCCTTTACATCATCTCCGATCAAATCATCCTAATTTGTAGTGTCATCTTCGTCCAAATTCTGAGGAATCTTAGAATTTTAGAACAATATAGGCCCGTAGCAGCCGAGAACTCCTGAGTTGAGAATCTTATAGGCGCTCCACCGAAATTCAACCAAATCTCGTGCTTCTTCGCGGTCACTAACTGGAGCATAGCAAGTAATGAGCGAATTGGACCCAAAAAGCTACTTCACGACCGTGCTCAAGCAGATACCGGTACTGAGAGTTACAAAGTTATGACCATTCTTTCTCGTGCTTCTTCAACGCCTTCTTCAACGCCTCTTGTCGTCTGGTTCACCACTCGTACAGAACATCCTATGAGGTAAAGCGAGATTTGCCATGGTTTTAATTTGAAATCAGATGAGAAAATATGGGAATTGTGAGAAAAAACTGCAATGGCGGTTTGGAACTTTGTGTTTTCTGCAATGGTGGTTCGGATTTTGGTCTGAAATGAAGAAATAGTGTTTTGTGTTAAGTTATTATTAATAGTTGGATGAGAAATATAATTGACTAGATCAGAGATTTATATCCAGTTTTGGATATATTGAATATTAAGTATATAGATGAACCATTTAATTGACTATATTAGAGAGGTATATCCGGTTTCTAGTTAGCTGAATACAAACTACAAAACCCTATTATAATTTCCAAGGCCTATGTAAAAATATCGATGTATATGTTAAATATAATCAACTATATGACGTAACTATATCCACTTAATTAAAAGTTAGTATTTTTCCAAGGCCTATGTAGAAATATCGATGTATATGTTTAACATAATCAACTATATGACATAACTATATCCACTTACTTAAAAGTTAGTGGTGTAACAGAAATGTTAGTTTCAGAACTGGATATATTGAATATAATATATATAGATGAGACATATAGTTGACTGCATCAGAGAGATATATTCAGTTTCTTTTAATGTGATACCGATAAACTGAATATATCTCTCTGATTGAAAAAGATATACTCGTTTTTGGTTCAATGTGATACTAGTGAACGTATTTTATTCAGATACCTTATAATGATGAAACCTGTTTTATTCTTTTTTTTTCTTAAAATATGTCATCGATGGTAAACTTTAAATTGAACATGCATTTTACATAATCTTATACGAGCAAACCGTACATTCCACTTCTGAGGAATGACAACAAAGTCATTTCTCAACTATTATATAATATGGAAATAAAAAAAGGAAAATGAAAGAAATAACTATTATCATATTCACAAACAACAAATAGAAAAATACATCACCAATATGGGAAATTATCATATTCATATATATATATATATATATATATATAACGCTATAACTATCAATATCGAGACACGTATCAATGAAAAAAAAGCAACAAAAATAACATGCATTTCACGTATCCACATCATCATCAAACAACATACATTCGTTTTCTACACTCGTTTTTATTCAAGTTTTTATTATTGATAAATATATATAAATAAGACATACACTTAATACTCATATTTATGTTATTCATGAAATATGTAACATATAGGAATGTTCGGTTTAACTTTAAACTAAATAACTATCCAAATATATTCGTTTACGAATAAGACACAAACTTGTCCTTACTTTAGCAATCCAGATTGATTTTTAAGAAAATCAGTTGACATTTTTGTTTAGGACTAGCAAAAGTTGTAATCCGGTTCAACAACAATTCCCAATATGCAACGGTTTAAGTTAACCGGTTAAAAATTAAATCAAATTAGTACCAAACCAAACAAAAATTCTAAGTCTCTATTAAATTAATTTGGTATTTTGTCAATTAAATTAATTAGACGGATTAAATAACTAAACAACACCAAAATCTAATAATTTCATAACACCACAATTCAATCCACAATCACATGATTTCTGTTAAATCAACGATCCCAACTCTCGGTAGTACGATTAATTAGTATTAACTAAATCCTTTCGGTTTTGAGATTAAACCATACGAATTTACAAACACGTTACCACATTTCCAAGGCCATAGATCAACTCGCGTGCTCACGTGATTGAGTTCGATTTAATGGGCTTTAATTACACAATGATTTCTGGTTTAGTTTGGTTTAGGCTCACGGTTTAAATATCAACAAAAGCAACACACAAACAACACGAGAGGTCAGATGAGCCGATACCTTTCTCGGCACCTTTTCTTCACGGTCCTGCTCGGCGGTTCGAACCGTGAAGTAGACACCACGTCAGCACAGATCTACAGCGGTTCAAGCCATGGTGGTTAGTTTGGTTAAACAATCAATCAAAATAGAGGCATAAAACTCAAAATTTAGTTCACGGGTTTTACCACTAAGGTGAAGAAAAAGCATTCAGCGGCTCAGGTAATTTTGTGCCACTACAAGAAAAATCAACATTGATAGCAGTAGAAGATAGCACATTTTCCTAAACTGCTATAAAATATGAGGTCGTAATTTTGGTTACTTTATAATAGCACCGGATAAACGCTAAGACCCCAAATCCTTTAGCGGGAAAAAAAAATGACCTATTCCGCCAACACTTAGCCAAAATAATTCACTTTTCCCTCTGTTCTCGAGAAAACATAAACTTTTCCCTCTGTTCACTCTCTTTAGTAACAAAACCTAAACTTCTCAGATCCACGATTTCTCTCTAATCCTAGCCAATTTGCATACCAAAATCGATTCCAAGCTTGTCGCCGGCCATAAATTTCTGTTCCTCCGCAGTCACATTCTCCAGTGCCGCCGCAGAGACATTCTCTAGCTCAAATCGAAGGCATCTCTTTCTTCCCAACTCTAACTACATTCTTTCTCTCATTTCAATGTGATTTCGACTTGTTTAGATTAGATTGCAGTCCTTGAAATTATCGATTTCGCTCATTATATGCTCGATTCCAAGCTTGAAATTATCGATTTCTATATGGTTTTTTTTTAATTTCTCTCTGCGATTTTAGGGTTCATATGCTTTGAACTGTTTTTAATTGAACTGTATTCGCGATTAAGCTCAAATCCAAGCCATGTTTCAAATCTAGGGTTTATATTAATCGATCTGTTTTCTATTAAGTGCTATCCTTTTGCATGTCTGTGAATGAGAATTAGTTAACTGTGCTCGTGCTTTAGTTTATAGTTTTGAGCTTCGCCTGATGAAGAAACGAGAATAGTGTTTTGGTTTTGAAAGTTTTAATCGATTTTATTGTTAAATAGGATACTGACTAAACTAATTTTATTGTTTTGCAAGTGTTGGTGATTGCATTATTGGGGAACTGAAGCTTATCTTGTTGTTGTAATCACTCACAGGTTAGTCCTAAACTAATTTTGTAGTTTTTCTTTCTCTTACTATTGTTTTGGTTTGTTCTTCAACTTTTTTTTGTTATTTATAATGTGTTTGAGTTATATTTGAGTTTGAGTTATACATAGTGTAATGTTTGAAATGTGTGAAGAGTTAAACTTAGTGTAGTGCTTTAAGTATCTGAACTTGAGATGATAATTGTCAGATATTATGTGTTTGTGTTTTTGTCCGTTTGTGTTGTTGTCTTTGTGTTAATATAATGTATTATCTTGACTACAGTTAGATGTTTGAGTTTCAGATTGTGTTAATGTCTTATCTAGAACTTGAGATGGTATCTTATGGTTGAATTGTTGTTCTAAAGGTCTTACTTACGCTTAGTACATATAATGTTGGACAAGTCATGGGTCCATCTCTGCAGGCAAGGAATTAAAATACTTTAAGAGTTTAAATGTTGGACAACTCTTAAATTACTTTAAGAGTTTTTTTTTTTCCCTTCTATTCTTAAGAGTTGATCCTGCTTATGAGAGAGGTGCTCGGAAATTTGTTCGAGCTGTGACTGAGGCTTTAGGAGACATTGATAAGCTAGTTTGTCCATGCATCGACTGCCGTAATATTGATCGTCACTCGGGCAGTGATGTGGTTGATCATCTTGTAACAAGAGGAATGGATGAGGCATACAAGCGGCGGAGTGATTGGTATCATCATGGAGAAGTGAGCTCTGGGGCTGAAGTAGAAAGCAAAGTACGTAAACCACTGGAATGAGGAGATATTTGACTTATATAAAGCTGCTGAATATTTAGATGAAGAGTTAGCTAGTAAAGGTGACTTAGGTGAGATTGTAGAGGGTGACTTAGTTGAGATAGCTGAAGGTGAAGACAAGAGAGAACATGAGTTCCTTTCAAAGCTAGCAGATGCGGAGACACCATTGTATCCAAGCTGTGCGAACCATAGCAAGCTATCAGCTATTGTGGAGCTGTTTAGAATTAAGACAAAAAATGGCTGGTCTGACAAGAGCTTCAATGAACTGCTTGAGACATTGCCAAAAATGTTACCCAAGGAGAATGTGCTTCACACATCATTGTATGATGTGAAGAAGTTTTTGAAGAGCTTTGATATGGGATATGAGAAGATCCATGCGTGTGTAAATGATTGCTGCCTATTCAGAAAGAAGTACAAGAAGCTCGATAATTGTCCAAAATGCAAGGCTTCAAGGTGGAAGGTTAACATGCACACTGGTGAAGTAAAGAAAGGTGTCCCACAGAAAGTATTGAGATACTTTCCAATAATCCCACGGCTTAAGAGAATGTTCAGAACTGTGGAAATGGCGAAGGACTTAAGGTGGCATTTTAGTAACAAGAGCAGCGATGGAAAACTCCGTCATCCTGTAGATTCTGTTACTTGGAAAAAAATGGATGACAAATACCCTTCCTTTGCAGCTGAAGAAAGGAACATCCGGCTTGGACTTTCCACAGATGGATTTAATCCGTTCAACATGAAGAATACTAGGTATAGTTGTTGGCCTGTTCTGTTAGTTAATTATAATCTGCCTCCTCACTTATGTATGAAGAAGGAGAACATCATGCTTACCTTGTTGATTCCTGGACCACAACAGCCTGGTAATAGTATTAATGTTTACTTAGAACCTCTAATAGAAGATTTAAACCATCTGTGGAAGAAGGGAGAGTTGACTTATGATGCCTTTAGTAAAAATATTTTTACTCTTAAGGCAATGCTTCTTTGGACTATTAGTGATTTTCCTGCTTATGGAAACCTTGCAGGCTGCAAAGTTAAGGGTAAAATGGGATGTCCTATATGTGGGAAAAACACAGATAGTATGTGGCTGAAATTTAGCAGAAAGCATGTTTTTATGTGTCATAGAAAGGGATTAGCACCAACACATAGTTATCAGGATAAGAAGGCATGGTTTGATGGGAAAGCTGAACATGGGAGAAAGGCTAGAATATTAACTGGTCGTGAAATTTCCCAAAATCTGAGAAACTTCATAAACGATTTTGGTAATGCTAAAGAATCTGGAAGGAAGAGAAAAAGGACTGAATATCTTGACTCAGGATCTGATATTGATGATGAATCCAGTGAATCAGAAGAAGAGGAAGAAGTAGAAGTTGACGAGGAAGAATTATCAAGATGGAAGAAAATATCCATTTTGTTCAAGCTGGAGTATTGGGAGGTATGTTTAATTGATGAACTTTCAGAATTAATCAATTATACTATGGGTTTAAGTTTGATTTTGTTGTATTTGCTAGGATCTCCCGGTGAGGCATAATTTGGATGTAATGCATGTAGAGAGAAATGTGGCTGCAAGCATTGTCTCTACATTGTTGCATTGTGGAAAATCAAAGGATGGTCTTAATGCTCGTAAAGATTTGCAAGAACTTGGGATAAGAAAGGATTTACATCCTAGTACACAAGGAAAGAGAACTTACCTTCCAGCAGCTCCTTGGTCTTTATCAAAGAAAGAGAAATTTTTTTTCTGCAAGCGGCTTTTTGATTTTAAAGGTCCAGATGGATATTGCTCTAATATATCAAGGGGTGTATCATTAGAGGAGTGTAAGATAACAGGTCTCAAATCACATGATTATCATGTATTGATGCAACAGCTACTCCCAGTTGCACTTAGAGGATTGTTACCAAAAGGACCTAGGACAGCAATCTTTCGCTTATGCGCATTCTTCAACATGTTGTGTCAGCGAGTTATTGACAGGGAGCAGATTTCAGTAATGGAAGCTGAAATAGTTGAAACTCTCTGTATGTTTGAAAGATTTTTCCCACCCAGCTTCTTTGATATCATGGTACACTTGACAGTTCATCTAGGAAGGGAAGCTCGTCTTGGAGGACCAGTCCATTTTAGATGGATGTACCCATTTGAAAGGTATAGCTTGTGTTATATACTTCAGCCTTTTTATTCTTGAAAACACAAAATCTGTTTCATTACTAATGTTTATATTTAATACTTTGCAGGTACATGAAAGTTCTGAAAGACTTTGTTAGAAATCCTGCAAGACCGGAAGGTTGTATCGCAGAGTCTTACCTTGCAGAAGAATGTGTGCAGTTTTGTAGTGATTTTCTGAAAAAGACAACTAGTGTAGAAGAAAAACTGGATAGAAATACAGAGTATGAGAATATCTCTATTCTAGAAGGTCGGCCTATATCTGCAGGCACTTCATTTACTCTCACTGAAATGGAGAAAAATATAGCACATCTTGCTGTCATTCAGAATATTGCTGCCTTGGATCCTTATGTGGAGTAAGTTTCTGTAATATCTTCTTACTCCATTTGTTTCTTTGGTATCCGCTGAGACTAATTGTTCATTTTTTTTTGTTTTTCAAGCATGCACCTACAATATCTACAAGACTCATATCCAAGATGTAGACGTGAAGCATCACTGTTGTGGACTATGCATGCTCAGAAATTTGCTACTTGGTTAAAAGAGCAGGCAAGTAATAATATATCTGAATGGTATGCATTCATGATTCTGGTTTTTATATCCTTTTGTTTCTGACTGTTCTTTGTTTTTTTTACATTTGGTAGATACCAATACTTTCAAATGGACATGAAGATACTCTTAAGTGGTTGGCTTATGGTCCTCGGTGTATTGCTAGGTCTTATACAGGGTATATAGTTAATGGTCAACGGTTTCACACAAGCTCACTTCAAAGGAAAAGTCAGAATAGTGGGGTTTATTATGAGGCTACTGCTATGTGTAGATCTAGTGCTAAAGATACTTCACAAGTGTTTGATTTGGTATCATACTATGGGAGAGTCACTGATATCATACTACTTGATTACAATGTGTTTTATGTACCTCTATTCCGATGTCAATGGGCAGTAAGAGGTAATGGAGTTAAGGTCGAAGATGGTTTCACGCTTGTTAACTTGAATCAAAGTCAAGTCAGCTTCTTGAGGGATCCATACATATTAGCCTCTCAGGCAAAACAAGTGTTTTATTCAAGAGAAGATGATTCATCAAGTTGGTATGTTGTCATGAAAGGTTCTTCAAGAAGATACAGTAAGGAAGATGTTGAAGACGGAAATGCAGATATTGGACCATTGCCATCAGATGTTGACATGGATCTTGAGATGGATGAAGCTGAAAATGCTAGAACTGATTGTGAAGGCATATATGTGTCAAATGTAGCTTCTTGTTCATTTTCAGCTTGTCTTGTTTATACTCTGTCTGGTGTCTGCCTAGTCTTTATTATACATCACTGTCATTTAGATTTTCTGTTAAATGTATTTTATCAGCATCAACATGTTCTAATTTATTGTTCTTACATGCAGGTGAACTGATATGGGGCGTCCAAAGAAGAAGGGTGGACAAAAAAAGAAAAGTAAGGCTGCAAAAGACACTGATGAACCAGAATTTATATGTACTGTGGAACCACAGACTGAGGCAGCTGAAGTACAAGTAGAACAAGAGACTGAAGCTGCTGAAGTACAAGAAGAAGAGCATAGATCAGAAGAACACCAGACTGAAGCAGCTGAAGTGACTGCTAACAATGAGGAAGAACCTGAAGGTGAGTTTGAGTTGACAGATGAGAATGAGCGTCCAGCTAAGCGCAAGAGACATAGAGGACCAACAAAGATGAAAAACATCGCAAAGGATCCAACTGTTCGAGAAAGAGTTGACTACACTATCATGGGAGATCCTTATGGTCCGGGATCAGTGAAGTTGTCATCTTATGTAGGTCCATTGGTACGGGAACATGTACCAATCACAATTGATACTTGGAAGAATGTTAGCGAAGAAATCAAAACTGTTCTCTGGAAATCTATTCAGGTAATGTTTTCTATCCAATTTGAGCATTTCTTTTTTCCATAACTTAAGAGCAGTTTAAGTTTTTTACATGTTTTCTTGGCAAGTGAATGCAGGCAAAATTTGAGCTGGATGAAGAGTTTCAAAAGGTTGCTGTGCTAAAGCAAATGGGAAATTTGTGGAGATCATACAAATCCCGCATAGTGAGGGACATTAATGGGGCTACTAATAACCAACAGAGGATGAATCTGAGACCAAATAATATTAATCCAGCTGATTGGCGGAAATTTGTGAAAATCAAAACAAGTGCAAGCTTTAAGGTATTGATTTCAACTGTTATGTTTATTTGTTGGTCTGTTGGTGATTAACATGTTTAATTATCAGGTTGTGAGTGATAAATATAAAGAAAGGAGAAGGAAACAGATTCCTCACACTACTAGTCGTAAAGGAATGGTCAGACTAGCAGAGGATATGGTAAGCATATTTCTACTTGTAAGTTTACAGTTATATACCATATACCCTTAATGATATTTTACCTTTTTTCCAGAAAATTGAAAGTGGAGATCCATCAGAAGTGACTAGGCTGAAGGTGTGGGTCAAGTCGCGTACCAAAAAAGATGGTACGCCAGTGAATACGAATGCAGCTGAGAAGATTGTAAGTTGCAAATTAGTCACAGAATGTGTATTTGAATTTGGTTCTCTTACATGTTAGACTCAGAATCTGTATTTTTTGTTTCCAAAAAAAGGCAGCTGAGCTGGTTGGTAGTGATGCTCCAACATTGACAACAAATCCAGAAGAAGATCACCTCTCCCAACTTCTAGGACCTGACAATCCTGGTCGGCTCAGGGCAATGGGTAGAGGCATGAGTAAGACAAAATTAGCTTGTTTCCAAATAAAGACCAAATGTATGACTGACATGCAAGAGAAGCAAGTTCAATTGGTTAAGAAGGTCAATGAATTACAAGAGGAATTACTGAAAATCAAGAATCAGGTTAGATACTTTATTAGTTCTCAAATTATACATTTAGTTGCTGAGTTATTACATAGATTTTGACTAGTTTTAAATATTACAGAGACAAGAAGCTGAAATAGGTGAAAACTCAGCTGCTAGAGTAAGTTAGATCACATCAATGTCTGATATCAGTGATTCCTTATTTTTATTTTATAATTGACATTTTTCAAATCAATATTTTGTAGAGTGTGAACAAATTTTGTAGAGTGTGAACAAAAGAGCACTCCCAAAGTGTGTGTTGTATGATTGGTCTGATTCTGATGAAAACATTGCTGAGGGGCGAATTCTTTCTTCTGATCCTGATGACTTGGTGAATAACTGTCGCCTAGGCCCTACAGATCTTAAAGTGTTGGTAGAAACTGCTACCAAACCAGATGCATTCCTTTGGAGACCAGCAAGTAACATGTTCACTGTTGAGGAAGCTGTTGGACAAATAATTGCTTGGCCTGCCTCTAAGTGTGTTCTAGTTGACAAGGACATCCAAATAGAAGATATTGCGCCTCTGGTAAATTTTAGTTTTCAGCTAGAACCATATTACTTGATAGATAGAATCATGATCAATATACTGATTCAATTTCTGGTTTGAAACCATTTGATAGGGTCTTAGGACAAATTCTCTGAACAAATGCAAACTACTAGATTTGTCTAGCGATGAAGTGATTGTTGCTGAAGGTCGTTGGCAGACACAAGAACGAAGCGCATTGGTTAATGGACTCCCTCTCGGACCAAAGGCAGTTAAAGTATTTGTGGATCAAGTCCATCAGCCTGAAACGTTTATATGGAGGCCTACCATGGAAATGACATACCTTGAGGACTGTGTTATGGCTTTTGTATCTTGGCCTGTCAGTAAAGTTGTTTTTGAAAATTCAACAACAGGTCACAAATCTCCTCTTCAGAATTCTGCAGCAACTGTATCAGGTGCAAAATCTGCAACATTAGGCCCTAAATCTGCAGCAGGTACAGGTTCTGAATCTCCTATTGAGGATGCAACAGGTACAAGCTCTCCAATGAAGAAAACTCTTCCAGATTCACAGTCTCCTCTTCGAAAATCTCAGGTAGATGTTTTGGATATGTTATTAAGTTCTTATGCTTAGTCTTCTGACTGTTGGTTTATTTATATTGGCAGCGTATTAGTAATCAAGTTGTTTCAAAGGAGAATAAGAAGTGCAAGCTGATGGATATTACCGGAAAGAAGCGGGTTGTTGCTGAAGGACGATGGGTTTCAAATGACCCAGATATGAAGGTCCATTTTGTTCCCTTGGGTTCTAATGGAGTTAAGGTGTGGGTAGATATCGTGAAGGTAAGTGATGCAGCAGTTTGGAGGCCATCTGATGAAATTGTGAGTTTGGAAGACGCATTTGGCACAACTCTTGCATGGCCAGAGGACAAGGTGATCATGTGTTAAACTTCTGCTTGGACATGAGACTTGGTTTAATTTAGTATTCTGTGTTTAGTATTCAATGCTGCTTTTGGTACAACTTCTCCTTGGACATGAGACTTTTTTTTTGTATTCTGTGTAATATATGGATGTTGGATTGTTATCAATGGGGATTGTCAGTACTTTTATAAAACACGGTTGTGTCATGAAAACAAGTACAATAGCATCCAAAAAAAAAATTAAAATCAGTGTCATGTAACATTTTAGTAATGCTATGGTAAAATCATCTATCGTAGCTGTCAAACTGAGTAATTACATAAATTTTACAAACTAAATAGGCGCTATGATATAATATATTACAGCATAACATACAGCTATAATAAATTAAATTAACTCTGTTCAATATAGCTATGGTAGCGCTACATAACATAGCATGAATAATAACTTATTACATAATTAAAAACAAAATTTAACGAATTAAAACAAAGCGTTTTACTAGAGCTATGGTAGAAGTCTCTAACATAGCATACAAAAAACACGCTATTGTATGTGTGGCACCTACCATAACTAGGGCAGAAACAGCGTTTATGAAAACGCTATCAATGACATATTATAGCGTTTCTCTCGTGATAACAATGTTGATTTTTCTTGTAGTGTGCCATACTTATACACACACGGAAAAATAGGATTCCGCTTTGGTTTAACTTATCAACGGGCTCGGTTTGGACCTCAATATTATAGGATCTGAATATTAATTTAACTGGAACACAATCTAATATTTATACAGTAACTAACATGTAATGAAATAAAACAATACCAAAAAGATGATTGTCGAAAACTTTGATGATCTCTCCTTAACTCAAAAATCGGCCAGTAGTTGATAGAATTAAGGTTTAGCTTACAAGGTCTATGGGCCCTTGTGTCTCAGCAAAACCTAGGTTATGAGGAGAGGAACCCATGAACAGTGCCGGCTCAGATGGGTGGGCGGGCGGTGCGACGGCCAGGGGTCCAATCCCGTAGTCCAATAATTAAG
This sequence comes from Arabidopsis arenosa, assembly GCA_905216605.1. Lineage (NCBI taxonomy): Eukaryota > Viridiplantae > Streptophyta > Magnoliopsida > Brassicales > Brassicaceae > Arabidopsis > Arabidopsis arenosa. The sequence goes on from LR999451.1 coordinate 23,101,362, forward strand.
GGGCCCATTTTCTAAAATATTTTTTAAAAATATTAAAAATTTAGATTATAACACAAAAATAAAATTTAGAAAGGTCTATAAAATTATTTATTTATTGTTTTTAGTATTAGTAATTAATATTTTTAACAAAAATAGCATAGAAAATTTTTTTACAGCAAAGAAACATTAAAAAAAAATTTCTAAAAGTCCAAAAATTTTTTTTGCCCTAGGGCCCATAAAAATATTGAGCCGGCACTGCCCATGAACACTTATAATACCAACACTATCTCCTCTATCTTACCGATGTGGGACCTTATCAGTAGTACGACGGTTTGATGACGATTAGATCCCATGATAAAACTGTTTGATTTGATGAAGATTAGAGTCTCATAATAAAACTGTTTTTTTTTTTGATTCGCAACATTCAAAATCAAAAGTCGAATTTGATTCGCAACACAAACTAGAGAAGAAGAGAAAAAAGACGGATCTTGATGTCTATGATCGATGATGAGAATGAGAAAATGACTTGACTTATATAGTCAAGCTCCACGTCTATGTATTTATGAGGACATCTCACCTTAAAAGACAAACTTATGAGAGTTTGATTTTCACGTTAAAGTCAGAAAACGTTTTTGTCGTAATTGATTTTGTGCTGTTACAAAACTCCATCAATAAGGTAGATATTTTTATTATTTAACCATTAATTTTAATCAAAATGAGTTTGTGAAAATAGAATAAATATATGGGTTGTATGTTCATTTTCCAAATTTCAAATTTCAAAACCAACCTATGTATGTTTAAATTTATCTTCTAACTTCCAAAATATACAATTTGACTTTAAGTCAAAATTCCAAGCTATTCAAGTTAGTTATTTTGGACCTCAATTTTTCATTCAAATAAACTTTGTTCTGGACATTCCAATACACTATCATATAGTGCTTGCAACAACAATTTTATCGTGCCCAAGAACCAGTTACTTTGATGAACGTTTTCACCCAAAAATTCATGGGAAAAATGGTCACAACCACTTTGCCTTTATGTTTTTCTTCCTCGAGATTTATCAGATTACTCCTAGCTTTGCCATACCAAAATTCCATCGGTCCAAAATCTCACGCCGGTTGCTCATCCTGACTGAAAAGAAGGTGTTGTTACTTGTTAGTGGTGACAAGGGTGTTATGGTTCTGCAAAAATGTATCGTATTACTCATAAATAGACTAATGAATTGTTGCATGGAAGAGTCCAATCCATTCATTGTATAGAGCTTTGCTTTGCCATTCGTATGAAGTGATGAAACAGAGTCTCTGAAGGACGAACAGAGGTGTGTCTGAAGGAGTACAGAGGAGGCGGGAAAAGCTAATGGGTTCGTGGTGACGTGGCACATTGGAGTTGGTAACAGTGAGCATGCTGCGGTTGGTCAAGCAGGCGAAACTGTCAGAAGAAAAAGGTGTCCCAAAAGTCAAACAAGTTGTGTTGTGACTTGAGTGTGACTTGAAGCTTCCAAGTGTCCCCTGGATAAAGAGGAGAGCTTGGAATCTGAAGACTCTATATAAGGAGAAGGTGTTCTTGCTTATTAGGGTTAGCACTTTTAGAAGAGAAAAAGTGTTTATCTTTGTGAACGAATTTGTTCTTTGTGGGAATCACTGGTGAGTGAACAAAGAGTGATCGCAGCTGTTGTTGTGTGTGAGATGGGTAGATTAGGATCGTTTCAGGGTCAAGTCGCCTGTAGGTGATGTTGTGTAACACTGATCAAACAATCTATGTTAGATTGATTTGAAGAGATTTCTAATAAAGGTTAGTTTTTGTAATTTGTCTCTGGTTTAGTATCTGTGCTAGTATTCTGTTTCTTTAATTTGTAGCAGAGCAGGAAACCGATTTGAGAGATTGTGTCTCTAAACAGGTTAGATCCTGAAGATGGAACCAACTACTGATTATGTTGGTACAAGCAAGAATATTGTGCTTGATACTAAGAGATATGGTTATTGGAAAGTTCGTATGCAACAAATTATCAGGGGTCAAGGAGAAGATGCTTGGACTGCAGTTGAAGATGGGTAGGAATCTCCATCCTTATTGACTGAAGCCGGGATAAGGATTCCAAAACCAGAAGACAGATGGACAGATGAAGAAAAGAGTCTGTCAAAATTCAATGCTAGAGCCATGAATGCTATTTTTGGTTCTGTTGATGAAGATGAGTTCAAACTCATTCAAGGGTGCAAATCTGCGAAGCAAGCGTGGGATATTCTTCAACAGTCTCATGAAGGAACCACAGGTGTGAAAAGAACAAGGCTAGATCAGCTAGCAACTCAGTTTGAATATCTAAAGATGGAACCTGATGAAACCATTGTGAAGTTTAGCTCGAAGATAAGTGCTATAGCCAATGAAGCTGAGACTCTTGGAAAAACGTACAAAGAACAGAAGCTGGTGAAGAAGCTTCTCAGGTGTCTTCCTACAAAGTTTGCTGCTCACAAAGCTGTTATGAGAGTTGCAGGTAATACTGACACAATGAAATTTGCTGATCTTGTTGGTATTTTGAAGTCTGCAGAAATGGAAGTAAATGAGGACAAGACCAAAGGGTCAAAATCCGTTGCCTTCCAAGCTGAACAAGAAGTGGATCAGTTTCAAAACATCAAGGACAGTCTAGCCCTGCTTGCTAGAAACTTTGGAAAAGCCCTGAAGAGAGTAGAAAGAGGTCAGAATAGAGATGGAGCTCGTTGGAACAGTAATGAGGGTGACAAATCTGGTGGAAGATTCTTCAAAGCTGAAAAGGATAACTCAGGTAAGAAAAAGGAAATTCAATGTTATGAATGTGGAGGAAATGGTCATATCAAACCAGAGTGTCCAGTCACCAAGAGGAAATATCTTAGGTGTCTTGAATGCAAAGGAATGGGTCACACTAAGTTTGAATGTCCAAATAAAAATAAATCAAAGGAGAAGTCCTTACTGTGCTTCAGCGACTCTGATTCTAATGATGAAGAAGAAGAAGATCTCTTAAACTTTGTGGCGTATGCGGCTCACTCAGATGTAACAAGGATTGTGGTTAAATCTGACTCTGAAAGTGAAGGTGAAACCACTACCAAGGATGACTACAGGGCTTTATATGACAGTTGGGTGCAACTGAGTGCTGACAAACTAAAACTAGTGCAAGAGAAGTTCACGTTAACTGCAGAACTGTCTGCAATACGTGAGACTGAACAGGTTAAAGAAAAATACATCTTTGGAACCAGTAAACCAATGGATGACTTGTTGAAGAAGCTTGATTTCCTTGAAGAAGGTTACCGTGAAGAAAAAGAGCGTGCAAAACTTCTTCAAAATGAACTCAACAACAAACACAAACATATCAGAATGCTGAACAAAAGATCTGATGATCTTGACAAGATTCTCATGATGGGAAGAACTGAATCTCAACATCGAGGTCTTGGTTTTCAAGGGTTCTCGAGAAACTCAAGTATGGTGCCAATCCTGCCTGTCAAGTTTGTCAGTGGAGGGATTACAAAAGAAGCTGCTCCTGTGTCCAAAATTGTCAACAATGGGTGCTCTACTTCATCAACCTTAAGAAAAGGTGATCGTGTTCTTCAGACTGAAAAAGAAAACTCTAAGCTACCACTTCCTCAAAGATCAAGAGTAAGAGGATTCAGAGGTTGTGGTCACTGTGGCAGAGAGGGTCATCAGAGGAATCAGTGTTACAGGTTCAAGGAAAGAGTTAGTCTGCTGTGGGGTCTGAACAAATGATATATGGAACCATCTAAGATTCTCAATGTGTGGGTTACTAAGGATGATCTGTATGGTGACTTGCTGATAGAACAATCGGACTTTAAACTGAGCAAGATGTATGACCTAGAAGACATGATTATCTCAAGGTGCAACCTAGAAGCTGATGTCGGGTCTCAAGGTGAAGTGTTGAAGTGTAGTTTGAGTCTGGTTAATCATGAGTCTGAGGAACTTCATGCTAATGTTGCCTACACTTCTGATAGTAGCTCAGACTCTACAAGTTGCTCAGAAGAGAAATCTTGGTATTTTGATAGTGGTTGTTCACGCCATATGACTGGAGATCAGTTTGCTCTAGATGACTTTTCAACCATTACTAGTGGAAAGATTACATTTGGTGATGGTGGAAAAGGGAACATTCGCGGGAAAGGTGTGCTTGAAAAGGATAATCAACCTCATTTGGCAAATGTATACTTTGTTGAAGGTCTCAAAGCTAATCTAATTAGCATCAGTCAGTTGTGTGATGAGGGTTTGAGAGTTACCTTCACCAAGCATGACTGTCAAGCTACTGATGAAAATGGAAATGAGGTTCTATCTGGTGTTCGGTCAGGAAATAACTGCTATATGTGGAGAAACTCAGAGGTTTGTTTGTCTGCAGCAATGTCAAAACTTGATATGTGGCATCAACGCCTTGGGCATATTAACACTCAGAGTTTAGGTAAGATTGTTAATGCTGAAGTAATCAGAGGAATTCCAAAGCTGGATGGAAAAACTGATACAGTTTGTGAAGCCTGCAGCAAAGGAAAGCAAGTTAAGGTTCAACATAAAAAGATTGCTGACATTGGCTCCAAGAAGTTATTAGAACTTGTTCACACTGAAAGCCTTAATGGAAAATGGTACATTTTTGTATTGGATGATGATTTCTCTAGGTTCACTTGGGTAAGATTTCTCAGAGAACAATCCGAAGCTGTTGAGAGCTTTAAGATCTTGGCAATGCAACTTCAGACTGAGAAAGGAAGCATTGTTCAGATTAGAAGTGATCATGGAGGAGAATTTCAGAATGAGGAGTTTGAGAAGTTCTGCAACACTCAAGGAATAAGACATCAGTACTCTGCACCAAGGACACCACAACAAAACGGGATTGTTGAGAGAAAGAACAGAACTCTTCAAGAGATGGCTAGAGCTATGATTCATGGTAACAACGTGTCACCAAGGTTCTGGGCTGAAGCTGTAAACACCGCATGCTATATCATTAATCGAGTGTATGTGAAGCCTGGAACAAACACTACTCCTTATGAGATTTGGCAAGGTAAAACTCCCAACTTGTGCTACTTTCACACCTTTGGATGTATCTGCTATATCCTGAATGATAAAGACCACTTGGGGAAGTTTGATGCAAGGAGTGATGAAGGAATCTTTCTGGGTTATGCTACTAACAGTATGGCTTACAGAGTCTACAACAAACGGTTGAAGAGGGTTGAAGAATCTGTAAATGTTGTCTTTGATGATAAGAGTCCAACTCAGATGTTTCCTGTTGCTCAAGATGAAGAAGAATCTGCTCAAAAAGATAAGGCCGAACAACCAAAGTTGGATCAAGAGAATCAAGAAGAAGTAGTGACACAAGAACAAGAAACTGGAATCAGAACCACTACCCTCACTGTTCCAAAAAGTCACTCAGAAGCTGATGTTATTGGAAATCTTGAAGATGGAAAAACTACTAGAGGTGTTCAGATTAACTTCAGGGAAATGATTAAGTTTTCAAGTTTTGTGTCAACCATTGAACCTAAAGATATCTTCACTGCACTAGAAGATGAATTCTGGTTTGGAGCGTGTCATGAAGAGATTAATCAATTTGGTCGTCATAACGTGTGGGATCTTGTTCCAAAGCCACCACAAGTGAACATTGTTGGAACCAAGTGGATCTTCAAGAACAAGATCGATGAAGGTGGAAATGTAACAAGAAATCGAGCCAGACTGGTTGCTCAGGGTTACTCTCAGGTTGAAGGAATTGATTTCGATGAAACATTTGCTCCTGTTGCACGTCTGGAGTCTATCAGACTTCTTCTTGGAATGGCCTGTCTATTAAACATTAAACTGTGTGGAAGTCGAAACTAACACAATCAAGATTTGTCTAGGGTTTTAAATTAGGGATACGATATGCGGGAATTCTCAAAGAACAACAGAAAACAATTGTAACCAAAGATGGTGTTCTTGATCTTATTGATGAAAAAGAGAAGATTTGATCGTACAAGAGTTTGATCGTAAAAGAAAAAGGTGTTTGTGCTGTAAGAGCTTTGTATGGTGTAGATTCTAGAGCGATCTTGCTTGTCCAAAAGCGAGAGCCTTGAGTCTCTTTATATAGGGGTGATAAGCCGCCTCTCCAGCGATATTCTCGGAAGATTTCCATTTATCTTGAAGTCGGCTTAGAATATCGCGGATCAGGATACTTTCCTTATTCTTCGGAGTTTTTTGGAAGATTTCCATTTATCTTGATTTGAGTTGATCCTTCGAGATTCTTCTTTATCATTTCCGAGTTTATCGGAAATGATCCTTCTTTTACGGAAATGATGCCTTGCTTGGAAATGATATTTTGAAGCCGAATATTTTACTAAGTCTTTCCTTCGGGTGGCTTGTGCAATCGGCTCGGGGATAGGAGAGGCACGGCCCAAGCTTCCGAGGGAAATCAGCTCGGGTCGATAGAAGGAGCCAGCTCGGGCGTTGTGGCATGAATCGGCTCGGATTCCCGGAGTGAACCGGCTCGGGTTCCCTGAGTGAACCGGCTCGGGCACTTGAAGGGAGCCGGCTCGGGTTCACAGGCTTGCCGACGGACCCCGAGCAGATTATGGGCGTTCCTCGAGGCAACCGGTGTAGTAACCCGAGGTGAATGGCACTCCGCACCGAGGTGAATGACACTTTGCACCGAGGTGAATGGCTCGCTTCCTATGAAATAGTTGGTATGCTTCCCCGAGGTGTCTTCAGAAGTTCCCTGAGGCGTCCAAAGTCCGGCTCGGCGCTAAGGGATGAAATCCGACCCCAACAGTTAGCCCCCCAGCTCGTTGGTTTGAGGAGCAACCGATGAGCTTCACGACTGTTAGCCCGAGCCGTATTAAACTTTGTTCCGAGCCCCTCCTTGTATACTGCCGAGTTTTTCCATGTTTCAAAGATGGTTCGTGTCCTTCAGCGATTCGTATTCTCTTGACGATTCGAATTCCCTTGACGTTTCGTCTTCTTCTAGACATATGACGGTTGGGTTTCTACCTCGAGAAGTGGAAGAGTCCCTTGCTGATTCCCGAGATCCATGCGGATGCGAAGTATCTTAATATTGGTCACGCGCACCCGACGCGCCTGAGACTTGGGCGGATGCGAAATACTCCTAAACCCGTGCGTACCCGACGCGCCGAGGCGCTCTATAAATACTCGACTCCTACCTTGCTTTCTCATTTCGCAATCTGCAAGGAAAAATTTCTAAGGTTTGTCTCTTTTTTCTCTGATCTTGATTTATTCGTTTTCCGATTTACTTTTTCGTAGCGCCGCCGTGTTTAGATCTAGGTTGATTTTGCCGGCGTCCTGAATTCTGTTTCTCTGGTTGTCCTTTCGATTTACCCGAGCAGATTGATGTCTCTTTCTGATTCAAGTGATTCTTCCCGAGGCAGAAATATCCCAGTTCATAAGCGAAAGATGGTTTGGAGCAGTTCAGATGGATCTGAGGCCAGTTTATCAGGCCGAACCGATCCGAGCAGTGGTGCGGAGTCGTCATCTGAACAACGAGGAAATCCGAATCAATTTGTGGCTCGGGAGGATACAATTGCTGATGTAGTTCGGGATGAGGATCTTCCTGATGATCCCGATGCGGTTTTGAATAGGAGGACGCGTCCTCCGGCTTCGGATGAGGCTGGTGTTTCTCGCTGGCAGGATGTGCCCGAGCTGCCGGTTTTGCCCGAGGTGAAGGGCGAGATGGTTACTTATGATCCCGAGGAGGGAGCCAGGCTACTTCAGCTGGCGATTCAAGGTGCCAAGGCTCTGAGGAAGAAAACCCGAGCCAAGAAAGTGAAGAAGCCTGATCCTCCCGGTTCCACTCTGTCGACTTCGGATTCTCTTCGGGAATTAAAAGCACGTTTTAATTTCAGCGAAGGGGTGACTCTGCGGTTGCCGACCCCCAATGAGAGAGCCGATGATCCTCCTGAGGGGTTCTTCACCTTGTACGAAGGATTCTTCTACTTCTGCTTCCTTTGGTTTCCAATACCGAGGCCAATCATTGAGTATTTGTGGTCGTATAAGCTCGCTTTGGCCCAGATTACAACCCGAGGCCTTCGCCATTTGATCGGGATTCTAGTGCGGGGGATCGAGACGTACAACAATGTCGGTCTTGATCACCTGAGGAATCTGCTGGAGATTCGACGCGTTCCGGGTTGTGCCATGGAGAGATATTACATATCTCCTAGCCCGAGGAGAAGGGTCATTGGTGGCTTTCCGAGCAAAGATGAGAAGTACACCGATCATTTTTTCTTCGTTGCCCTTGACGAAGATTGTGTTCCCGAGGGCTGCCTTGAGAAAATGATTGGGAAATGGAGGAAGATTGGTAGTTTTTCCAAAATTTCTGCTCGTTTTGTGTTACAACTTGACTGTTTCGACTAATTCGCCTCGATCCTCTTTTTTTTTGCAGACCGAGGCCCGAGCTTTTTGGATCGTATTCCCGAGGACCTTTTCAGCGTACGCGAGGAGTTAGCTGCTAGAAAGTGTCACTGGATCAAGCATTTCTCTCAAGCAAGGATTGAAAAGGCGTTAAGGGTTCTTCACGGTGCGTCTTGTTCTACTTCTTCATCCTCTTCGGATCAGAGGTTAAGTTTTCTGACAGAAATGCAAGGAGTGAAGATGTCCTTGAGAGAGAAGAAAGCCGCCGAGAAGAAGGCGCGCGAGGAGGAGAGGGCGATCGAGGCAGCTTTCGGGCCTTTAACCCTGTCCGAGGCGACTGGGGGTAATGAGGTAACCATTGACCCCGAGGTGGTAGTCGATCCAGCAGGATCGGGGGCCGACCTAGCCGTCACTGTGGCTCACCCCGAGGTTCCCGAGGGTATCCCGATTGGGGATGTTGCTGGCCGAGCTCCCGAGACTGGGAGCACGTTGGTGGTTGGTCTGCGTGCCGGAGGGCAGACTAAATCTAAGGGAAAACGTCCTCGGAGAGAACATTCCGAGGACGCGCGCAAGAGGTCGAAGAAAACTCACAGCTCTTCTCGGCCCATTTATAAGGACAAGGTTGCTTCTGCCAACCTCATCGCTTCTTGTGCCTGGCCGTTGCTTCCCGCCCCAGAGGGTTTGGTCGAGGCGGAGCGGTACGGTGATACCGCGGCCAATTTCCTAAAGGTACGTGTTTAGGTTCCTTTTTGCATAAGACCCTCGTTTCGTATCTTAATACTTTCGTCGCTTTGTTCTCCAGGCCTTCTCCTCGATGAACACGATGGTTCATTCCTACGATTCTGCGGCTCGCGCGTACGAGGCGGCCAAGGAGCAGGCGGAGCTAGCCCGGGTTACGGCCGAGGCGAAGGCAGCCGAGGCGGCTTTGGCGATACAGAGCGCCGAGGCGTTGGTTGTAGCTGAGCAAGACGCGAGGCGAAAAATGGCCGAGGAGCATCTCCGTGCCCAGCGGGAGGCCGAGGAGCATCTCCGTGCCCAGCGGGAGGCCGAGGCGGCGATTGAGAGCCTTAACCGCCTGTTGACCGAGGAGAAATCCCTTCGTGAGGCTGAGGTGGCCCGAGCCACGAAGGCTGCCAAGAGGGAGCTCACTGAAGAGTTTGTTGAAAAGGTTAAGGCGACCGAGGCGAAGCTGGGGCTGTTCGACAAGGTTTCCGAGCGATACATCTATTTCTCGCAAGCCAAGGCCAATGCCGAGCTGATTGAAACGCTTGAATCCGGTGGGAAGATTGAGGAGGAGAAAGAGGAGGTGCTAAAATGGAAAGAAGAGTACGGGGATGCTGAAGCTGAGTACGCCAAACTTGGGGCGGAGCTTCTTGGAGATTTGAAGGTTGCTCCGGTGTCTCCCGACTCTGTTCAGAATGTCCTCGGAGATAGGCCGGTAGAAGAAGTGGTCGAGACTGAAGTTGTCGATCCGGTCGGGCCAAGCTTCACCTCCGAGGTCGCGCAGATTCCAGAGAAGGAAGATTGATCGCGAGGCGCCACCTCTTTCCTTTCTTTTTTGTTAAAACTTTTTGTTTTGGTAAAACCCATGCCTGGATGGCTTTATCCATTTAATATGAATATTTTTGTTTTCGTCTATCTTGAGATGTTTCTGAGCCGAATTTGATACCAGTGTTGAATAATTGGGTTTTCGTAGATCTGACTTGTTCGTCGAGAAATTAATCTTTTCCGAGCTGTTTTAACTTCCGAGCCATGAGGGCGAATAGCGTACCGGCGTTAAGGTAGCTGGGTTTGCTAGTTGAATCGTTAAAACGTTAATTCCGAAAGCGAGACGAGTCGTTCACCAGTGTTAAGGTAACTGGGTTTTGGTCACGTAGGACTATAATCTTTATCGGTTGCGACCCGAGGTGACATAGTCGATTGTCAGTGTTTAGATGCGAACTGGGGCACCAGTGTTGAAGTCGACTGGGTTTTCTGAAGACGATTTCTTTTGGGCAGGATATCTCCGACCTAATCGTCTCGAATGCTTATATAGCGCGCTGTAACCGAAGCGGTGTAATGAGCTCTCTGTTCGTGGACGTGGCCATCGTCCGAACGAACTATTGGCTTTGGAGGTCGATAAGATGACCGTAAAAGTTTCCGAGGCGAGTTTTTCGGGATTGATGTCGAGGTGAATAGAATTGAAAATCCAAAGGGTAGGCTTTAAAGGAAATTTGTTTAAAAAGTTTTAAGTGGGAGTATATATGTATACGGACCCACTCCCCCCCTTTTTTAATTAGGGGGGGTAGCTGAACTCGTCCGAAGACGAGCTGCCTACGTACCCTTTTCAGGGATCAAGCCACCCCGTAGTTCAAGTACATGCGTACCTTAGGTTTTTAGCGATAATACTTCCTTAGATGCATTGCGTTCCAGGATCTAGGTACCGCTTTGCCGTTCATGTTGACGAGTTCGTAGACGCCGGGACGTACGACCTTCGCGATCGTGTAAGGTCCTTCCCAATTTGCTCCGAGCTTTCCAGCGTTTAGCTCGGCAGTGTTCTGAAAAACTTTGCGTAGTACGAGATCTCCTTCGTGGAAGCGGCGATGCTTAACGTGAGAATTGTAATACCGAGCTGTTGCATTCTGATAGTTCTGCATACGGACCAAGGCTGAATCTCTTCTCTCGTCGATTAAGTCCAGTTCGTCCAGCATCATCTGAGTGTTGGAATTTTCCTGCTCGGGGAGCAAACGCCTTCTTATCCCCGGGATCTCGGCTTCGGTGGGAATCACGCATTCCGTACCGTAAATGAGGGCGAAAGGTGTTTCTCCCGTGGCTCGCCGTGGCGTTGTTCTGTGCGACCATAATACTCCTTCCAATTCGTCGGCCCAGCGGCCTTTCTTCGCGTCGAGGCGCTTCTTTATTCCGTCGAGAATCGTCTTGTTTGCTGCTTCTGCCTGTCCGTTTCCCTGAGGATACCGAGGCGTAGACTTGCTGAGGCGAATTCCCCATTTCTCGCAGAATCCTTCGAACCGAGCTGAGATGAATTGCGAGCCATTGTCTGTAACGATCTCGTAAGGTATCCCGTGGCGGCATATGATGTTCTTCCAGACGAAGTTCTCGACCTGTGCGTCTTTGATGGTGGCATAGGAGTCCGCCTCGATCCACTTTGAGAAGTAGTCTGTTAGTACGAGGACGAGTTTCTTCTGCTTGGAGTTGTGTAGAGGTCCGATAATGTCCATGGACCAGCGCATGAAGGGATAAGGCGAGGTGATGGAAGAGAGGAGCTCGGCGGGTTGATGGATAGTTGGTGCATGTCTCTGGCACTTGTCGCATCTTTGAGAGAACTTCTCGCAATCTTTTACCATCGTCGGCCAAAAATATCCGTGGCGCTTGATCTTTATGGCTAGGGCTCTTCCGCCAGAGTGATTCCCACAAGATCCGCCGTGTATTTCTTCCATGACTCTCCGAGCTTCGTTTCCTTCGACGCAGATTAGCAAGGGTCCGGAGAGTCGCCATTTAAAGAGTTCTCCGTCGATCAGAGTATACCGAGCCGCTTTCGCCTTAAGCTTCCGAGCTGCCCATTTTTCAGCAGGAACTTCTCCATCGGCTATGTAACTCCGGATGGCTCCGATCCATTTGGCATCGCTTCCATACTCGGGCTCAGTTGTGTCTGTAGTCTGTTGGTCTAGCAGTTCGGTGTCCATTTCTTCCGGTTCTTCCGTCTCCCGAGCTGTTAGTACTTGATCTTCGCTACTGTCTTCGATGCTCGGCTTTTCGATGAACTCTACCGGTATGATCCTCTTCAGGTTTGGGTCGGAGGTTGAAGCTAGAGCTGCTAAGGCATCCGCCGATGTGTTCTCGCCTCGCGGGATTCTGGTTAGCTCGAATTCTCCGAACTGTTTCGCCAGGTCCTGTGTGAGAGCCAGATATGCTTCCATTCGTTCATCTCGAGCCACATATTCCCCGTTGAATTGGTTGGCCACGAGCTGGGAGTCACAGAAGGCTCGCAGCTTGTTGATCTTAAGCCCCCGAGCCAGCTTTAGTCCGGCTATCAGCGCTTCGTATTCCGCCACGTTGTTAGTCGCGTCAAAGTTTAGCCGGAAAGATTGCTCAAGGATTTCACCTTCTGGTGATGCCAAGCGGATCCCGACGCCCGAGCCTTGTTTTGAGGATGAACCGTCAACGTGGAGGATCCAGACGGCGTCGGGTGACTCTTCTCGGGCGTTTTCTGTTGGCAGCTCGATGATAAAATCGGCCAGGACTTGAGATTTCGCGCATGTTTTGTTCCTGTATTCGATGTCATACTCGCTGAGTTCTACTGCCCACTTGGCCAGGCGTCCCGATTGGCTCGGACTATGCAGGATGGTTCAGAGTGATACGGGTGCCATGACGACAATTGAGTGAGACTGGAAATATGGCCGTAGCTTCCGAGCTGACATTACTACGGCGAGGGCGAGCTTTTCAGTTTGCGGGTAGCGTGTCTCCGCGTCGGTGAAGGTTTGCGAGACATAAAATATCGGCTTCTGCTCCCCTCTGTCTTCCCTGACTATGACTCCACTTATCGCCGTATCAGAGACTGCGATGTACAGGAATAATGGCTCGCCCGGGACTGGTTTCGCCAACACTGGTGGATTAGCCAAATACTTCTTCAGTTCCTGGAAAGCTTCTTCGCAGCGATCGGTCCATTCGAATTTCTTATTTCCGCGCAGAGTGTCGTAGAAAGCCAGGCATTTGTCAGTGGACCGCGAGATGAATCGATTCAAGGCTGCGACTCTCCCGGTGAGACGTTGGACTTCGCGCTTGTTCTGTGGTGAGGGCATGTTCAGTAGAGCATCGATTTGCTTCTGGTTTGCCTCGATGCCTCGGTGAGTTACGAGATATCCCAAGAATTCTCCCGACTTTACCGCGAAGCGACATTTTGCTGGGTTGAGCTTCATGTTGTGCTTGTTGAGCTGGCGAAAACAGTCGCGTAAATGGGCTATGTGATTGTTTTCTTCAAGGGATTTGACTAACATGTCATCGATATAAACTTCCATCGTCTTCCCGAGCTGCTCGGAGAACATTCTGTGGACGAGCCGTTGATATGTTGCGCCAGCATTCTTAAGTCCGAAAGGCATGACCTTGTAACAGTAGATACCTCGGTCTGTGATGAACGCTGTCTTCTCGCGATCGTCGGGGTGCATGAGAATCTGATTGTATCCTGCGAAAGCATCCATGAATGATAGCAACTTATTTCCCGCGGTTGCTTCCACTAAGCGATCGATATGTGGGAGTGGAAAACTGTCTTTAGGGCAAGCTTTGTTCAGATCGGTGAAATCGACGCAGACTCTCCACTTGCCGTTCTTCTTTTTAACCACGACAGGATTTGCTAACCAGTCCGGATATCTTGCTTCGGAGATCGAGCCGATCTTCAGGAGCTTTTCTACTTCGGCGTTCACGGCATCTGCGCGATCCCGACCCAATTTTCTTCGCTTCTGCTTGATGGGCTTGAAAGATGGGTCAACATTCAGCTCGTGGCAGATTACGTCGATGCTTACCCCAGGTAGATCTTCAGCCGACCAGGCGAAGGTGTTGATGTTCTCTTTGAGGAATGAGATGAGCTCGGTCTTAATTTCCTCGGTTAAGTCGCTGCCAATTTCCACGCATCGTTCAGGCCGTTCGTCGTCGAGGCTAATGGAGATTACAGGATCCGAGGTAGGCTTCTTCTCCTCGCGCGCCTCCTCGATCTGTAATTGCTATAACTGTTTAGATATAGCCTTCTCTTCACTTCGGCCAAGTTTTGATTTCTTGTGATCGGTTTCAGCCTTGGCTTCGGTGACTGGGTTTCGGAGTTTGTGCGCTGCCATGTAACACATCCGTGAATTTTTCTGGCTGCCCCAGATTGTTTTCACGCCACTGGGGGTCGGGAACTTGACACAGAGGTGATAGGTCGAAGCGACAGCTCGCATCAGATTTAGCCACGGCGTGCCCATTATGACGTTGTAAATGGTAGGTTGATCGGTGACCGAGAAATTAACCACCTTTGTCACCCCGCCGGCTCGGACTGGTAATTGAATGGTTCCGAGCGTCATCAAAGTTTCCCCCGAAAATCCGAGGACAGGCCTCGGGGTCGGTGTTACCTGTGACATATCAATGTTCATTTGTCGGAGCGTTTCACGGAAAATCACGTCGATGGTGCTACCGGTGTCGATCAATATTCGGCAAACGTCATGATCTCCTATTGCTAACGTGATGACGAGGGGATCGTTGTGAGGCATGTCGAGCCCGTTCGTCTCACTTTCCTCGAATGTGACTATGTCGTTAGGTCGGTCGAAGGGTCTCGTCCAGTTGCTAGGCGCCTCGGCTCGGCGTTGATACGCCTTGATTGCGGCTACGGTATCAGGACAGGACGGCGACCCACCCATTATGGTGAAGATTTTTTGCCGTGTATTATCTCGGTCTTCGTCTTGATTTTCCCGAGTTCTTTTCGGGACGTTCGCGTTCCTTGGCTCGGGGTCCCCTGCGGTGTTGGCCGGCTCGGGCTGATCCGGCTCTGGCTCCAGGTCCTTGAGCGTGACGTTCGTCCCGAGCTCTCCTGCTAAGAATTTCGTTGCTAATTTAGCGCCGAGGCTCCGGCATCGTGAGGTATGGTGGCCGAAGATTTTGTGGTGCTCGCAGTATTCTTGATCGTTGCTCGGTGGCTGATCTCTTGTCCAAGTGTAGGTTTCTCTTCCTCGCCCACGACCTCGGCCTCTGCCGCGACCTCGGCCACGAGGAGTGTCAATCTGGTAGTTGTGAGCTCCCTTGAAATTGCGCCCTTCATGATGTGTATACGTCCCGCTCTCGCGAGCTTTCTTCTGGACCGGAGGTGTCGCTTGAGTCTTCTCGGCTCGGGGCGTTTGCTTCGTCGGCTCGTGCCTCTTTGCTAGCAGCGCCATCTCTTCTTCATGGGCGACGAAGTCTGAGGCTCGGTGTAGCGCGTCGCGGATTGTCGTAGGTTTAGACAGGTTCAGCTCTTTTCTGAACTCGGACTTGTACCAGAGAGCTTTCTTTAGGGCCGAAAGGGCGGCTACGTCCGTGATTCCTTCAACCTTGGCTAGCGTTAATTTGAAGGTCGTGAGGAAATCTCTTAATGGCTCGGTGGGCTGTTGAGACAGAGACCATAGATCTGCGTCGGAGGTTCCGGGATCGATGAGCACGGAGTATTGCTTGAGGAAGAGTGTTGACAGCTCGTCGAAACTGTCAATCGAGTTTTGTTCCAACCTTGAAAACCATTCTAATGCGGGTCCTTTGAGGTGTTCCACGAACAGTAGGCATAGACCGGCATCCTTCTGTCCGGGCTTGAATCTGGCTCGGGCCACAGATATCACGAACGACTTAATATGACACTTTGGGTCGGTTGTCCCGTTGTAGGTGTCGATTTTGAACTTCCCCAGATTGGACATCGTCGTTTCGGAAATTCTTTTGGTGAAAGGCGTATTCCGAGATTCTTCCAAAATTCTGTCGATGTTAGGTGCGGAGGATGAGACGCTATGTATCTGGGTTTTGACGAGCTTCATATCAGCTTCCGCCTTGGCTAGGGAGGCTCGGATCTTGCTGAGCTCGTCTTCTCTTTCGGATTCTTCGGCCCATCTTATGTTTTCTTCAGTTTCCTCGTCATCAGTGAGGTCGGTTCGTTCGACAGAGTTAGCTCCAGCTCGGGTACGCTCGTTTTGTGGATCGTCCGGTTCGTCTGTCGGGTCCACTGCGTCTGGCTCGGTGGGATCGTCCTGATCCTTGCGTCTGGCGGGATCGGCTCGGGTTGCAGCTCTGGTGTTATCTGTCGGCGTCGCGAACGTGAGTCTCGTCAGGTTGAGGCCAGGTAAGTCCCTCCGGGCCCGTGGCGGTCGAGTCTGGAAACGCGTGGTTTTGTGTTGCCCACGGGATGCGATTTCATCGATTTGCAGCGCCAAGGTCTTGTTAGCTTTCTCTTGATCGTCAGCTTTCTTCTGGAATTTAACCATCATATCCTTCAGTTCGGCTAGGATCGCCGAGATTGCTGGATCGGCTTGATGGTTCGGAGGGTTAGGATTGCCTCCTCCGGCTGGTGGTGGTATCTGACGACCGTCCTCGTTCATCGTCTTTTTCGGTGGTTGAGTTCTGCGTTCTTAGGGTAAGAGAATTCTAAAGTATCCCCACAGACGGCGCCAAACTGTGGAAGTCGAAACTAACACAATCAAGATTTGTCTAGGGTTTTAAATTAGGGATACGATATGCGGGAATTCTCAAAGAACAACAGAAAACAATTGTAACCAAAGATGGTGTTCTTGATCTTATTGATGAAAAAGAGAAGATTTGATCGTACAAGAGTTTGATCGTAAAAGAAAAAGGTGTTTGTGCTGTAAGAGCTTTGTATGGTGTAGATTCTAGAGCGATCTTGCTTGTCCAAAAGCGAGAGCCTTGAGTCTCTTTATATAGGGGTGATAAGCCGCCTCTCCAGCGATATTCTCGGAAGATTTCCATTTATCTTGAAGTCGGCTTAGAATATCGCGGATCAGGATACTTTCCTTATTCTTCGGAGTTTTTTGGAAGATTTCCATTTATCTTGATTTGAGTTGATCCTTCGAGATTCTTCTTTATCATTTCCGAGTTTATCGGAAATGATCCTTCTTTTACGGAAATGATGCCTTGCTTGGAAATGATATTTTGAAGCCGAATATTTTACTAAGTCTTTCCTTCGGGTGGCTTGTGCAATCGGCTCGGGGATAGGAGAGGCACGGCCCAAGCTTCCGAGGGAAATCAGCTCGGGTCGATAGAAGGAGCCAGCTCGGGCGTTGTGGCATGAATCGGCTCGGATTCCCGGAGTGAACCGGCTCGGGTTCCCTGAGTGAACCGGCTCGGGCACTTGAAGGGAGCCGGCTCGGGTTCACAGGCTTGCCGACGGACCCCGAGCAGATTATGGGCGTTCCTCGAGGCAACCGGTGTAGTAACCCAAGGTGAATGGCACTCCGCACCGAGGTGAATGGCACTTTGCACCGAGGTGAATGGCTCGCTTCCTATGAAATAGTTGGTATGCTTCCCCGAGGTGTCTTCAGAAGTTCCCTGAGGCGTCCAAAGTCCGGCTCGGCGCTAAGGGATGAAATCCGACCCCAACAAACTGCATCAAATGAATGTTAAAAGTGCCTTCCTGAATGGTATAATCCAAGAAGAAGTTTATGTGGCTCAACCAAAGGGATTTGAAGATCCAAACTTTCCTGATCATGTGTACAAACTCAAAAAGGCTCTCTACGGACTGAAATAGGCTCCTCGTGCTTGGTATGAACGACTCTCAGTGTTCTTGGTTAAAAAAGGTTTCAAAGGAGGAAGTGTAGACAAGACCCTGTTTGTGTATCAAGAAAAGGATGACATACTCATTGTCCAAATCTATGTTGATGACATTGTGTTTGGAAGCACTAAGGAATATTTGGTTACTTTGTTTGTCAAATCTATGACCAAAGAATTTGAGATGAGTATGGTTGGAGAGATGAACTACTTTCTGGGGCTACAAATCAAACAGACTGAAGAAGGGGTTCACATATCTCAAGGTACCTATGCTAAGAGTATTGTACAGAGGTTTGGAATGCAGACAAGTAAGACCTCTAGAACTCCCATGAGCACCACTGTGAAGTTGTCTAAAGATGAATATGGTCAGCGTGTGGATGAAAAGCTGTACAGAGCAATGATCGGAAGTCTTATGTACCTTACTGCCAGCACACCTGACTTGTGCCTCAGTGTTGGCATGTGTGCCAGATATCAAGCTAATCCGCGTCTGTCACATCTGAATGCAGTCAAACGCATCATCAAGTATGTAAAAGGTACCACTGACAGAGGTTTGTTCTACTCTAAACAGACTAATCAAAATCTGGTAGGTTTTTGTGATGCTGATTGGTCAGGTAATCTGGATGATCGTAGAAGCACATCTGGTGGTTGTTTCTTTCTTGGAAACAACATGATATCCTGGCATTCAAAGAAGCAAAGCTCTGTCACACTCTCAACTGCTTAAGCTGAGTATGTAGCTCTTGGTAGTTGTTGTACTCAACTGCTCTGGATGAAATAAAAGCTGTGTGACTACGGTATCATTCCTTCTACCATGTTAGTATATTGCGATAACACTAGTGCTATAAACATTTCAAAAAATCCTGTTCAGCACACTCGCACTAAACACATTGATATCAGACACCATTTCGTTCGTGAACTTGTTGAAAACAAGACTATTGATATAGTTCATGTCCCCTCTGAAAAGCAATTAGTTGATATATTTACTAAACCTTTGGATTTAAACAGTTATATGAATCTGCAAAAATCCATTGGCCTGTGTGAACACTAATGCATTTTGTGTCTTAAGCTAGTGCAACAGGTTCCTCTGTACAGAGTTGCATCAGCTTTTTGTTTTTAATAAAGACTATGAAAACCTCCTTCTTGGCAAGTTGCTTCAGGAAAACAGCTGCTTCTCATGCTCTTCCTCGAAGATGTCCAAAAAGGGTGTGTGTTGCAAGTCCGTTAAAAGAAAAAAAAAAAAGAGAAAAAAAAAAAAAAAAAACAAAAAGAGAAAAACAAATAAAAAAAAAAGGGGAAAAGCAACCAAATGAAAGGTTGGGCAGGAAAGGGATTTATGTTCTTTCTTATCTTCAAGAGGTACAATGCAATCAAACTTCTGTACCTCATTGCTCTTTCTTCATTACAACAAATCCATCAATCCCCTCGCCGTTGAAGCACACACACACCATGATGATCAAATCTGGAAGGATATGAGGAGTGTAGTCTAGTCTGAAGTGATCATGGTGTATGTTGGTCATCTCTGTGGGCTAAGAAGGCTGATACTTTTTACAACTACAAGTACAGAAGCTGTGCACCTCTGTATATGGGAATCTGTTGCAGTAGGTCTGACTCAAACCCCAGGTGTGCTCTCACTTCCTTTGTGTTCTTTTGTAACATTGATTCAACTCAGAAAAAATACGTATATGCAGATAGATATATATATATATATATATATATATATATTGTCATCTATATATATAGATATATATCTCTTATGTACTAAGATTATCTGAGGAGGACAAGGATTTTGTCTCTGTCTGTTGAAACTTGGTTCATGTGTGAATGTGGTTGTCTGTGAAATGGTTGTTTAAATTTCGGAAATGCCTTGTGGTTGAAAAGAATGTTGATTTGGTCTGTGAAATGTTGTGGGCTGGTTTAAAATATCGGATTGGGTCTATTGGGTTTTATCTGGTTGGGTCTATTTATCTGCGTTGGCCTTCTCGTTTTATGTTAACGTGTGAGAGTCAATTTGCGTTTAATGAGCGTTTTAGTGTGCAGACATCTCGAGATCTGCAATGTTACAGTAATTGGAGGGAACTTTGCCGCTTCTCTCTCTACTTATTCCCCTTGGACTGTTCAGTTGCTCCTTCTCACTCAAAACCCTAAAGCCTCTCGCAGATCTGAAACTCTCTGTCTCAACCTCAAAGCAAAATCTGCCCTCTTCCTCTCTGATTCAACATGGCTACTGATTCTGCGACCTCTGCTGACAGAACTGATGCTATTCCGACTTCCACTGCTGCTCCGTCTGTGTCAGCTCCATCGTCGTCGCTTCCGAATCCAACCTCTCCGATTCCGGTTCTTGTTCCAAAATCTGAACCGGGTGCTACTAAAACAAGAAAGGTTAAGGCAAAGAATTTTGTGCAGCCTCCGAAGAAGAAGCACTGTGGTGTTGCTTCATCTTCCCGACCTAAATCGAAGCATCCTACTCCAATCACTCGTCGTCCTTCCCGTCGTGCTGCTGCTGCTCGTACATCTGATGATATCGAAGATATCACTGGGGATGCAAATGATGAAGATGTTGCTGAGATTCCTCCACCGGCCTTCCTTGCAAGATACCAGGCTAACCGGAAACTCATTGCTATCCGTGAACGGAAGTACCCGGAGTTGAAGTTTTCCTCTGTTCCTTCTGTTAATACTCTGTTTATCACAGAAACTGCTCGTGACCGCTACCAGGGAATCTGCAAGCGTCGCTTCAATGAGATGAGTTTCCTTGCTCCGGATTGTGTGTCTACTCAGGCGGCTTACAAAATCATCTCTGATGCTGGTCTCCTTCCTACTATTACAGAGATTGATACCTTTGTTGAACAGGTTGTCTTGGTGTTCTACGCAAATCTTCCTGATGCTGAAGTGCGTGAGACTGGAGAACTCATGGTGTTTGTTCGTGGGTCAATGTATGAGTTCTCTCCTACCATCATCAATCAGATGTTCCAACTGTCCAACCCCATCTTCCCGGTGAATGTCCATGTCACGGACATTGCTGCTGATCTGGATGATGTAGCTGCTGTCCTATCCTCAGGCCGTGTCACTTCTTGGGTCAATCTGACCAAACGCCTTATGGGAGATACCATGTCTCAACTTTAGAAGATCTGTTGTCAGAACTGGATGCCAACTGTCAACTCTCATACATTGAAACCGGGTCGCTCTACTCTCCTCTACATGGTGGTGAAGAAACATGAAATAAACTTTGGGAAGTTGGTCTATGATGAAGTCTGGAATTGCTCTCAACAAGTCGCAAGTCCTTCATCCACCTGGCTATTGATCTTCCTAAACCTGATTGATCAGCTGCTCCGGTTTCAACGCATTGTCCCTGAACTTGATACTGATGTGACATCTGCAGCTCCACAACGTTTTACCTTTGAGATCAAAGGGCCGTTTGTCCCCGCTGGTCCAGCAACTCTCACTGCTGATTTGGCACTCCTCATGGCAACCATCAAGACTGTTCTGCAACGTCTTACAGGTAAGTGTTCTTTGGTTCTGTCCTTCATTCTCTATTTCTGGTTCTGGTTTTTATATGAGTGTGCACTCAAGCAGGGGGAGATTATGCGGATGTGGTTCATGTTGTCTCTCATAACTCTGATGAAGGTACACAATGAGAAGAAGGAGAGGAGGATGAGGATGAAGTTGAAAGTGGCTAAGTAGTATGATGTGCTTTTAGATAGGGGGAGTTAAGAGTATAGTAGGACTTGCTTAGATGGTTTTTGGTCTGTACTTTCTATTGCTCTTAAACTCTAATTGTCAGTTATCTTTTGGTTATTGTTCTAGAACCCTTGAAGATTGCTTTCGCAGTTATGAATCTGATTTGCTCTCTCTGTTTTCATTTGTCTGGTTGATCTGGTATAGAATTTGTATGGCTGCATTTGTTTTTGGAACTAACATTTTGCAGGTTGCTTGAGTATCACACTCAGATAAAAAGGGGGAGATTGATGAAACAGAGTCTCTGAAGGACGAACAGGGTGTGTCTGAAGGAGTACAGAGGAGGCGGGAAAAGCTAATGGGTTCGTGGTGACGTGGCACATTGGAGTTGGTAACAGTGAGCATGCTGAGGTTGGACAAGCAGGGGAAACTGTCAGAAGAAAAAGGTGTCCCAAAAGTCAAACAAGTTGTGTTGTGACTTGAGTGTGACTTGAAGCTTCCAAGTATCCCCTGGATAAAGAGGAGAGCTTGGAATCTGAAGATGATAATAGGTTTTTACGATCAATTAATCCTAAAACACTATCCTGTCGTTGTAGTATTTTAGGTGTCAATCCACTTTAGGTGTGATGCAAACAAATGAGATATGATCAGAAAGCACTAAGTCAAGCCAAGCATGAATTGGTTGTTTTTCTAACAGTTCTAGTGATTGATGCAGAAAACAATAAATTTGCAGAAATGGACTGATATACTCGATCACAAGGCTCACTGCCAGAAGGGAGGCTGTGATCGAGTAAACAGGTCCAAAAACAGACAATTATCAAATTCAATAGCAAGTAACAGAGAAGGTGAATGAAGCAGGTAAGTAAACAGATAAATCAATTGGATAAGAAACTCCTAAGGATGGGGTAATCGAATAGTGTGGACTCCATAATCAATTTCGATGGTTAACAATTCTCAATTAAGCTATCCCTAGACAACAGGTTCAACAACAGATTTATTCACTCCCGTGCAACAAATCCTCAAGCAAAGCTAGCCCAGACTAATTCCCATTAACGGAATCTAACTATGTAGGCAATAAGAACCGACTGTTAAAGTCAATAACCGCTCTAAACGGCCAATCCCTTGGGATAGAGACGATTATCACTGGAATTAGTAGATCAAGCATTCCATCGAACACCTTCTGGGTGCGGGAATGCTTTTGATCGAATTCCAGTTGATCAGAAAGGAATAAGCAGTAAACACAACTAATATAGAAGGGATTCAATAAAACTACACTTAACCATCAGAATCGACTAAGGGTCTTACATCTACTCTATCCCATCCTCAGAAATCCTAGTCACTACTCAGACAACATGCTCAAAGACACAGAAACGATTGATGATTGCATAACTTTAAAGATTAAAGGGAAATGAAACAGAAATCAACAAGCGAATGAAAGTAGAATCTCAATAATAGAAAAACGAAAAAATACAAAGTTGCAGAAGCTAAAGCGGCTACTAAAACAATCCTAGGGTTCGAGACTAAAACGTGAATTAAAAGTGAATGAAAAGTCCATGTCTTAGGGGTAACCCTTAGAGACTTATTTATAGCAAAAACGACAAGGATAAGTAAGTGGGCTTCGAGTCCGCTTAACAGGCCCATGGAACGTTGTGGTCGAGTAGATGGGCTCAAAGTGGGCTTCATGGTCGAGCGTGAATCGAAGCCGCGATCAAGTGGTTCCTTCTCTCCTCTTCTCTTTCCTTTGCTCAGGTTGTCTGGTTGAGTGCGGATTGATCAGAGGGTTGAGGTGGTGATCGAGTAGAATGGTTGATGGCACGATCTGGACTGCTTCTTCAACCCTGCGATCGAGTATGTGGGTAGACTGTCAGGATGGACTGCTCCTCTTCCTCTGTGATCGAGTAGAACTGTGAACTGGCAGGATGGACTGCTCCTCTTCCTCTGCGATCGAGTATAACAGTCTGGATGGACTGCTTCTCCTCCTCTGTGATCGAGTAGAACTGTGAACTGGCAGGATGGACTGCTCCTCTTCCTCTGCGATCGAGTATAACAGTCTGGATGGACTGCTTCTCCTCCTCTGTGATCGAGTATAAGGGTAGTCTGTCAGGATGGACTGCCCTGTGATCGAGTATAGGGGTCCTGATGGTCTGCTGAGCTGACTGCTTCCCTCTCTGCTACTGGTGATCGAGTAGAATGGTCCAAATGTGACTTTCAGCTCTGTTTTTGCTCTTTCTGAACACCAATAGCTCCGAAGCACCTGAAACAACTCCAGAATGCAAAATGCATGCAAGACTAATGCTAGACACACTTAAACATGCAAAATGTACAAAATGATGATGAATGCTATGGAAGATGAATGAAACTAGACTCAAAATGGTGATAAATGGATGTGTAAAACATGCAAATTATAGACATATCAACTCCCCCAAACTTAGTCTTTGCTTGCCCTCAAGCAAACAAGTAAACATAAGATGAAGGAGAGGTTTGAAGGTGGGGATTCAGAACCAAAGCATCAGATAAAATAGATAAAATCAAGGTCCAAGTTGATAGTTCTAGGATGCGATATGATCGATCTCTACTCAAAAACGTTAGCCATGCCTTGTTATAATTCAATCCGACTCTTATACTCGATCTACACATGCTTTTAAATCGACCAATCCCTTTAACATTCATTAGTATCAGAACGTGAATCAAGCAATGCACCATCAATGAACTCATTTGGCTTAAGGTGAAGGTTAGGAGACAAAGGCTAGTCCCTTTAAGGTGGTTCAAGTTTAGTAACAGGGGACTCTCAAAAGAAATGGACTGAGCTTTAGGAGAATGCTAAATGTAAGACCCAACTTATGCATACAAGAACAGTATCTCATCTACCCAATAACATAAACCGTGTTTACACCAGCAGATGGTACTACCCTCAAGCCCAGAAGATGATCCTAGTTCTACCCTTTGCACTCAAGGCATTTTTTTCTCATTCTTATCTTTGATCAAATCACTCTTTCTTTTTCTTTGACTCTGTTCTAAGGAGAAGTTTTCTTTTACTTGATGGATCTAGTGGGTTTTGGTTTTCTTTGACAACTATGGCTCTTGTTATCTTCTTATGATAAAGCTTTTCTAAATTTTTGCTTCTTTTGTTACAGAGCCTATCTATTTGAATTTTAGTTCCTCAAAACCCATTACTAGACTAACTTGTTTCTCAACTTCCTTCTCCTAAAAACATCAAGCTTTTCCTTCTTTTACTCATATACTCGATCCCCACCCAAAAATAGACTCCCACCTAGTCCTATCTAGTCCAGAAAACATGGACTAGAACTACATGAGACACTACTCTTGTCGGTTCAAACCTAACACTTTCTACCAAGCTCAATCCTGAAACAGGCCTCACAGTCACACACGAGATATTACAGGGCTTTTTAAAAGAAAGGTTTGGTTAAGGTCTAGGGAAACTGCTCCTATGATGGATGCAGCTACTTGGGTTATCAAGGATGGTGAAAAGTTGAAAGAAAACCCAAGTATGTATATGGTATCCATGAGTTCAAATTTGATGCTAAGACATGATAATTGTAAATCAGATTCAGGTTTAAATTGATAGGGAATGGTATCAAATCATGACAGTGTGATCGAGTAGAGCATTCAAGACATGGTGCAGTTTTACTTCAATTTCATTGACTACGTATCAGACAACTAGCAACGACGGCATTGAGTCTATCTACTGAACCAACATGCTTACAAGGCTATTTCATCATAATCCCCTATGCATATGCAACAATCCTATATGAAACATACTAGACTCGATCCTAAATGTGATGCAACTAAATGAACACTCTGTTTTTGTGGAATACATTTTCAGAAATTTTTCAAATTTTTTTTTGGTTTTTTCTATGCTTAGATGAATGCAGACTCAAGTATGAAATGCAAAAATTTGAAAACAAGACTCAAAGAAAACATGTTAAATACGTCTTGAATCCTCCCCCAAACTTAAACTACACATTCCCTTGTGTAGTAAAAATCTGAAGGAGATTTCAAGAGAGACACTAGAAAAACAAAAACAGAAAATGGTATTTACAATGATGGTTGGGTGTGGTACCTCAGTTGAAGGTCCTGGAGATGTAGTCGTCCATCTCCTCTCTGGTGTATTCCCATGGAATGTTGGGACCTTGTTGTTGCTCTTCCTCCTCTGGTGCAGGATACTCGATCACAGGGTCGGCTTGGCGGTCAGTGCGGCGGTTTAGTGGTCGCCTGGCGTTGAGAAGCCTTGCCTTGCTACCTAAGTGAACCGGTGCTTGCTTCCTTCTTCTCCTATGCTCTCTAGGTTCGTGAGAGGAATGTCTTGCTGGTGCCTGGGAAGTGTCTGCTTCCCTTTGTTCATAGGCGGATTGCCTGGGCACTTCGTAGACGTTTTGAACCGGTTCATAGGTTGAGTCCCTTGGTGCATCTGAATCATAACGTTTGGAGGGTATCTCTTCAGGAGGGTCTACTCTTGGAGCAGAAGTGCTAGTAGAGGAGCGGTTCAACTTCTTCTGCATGGATGTGTACATCTTGAAGCACTTACCAATGAACTTGTCCTGGAACTTGCACCAGGCTTGGAGCTTGCTGATCTTCTCATGACTCTCAGTGAGGCTCTTGCTCTGTCTTGATGGCGGCTTGTGCTCAGCGAAGTGGAACCTCCTGGTGTTATATTCCTTTATATCAAGGTCCTCTTCTTCTTCCTCGGCATTGTTTCCTTCAGCATTGGCTCCTTCTTCTTCAGCAGGTTGAACGACTTCGTTAACGCCATAGAGCATCTGAACAGGTGGTTTGAAGTCAATATTGCCTCTATCCCTGATCGTGGTGAATGCCTGGTGAGGGAGGAGAAATTTCGCCCCTTCTGCTTCTGGAAGATCAAATATCCAGGCATACCTTCCATCCAGCATCTCCCAATCCAATGATGTAGTCTTCCTCAAGTATTCGATATCAACCCACTTAGGAAAGATCTCTTCTGACTCTAAAGGCACTCCACATGCTAATAATATAGGTGTTATCAGCCCACCCATACACAATTTTCCTTTAGAAGTTTTCTTGGCATTCGTCACCGCCCATGATTTGTAGCTCCACAGGTGGCCGAGTAAGAAGAAAACAGCAGAAGAGTTTGACTTGTAACCCACCAATTCGGTATTGTTTTTGGTTACGCCTAGGGTTTCCTGCAGTGTCATCACCATCACTTCTATCTCCCCGTTGACGATTGTACCTGCTATCTCTCTTGCAAAGAGGACATTGGCGAGGCTGCGGTGGAAGTAGCGGAGGACTGGGCTCCTGATGGTGTTGCTCTTGGAGCGGGCAGAGAAGAACTTGACGTCATCTCCAATTGTCTCCCAAAGTCCAATTAACTCTTTTCTGTCAACACGGTGGCCAGTGCCTACTCCGCTCTGAAACTCGAAGAGAGATTCCAGCTGCTTCATGGTGAAGATGTACTCTTGGCCATGGATAGTGAAGGTCAAGTAGCCGAGCCCGTAATCTCTTTCTCTCTTCCTCTTCTTCTCAGAAAAGATCTCAACTTGGAAGGAGGAGAGAAACTGGATTGTTTCCTCCTTGTAAGCGCTGTAGGGACGGTTCATGAGGGGGAATAGACTGGTTTGCTCACAGAGATACTCGATATCGTCATATATACCGAGCTCCAACATCGTCCCTGGATGCGGGTACCTAGTCCCGACGAAGTTATGCCGCCTGAAGAGGCTCAAAGTACTCTTCCATTGAGATTTTTTTCTTCTCCGTCTTCCAAGGCTTCGTTGCAACGTTCCTCAACGAACTGGATATCTCCTCCATGGTTTTCTTGCCTCTGGTGATGTCGTCTCTGAGCCGAGAGTACTCTTGACCTTCTCTTTCTGGAAGAGATGTAGACCATGACTCGTTCTCATTAACATTGTAATCGTGATCTTGGCTAGAGCATAGCTCACCTGGTCATTGTATGAACTCATTTTTCGATCTGAACGAATCAAACTCAAAACTACAAATTATTAGGTTAGTGAGTTCAAACAATCCAAAACCAAGATGGAAGAAAGAGTTAAAGTCTTGGGTGAGACAAAAGATTGAGTAAACCTTAGATGTATCTGATGGAAGCAGTATTGGGACAGACGTGGTCGAGTAAAGGAAGGTGAGTGAATGGCGGTGGGAGAGAGCTTGTGATCGAGTAAAGGAGTGAAAGGCGAACCGTTGAGCTGCCTTGGTGATCGAGTAAACGGAGTGAAAGGCGACTCTGCTTGGTTCAGTAGGTGGAAAATGGACTCTTGGTGATCGAGTAAAGTGATGGGAAACGGACGTGATGAAGGCTGGTGGTCGAGTAAACGGAGTGGCGGAGGTGATGAGGGCGGTGATGTTGGTGTTCTTTGGACGATTTTAGAGAGAGAAGTGAGCTGTGAAGTGCTAGAGCTTTGTAGTGAGAGAGAGATGAGATGGTGTGTTTAGTTCTCCTTGGAAGTGTTGGATTTATAGGGGAATGGTGTGAGTGGTGTGCCCTTGAAGATGTGGAGGAGAATGAATGAGACATTAGGCTTGAAATCATGTGGAGGGGAGTGGAGCACTCATTAGAAACATGTGGGAAAGAGGTGGGTAAGTTGGTGGCTTTAGCTTGGTGGGAGACATGATGGGATGTAGGAGACATGATGGGATGCCTCCATTGACTCAAGTGGAGAATCTCCTTAACCACCATTAGCAAAATCGCAACTCATTAGAGTTGATTACTGTACCTCCGAGCTTGTTTAACTCTTGATCCTCCTTCTAAATTTCAGCTCCAAAACAATTAAATTGCACCATACTGACCATTATACTCGATCTCCACGTTGGTAGGGTGCTCTGTTGCACACTCTCACTGTCTTGTTCCCATTGTGATCGAGTATGTGGTGTTGAATTGGAAAATTTTTTTAGCAAAACTACACATACTCGACCCTCCTTACTCGATGGCGGAGTCTCCGGGTGCAACAAAAAAATTTCAAATTTTTGGATTCCACTGGGCTGATATACTCGATCACAGGGTCCTTGGTAGAGTAAAATTTTTGAATTTTTACTCTATCTCCAGATTGTTTCTCCATTCCTGAGAACCACAAACACAACCAAAACAAATCAAAAATAACAAGAAATGAAAAATTATTTACAGAGATAGTCATGGGACTTCCTCCCAAGTGAGCTTGTTTTAAGTCTCTAGCTTGACTCCTCACACTTATTACGCAGAGAAAGTGTGACAGAGAAGACTTAAGTCTTCTTCTTCACCGAGCTTATTATCGTACTCAGCATCCTCTCTTGAAGCAATGTGAACGTTGGGCTGAGGTTGAACTTCCCTTTGAACCCGACTCAATATGTTTCTAAGCTCTTTGACGGTGTAGGCTAGCTCCTGTATGGTTTTTGCTTGGAGATCAGACTTCTTTTTGAACTCTCGCCAATTAAGCACTAACGGTATACTCGATCGAGCGATTGAATTCGAAGGTTGAGTTTGGACTAGAACTGGTTCCTTCACTTTTGCGGCCTCAAATCCTTCTCCTAGAACTGCTCTCTGAATCTCTAAGGTCTTTCTCTCTATTGTTGCCCTTGTTGGAGTTTTGTTGATGTCAAACTGCAACCTGACGTGCTTCCCAAGGTTGAGATCAATCTTACCATATCTGACATCTATTATTGCTCCCACTGAGGCCAAGAAAGGTCGTCCCAAGATCAGAGGATCCTTAGATTCTTCATCCATCTCAAGCACAACAAAATCAGTAGGCACCTCTACTCCATTAATCATCACTGGCACATCCTCTAGCAGGCTAAAAGGTCTCCTTGAAGTCCTATCAGCAAGAATCAAGGTAATGTCACAAGGCTTGTACTGGACGAATCCTAACTTCCTTGCCACAGAGAGTGGCATTAGGCTGACTAAGGCTCCTAGATCACATAGACAATTGCTGAAAGTTAATTGCCTAATGGAACATGGCAGAGTGAAGGATCCAGGATCTTCCAACTTTTCTTGAATAATCCTCTCATCAGGTGCTTGAATCGGATTGACGTCATATTCATCACCTGAATCCTGATACATGTTGAGCCTTTCCAGTATCAAGTTTCTCACATCTCTGTGAGGGTCCGGAATCAGCTTGAGGACTTCTATTAATGGCATCACTGCTTCCATCTCGTCAATCTGTTTCTCTGCAAGAGATTCATATTTGTCTTTCCAAGTTTTCCTGAACGTCCATGGGAGAGCAAGTGAAGGTGAAGGACTTGGCTTGAATCGCTTTACCATTCTCTCGATTATAGCAGCTTTCTCTTCCAAGGCAGACTGAGTTTGATGGCGGGATTTAGCTGAATGGTTTAGTTCAATAACTGAGACTTCAATCCATTTAGAAGCCTCCCCTTCCTGAACTTCACTGTCCTCAGTGATTGAGTGCTGGTCATGTCGAGTGGGTTTCTTCATACCATCATTAATGTCAAACTTCATCTTAAAATCTTTTCCAAGATTAAGATCAATCTTCCCTTTTTGACATCTATGACCGCTCCTGCTGTAGCTAAGAAGGGCCTCCCTAAGATTAAAGGATCTTTTGGTTCTTCATCCATTTCGAGCACTATGAAGTCTGTGGGAACTTCAACATTTCCAATCTTGATAGGCACATCTTCCAAAAACCCATGAGGTAGTCTAACAGACCCATCAGCCAGGATCAAGAAGTTGTTGCAAGATTTGTACTCGCTGAAACCTAGTCTCTTGGCCACAGAGAGAGGCATGAGACTTATGTAACCACCTAGATCACATAGGCAGTTACTGAAGGCTATAGGACCTATAGAGCAAGGTAAGGTAAATGAACCAGGATCTCCCAATTTCTTGGGAGGTGGCACAAAGACTGTATCCTTGGTCTTTGCAGCAGCTGGTTTTTCAACAGTGGGAGCGATTGGTGAAGCTGGTGGGCGAGTAGATGCTTGTCAAGTATTGGCTCTTCTAGTGTTTGGTCAGCCACAACGTCATCTTGACCGAAATCCTCCCCCTCTTGAACTACACTGCCTGCAGTGATTGAGTTAAGGGCATGTCGAGTTGGCAGCTCTCGATCATAGCGGATAGTGATGGCGTTAGCAGTATACTCCTTGGGATTCTGAATTGACTTCCCTGGAAGTCCAGTAATCTTGGGAGCAGAGGTTGACCCAGTTTGGCCTTCCATGTATCTGACCTTTGAGGTTAGTGCTTCTACCTTGATGTTGAGATCGTTATAACTGCAGTCTATCGTATTGTTCATCTCGGCCAGCTTCTTAGCGATATCCATTGAACCTGTTGCTTGTCCTTGAAGAAGCTGTTAGAGCATTTGCTTCAGGTCTGAGTTAGGAGTGCTAGAGGTTTGTTGTTGCTGTGGTACAAATCCTGGTGGTGGATGCTGTGTTTGATAACCTCCCTGAAACTGTTGCTTAGGAACAAACCCTTGACTTTGGTTGTATGGGACGAATGGTTTGGGTTGGGTCTGCTGTTGTTGAGGGTAGACTTGATCCTGCGGGTTTGCAACATTGGTACTCCTGTAAGACAGATTGGGATTGTTCTGCTTATAGTTGTTGTAGCCCTTGTTGTAGCCTCCTTGGTTTTCCACATAGCTTACTTCTTCTGACTGAAGAGTCTCCCCATCCTGGACTTGGAACGTCTCATCTTCACAGAGAAAATGGACTTGTTTCTGTTGCACAAGGAGTAGCTTGTCCAGCTTGTCATTCATGGCCTTCATGTCCTTGCGGTGCTTCTCCTCTAAGTCTGAACTTCCTCTGATGGTTCTGTCATAATCTTCATTGTAGTTTCCATCAGACTGAGCTAAATTCTCTACCAGCTCCCATCCTTCTTCAACTTCCTTGTTCAGGAAATTCCCGTTGGATGCTGTATCCAGGAGCATCCGGATCTTAGGGAGAACTCCTTTGTAGAGAGTGCTCAGGAGTGAGGCTTTGGAGAAACCGTGGTGAGGACATTGATTCTGATATCCTCTGAAACGCTCCCATGCTTCACAGAAAGTCTCAGCATTCTTCTGAGTGAAGCCAGAAATCTCATTCCGGAGTCTTGCAGTCCTGGAGTTGGAGAAGAATTTAGTCAGGAAGGCTTTCTTGCAGTCATTCCAGGAAGTGATGGAGCCTTGAGGAAGTGATTTTTCCCACTGGTGGGCTTTGTCTCCAAGAGAAAATGGAAACAAACGCAATTTGAAGCTATCCTCACTGACTCCATTGATCTTAGTTAGGCTGCAGAGCCTATCAAACTCGTCCAGATGATCGAGTGGATCCTCCATGGGGAGGCCTTGAAATTTGTTGCCCTGAACCATGGCAATGAGACCACTTTTGATCTCGAAGTTATTGTTCTGCACTGGTGGAGGTACAATGCCATTGCGCTGATTGTCATTGCGTGGAGCATCACCTGCACCAATGTTGTTTGGCAATTCTGGGTTCTGATCGTCGGCCATAACGTCTGTGACTGTCTGTTCTCTTAACTCACGAGCAATACAGTCGATGTTCTCGTTGAAAAGCAGGTTCTGATGTCCTTTTGATCTAGTATGCATGCAACAGGTATCAGCTCAGCTTGAGCAGAGTAATCAGAGATAGTACCTGAAACACACAAACAAAGAGAAAGACACAGCGTTAGTAACCTTGTAAAAAAAAAACGAACTTGATCTTAATGTTTCTAATGATCTCAAATATAGCAAACAAACACCCAAATGGCAACGACGCCAAATTGATAATAGGTTTTTACGATCAATTAATCCTAAAACACTATCCTGTCGTTGTAGTATTTTAGGTGTCAATCCACTTTAGGTGTGATGCAAACAAATGAGATATGATCAGAAAGCACTATGTCAAGCCAAGCATGAATTGGTTGTTTTTCTAACAGTTCTAGTGATTGATGCAGAAAACAATAAATTTGCAGAAATGGACTGCCATACTCGATCACAAGGCTCACTGCCAGAAGGGAGGCTGTGATCGAGTAAACAGGTCCAAAAACAGACAATTATCAAATTCAATAGCAAATAACAGAGAAGGTGAATGAAGCAGGTAAGTAAACAGATAAATCAATTGGATAAGAAACTCCTAAGGATGGGGTAATCGAATAGTGTGGACTCCATAATCAATTTCGATGGTTAACAATTCTCAATTAAGCTATCCCTAGACAACAGGTTCAACAACAGATTTATTCACTCCCGTGCAACAAATCCTCAAGCAAAGCTAGCCCAGACTAATTCCCATTAACGGAATCTAACTATGCAGGCAATAAGAACCGACAGTTAAAGTCAATAACCGCTCTAAACGGCCAATCCCTTGGGATAGAGACGATTATCACTGGAATTAGTAGATCAAGCATTCCATCGAACACCTTCTGGGTGCGGGAATGCTTTTGATCGAATTCCAGTTGATCAGAAAGGAATAAGTAGTAAACACAACTTATCCAGAAGGGATTCAATAAAACTACACTTAACCATCAGAATCGACTAAGGGTCTTACATCTACTCTATCCCATCCTCAGAAATCCTAGTCACTACTCAGACAACATGCTCAAAGACACATAAACGATTGATGATTGCATAACTTTAAAGATTAAAGGGAAATGAAACAGAAATCAACAAGCGAATGAAAGTAGAATCTCAATAATAGAAAAACGAAAAAATACAAAGTTGCAGAAGCTAAAGCGGCTACTAAAACAATCCTAGGGTTCGAGACTAAAACGTGAATTAAAAGTGAATGAAAAGTCCATGTCTCAGGGGAAACCCTTAGAGACTTATTTATAGCAAAAACGACAAGGATAAGTAAGTGGGCTTCGAGTCCGCTTAACAGGCCCATGGAACGTTGTGGTCGAGTAGATGGGCTCAAAGTGGGCTTCATGGTCGAGCGTGAATCAAAGCCGCGATCAAGTGGTTCCTTCTCTCCTCTTCTCTTTCCTTTGCTCAGGTTGTCTGGTTGAGTGCGGATTGATCAGAGGGTTGAGGTGGTGATCGAGTAGAATGGTTGATGGCACGATCTGGACTGCTTCTTCAACCCTGCGATCGAGTATGTGGGTAGACTGTCAGGATGGACTGCTCCTCTTCCTCTGTGATCGAGTAGAACTGTGAACTGGCAGGATGGACTGCTCCTCTTCCTCTGCGATCGAGTATAACAGTCTGGATGGACTGCTTCTCCTCCTCTGTGATCGAGTAGAACTGTGAACTGGCAGGATGGACTGCTCCTCTTCCTCTGCGATCGAGTATAACAGTCTGGATGGACTGCTTCTCCTCCTCTGTGATCGAGTATAAGGGTAGTCTGTCAGGATGGACTGCCATGTGATCGAGTATAGGGGTCCTGATGGTCTGCTGAGCTGACTGCTTCCCTCTCTGCTACTGGTGATCGAGTAGAATGGTCCAAATGTGACTTTCAGCTCTGTTTTTGCTCTTTCTGAACACCAATAGCTCCGAAGCACCTGAAACAACTCCAGAATGCAAAATGCATGCAAGACTAATGCTAGACACACTTAAACATGCAAAATGTACAAAATGATGATGAATGCTATGGAAGATGAATGAAACTAGACTCAAAATGGTGATAAATGGATGTGTAAAACATGCAAATTATAGACATATCAACTCCCCCAAACTTAGTCTTTGCTTGCCCTCAAGCAAACAAGTAAACATAAGATGAAGGAGAGGTTTGAAGGTGGGGATTCAGAACCAAAGCATCAGATAAAATAGATAAAATCAAGGTCCAAGTTGATAGTTCTAGGATGCGATATGATCGATCTCTACTCAAAAACGTTAGCCATGCCTTGTTATAATTCAATCCGACTCTTATACTCGATCTACACATGCTTTTAAATCGACCAATCCCTTTAACATTCATTAGTATCAGAACGTGAATCAAGCAATGCACCATCAATGAACTCATTTGGCTTAAGGTGAAGGTTAGGAGACAAAGGCAGTCCCTTTAAGGTGGTTCAAGTTTAGTAACAGGGGACTCTCAAAAGAAATGGACTGAGCTTTAGGAGAATGCTTAAGGTAAGACCCAACTTATGCATACAAGAACAGTATCTCATCTACCCAATAACATAAACCGTGTTTACACCAGCAGATGGTACTACCCTCAAGCCCAGAAGATGATCCTAGTTCTACCCTTTGCACTCAAGGCATTTTTTTCTCATTCTTATCTTTGATCAAATCACTCTTTCTTTTTCTTTGACTCTGTTCTAAGGAGAAGTTTTCTTTTACTTGATGGATCTAGTGGGTTTTGGTTTTCTTTGACAACTATGGCTCTTGTTATCTTCTTATGATAAAGCTTTTTCTAAATTTTTGCTTCTTTTGTTACAGAGCCTATCTATTTGAATTTTAGTTCCTCAAAACCCATTACTAGACTAACTTGTTTCTCAACTTCCTTCTCCTAAAAACATCAAGCTTTTCCTTCTTTTACTCATATACTCGATCCCCACCCAAAAATAGACTCCCACCTAGTCCTATCTAGTCCAGAAAACATGGACTAGAACTACATGAGACACTACTCTTGTCGGTTCAAACCTAACACTTTCTACCAAGCTCAATCCTGAAACAGGCCTCACAGTCACACACGAGATATTACAGGGCTTTTTAAAAGAAAGGTTTGGTTAAGGTCTAGGGAAACTGCTCCTATGATGGAAGCAGCTACTTGGGTTAGCAAGGATGGTGAAAAGTTGAAAGAAAACCCAAGTATGTATATGGTATCCATGAGTTCAAATTTGATGCTAAGACATGATAATTGTAAATCAGATTCAGGTTTAAATTGATAGGGAATGGTATCAAATCATGACAGTGTGATCGAGTAGAGCATTCAAGACATGGTGCAGTTTTACTTCAATTTCATTGACTACGTATCAGACAACTAGCAACGACGGCATTGAGTCTATCTACTGAACCAACATGCTTACAAGGCTATTTCATCATAATCCCCTATGCATATGCAACAATCCTATATGAAACATACTAGACTCGATCCTAAATGTGATGCAACTAAATGAACACTCTGTTTTTGTGGAATACATTTTCAGAAATTTTTCAAATTTTTTTTTTGGTTTTTTCTATGCTTAGATGAATGCAGACTCAAGTATGAAATGCAAAAATTTGAAAACAAGACTCAAAGAAAACATGTTAAATACGTCTTGAATCCTCCCCCAAACTTAAACTACACAGTCCCTTGTGTAGTAAAAATCTGAAGGAGATTTCAAGAGAGACACTAGAAAAACAAAAACAGAAAATGGTATTTACAATGATGGTTGGGTGTGGTACCTCAGTTGAAGGTCCTGGAGATGTAGTCGTCCATCTCCTCTCTGGTAGGCCTGGGCACGAAGCGGATATCCGGAAAATTTGGGATATTCGTTATTCGATTCGTCTTAACCGAATACTTGATTTTGTGATTTGCTTTGATCCGAAAATTTCCGGATATTCGGAAAAACGAATATCCGGATTTTTTGGTGATATTTGCGGATATCCGCTTCGATACTTCTGCACCTATTAAAACCTAAAAAGCTAAGCGTTCACATGTAAAATTACGAAGAATAAGATAAAATTTGGAAAAAAGAAATCGTCGCAGGATACCAACTTCTTATTTTTAAGGGATATTGATTTTTTTTCTTCAATAAATTCCATTTCACTAATAAAAACTATTAAATTGTGTCACAAACATATGTCCAAAGGATAAAAACTGAGTTTACAAATACAAGCCAAATTTTTTTTATGATATGCATATATATCATAAAAAATTAACCAAATATATATATATATACTAATATATATCCAAAAATACGGATCGAAGCGGATATCCGACTTTAAAAAAATCAATATTTGATATTTGCTCCGGTTTTTACGAATACTACATTTTTCTATTTGCTTTGCTCCAAAATTTTACGGATATTCGGATTTTTCGAATCGAATCGAAACAAATACCGAGTCGAAGCGGATCTAACGAATATTTTGCCCAGGCCTACTCTCTGGTGTATTCCCATGGAATGTTGGGACCTTGTTGTTGCTCTTCCTCCTCTGGTGCAGGATACTCGATCACAGGGTCGGCTTGGCGGTCAGTGCGGCGGTTTAGTGGTCGCCTGGCGTTGAGAAGCCTTGCCTTGCTACCTGAGTGAACCGGTGCTTGCTTCCTTCTTCTCCTATGCTCTCTAGGTTCGTGAGAGGAATGTCTTGCTGGTGCCTGGGAAGTGTCTGCTTCCCTTTGTTCATAGGCGGATTGCCTGGGCACTTCGTAGACGTTTTGAACCGGTTCATAGGTTGAGTCCCTTGGTGCATCTGAATCATAACGTCTGGAGGGTATCTCTTCAGGAGGGTCTACTCTTGGAGCAGAAGTGCTAGTAGAGGAGCGGTTCAACTTCTTCTGCATGGATGTGTACATCTTGAAGCACTTACCAATGAACTTGTCCTGGAACTTGCACCAGGCTTGGAGCTTGCTGATCTTCTCATGACTCTCAGTGAGGCTCTTGCTCTGTCTTGATGGCGGCTTGTGCTCAGCGAAGTGGAACCTCCTGGTGTTGTATTCCTTTATATCAAGGTCCTCTTCTTCTTCCTCGGCATCGTTTCCTTCAGCATTGGCTCCTTCTTCTTCAGCAGGTTGAACGACTTCGTTAACGCCATAGAGCATCTGAACAGGTGGTTTGAAGTCAATATTGCCTCTATCCCTGATCGTGGTGAATGCCTGGTGAGGGAGGATAAATTTCGCCCCTTCTGCTTCTGGAAGATCAAATATCCAGGCATACCTTCCATCCAGCATCTCCCAATCCAATGATGTAGTCTTCCTCAAGTATTCGATATCGACCCACTTAGGAAAGATCTCTTCTGACTCTAAAGGCACTCCACATGCTAATAATATAGGTGTTATCAGCCCACCCATAGGCATTCGTCACCGCCCATGATTTGTAGCTCCACAGGTGGCCGAGTAAGAAGAAAACAGCAGAAGAGTTTGACTTGTCACCCACCAATTCGGTATTGTTTTTGGTTACGCCTAGGGTTTCCTGCAGTGCCATCACCATCACTTCTATCTCCCCGTTGACGATTGTACCTGTTATCTCTCTTGCAAAGAGGACATTGGCGAGGCTGCGGTGGAAGTAGCGGAGGACTGGGCTCCTGATGGTGTTGCTCTTGGAGCGGGCAGAGAAGAACTTGACGTCATCTCCAATTGTCTCCCAGAGTCCAATTAACTCTTTTCTGTCAACACGGTGGCCAGTGCCTACTCCGCTCTGAAACTCGAAGAGAGATTCCAGCTGCTTCATGGTGAAGATGTACTCTTGGCCATGGATAGTGAAGGTCAAGTAGCCGAGCCCGTAATCTCTTTCTCTCTTCTTCTTCTTCTCAGATCGAGTAGAACTGTGAACTGGCAGGATGGACTGCTCCTCTTCCTCTGCGATCGAGTATAACAGTCTGGATGGACTGCTTCTCCTCCTCTGTGATCGAGTATAAGGGTAGTCTGTCAGGATGGACTGCCCTGTGATCGAGTATAGGGGTCCTGATGGTCTGCTGAGCTGACTGCTTCCCTCTCTGCTACTGGTGATCGAGTAGAATGGTCCAAATGTGACTTTCAGCTCTGTTTTTGCTCTTTCTTAACACCAATAGCTCCGAAGCACCTGAAACAACTCCAGAATGCAAAATGCATGCAAGACTAATGCTAGACACACTTAAACATGCAAAATGTACAAAATGATGATGAATGCTATGGAAGATGAATGAAACTAGACTCAAAATGGTGATAAATGGATGTGTAAAACATGCAAATTATAGACATATCAGAAGACTCTATATAAGGAGAAGGTGTTCTTGCTTATTA
Source organism: Arabidopsis arenosa (assembly GCA_905216605.1). Lineage (NCBI taxonomy): Eukaryota > Viridiplantae > Streptophyta > Magnoliopsida > Brassicales > Brassicaceae > Arabidopsis > Arabidopsis arenosa. The sequence continues at coordinate 23,139,348 of LR999451.1, forward strand.
GGGTTAGCACTTTTAGAAGAGAAAAAGTGTGTATCTTTGTGAACGAATTTGTTCTTTGTTGGAATCACTGGTGAGTGAACAAAGAGTGATCGCAGTTGTTGATGTGTGTGAGCTGGGTAGATTAGGATCGTTTCAGGGTCAAGTCGCCTGCAGGTGATGTTGTGTAACACTGATCAAACAATCTATGTTAGATTGATTTGAAGAGATTTCTAATAAAGCTTAATTGGTTTTTGTAATTTGTCTCTGGTTTAGTATATGTGCTAGTATTATGTTTCTTCACGAAGAAGCATCAATGTTATTCTTTTCAGGCATGATTACCATAGGGATCATGCAATATTTTATCTTTTGATGCGAAACTGTTTTTAATAACTAGCTATCGAAATTAATCACCAAGAAGGCGAATTATTGTATATAATAACATAGAAAATTTTAGCAACCAAATTGAAAATACTCTTCTCTTTTCAAAAAAGAATTTTTAATTCCAAAATAAAATCTATCTCTTAGAAAAATAAAAAAGATCTATATAAAAACAAAATATAATTTGAAAATCGAGAACACAAAGTAAAACTGATATTGCGTTGTCATAATATTCAACTCGACATCCCCGTTCGATATTAAAACGTTGTTCTAACTAGCAAAATTGTCATTATGCATGTGTAAGAAAAGTAATAAAGCAATGGTAAAAAAAAAGAACAAACAAAAAAGAAAAGAAAAAAGAATCTCTGGAACTACATAGACGAAGATATGTGCATGTGACGAAACACCAATTTCACAAGATACAACAAACTATATAAACTCGAAAGAGTGAAATAAATTATTTTTTAAAGCAAATCTTTAAGGGTAATAAACGAATCATTCAGTACATAGGAGATCCAAGAAGAAACTCCTTGCACATAACATAGAATATAAATAGAAGCAATTAGATAGGTCATCTTCACAATCACCAATCATTCATTTCCAACAAATTAGAAACTAGAGAGAGATTTCCATCAATAAATTTTTTGTTTATTTTTCGTGTTCATTGACATTTTTACAAAATGGCAGTAAATATGGAAGGTGGAAACACACACTTTTACGATGAAATCGAACCCTTTTGTCGATGGAGAAGAATGGAAGACATCGACATTCTTGAGCTACATCTTCCTTCAGGTACATTAATTATTCGGACATCATTATTATAAATTTATAACAAAAAATAATAATAGTATTTATTTTCTTAGGTTATACTATGCATTAGCATTTCAATAATGAATACTGATTTTTATTTCGTATAGTATAATATAAAAACTATTACAAGAATCTCTTGGATATTAGAAATAAAGAAGAAATTTATTTGTTAGTCACTAAATTATAAGTCTGCATTGCAATTTGCTTAACATATCTTCGTCCACCAAATTATAGCACAACACAAAATAATGGTTAAAAAGCTTTGATTATACTTTGCTTGCTACTTTGTTTCTCACTTTCTCCAAATATTGTAAAGTAGACTTTGATTTCACATTGCTAGCTAGTTTGATTCTCAAACTTTCTTTCGCTTCCCGTTGTTTAAAGGGATCTCTTGTTTAAAAAGCCCAAACGGACAATTTGGCCAGTACTGCTAGGTCTAGGAATTTAGATGAGTCAAATGTACACTAATTTTTTTCGGTTTGGACACTAGACCGGTTGTTTAATTCAATTTGTGGTTGAAAAAAAAAGAACCAAAGAGTATAAGTTATTTATCAACGAAAATTGGAATTGGTGTTTGTATAGGTTTGAAGAAAGAGCATCTTAAAATACAGATCAACAACAATGGTGTACTAACAATAACAGGAGGCTGTCCTGTGGACCAAACCAAATCAATCAGGTTCATGAAAGAAACGAAAGTTGCGAAAAATTGTAAAAGAAATGAGATTCGCGCAAAGTTCTCCAAGGGAGTTCTGTATGTGACAATGCCAAAGACAAGCCCTATAGCAGCTGGTCCCTCGGTCGCTTTGAAGGGAGCCACATCACAAACTCGAGACCCTAAAACAGATGAGGATATGAGAAATGTAGCAAACTGTTCAAGTGAATTTTATAGCAAGTTTGGCTCATTAAAGCAAAGACTATGGAGGAAGACAGTAGTAGAGGGTGTGGCCGCTGTGGTGGTTGTGGCTGCTGCAGTTTTAGGAGTAGTTAAAGCGTACCAATATTTTATGGCATCACCTGTGTGATCAAGTTTGACAATGCCAAAGACAAGCCCATAAGACCATGGATGACATTGTTAGCCCATTGGTATTATGTAATACATACATTTAATATGTTTCACACTACAGAAGTTATTCTTCATTAAAACTAAATAAGTGTAAATTATTCTTCTTGAGTTATTTTATAAGTGACGGAAAGAAAAAATTATATATAATATAGTAATTAAAAGTTAAATTTAACTAATGATAATTGTTTTTAAATAGAAAACAACTATTTAGTAATTGGTTAAATAATTTTTGTTTTAAGAAAAGATTTAGATAAATGGTATGAATGTATGATTGGTTTCACTTAAAAGCTCGTTCGCAAATGAACCGCTCGAATCGGTTGACAATTCATTTACAGAAAACGGTTGAATATTATTTTTGGTGGTTGAAATCATCAATTCCAACCTGTGAAAGAAGCAACGTTTGGCTTTGAATCAGAGAATGGCAAAAAGAAATTCATGTCGTTTTTGCTTTTGTTTTTGGCATTGGATTCTATTATTTGAAAAAAGGAACATATATATAGTGAAAACTTTTGTTTTTACTTCTACTGTTTTTATTTTGTTTGTTTTGATAAATGATTATACACTTTTACTTTTCAGAAAATTGATTAATGTTCGGAAAATATTATTGAGAACAAACACCAACAAATATTTTTCTTGTAATATATATGTGCTCGTAGAAGGCCATTGTCATAAAAGAAGGCCATTGTCATAAAAACACGTTTTCGTTCTAAAGAAAAAAAAAAGGGTGAGTTACTCAAACAACACTTAAGGGTTTGTTTATTACATATATTGTACGATTTGTTGATCATTAATGGCTAAATAACCCTTCGATTGTTGTTATAGGAAAAAAGTTATTAGAAAACTGACATTAAAATTTGCTGCCATGTCAGAGAGAAAAAGTGAGTTTTAAGAGGAAAAATGTCGCGCCACATCAAAAGTCTTTCGTTGTAGTGACGACAGAGTTAATAAGTTTTGGTAGATTATCACGTTAGAGTAAGTATGATAAATGAATTATATGGTAGAGTAATAAGGAGATAGAGTTAGTTACAATGGTAGCAGAGTTGGATAAAAACAAAGTTACATGACAGATTAGTATCATTTTACGTTTACTAAAATAGCACTGTAACAGATTTAACGTAATGTAGTGGCAAAGTTAATGGATAGAGAGAATGAATTTAGTTATGCGGAAGAGTAACAGGTAATGGCAACCGACTTAATAAGCGGTACCAAGTTACTTGATAGATAAATCGAAATAAGTCTATCATAACGTGACAGAGTTAATCCTTATGATATAGTTATCGAGTAACTCTGTCATAACGTGCCAGAGTTATGATTTACTCATATAACACCCAATATTTGATGTATTAGCACATAGTTGTTAGAGTTAGCGAATATGTGGTGATAGATTTATAAGAAGTGACATTCGTAGTAGACTTAAGACGGGCGAACATGACATTATGAATTGTTGATTTTACCTTTAATTTTTTTCATATTACGCCTAAAACCGAACAGTGACGACAGACTTATTAGTAGTAGTGATAAGTTATATATTAGTGACATAGTTAAATTTCTCATAATTATGTCAAAATGAGTTCTCAACCATTTGGAATGACAATTTTGGTCTTCTGAGAAACAAAAAATAACACAAAAATCTTGCAGCAAGGGAGAAAATATTAGAAAAGAAGAAGAAAAAGAAAGAAGAAGAAGTGGAAGAAGCAAAAGGAGGCATATTGTAGTTAGGATTTTGTGAGGCTAATTCCCGTCGAACAAGTAATACCTCGATCTCAAGTAACACGTCTCAGTAAATATCACGGTGTCAAAATTCAACAGAAGATGTCGGTGTAACACCCCTGAACCATCATAGTAACTTGATCTGGATCCGATCAAGTTACTAGAACACATCTAGCAACCCAAGTCAGTCCATCCGCGGGTATCGTTCTTCACAAACACGACCTAAGGCTTTTCAACCCATCACATGTCCGCGAGTTGTGTTAGTCCGGACAAGACTAATATCAGTAGTACACAAGGCTTTTTATGAAAACTCATTTTATTAATCTTAAAATACCTCAAAATACATTCGCGTTCGGCTAGCCAAGGCCTAGTGCCTAAATCAAATCATACAACATAGATTCAAATATATCTTTCTTTACAAAGGCAACAAACTCTACACCAGCTTCCCTGCGTCCGTGCTCCCCTTTAAGGTTTCCCACTGCGGTTACCTGCAAAAAAGAGTGTGAGGGGTGAGCGCTAATCGTTCAGTGAGTCCAGGCTCCCCTAAACATGCATTATTCCCAACCCGAAACCCAAAATAAAAATCAAAATGTATGCAAGCAAAACACAATCGTGCGTCAAACAATTAATGCAACATACGAATATACTCAATTGAGTATACTCGACAAAGAATCACACAATTACACTTGGGAAAGCGTAGTGAACACAATCAATACGAAGCATGCATGCAAAACTACACTATCCGAGCTTACGCAGCGGAACTAGTCCAACTACTCTCTTCTAAGGCCTTTTTCTTTTACGCGATTCGGATCTTCCATTCCACTAGGCAATGTTTCCCCGACCTTTAGCCACAAAGGCTAGAAGGATCAAACATCCCTTCTCTAAACCACACCGTTTATAAGAGATCACATCTCTCACGATAAAAATTTTACTACCTCGTTAGGCAGCCTCAGGTGGTAGCGAGCCATTCCAAGCCGTTAGGACAATCACGAAAATACTTCACATACTATTCATAAGAATGACTAATATTATTACTTACGACGAGCCTATTGACCTCAATACCACTCGTACTAAGATCTACCTCTCAACCTAACCTCACACTACTCGTAACTACTACTACTAGTATGCAAACTAACCACAAGCAAGTTAATCAAGCAAATGCAAGACTAAAAAACAACAATCAAACAATCAATCAATAATCAATCAATAATCAATCAACAAGAAATCAAGTAATTCTACACTATCATGTCAACAATTAACAAATTATTGACCACCCAACAAACGGGTAACATAACTGTTAAACTACAACATAACAGTTAGTCTGAGGTTATCTCGAGCATAACGTTTACACTAACGTCTAGTCCAACCTCACATCACTATACAATTACTTAAGCAATTAGTTAAAACTATAAGCTAAGTAATCATACGACAAAATCAATCACCAATCTCCATTCAATCCATCCTAGATCTATGCATAATTCTACGCTTAACTAATAGATTTCATCTAAAAGTTAATAATTATGCAACCAAATCAATCAATAATCCTAGATCTATTAACAGAAAGTAAACAAGCAACAATCAATCTGGTTTACACGAGTTCTATGAACTACATGTAACCACATGCAACACACATAACCCGAACTCACCTTGGCCTGGATGAACGGGAAAACTCTATCCTTGACCGCCTAGATCCCGATCCGATTAAGCTTTCTCCAACGCATACTAACGATGGATCTAAGCCTCGGACTAGAAATAAAACTTAGAAAAATATTCTAAAAAGAATAAAAGATTAAGGGCAGAAAACTCTTACCGATTACCCGACTAACTCGATTCTCGACTACCCGTCAAATGCTCCCGACGACCACGGCTTCTCCGTAGAAGCTTCACGAGCTATCTAACTTTAATGCGATATTTTTTGTGGCTTGAGGAACAAATGACGAGTTTATGCTATTTATTGGGGTTGGACACTTGCATGTTATTTCAATAATGAGAGAGGACTTAGTCAAGGTTGATCACTCAGTCCTTACCTGTTTTTCATATGCATGAACGTCTTATCTAGCATGATAGATAAGGCAGCAAGAAACAAAAAAAAATAGGTTACCATCTCAACTGTAAACAAATGCAACTCATGCATCTCTGCTTTGCTGATGATCTGATGGTCTTTGTAGATGGGAGTAAAAAATCAATTGAAGGAGCTTTAGGAGTCTTTGAAGAGTTTGTGGTCCAATCAAGTTGAAAGATTAGTCTTGAAAAATCCACATTGTATATGGCAAGTGTTCCCACGGCTGCAAAGGAAGAAATAGTGCAACAATTCCCATTCGAGAATGGAGCATTACCTGTTAGATACTTAGGGTTGCCACTGTTAACAAAGAGGATGAAAGTTGTCGACTATCTTTCTCTAATAGAAAAAATACGCTCAAAAATCAGTTCATGGACTGCTCGAAGCCTCTCCTTTGCATGACGGATCCAGTTGATTAGCTCGGTAATCTTTAGTCTCACAAACTTATGGATTGCAGCTTTAGTATAAGGGAAATTGACAAGTTATGCTATGCTTTCTTATGGTCAGTACCCTCCTTGAATCCTAAGAAAGCAAAAGTATCCTGGTCGGATGTTTGCACTCCCAAGAGCGAAGGTGGATTAGGTTTGAGATCAATAGAGGAAGTGAATAAAGTGTATACTCTGAAACTGATTTGGAGAAATTTGTCTGCAAAAGGCTCGATATGGGTAGATTGGGTTAAAAGATATCTAATCAAAAGTAGATCGTTTTGGATAGTAAAAGACACCTCCACATGTGGATAGTGGATTAGGAAAAAGCTACTGAAATATAGAAAGACAGCAAAAAAAATTTATCGAGTTAATGTAAAGTATGGTGAAACAAGTTCTTTTTGGTATGATTCATGGAGCTCACTTGGATACGTCCACGAGATGCTAGGAGAAAGAGGTTGTGTAGACTTAGGAATCCTGATATCAAACACAATATAGCAATGTGATGAAAATGACCATGAAGAGAAAACAAAGACAACCAAATCTTAATCGTGTTGAGGAGGAAGTGAGAAAATAAAAACAGAGCCGTAGTGAGTTGGAGCACGATATCACTTTTTGGAGAGGAAAAATAGCTGTTACAAGCGGAAATTCATATCAAAGGAGACGTGGTTACAACTTCACGTAGCCAAGCCACTAATGGAAAGTCACAAAGATATCTAGTTCTCGTATGAACACCAAGGTGTGCATTTATAACTTGGCTCGTGGTAAAAAAACAGAGTCTCGACAGGTGATAGCTAGGATGATAAAGTGGAACCAGAATGCAAATTCGAGCTATGTATTTTCAACGACCCTATGGAAACAAAAGGCCACCTGTTTTTTATGTGTCCTTATTGGAGAAAGGTATGGGAAGAGCTAGTGGGTAGCTACTCTTAAAAAGGTTCTCGACAAATTGGCAAGATATTATGAAAATATTTACGGAAAAAGATTTCGACAAAACAAAAAAGTTTCATCATCAAGTATGTATTCAAGATACCAATTGATAGATAAAAATTTTCGATACAGGATGATCACAATTCTGACAAGAGGAGAGGAAAATATAAAAAGGGTCTACAAGTATGGTTTGCATACGACATCGATGATGAAATCTCAATGTAGTTTTTTCTAAAAAGTTTGTATTGAATTGTATAAACGTTAATTTAACATTAAATTATAAAAAAACGATGGTCAAAAAAAATTTAATGAATAGTGTGTCAAAGTTCCACCGACACCAAAAAATATAAAGAACTTGACCACGACAAAACTAGAGCACCACTCAAAGATTTCTCATGATCAGAAAGTATATTATTATATAGTGGACATACAAGCTTATTGTCAAAGTTCCTTTTTTTTTTTTTTTTGACGAACAATAAGATTAGGATCTAGTTACGACTACAAAAAAAGAATGTTAGACAAACTTGAGAAGATCCACTTCTTTATTTTGTTATTTTATATGTTTATCAACAAGTTTTGATCTTCTCAAGTTTTTTTTTTTTAACTGAAAAAGGTTGGATCTTAAAGTTAACAAAGGTCCCAAGTTAAAATTAAAAGTCTTACAAGTTAGGATTCATCAATTTATTAATTTAGATTTAGATAAGATACATGAACATAATTTTCATGACAAGAAAACAGAAAAATAACAAACAAAGATAGATGCACGGTTCTCCTGTCTTTAACCTCTCTCTAAGAGGATAGGAACATACAACAACATTAATTAATAATAGTCAGAACCAGATCTGTTTTATTTAAGCGAACCTCCTCACTTCTTCACCTACAAAATCAACAAAAGTTTAACAAATTAAACAATTATTGAATATAGTACATGCCTGAAATTTTGATAATCGACAATATTGGTTTTTTTTTTTTTTTTTTTCCAGATCCAAACCTTAGGAGATATTTGTTCATGAGTTAAACATTTAGGAAAAAAGAATAACCTTAATCTTATATCTACAACTGAATAATACGTAGTTTTTTCAAGATCCATATTATTTTTCAAGATCCAAAACTTATAAGTAAATATTTGTTCATGATTTATGTATATGATTAAAAAGTAGAGAAAACAAACCTTAGTCGCTGTCGCTGTCACTGCTGCTGCTGTGGTGACCATCATCATGATGTTTCTTCTCCTTCTTGTCCTTCTTCTTTTTCTTCTCACCATCGTGGCTTTTGCCTTCTCCGTCGTGGCTTTTGCCTTCACCACCGTGGATCTTGTCTTTGATCTTGTCAACAATACCTTCTTTGTGCTCACCACTCTTGTGCTCGTCGACGTGTTTCTTGTGTTCCTCTTCCTTCTTGTGCTCACCTTCCTTGTTGCCTCCTCCAATGTGGAGTGCATCTCCGATCTTGTTGATGAGTCCTGCCATATCTTCTTTTTTTCTCTTTCTTTTGTCTTAAATCTCTCTTTTTTTGTTTGGTTGCTTGACGATTGGATCTCAAAGGGTCTCTATATATAGCCCCAAATGGATAATTAATACTATATTTTTATTAGTTTGTTTTTTTCTCTGAGTTTACTTTATAGAAAGAGAGATATATGGCGTGGCGAAGATAAGATTAATTTTGATACCAAAAAAAAAAAAGATAAGATTAATTCTTCCAATGAGCTGTACTGTTTCTTTAATTGGAAATAATGATACAATTAATTGGGGTAGATTATATTCCTTTAAAAAGAAGAAGATTATATTCTCTTAGATATTTTCAACTATGTGGTTGCAATTTTTATTTCTTTTATATACATTTTAAATGATTCTGACTATGTCCATATTAGGATTTTAGGACCATATATATAATTTGAAGGTACATATAGTTTATAGTAAATAAAATTTGGATTAAACAAACCAAATCATATGATTTTGACAGAATTCATGTTGAAATATTATTTATATATATAAATATATAATTTTTTCTGTTTCTCAAGAAAAAATCTATTGAAATTTAATCATAATATATAAAACGATTTAGAGATGTCTATTACAACAAAAAATCAAATATCAACCAAATCAAACTCTTCAAAACACATTCTAATCTCAAAGAAGTTATGACTTTCAAAATATGGCTATTTGGGTTAAAGTTTAGGTGCTAATATAAAGATTTTAAATTCTGTGAAAAACCATTAATACATAAGAAAATAACTAGACAAAGACAGTATATTTGGAAGAAAATAAGTAAGAATTGTTTATTTTGTATGAAAATGTGATATATTACATTGGTGGAAACCTTAGAGGCAATGTTATGGTGATTTTAATCGTCTGGCATATGATATTTTTTTTTGTCATTCTGCTACTTTTTGCTTCACAATGATTGCAGTGCGAAATATACCTTAATTTAATTTTGAATGTTTTTTTTTTTTTTTTAATTTTATTTTAGAGTTTTGAGTGATAGATTTCTCAAAAAACCCTTTTTTTCTCTCTCGCTTCCCTTGTTCGCCCTAGCCGTCAAGCCCTTCTTCTCCCTCGTTTGGCCGGTGATTGGTGGCTTTAATAGCACCGTCGCCGGTCCCGGTCTTCGTAGTTTCAGTTTCTTCTCTTAGTTGTAGATCCGTGGTGTCTTGCTTGCTTCTTAAACCCTAGTCTCGTCGTCTCCTCCCTTTGTCTCTTCCTCCCGTGTTTGGTAGTTCGTTCCGTTGTGGTGACTATCGGGAAAAGGGCCTATTTCCACCCCTACTATTTGGACGGTTCCGTTTCCTACCCACACAACGAGTTGGTGCTTATTTCAACAGTTTTCGTAACAAATTTCAAATTAACCACCCATACTCTGTGTTTATAGTTGAATTCAACATTGACTCAAACGGACGTTAGTCAACCGTTAAAATAGTAGAGTCGGATGACACGGTGGCAATTCAAAAGAGGGAAAATGTCCTATTTCCACCCTTACTATTTGAACGGTTCCTTTTCCTACCCACACAACGAATTGGTGCCTATTTCAACAGTTTTTGGAACAAATTTCAAATTAAGCAGAATATCAAGCTATGGGAATGCTCACTGCTGAGCTCTAGTGGATCTTATAGTTGTGATGACACGTCCAATGAGCGTGTTTTGTGATATCAGGCCTATGATTAGAATCGGATCAGGCCTTTGATTATGGGCTTTATTAGGTTTAATATTTAGGGTTAGTGTTCCCTAACTAGTATATATATGTATGTAGCCGTCTTATATCAATAACACAGATTTTCCAGCATCGTCTGACAACTTTATATTCAGGATTTTATTTAGATTTCGGTGATAAAAGATAAATCTAGCAGCACTAAACATTAAACACATTCTACTAGAATGAAACACCAATAAAAACAGATCTGTATAACTTATATAGTTCATGGCTAATGTCAATTATTCAAGATAATTCAAAAACCTAGCAGATCAAAAACAGATCTGTATATATTTAAAGGAAATTTTCAACTTTACCATTAAAAACAGAGCGGACCAATTATTATTTTTTGTTATTCCATATCGGACCGAGATATGAATTAATTCACTCACTGTCAACTGATATTTTAGATGAAAATCTATGTAGGCATGTAGCTTTACATTTTTGAATGAGCTACTCTTTTTTCAAAATTACTTTCATAGCTATATAGGTGACTAAATTTATTTTATATCTAAATCATGGATATAAAGCCAACTACTGTTTTGTAGTTAATGCTAAATCCTCTTAAAATAATCTTGTCATCACAAATTTCAAATGGTTAATTTGAAATTTGTTCCAAAAACTGTTGAAATGGGCACCAATTCGTTGTGTGGGTAGGAAAAGGAACCGTTCAAATAGTAAGGGTGGAAATAGGACATTTTCCCTCTTTTGAATTGCCACCGTGTCATCCGACTCTACTATTTTAACGGTTGACTAACGTCCGTTTGAGTCAATGTTGAATTCAACTATAAACACAGAGTATGGGTAGTTAATTTGAAATTTGTTACGAAAACTGTTGAAATAAGCACCAATTCGTTGTGTGGGTAGGAAACGGAACCGTCCAAATAGTAGGGGTGGAAATAGGCCCTTTTCCCGGTGACTATCATGGAGGATGGGTGGCGGATTGGTGTTGTTCTTGACGGATCTGTTCCCCGGTGGATCTGTCTCTTTTCTCCGATCTGGTTTTGGAGGTTAAAGGTTTCCATTTTGTTTCTACTGTCTTGACATTCTGTTTGCGTCAGCTCTGTTCTCGTTGGATTGGGAGTCGGTGTCGGTTTGTATTATGCTCCGGCTGGTTCCGTGGTGGATCTAAAGAACTTTGTTCTTGGATTTTATGTTGGCTTTGCGGTGGTGCTGTCTCGTGAGAGGCGTGTATTTAGCCAACGTTTCGTTTCCATGAATTATTTCTGACGTTCCCATTGGTTTTGTAGCAACGGCCTCATTGTGTGTGGTTTCTTCCTCGGTAGGTGAGTTTGAGTGTCTTCTAGGGTTTGTGTTTGCATGTTATTCGACTTGTTGTGTTGTGAAGCCTTAGGTTCTGCTTTAGGGTAGGCTTGTTTGACTCCTAGCTCTGCCTTCTCTCTGTCCTCCTCCTGGTTTCCGGTGTGGTGTTTTGGTGTAAGGTTCTGGTTGTGGGTTCTTCATTCGGATGCTTGCTTTCTATAATGGCATCTACTAGCTCTCTCTTGGAACCTCTTTTGGTTCTCGGCTGAGTTCTGGACGTTATGGTGGGTCGACCACTTGCCCTTCTCTTTGCATGGCGTAACCAGTTTTTAGTCCGTAGGTGGATTTGGCTGGGTCTACGAAGGTCCGTGTGTAAGGATGAGTGGTCCTAATTGGCGTTTCCCCTCTCGGATCTCAAGGCTTCTCCTTGATCCTTTGCCTTTTCACTTTCATTGGCTCTATAGTGGTTGTGGAGGTTTGGTTCTGTGTTCTGTTCTTCTTGCCTCGTCGTCTTCGTTTCTGCTGTGGAGATGGTTGTGTGAGCTCGGTTCTTTTCGAGGCTCCTGTCTGTTGCCTCTCCTCGGCGCCAAACTGTTCTATGGAAGTGCTAGTTGACTGCTTGTAGGGAAGAGTTTTCAGTATTGTTGCTTTGGAGGCTTTAGCTGTTATTCCTTTAGTAGTTATCTTTGTATCTTATGTTCTTAGGCTTGTTATGTTTGTCCGCCTCTTTTGGCCTTAAGTTTCTGGGGGTTTCTATGTACCCGCCAGCTTTGTCTCCGAAAGGATTTCGATCCTTGTCGGTTTTGTGTAACTCAATCGTATTCTATCAATGAAATCCTTTAGACGAAAAAAAAAAAAGAGTGATAGATTTCTTTGAGTGTTTATCTAAGTAGATCACGATGATGATACAGTAGCGAAATGTGTAGAACACTTCTCTTATAGAGAACTTTAATCAAACTTTTAAAGTCGAATATTTTATTATCTAAATCATTATAACAAATATCTGATGAAGACGTTGAAATTATAGGAAACCAATTAGGTAACAACAATTGCTTCTACTAGTTGTCAAATTTTTTTTTTTTGTTAACCAGCTTGTGCGGATACCGAATACATGGCATTAAACATTTTTCTCACCGCGAACTAGGAAGTATTTGAGTCCAACCCTTGCACTTAAATCACTAGCCCCACACAATATTTGTAGTTATCAAACTCATTAATTCTTGGCTAGATTGAACAATATCCAATGTTTTAAGATCACTGGCCAGTAGAAAAATACATTATTGTTCTATGTTTTCTGAACATTTAAATTCCTAGATAGTCCAAGTTTCATGTTAGTTAATTTATTTCTCCTTTTACCTAAACGTTGAATTATTCAATAAATATGATATTGAAAGTATTTTATCTATATATTTTTTAATCTAAAAATTATGCGGTTTTAGGCACTTAATCTCCACTTAATTTAGGGACTTGAGTATTATAATTGGTCCTCTAAGTGATCGAGATCTTTGGACACAAAGTCTTCTTGGTACATCGGTTGAACTATAGATGTTTGGTACATCACAAATTTTGTTCATATTATTTCAGTTTATTAATTAGAAAAATATATTTTTAGTGTATTTATAAAGGGTATAATAGAAATTTACATAGTTTTCTGAATTTATGTGAAAGATGTCAACATAAAACTTTTCTGAATTTATGATTTTAATATATAATTTTTAACCAATGCCCATTGTATCTATTTAAATGGAATGAAATTAAAAAATCTTCAGTTTTGATCCTTGTTCAAAAACGCGGCCAAGGCGGCCGATTACGCGGCGGCTAGTCGCTCGGCGGCAAAGGACCGCCGGGATTAGGGTAAAATCGGATAAAAAATCGGAAATCTTTAAAAAACTTGATTTTTTTTGTTCTTTTAAAGGTTGAAAATGATAGATACTTGATGGATCTAACATTTCTAGCAATAAACACTAAGAAAACAAAAAGAAATGATGAAAACTGAGGAAAAAATCAAGTAACGGCGGATTTAGGGTTGCAGATCTCTCATTTTCTAAAGGTAGAAGATGAGGGTATTTTGGTAATTTAATACCAATTAAACCTAAAATGAACAAAATAGACATAAATGTCACTGGAACTGCTCGAACTCCCCACCCATACAAGAGGAACCGCCCTTTAAACCACTGAATCAACTTGCGTTTTTGATTTTATAATTTCCATACGAATCACATATATACAATATATAAGTAAAAAATATAAAAAAACTAATCAGATTAATTCCCGTTTAATCTCCGATTTTTCGGCTAGGCGCTAGGCCCAGCTCGAGCGCCCGACTAACGCCTAGCGATTTTTTGAACAAGGGTTTTGATAGTTTAGTTTAACACAACAATATTACTTTGAAAAAAAAATAAAAATTAAAGTTATAGAGAGATATGTTAGTTCGGAATATGAGAGAAATGGATGTAGACAATCTTCAAAATGTGATAGGTGTGCTTAACACCTCAAACTGTATATGAAAGATAACGACTCGGTCTATGATTGAAGTGTTTACAATAAGTCATAAAATTATATTTAAGGTTTTAGATGTTTGTGACGTTTTACCATTTTGTCTATCAATCAATAATGTAAAAGTTATGCACAACTTTAGTTCTTAATCTACTTAAAATGTTATTAGTTTAAAAAAAAAATTAGAGTAAAAACTTTTTTTTTGTTGAATGTAATATTAATAAAAAGAATTAAAAATAGAGTTATGTATACCAAGAAGAGCATGCAACAACTGAACAAATAGAAAAAAGACATCAGAAGAGAAAAGAAAAAAACAGAACATAAACCGGAGACTAAGGACATGGTTGAATCTGGTTCCACCGGCTAAGCAAATTTGTAGGTTGGATACGAGCAGACGTGTGTGACGAGAAGCATGCCAGTGTTTGTTTTGGCGACGAATATCACTAGATAACGAATTGGGTCAGGACTCAGGAGGGTGACGGGTTTTGTTGATAACAACACTCATTCTTTCATATCATACATGGTAAATAGTGGCTTGAAATAGCAATGTATGGACCAATATTTTTATTTTTATTGGGTATGAATATAACAAAAAGTAACACATATTGGCTGATATGAATATTACAAAAAGTATAAGTGTTGAATATAACAAATATGATCATTTTTAAGATATGAATATAACAAATATGATGTATCATCGACTTAGATCACGACGCATAAGTATCAAACATGGAAGACCTTCCCAATAGACTCAAAAGTGACTAGTGTTTTACAGTATCAAATATATATGACATATGTGTCTAATCTTCGATGAGACATTATAGGTGGCCCTTATACGATGATTCCGGTAAAATAAATATAGTTATTTAATTGATGTAATCAAAGAAAAAGAATATAGTGATTCAATTTAGTAAGCAAATAAAAACTTATTTCTTTAATATTATCTTTTTTGAATAATTATCTTTAATATTGTCAAATTAAACTAAAAAAAAATTACGGAATATAACAATTCTTGGTTACCAAAAAAAAAAAGCATTTATTGATACACACAATAGGCGGTTGTAGCAGCGTGTTGCTCCTAGCGGCGGGACCATCCTTCTAGTCTGAGAATCCGGTGGTGCATCGCCGTGTTTTTCTAGATGTCGCCGTTCCACAGGTGGGTTTGGGCATTTCGGTGTTCTCGGTGTGGCGGATCCTCTCTTCTCGGATCTCTCCGCCTTAGTTTTCTCCGCTCCGGTGGTGGTGGGATTGGATTATGACAAGCGTCTCTTGTGAAGGCAACTCTCGGGGTTGGTTTTGGCTCTTATGTTTTGTTCGTGGCGGTTAGTGGCGTTGTGGGTTTCTTTCAGGTGGTCAACGTCTCTCTTTCATCAGTGGGCAGTTTAGGGTGGCAGCCTCTTCAGCCATGGTTATGGCTTATCCATGTCCATTTCGCCTTGTCCCTTTCGCTTTGGCTCCGGTTGCTTTTAGGTGGAGTTTTTGTTGATGTTGTTGTCGTTGGTGTCAGTTCAATTTGTGCAGGTGAGCTTCTGGGTGCTATGGCAAGGTTTCCCGAGTGTTGAATAGAGGTGGCGTATAGATCTAAGTGGCGTCACTAGCTCAATGAACTAGTGTATAAGTCTGCAGTTGTCTTTGCGTTTTTGCGTTAGTTCTCGGAGAAGCTGTAGGCTTCTATCATGAGGTTTTGAGGACGGGCCTTAGATAGATTGGCTCGTGGCAACAACGATGAGGATTCCAGTTCTTCGGTTTTGTGGCAACCATGCAAATTTCCAGGTTTCGCGATCTCGGAATCGGTGTTTCTTCTCGCGACTTAGCCATGTTAGCTCCGTTTCGATCTGAATCATTTTGAGTAGTAATGTTGTTTTTAATTTTCTGTAGCGTGTTTTAATCTGTTTCTAGTTTTCTCTGTAACTTCTATCACAAATTTAAAATGGTATAAAATTTCATCTTTTACCAAAAAAAAAAAAAAAAAAAAACAAGGGAACTCAAAAGCTTTTCGCCTAAATTCCAATAAACATTTAAATTGTCAAACAAAATTTGTAACACCACAACAATGTCTCATATGACTTGGATCTTATTTTTATTTTGCATATTTATCTATTTTCCAACATACTATCCCGACTATTTAAAAATTATCGGAGAATAACTTTTTTTGTTTGTTCACATATTGGAGAATGAGAATATCAAAAATCGTATAAATATATAAAAAAAACATCTTAGAAAAAATAGAACCCTTTTCGTTTTCGAAGAAAAAGTTGACTAAAAACAATTAAAAAAATCCCAACCATGTAAAAAAAAAAATCCCAACCATGTGGACTGATGGGTTAAAGGATATAAATGATTCATTAAAGGATTTAAAATGAGCCGTATAATCTGTCGTGCAGTGAACAATGAATAAATGCTATATATGGTCGGCCACTTCATTGTTATATTCAAGGATCCTTTGTTATATATTAATGTCGGCTGTCGGCAATAATATTAGTGACTTTGAAAAGTCTACAATAATAGTAGCATTCCTTTATATAGTACTCACTTTATTTTAGTTTTAAGTTTTCATATACAGATTACTTAATTTACATTTTTTAGATAAAAATATTATTAATGATTATCTCTTTCTAAAAATCAGCCGCTTGCCCGTCTAAACGGTCGTCTAGGCGCTAATCTGAGGAAGGCCGCATTGATTTTGTCAAAACCGATAAAAAAATCGATGATCCGATTTTTTGTCCGTCTAGACCGTCTAGGTGGCCGACTAGACAACGCCTAGCCCATTTTTTTTAAAATTGAAAATGTCTAACTTTTGTTTACATTTGTATAAAAAACATAAATTTGAGCTTGAAATCTTGTTTTCATGTGTTTAATGTAATTTTAAAAATAATATTATATTAATTTCTCAAATATAATAGATGAATATGTTTTCAAAACATTAAATAGCCCTAAAACTAGTCCCCGATTAATCCCTGTATATTCTCCGATTTTTTGTTAGGCACTAGGCCTATTGGTGTCGGATCTTGCAACTGACCCGACCCGAGAAATTAGTGGGTTTCAAAGACTAACAGACCTTAATACTTTATAAACTCAAAGTCGCATGTTGGACAGGCCCAGTCAAAGGCCCACTCATTTCGAATTATTACTTCGGAGAAACGGAGCGACCTTGCGAAGTAAAGAAGAGGCATTGATTGTGGATCCATTGACTTGAAAGATTCGAAACGGATGCAATAAAAGAGACGCGATTTGAGGCGTAAAAAGGGAGAAATTTATTACTCCGGCTCCCGAACTTGTAACTATAAATAGGAATCGTGTAACATTGTAAAGGGTATCGGAAATTTTTTACCAAAAATAATACAAATACACTCTCAAAGCTTTTCTTGTTTTCCGACGATCGATATTCGACTGCCGAAGCTAGAAACCCACATAATATTGACGAATTAATCAATTGTGGATTCCGATATCCACAATTTGGCGCTAGAAGGAGAGGAATTCTAGTTTTTACTCCAGATTATCGATCGAACATAGATGGCAAATGGCACAGATCAAGTCTCAGTTCTCAAAGAAATTAAAAAAATGCTCAAGGACCTCTCCGAGAAATCCGATCAGCAGCAGCTCGCCGCAAGTTATTCCGAAGTCAGGTTAGCTCATAACGCGTATGTAGATCGAGTTGATATTATTATTGCAGGGACCTTGCGAATAGGCGGACCACGGGGACGTTTGGATTTTCACGATCCAAACGCCTCTGAGACCCAGGACCCTCGTACTGTCACTCCTGGTCAAGTTCTCCCAACTTCGTTGCTCCTGGGATCCAAGGGTGAACTCGGAGGTGGTTCTCAGCAACCAAATGCATCTCAGGCACCGCCTTTTGGTCCCTATACCTCGGCAGCAGCCGCGACAGTCAGGACACCTCTTCCTTTCCATCCGAAAACTACCCCTCGTCATCCGCAGTCTGATCTCGACCAAATGTTTTCTCCAATCAATCCGGAGATCCAAAGTTTGCAAAATCAGATTTGAGCAAAGAGTTCGAAAGTTCATCAAGCTACCAGCTCGGCCCCCGAAGTAAATAGAGTGATCGAGGAGACGAGGAGAATTCCATTTACGCCAAGGATTGCAGCGCTACAAATGCGAAATACGAGGGAAGTCAAGCTCCCGGGCTACAACGGTAAAGTCGATCCTAAAGAGTACTTGACATCTTTCCAGGTAACTGCGGGACGGGTGAGTTTGGAACCTAAAGAGATAGATGCTGGTTTGTGTAAACTCTTTGCCGAGAATCTGTCTGGGCCAGCCCTGACATGGTTCACTCAGCTCGAGTAGGGATCAATCGACAACTTCAAGCAACTGTCAACTGCATTTATAATACAGTACGAGTATTTCATCAAGAGCGATGTAACAGATGCCCAGCTGTGGAACCTATCGCAGGGAGCCGGAGAGCCACTCTGCGACTATATCATGTCCTTCAAGGAGATCATGGTTCAAGTCCTTGGTTTATCCGACTCCCAACTCTAGCTGCCCTCAAGAATGGTCTGTGGCATGAATCTCATTTTCGTGAAGAGTTAACGGTCAACCGACCAGCAACCATTCAGGATGCACTTCACCGGGATATGAACTGGATAAACGCTAAAGAGGAGCCAGCTGCTTTACCTAATAAATTCAAAGCAGTTCTGAAGCAAGCCAAACCTTCCCCGCAGAGGAAGCCCGTTCATGCCAAAACTCGAAAGCTCAGAGCTGAAACACTTTCGGTAGGTCGGGAGGAACCAAAATGTTCTCCAAAGAAGTCTCATGCGAAGTCTTCCTTTTCACCTAAAAACAAGAACAGAGCTTTGCCGAGCAACAAGTGGGTTCGCGATCCAAATTCCTATTGCAAAATTCATAAGGTGAATGGGCAAGCAACAAAAGACTGCAAAGCGCTGGGAAGACTCCTAGCAGCCAAGTTCACACATGGCGAAATAACAGAAGTCGATGATTCGGACCTCGAGCCATCTCAAGCTCCGGGTCAGTCGACGGATTCAGAAGAACCGTCCCCCCCCCCCCCCCCCCCCCGAACAAAAAGCCGAAGATATCCCCGGTTTCGAATACCCCGAAAGGTCCGAAGAAAAAGATACAAGTTATAATGGGAGGTTCAAAACTTTTCCGTGACTCGATCAGTGCAATCAAGCAGTACAAGCGGAAAGCGAACTCCCCATTAATAAAGAAGGCTAAGCTGTCTCGGGAGCAACTGCCTGAAATAACCTTTTCCGAGAATGAAATAGATTTGTTGGACAAGCCGCATGATGATGCTTTGGTGATAACACTCAATATTGCGCATTGCGAGGTGTCTCACGTTCTTATCGACACAAAAAGCTCAGTGGATTTGATTTTTCTTGACAACTTGACAAGAATGGGTATCTCGAAGCAAGATATATAGGGACATCCTTCTCCTCTGGTTTCTTTTACGAGTGAGACTTCGATGTCGCTGGGATTAATAACTTTACTAGTATCAGCTCGGGGGCTCGTCAAAATGATCGAATTTACAGTGTTTGATCGACCAGCTGCATACAACGTCTTTTCTACAAGGAAAGTTGCCAATTTACCCTTTTACTTTTTTTTATGTTATCTTTAAATTGAAAATTTGCAAAGGCATTCATCGTAATTAATCTACCAAAATAAGATCTTTTAGGTTTGAGTGATTCCAATTAATAGTATAGATAAACTTATCTGGTAATATCTCATTTAATAATATTGATTATGGTGCATATGTATACGACTAAATCTTGAAAAATAACAATTTTAGTATTATTATTAACTTCAAATTTACATATCTCTAAACATTTACTTAAATATTAATTAATATTGATAATTATCTTAAAATGGTTATGTAGAAATATTTTTTTTGATCACATTTATAATAAAATATTATTCGTAACATATTTTAATCATATTTATTAAATTTATATCATATACTAAAATAAAATCATTTCTCTCTTTTATTTTGAAATATAAAGATTTAAAATTAAATAATTTTTATAAGTTAGCTAAAGAAAGGGAATGTAAGAATATAATATATTACTTGTTATATATGTGTTGCACAGTTGTATTTCGTTGAAAATTAGTACTATATATATATATATTAGTATTTTTTATATGACATATTCGATGTTGTTATGATTCTCTCTTTGCGCATCGGTTATGACATACAATCACTATTTTGACAAGTTTTAATTGTGTCTTCTTTGAAGATCAGAAATTTCTCTTGATCAATGATAATGTCATTGCTATACTATTTTCTGTTTAGGATTGCGTTCATTCAGCATCCCACACACTATCTCACATCAAAGGCATTGATTTTTACCGTCTATTTAATCTTTGATTTTGAATAATAGTGTTACAAAGCATACATTGTTGAAATATTGATCGCGTCCCGCTCAACAAATTAAAGTTTTAGTTGATTGATTTTAAAAATTACATGTCTTTCTCGAAGATTTTATGTAAGACCAAGTAATATAAATGACCTATTAACATATGAACTGTCTTATTCATAAAGTAAAAAACAAAGAGTGATTTTATAATATAGTCTTAAACCATATATGTAAAGCCAAGTCAGCCTCAACTTTTGAACCCGACCTTAATCTCACACTTGCATCTAGATCCATGATATCTATTTGTTTTGTGATCCTCGCCGACCAACGACTTCACCGGAGTTTAGCAATGCTCGATCCGGTGTTGAAGATGGCGGCAGAAGGATTAACCCTAATCCATCGAGTTTACTCCTTCCTAGTTCCTTCAGTCACTCTCCCAAGGTGGTACAACAGCTCACATTTCTTGCTTGCTCTGAGGCCAAAACCTCCGGCGAGGCCTCTTTTAACTTTGATCATCAGCTCGCCTCTGTCCTGATCCCACATACAAAGCTTCAGTTATCAAGCGAAGGAGTAGCTAGGGTTTTTTGTTTTTGACCTTTCCCATTTTGGCCCATATTGGTTCCTCTTTTGGCCTATTTTTAGAAGTGGCGGTCTAACCTCTTCTTCCACTAGGCCCATATCCATTTTAATGAATAAATTGATTAATTCTTTTGTTTCACATAAACAACACAATGTCTTGAATGGCCAAAAATTCCTCTCGAGGCTTGAATGTGACTAGTTTATGACTTTGGAAATGTTTCAGGCCCAAATTCATTAAAATTCAAAACTTTGGAAATATTTTTGAATGTGACTAATTTCTAACTAATTTTCTAGCTTTGGAATGTGACATTAGTTTCTGGCCCAAATTCAAGACTTTGGAAATGTTTTCAACGTCACCGGTTCTTTTGAATGTGAGTAATTTCTCACTCCTCAAAAGTTTTCGTTGTTGTGATCCCGAATCACTATTTTCTCAGTTGTGGCATCTTGTGTTTCAACTCTTATCTTCGAGAATTCAAGGATCTTTTGTCGGCTGACCCTAGCTATAACTATCTTGCATCTGTAGATGTCTTTATAAGCTATAAATTTGTAGTACTACTAAACCTTGTAACACATTTGCTATAAGTGGAAAACAATGCTTTTGTCCAAAAAAGAAAAAAAAATGTAAAGCCAAGTAATATTGAAGCTAAAATATCAACATTTGATTTTTTTTTCATACATATGTCACATACCATAAAACCATATATGCAAAGCAAATAAAAGATTCATGGGTCTAATATATATAGAAATATTTACTCAGATGTTAACCAAAAGTTCGAATATTACTAGAATATCATACATTTTTTAAAAATTACTCATATGTTTAGCGTCTTTGTGTAATTACAATTAACACCCTTGATTAGTTTTTTTTTTTTTTAATCCATTTTTAATTAAGAAATGATTAACGAAAATTATGTTAATCCACGTCATTAAAAGAAAAACAAATTAAAGCCACGTCATTAACGTCATTAAGAGAACCCTTTCGATTTCCCTCTCTGTCACTGTTCATCTCCGAAAAAAAAAAAACTGAAAAAACTTTTTCTTTCTCCGACGGAGACGCGATTCCGACTAAGACTAAGAAACCCTAATTCCGGCCGAAACTCTTAACTCTCTCGTTCTCTCCGTCGCATTTCGTCTCTACTCAAGTCGGGACCTTTTACTTCGTCGCCTCACCTCAAGTCGGGACCATTTCGTCTCAACTCAACTTGTTTAAGGTATGTGTCGAATCTTTATTTTGGATTTTCCGACATTTTTCCCGCATCTAAGTTCAATAGCGAGTGATTTCCGTGATAGAAACTGTTTTCCGAAAACTATCGCGAAGAAATTGAGGGTTTTTATCGACGCTTATTACAGCTGATTTTCGCCAACGTTGATTTTCATATGGTGGCTAATTTGTTATATCTATTCGATTCCATGGCTGAGTTATTGTTTGCTTTAGACTGATTTATGATTTATCAATGCATCTATGGCTGAGTTTGTTTTATGGTGTGGCTGAGTTTGTTTTACGTTGTGGCTGAGTTACTCTATGCTTACGACTGAGTTATGGTTTATCTGCTCAACTGTGGCTGAGTTTGTTTTATGTTGTGACTGAGTTACTGTATGCTTACGGCTGATTTATGGTTTATCAGATGGCTGAGGTTATTTCTGAAGAACAACCAAGGGATTACCCTCCAAGACTTTACGCAGAAGGGGAGTCTATTCTGGAGAATAAATTGTTAAATCACAATATCAAGATGGGAGATGTCCCTGGGATTATAGAATCAATAGGACAAGATGCGTGGAATGAACTGAAGGGGTCACCTATTGGAATAATTGCTAAGCTAGCTGAAAGCCAATTCGTGTGGTCTGGTAAGACTGTACATTTTCTACTGTGTAGACAGTTAAGAATACACAAGAAGGAGATTTGGTTTCTAGTTGGTGGTCAACCTATCAGGTTTGGCTTGAACGAATTTGGTCATATCACGGGGTTAAACACAGGTTCAATCCCTACAGAAAAGTTTGAACCTAAAGCTGACTACAAAGCGTTCTTCAGTGAATTGAATGTGCCTGGTGGTGAAGGTCCAAAGTTAGATGAACTGAGGGCAGGATTACTAGTGTGCAGGACATGGACTCCTGAAAAGCGTAAGTGGTTGGGGCTGTTGACTCTTCAAGCCATTGGACTGTATGGCTTGCATCATAACTCTAGAATACCATTTGAAAGTGCGAAAAGAGTTTTTGATGAGGAAGCCATGAACACTTATCCATGGGGTCGGTCAGCATTTGAAGCCCTGGTTAATTCTATAAAGATGTTGAGGCCTGTTGGAAAGACGTACACCGTCAGTGGTATGGTTTACGTGTTACAGGCTTTGGCGTATGATTCAGTCAAATGCTTTGGAGAGCGATATGGGAGAGTAGTCAACAAGGATGAGATACCGTTGCTTCGTTGGGGTGGAAACCGTACACGTAAAACAATGGAATTGACCATTGCTGAAGATATCAAAGCGCATGGTGAGGTAAGGTTTAGGCTCTGTTATGAAAGTTACTGACTGAGTTATGAAAGTTACTGACTGAGTTATGTTTTAGTAATGGCTGAGTTATATTTTGTGATGGCTGAGTTATCGTTTTTGATGACTGATAGTTACTGACTGAGTTATGTTTTAGTAATGGCCGAGTTAAATTTTATGATGGCTGAGTTATCGTTTTTGATGACTGAGTTATGATTTATGCGCTGGCTGAGTTATAGTAGTGCTGGATAGTGATGGCTGAGTTATAATTATTGATTTACTAATGGGTTTTATAATCTCTTATGTTATAGCTGCGTGTGAGTAAATTGGTTATGAAGGATGATGTCAGAGAGCTATTTCATACGTGGCCAGATGAAGAAGAGGACCCAGCACTTGATAATTTGATCCGAGATATACATGAGGATAAATTTGTTAAAGGATATTGGGATGTGAAGAAGACTGAGAAGAAGAGGAAAAATGTAAATTCTAATGCAGCGGGTGACTCTGAATCTCCTGCAAAGAGGCAGAAAGTCCACAATGTCAAGGATGTGATCAACAGTGAGGGTTTAGGGTCTGGTGAAGAAGATGCAGAAAAGAAGAAGAAGAAGAAGAAGAAGAAAGAAAAGGTAAATGATATGGTATGTAGTGAGTTTATATTTGATGTGATGTTTGGGTAGCTTGTTTATGCGTTTTTTGTGTATGTGTTCCAGGTTGGTAGTGCGGAGGACGATGTTCTGGAAGATGTGTCTGTTAAAACAGTCGTGGATTTGGTGAAGCAATTAAACTCAAGGTTTGACACCGTTGATACAAGCATCAAAGAAGTGTCTTCAAATATGGAGAAGGTGATTGGAGATAGAGTAGAAGCGAGGATGGATGAAAAGTTTGAATATATGGAGAAGGAGTTGAAACAGATGAAAGAGCGTCTGAATGCAATTGAGCAGGGGGTAGGGAAATCTGGTGAAAACGGTGAGGAAAACTCAGCCTTCAAAGAAACAGAACCTCCCGAAAAGCCGACGCAAGTCAACCTTTTGCTGAATCAAAAAGAAAAAGCAACACCAAAAGGTCCAGCGAAACCTCCACAAAACCAGTCTGTTACTAGTCCTCTGGTAAGCTAACAGTGCCAGACATATGTATAAATACATTGCGGCTGAGTTATTATTATCTTAATAACCTAGTAGCTGAGTTTTCACTATCTTGATCACATAATGGCTGAGTTTTCCCCTTACGACTGAGTTATTATTATATTACGGCTGAGTTATCATTATCTTAATCACATTACGGCTGAGTTATTATTATATTAATCACCTAACGGCCGAGTTAATATTATCTTATGGCTGAGTTATCGGTACGTTTATGCAGGCGAAGGATATTGTCGATGTTGAGAAGGACATTGGTATTGCTGGTGTCAGTAAGAATCTGGAAAAGGAATTTGCTAATGTCATTGATGGCAAATCTGCTATTGATTTCATAGAAACGTTACCTAATAATACTAGGGTATTACGCTCCAAGAAAATTGACACAGAGAAAATCGCAGCGGGAAAGAAGAATACCGGCAAGGATAAGCCCGCCAAAGATAAGGCCCCCAAAGTTCAGGCAGCAGTCGGACGTAGAAGAGGTAGGAAGCCTTCTTCTACAACGGTTAAAAAGGTGGTACGAAAACTAGCTACTGCTCCGGCGGAGGGAGGAGCTGCTCTTGATGAGAAGAAAGAGGCTGCTGATGTCCCCGACAAAGATGAGGAAGTATTGGAAAAGGCTGGCATTAAAGGTGACAATGACGTATATGATGTCACAGACCAGTTGCTAGCTGGTGACGAACGCACGTTACCTGAGTCTGAAGATGATGAAGAGGAACTTATAAGGATTGAAAGAATCAACGCTCTAAGGAAGGAGAGTGTCAAGCTGTCTCCGGATGGGAGTGCATTGAATCCACTCTCTAATGTCTCTGAACGGATATTTCCTCATATCGGAGACAACGGACTGACGTGCATGAGGAAGAATTGTGTGCCTTCAGCTGGAATATATGATCCTCTGTCACCAGTTGATCCGGCCAAATTGCAGAAACTGAAGGAAATGATGGCCCCATTCAAGTATGACCCTCTATACCTTTTAACCTTGTTAATTACGGCTTGTTTTACACTATTTATGTATATTAACTTGTGTTTATCTGTTAGGCATCTCCCATTGGGCAGGGCAACAGACACTGTTGATTTCTACAGAATACTCATCACCGAAAGAAAGGACTGGCCAGATCGACAATATGGATGGCTTTACGATGACGTAAGTATAACATTATGGCTGAGTTATTGTAAGTGTTGTGGCCGAGTTATTGGTTTGTTTTGGCTGAGTTATTGGTGTGTTTTGGCTGAGGTATTGTAAGAGTTGGTGTTGTGGCTGAGTTGTTGGTGTGTTTTGGCTGAGATTTTCTAGATAATGGTTGAGTTATTAGTGTGTTTTTCAACATTATGGCTGAATTATTGGTATGTTTTTCTACATTATGTCTGAGTTATTGTTATGTTTTGTCTGAGTTGTTATTTTTTTCTTTTTTTTTTTGTGTGCAGCATATTGCTGCGTATTTGAGAGTTCTTAGAAAGAGGTTCATCACGCGAGTTCCCTTCCCATTCCACACCAAACGCATTGCGTTTATAGACTCGTGGTTCGTGAGCTATTGGTGTAAAGAGTATGACCAGTTCAAGATAAAACCCGAGAGGATTAAATTCAAAGGCACCGCTTACGAGAGGCTGGTACACGGTTTGGAGCCAAAAGATCAGCAGACAAATATGAAATGGATAGAAGATGTGGATCACTTGTATATAGTTCACCAAATCGGAGGCAATCACTGGCTGGCGCTGGACGTGGACCTGGTTAAGGGGCACATTGATTGCTATGATAGCATCGTGGGGCAGCATACCAAGGAAAGTGAGTTATCTGTGCTGGAGGCTTGTAGGCCGTTTACGAGGATGATTCCTAAGATGATGAATGAAATAATTCCTCCTGAAATCTACCCACCTAGGTTCGAGCAGTTTTCATTCAGAAGGAGGAATAAATCGAGGGTCCCTCAGAACAGCCAAGTTGGAGACTGTGGCGTGTACGCGTTGAAATTTATCGAATGTCTAGCGCTTGGTGTAAGTTTCGTTGGCATCTGTGATGAAAATATTCAGGCTATACGGGTTAAGATGGCAACAGAGATCTATGATGAGGCACCTGACCTGCTCGCTGCGTTTGATGTCCAATGATACATTATGATGATATGTAAAATATTAGTATTTCGAACATGTGATTGTCTTTTGTACTAACTATTTATGCTTTTGAGTTCTCGTGATGATTATGTATGGGGTTGATAATGCTTTAGGTTTGTGTGATGCGTCTGGATTGATGTTTATTAATTCGTTGTTTGGGTGAGATAACGACGGCTGAGTTATATGCTTAACGGAAGACGAAAGGTTGCTTGACGGCTGACTTTAGAGTTATTAGATAAGTTTCAATAGCACCATACCATTATAACAATAAATATACATGTTTTTTTTTTTGGTAAGTACAATAAATATACATGTGAATATACTGTTAAGATTTTATAAATCTGCGTAAATTACATGACTGCTAAGATGTGGATGACTTAGCACATATTAAATCGTGGTTTGGTCGAGTTATGAAAGCGTCATGGCTGACTTAACGTAGATTAATTCATGTTATTAGCAAGTCACGACTGAGTTAAGGTCAAGTTACGGCTCATTTATAATAAAATTGAACAATGGAAACCACGGGTAAATCAAGTGATAACAAAGGTCATACTAAAAGCTGATCACAGAAGTTCATAGCTGAAACGACAGTAGAAGGAAGTTTAACGACGGAACAAATGGCCAAATTCGGCAAACATATCGCATAAATTATTCCACACTATTAGATTCATCCACTCGGGCTTATCGCCACTACGCGCCCATATCCTCATCAACGTACGCATCTGGTCCCGGAATATAGTTCTAGCCACCAAATGGAACTGGGTCCAAACCGTTGATGTTTGCATTGGATCCCACGTGTATTTACGCTACAAAGAAAGAAAAGATCGTGAATTCGGTTTTCGGTTTTAGTGTGCTCTATATCAAATATCGATGCTTACCGCGAGGAGGATAAACCATCGTCTCTTAACATCGGCGGGAATCAAGCGGTACGTCGGCCACTCATGGTGCCAGTTGTGCTCGAGTATCTCTGCAATCGCGACAGCGAGGTCGTGATTGAACTTGAACCACGTAACAGTGGTTTTGTCAACCCAGTAACCAACACCCGGGTTTAGGACGGGAAGATCCTCCCGACCATCAGCGATAATGATCGCTGCTACTTCGCCGAAAAACTTTAGGTCGATGTGAGGAACAACCGCTTCCATGTCGATTGGAAGATGTACCGGATATATTTTGTGTAGGGGATTGGAGAGAAAGACGAACGAGAGACGATGAGTTAACGAACTGATATGATATAAAGAGAAAAATAGGGAAAAGCAGTGGAAAGGTTGCGTCTCTTAATGTTCCGCGGCAAAATGCACATGTGACGGCTGAGTTATATGCTTAACGGAAGACGAAAGGTTGCTTGACGGCTGACTTTAGAGTTATTAGATAAGTTTCAATAGCACCATACCATTATAACAATAAATATACATGTGAAAATACTGTTAAGATTTTATTAGTAATATTCATTTATTTTTCTTTTGGTAACGTAATTGGAAAACAAAAATTTACTTTTTTTGAAACAATTGTTACTTTTTTTTTTGGATGTGTTCATATGTAATAAGGTTTACTTATTACATGTGAATTATAACTCTATTTTATCTGCGTTTAATTTCTTGTGATATTAATTTGTGGTTTGGCCGAGTTTTTATAAAGATATGACTGACTTATCCTATATTAATTTGTGGTTTGGCCGAGTTAATATAACACAGAGAAATTCGAGGTTTGGCCGAGTTATGGTAGCGACATACAGATTAATACCGACAGTACAATGCAGTACAAAAAAAAAAAAAACCGGACAGTACAAGGAAGTCCAAATAAAAAACCGAAATTAACTAAGCTCACAGATACTTGTTCAAGCTCTGATACTTCTTCTCTAGCGCTTCAAATTTCTCTTCCATAAGAAAGATCTTTTCTTCCTGAGCCTCGATGCGCTTCTTGGCTGCATCCAAATCCTGCTTCATCTCATTCTTCTCCTCCTTTATCTTCTCAAATTCGTCACACAATGCGACAGTCCACCACCTCATGAAACCGCAGCCACGACCAGGACCCTTAAAAATCATACATAACCCATATTACACCCCAAAATTAAAAAAAAAAAAAAAAAAGGAATCAGAACTCAAAATCAAGACCCAATAAATCTTAAAAGATGCCTACGTCTGAGATTTCATACGGACAACTGAAATAAAGTTTTCCTCTTGTATTAGGATCACGAGAAGTGGCAACGAGAACCGATGCACTGCAATCACACGCGATCGGAACGCCCTTATCGCGCCTCCGGTTTTCGCCGTACCTCGTTCTCATCCTTATTTCCATACGATCCAGCTCCTACGTTACCACAAACACGACAGACAATATAAAGATATCTAAAGATTTGTTCGTCTCAGACGGTTGGGAAAAAAATACCTCATTTCCTTCAGAAGCAGTTTTCTCATCAACCCTAGAGTCGCCGCCTAGTAGAGATCTCTGCGCCATCATCTTCTCTTTGATTACTAAAAAAATAAATAAATCACTAAATCAATATAGTCGTATCTACTAAAGCACTGATCAAACGACGTCGTTCAAGCCATTCCTGTATATTGAAGATTAAAACGAGAATTGGCTGAGTTATTATAACGTTTTAAGGCTGAGTTACTCAGATATTAATTTATTATATACAGTCTCGAGATTACAGAAAGTGTTTTTTGGGGAAACGCCAACAATAATTGCTGACATATTCACACGCACACGCGTTTTAATGTCATAAATTTAGACATAATAATTGAAAATAATACAAAAAAAAATTATTATAATAACTAAAACAATTAAAAAAATATTCAAAATAATTCAAATACGTTACGGCTGAGGTATTTACTACTTACGGCCGAGTTATGAAAAAAATCATTTTATTTAGAGGGCCATTTGTATATTAACATTATGTCTGGTTCTAATAATGTCCAGATTTATAACATTAAATCACAATAAAAATTTCACACTTTCAGCCCATTCACATTCTATATAGATCGACTTTCTAGGAATGGAAGTTAAGTATGGCCTCTGTGTGTTTAGGGTTTAGATGGTGTTGGTTTAGGGTTTAGGGTACAAACATGAGCTAATTTTATGATCATTAAAAGATGAGTGAATAGAAGAAGTTAAATACATCTTATAAACGTTGTTTAATTTCAGATTAAATTAAATCACGAATTTAACACATAACAATTCGTGGTTTGGCCGAGTTATGACAACAACACGGCTGATGTGCCACAGATTAATTCGTGGTTTGGCCGAGTTATGACAACAACACGGCTGATGTACCACAGATGAATTCGTGGTTTGGCCGAGTTATGACAACAACACGGCTGATGTACCACAGATGAATTCGTGGTTTGGCCGAGTTATGACAACAACACGGATGATGTACCACAGATGAATTCGTGGTTTGGCCGAATTATTATAACGATATACGGCTGAGTTACTCAGATTAATTCGCCATTAACAAATACATAAAAGAGAATTCATACAAACAATACTACGACTGACAAGTTTTAGCATTATGCCCAGCTTGTTTACATCGAGAACATACATGTTGCTTCCTAGGGCGTTTGTTTCCAATGGCAACTTCCAAAGATGATTTAATCCTAATTTTCTTGGGCCTTCCTGGCTGGTTTACAACAATCGGAGGCAAGCACGGTTGGTTAACTACAATTTGAGGAACAGGGATTGCCGTATCGGAAGGCATGATTGGAGCAGCGTATGCGCTAACCAAGTAACTTCTCTTATAGTAAGGACTGCACAGGGATATACGAGACACACCCATATGCTCTGCAGCTGCGATTGCATGTATGCATGGTAATTTCTCGTGGTCGAAACGACGGCATGTGCATTTTTTAGAATCCACATTTACAATATGCAACTGTGTTCCATAAGTTACCTGCACGCGTAAAGCATCAATCGTTTGTACACCCATAAGTCTTGCCGCGGTGACACGGGCCTATTAGAGGGGAAAAAAAAAACAAAATACGTTAAGTCTGATTTATGGAAATAATGACTGGTTTAAGAACGTTTGACGACTGACTTATGTAAGCAGTTACAGCTGAGTTACCTGCAACAGTTTTTCAACACCTCGTGAGAGCGTTGTTTGCTGCGAATTCGCGTCCACTCTCCGTTCAGCAAACCATCTGGTCATCATAGTCCGTATCGATTCTAACAGTCGAACTATGGGAAGGCTTCTGGACTTTGACAGTGCTTTGTTCATTGATTCCGCAATATTAGTAGTCATTAAATTGTACCTTTCACCCGGGAAATGAACACGCGCCCACATTTGGACACCAGCTCGTTGGAGGTATCCATGTAGGTTTTGATCAGACGCTTCAATCTCATTGAACGCCTCATTAAAATCACTCAGCCTAAAACACCTTGCCGCTTTTTTCACCAGAGGGAACAAATGTTTTCCTTTGAATTTCACCAAAATGTTCTTATACAAATGGTAAGTGCAAATTCCACGAGAAGCCAACGGAAACACTTCACCAATTGCTTTCCCTATTGACTTATGTCTGTCCGAGATTATCGCAAGATCCTTATCGTCAGGGATAACAACTTTGAGTTGCGTAAAAAACCAACGCCAAGAATCATCATTTTCGGTGTCAACAATACCGAAAGCTATTGGATAAATCTGAAAATTACCATCCTGAGCTAGGGCTGTTAGAAGGGTCCCTTTGTAACTTCCATGGAGAAACGTACCGTCGACAACAACAACTTTGCGCATGAAAGGAAACCCAGCAATACTGGCACCAAAAGCAATGAACACATAGTTGAATCTTCCTTCATCATCAAGTTGAAGACGCGTGACTGTACCCGGATTTGCCCGTCTTATCATGTATAGGTAAGAAGGCAGTTCTTCAAAACTACTCTCAGGAGTTCCCTGATCGATCTGCCTTGCATACAGGAGCGTCCTATGTGACTTCCAATAACCCATCTGTTGACACCAACATATCGTAACTATAAGTCAGCCGTAATATATATAACCCAGCCACAATGTAAACATAAGTCAGCCGTAAGATATAAGTCAACCACAATGTAAACATAAGTCAGCCGTAATATATATAAGTCGTAAACTATAAGTCAGCCGGAATGTATTGATAAATCAGCCGAGATGAGAAAAAGTCAGTCGTATAGTAATCAATAGGTCAGCCGCGACACAGTAATTACCTTTATTCTAAAATGCTTATTGATAATTACTCCGACTGATTTAGGTTTAACATCCGCACCAACGTCACCAAGAAAGTCCCTGTAAAGACCTCCCAAAACATCAGGTGTTGCTTGTCGGGATCGATTAGAACGTTCCGTCACAGAACATGTGTGTTCCGAATCGTATATACGAACATAAAAATGTGGCTCATCCCCTTGTGTAGATGCACGAACTCTCCATCGACATTCATCAACCCAGCAAACAATATTCACTGCGGTCGGATTTGAGACTGGTACATTAAAATCAAATCCATCCCTTACCGCAAGAAGTTTGAGTCGATACACCAAATCTTCTTTGCTCCGGTATCGTTGACCTACAGCGAGGTTTAGCGAAGACAACTCCAACCTTAAAGCCTCCGAGTCCCCAGCCGATCCGGCCATTTCAATGTTCTGAGGTTTCTTCTTAGGAGGCAGAGACGGTGAATCTTCGTCTTTATTCTGAGGATCGCCGTATACAGTAAAGTTATCATCATCAGATGAGGCACCATCGGAGTCGTCGAAAACATCAAATCGGCTTGAAAATTCATCATCTTCTTCTTCGTCATCTGCTTCTTGGTCACCTGCTTCTTGGTCACCTGCTTCTTCGTCTTGATTTTCACTATAATCATAACAGAAACCTTCAAATCCACCATCGGGAACTTCGTATCTAGATTCTAATTTTGAGCCAGAACTGGATGGCCGTTTCATCCTTCCTCTCGATCCGTCCTTCCGACTAATTTCCATATACTCTTTCACCGTAAATTCCACACAGAGACGTAGTTGATCGATTTTCCGTAGGCTTAGAAAACATTGCAACTGTCGATCATTGGAGACATAAACTGGTGGAGTATCAAGCGACATATTTTTCATAGCCTTCTTCGAGAACATGTAGCTCAGCTTTAACTGATGGCTCAACTCATTCAATCCGTAGTCATCGAGCACCAACTTCACAAGCTTGTCGTGCGTTGTTTCCTCATCTATCTGCACAACTCTACACCCTTTATCGTCGGTGTTAAATACGAATTTGTGTTTCTTTACCCAGTTACCGGAAACAACAATTACCGGAACCGGATCAGTCATATCGGGGTAAGGAAGAACGAAAATGAAGAAGTAAGACGATGACGAGTCGAGTGAAATTTAAGTTCCAGAGATGTGGAAAAACACAGGTGAAGATCGACACAATGAAGAAGAAGATGAGTAGTAGAAAAGACCTTTCGTATTTCCCTTGATGATGATGACATGGAATGATGACATGGAATGTTGCATGCCACGTCATTTTTTTAATTGATGAAGTGGCAAGTAAGCCACCAAACGAAAATGTTAATCAACCGAATTAAACCAGCCATCAAACAAAACTTTAACTCGGTCGCAACATGCATACTATTACAGTAATTAAAAATCGAAAAAAATGCAGCCAAATTCAGCCGTTTAATGTCGTAACTCAACCGAAAATATTTAACTCAGCCGTATCGTTTGATAAGTCGGCCGTAATTGCAAGCTATTCTAGTAATTAATCTTTCGCTACTAAGTCAGCCGTAATTGGGCCGAGTTTTCCATTAACTCAGCTCATTACGGCTGATTTATGACACTAGAGGCTAAATCAGCCGTAACGACATCACATAACTAGGCCGTCTTTGATAACCCAGCCAACCGGAAAAAGTTAACTCGGCCGTGTCGAAGAAATAACTCAGCCAAAATTTTGACAAATCAACCAACGGGTGAAATCTCAGCCGTAACTTAGGCTGGGTTATGCTCGAAAGTCAGCCATTTTCTCATAACTCAGACCGACTTCATTAACTCAGTCGTAACTAATGTCTGAGTTATACTCGTAAGTCAGCCGTTTGCTCATAACTCAGTCATTTTCCATAAATCAGCCGCTACTAACCGTAACTCAGCCGTCACTGCCGCTGTATCGCTTTACGGCTGAGTTCATTAATACACGTCAGCGATTTCTGACGTGGCGACGCGGCTTTGCTGACATGGCAGTGGCATTCTTTGTAATTACGTTTTTTCCTGTAACGTTTAGCAGGGGCACGCTGGGTATAAAAAATATACCCGAAATATGATAGTAATAATAAAAAGATCTGTATGTATCTGGTAATTTCATATAAAATGTTATACACCTGAGTAAAGTTCCCATATATATATTACATTATTTTTTATGATGTTTGTATCTTCATCAATGTAGTAATTTTTTTAGGTTATCATTTATGATAATAAAATTTATAAGCATGAGTCAGTGTTATAAATAGTTTTCATCACATCTTTTACGTGTTGGCAAATTGGTTAATGTTAAATTGTAAGTTTAGATTATTATTAACAATTTTAAGAGCACATGAGATGATATGATATTGGTCGTGTTTTGATAAGTGATTGATCTAAATATAAAAATCAAATACCATTATTTTATTTTTTGGTGTGTTTCTAGAGGAATAGCTTTTCTCAAATGAGTTGATGCTTAAAAATATATAAACAAAGGAAAAGAATTTTTGTAATATCTTTGCTAGTGTTATTGAGATAATTGGTCCCGTGAAATGTGGATCATCTAGTTCAAAGCTAATACACGTAACTCCAAAGCACATAGAAATATGAACACCTATATAATTATTATTGCATCCAATTGTATCAATTTGATATTGCATAATATATAAAAATTACCTCATTTAGAGATACAACTATATATCAATAATATAATTGTGTTGATGTATAGTTGAAGTTTATTGAACTAGTTAAGGAATAGATTATTGTTTTGTTTAGATTTCATTGAACTTCACAGAGTTGTATGTATATAAGGATATTTGGTTATTAATGTTTGAACTCAAAAATTCTTCAAGTTCAGCTATAGAAATTGTGCGAAATAAATTTTTTTTTATGAAGACTTTTGTAGAAAATGTATTATAATTGAACAAACTGTGACTATTTTAATTCGTTTGTTGCATGACCGTGGTGCTAATTAATGATGATATAATATTTTACATTAAAAATGTAGTTGAGAAGAATACTTTTTAAGTTTGAAGTTTCTTAGAGCAATATAGATACTTTAAGAGAATATGACAACTTTTAAGCTTTATTCCACTCTAGTATTATATCAATACGAATTTACCCTCAGTTACCTAACCTGTGCTTAACTACGATAGTTGGATAATAGCTGGACTTGAATTATTCGTGATCGTGATATGTAAAGTGAACAAACAGATTTGATGGTAGATGAGAGAATATTATGTGGATAAAGAAGACCTAAAAAAATGTACATTTGCCTTCCGAGTAGAAATATGGTGGCCAAGGTAGAATTTTTGCTTTATATGAATAAGTAAATTTTTGCAAAATGATATATATCTGTGGATTGTTTCTGATAATTTTTTTTTTGATTTTATAGGATTTGTTTGAGGATTTTTATAGGGTGATTGGCGGCGAATGGGATGTTCAGTCGTCCAAGAATGGGAGTTGGAAATTAACAAGCTTTTATTGTCTAGAATTGGTCCAATTTCTGAAGGGATAAAGTTGAGCAAATTGAAAGATGCGGTTGTGAAAGAATTTGACAATGCATATTTCTGGTTGGGGTCACCATGTCTAAGCTATTAGCCTCCTAATAGTATAAATTTCACAACGGGAGAGAGAACCCCTCTTATCCTGGTTACAAGTGTACTTTGGTTGGATTACTTCATCAATTTGTTTCAGGAAAACTAAGCTTTGAATTTAATTGTTAAGTTTGAAGAAATAAATAAATAAAAGATTATTAAAGAAGACATGGTAGGGTTAGGAGATGTAGGTGGTGTTTCTGGCATGAGGTGTAGAAAACGCAGTAGTTCATCATCAAGACACAGAGTTTTCAGGAATGCCGAATAAGTTGGAAGGGAGGCTTTGACTGCATGTTCTAAATCTCCTAAGATTTCGAAGAGTGCGGATCAAGAAGCTGAATTTGCAGAGATTGATGAAATAGAGATGATATAGAATAAAGATCTTGAAGAAGCTGTAACAAGTGGTACTGTTTGGAATATGACAACTAGTGATTGTAGTGAAGAGTATTATGATATAGACGAGGATAATGATGATGATGTATAATTAGAAGTAAGTTGATGATGAAGAGATTGATATACCTTTCTTGTTTGACGACACAGAATATGAGAGGGAAGATATCCCTGATCTCGATATTGAAGATGATGAGAAAGAGATATATAAATGGAATGTATATGCTAGTAAAGAAGAATATCAAATAGTCTAGGGTATCGACGCAATAATGTCGGCTGTCGGCAATAATATTAGTGACTTTGAAAAGTCTACAATAATAGTAGCATTCCTTTATATAGTACTCACTTTATTTTAGTTTTAAGTTTTCATATACAGATTACTTAATTTACATTTTTTAGATAAAAATATTATTAATGATTATCTCTTTCTAAAAATCAGCCGCTTGCCCGTCTAAACGGTCGTCTAGGCGCTAATCTGAGGAAGGCCGCATTGATTTTGTCAAAACCGATAAAAAAATCGATGATCCGATTTTTTGTCCGTCTAGACCGTCTAGGTGGCCGACTAGACAACGCCTAGCCCATTTTTTTTAAAATTGAAAATGTCTAACTTTTGTTTACATTTGTATAAAAAACATAAATTTGAGCTTGAAATCTTGTTTTCATGTGTTTAATGTAATTTTAAAAATAATATTATATTAATTTCTCAAATATAATAGATGAATATGTTTTCAAAACATTAAATAGCCCTAAAACTAGTCCCCGATTAATCCCTGTATATTCTCCGATTTTTTGTTAGGCACTAGGCCTATTGGTGTCGGATCTTGCAACTGACCCGACCCGAGAAATTAGTGGGTTTCAAAGACTAACAGACCTTAATACTTTATAAACTCAAAGTTGCATGTTGGACAGGCCCAGTCAAAGGCCCACTCATTTCGAATTATTACTTCGGAGAAACGGAGCGACCTTGCGAAGTAAAGAAGAGGCATTGATTGTGGATCCATTGACTTGAAAGATTCGAAACGGATGCAATAAAAGAGACGCGATTTGAGGCGTAAAAAGGGAGAAATTTATTACTCCGGATCCCGAACTTGTAACTATAAATAGGAATCGTGTAACATTGTAAAGGGTATCGGAAATTTTTTACCAAAAATAATACAAATACACTCTCAAAGCTTTTCTTGTTTTCCGACGATCGATATTCGACTGCCGAAGCTAGAAACCCACATAATATTGACGAATTAATCAATTGTGGATTCCGATATCCACAATTTGGCGCTAGAAGGAGAGGAATTCTAGTTTTTACTCCAGATTATCGATCGAACATAGATGGCAAATGGCACAGATCAAGTCTCAGTTCTCAAAGAAATTAAAAAAATGCTCAAGGACCTCTCCGAGAAATCCGATCAGCAGCAGCTCGCCGCAAGTTATTCCGAAGTCAGGTTAGCTCATAACGCGTATGTAGATCGAGTTGATATTATTATTGCAGGGACCTTGCGAATAGGCGGACCACGGGGACGTTTGGATTTTCACGATCCAAACGCCTCTGAGACCCAGGACCCTCGTACTGTCACTCCTGGTCAAGTTCTCCCAACTTCGTTGCTCCTGGGATCCAAGGGTGAACTCGGAGGTGGTTCTCAGCAACCAAATGCATCTCAGGCACCGCCTTTTGGTCCCTATACCTCGGCAGCAGCCGCGACAGTCAGGACACCTCTTCCTTTCCATCCGAAAACTACCCCTCGTCATCCGCAGTCTGATCTCGACCAAATGTTTTCTCCAATCAATCCGGAGATCCAAAGTTTGCAAAATCAGATTTGAGCAAAGAGTTCGAAAGTTCATCAAGCTACCAGCTCGGCCCCCGAAGTAAATAGAGTGATCGAGGAGACGAGGAGAATTCCATTTACGCCAAGGATTGCAGCGCTACAAATGCGAAATACGAGGGAAGTCAAGCTCCCGGGCTACAACGGTAAAGTCGATCCTAAAGAGTACTTGACATCTTTCCAGGTAACTGCGGGACGGGTGAGTTTGGAACCTAAAGAGATAGATGCTGGTTTGTGTAAACTCTTTGCCGAGAATCTGTCTGGGCCAGCCCTGACATGGTTCACTCAGCTCGAGTAGGGATCAATCGACAACTTCAAGCAACTGTCAACTGCATTTATAATACAGTACGAGTATTTCATCAAGAGCGATGTAACAGATGCCCAGCTGTGGAACCTATTGCAGGGAGCCGGAGAGCCACTCTGCGACTATATCATGTCCTTCAAGGAGATCATGGTTCAAGTCCTTGGTTTATCCGACTCCCAACTCTAGCTGCCCTCAAGAATGGTCTGTGGCATGAATCTCATTTTCGTGAAGAGTTAACGGTCAACCGACCAGCAACCATTCAGGATGCACTTCACCGGGATATGAACTGGATAAACGCTAAAGAGGAGCCAGCTCCTTTACCTAATAAATTCAAAGCAGTTCTGAAGCAAGCCAAACCTTCCCCGCAGAGGAAGCCCGTTCATGCCAAAACTCGAAAGCTCAGAGCTGAAACACTTTCGGTAGGTCGGGAGGAACCAAAATGTTCTCCAAAGAAGTCTCATGCGAAGTCTTCCTTTTCACCTAAAAACAAGAACAGAGCTTTGCCGAGCAACAAGTGGGTTCGCGATCCAAATTCCTATTGCAAAATTCATAAGGTGAATGGGCAAGCAACAAAAGACTGCAAAGCGCTGGGAAGACTCCTAGCAGCCAAGTTCACACATGGCGAAATAACAGAAGTCGATGATTCGGACCTCGAGCCATCTCAAGCTCCGGGTCAGTCGACGGATTCAGAAGAACCGTCCCCCCCCCCCCCCCGAACAAAAAGCCGAAGATATCCCCGGTTTCGAATACCCCGAAAGGTCCGAAGAAAAAGATACAAGTTATAATGGGAGGTTCAAAACTTTTCCGTGACTCGATCAGTGCAATCAAGCAGTACAAGCGGAAAGCGAACTCCCCATTAATAAAGAAGGCTAAGCTGTCTCGGGAGCAACTGCCTGAAATAACCTTTTCCGAGAATGAAATAGATTTGTTGGACAAGCCGCATGATGATGCTTTGGTGATAACACTCAATATTGCGCATTGCGAGGTGTCTCACGTTCTTATCGACACAAAAAGCTCAGTGGATTTGATTTTTCTTGACAACTTGACAAGAATGGGTATCTCGAAGCAAGATATATAGGGACATCCTTCTCCTCTGGTTTCTTTTACGAGTGAGACTTCGATGTCGCTGGGATTAATAACTTTACTAGTATCAGCTCGGGGGCTCGTCAAAATGATCGAATTTACAGTGTTTGATCGACCAGCTGCATACAACGTCTTTTCTACAAGGAAAGTTGCCAATTTACCCTTTTACTTTTTTTTATGTTATCTTTAAATTGAAAATTTGCAAAGGCATTCATCGTAATTAATCTACCAAAATAAGATCTTTTAGGTTTGAGTGATTCCAATTAATAGTATAGATAAACTTATCTGGTAATATCTCATTTAATAATATTGATTATGGTGCATATGTATACGACTAAATCTTGAAAAATAACAATTTTAGTATTATTATTAACTTCAAATTTACATATCTCTAAACATTTACTTAAATATTAATTAATATTGATAATTATCTTAAAATGGTTATGTAGAAATATTTTTTTTGATCACATTTATAATAAAATATTATTCGTAACATATTTTAATCATATTTATTAAATTTATATCATATACTAAAATAAAATCATTTCTCTCTTTTATTTTGAAATATAAAGATTTAAAATTAAATAATTTTTATAAGTTAGCTAAAGAAAGGGAATGTAAGAATATAATATATTACTTGTTATATATGTGTTGCACAGTTGTATTTCGTTGAAAATTAGTACTATATATATATATATATATTAGTATTTTTTATATGACATATTCGATGTTGTTATGATTCTCTCTTTGCGCATCGGTTATGACATACAATCACTATTTTGACAAGTTTTAATTGTGTCTTCTTTGAAGATCAGAAATTTCTCTTGATCAATGATAATGTCATTGCTATACTATTTTCTGTTTAGGATTGCGTTCATTCAGCATCCCACACACTATCTCACATCAAAGGCATTGATTTTTACCGTCTATTTAATCTTTGATTTTGAATAATAGTGTTACAAAGCATACATTGTTGAAATATTGATCGCGTCCCGCTCAACAAATTAAAGTTTTAGTTGATTGATTTTAAAAATTACATGTCTTTCTCGAAGATTTTATGTAAGACCAAGTAATATAAATGACCTATTAACATATGAACTGTCTTATTCATAAAGTAAAAAACAAAGAGTGATTTTATAATATAGTCTTAAACCATATATGTAAAGCCAAGTCAGCCTCAACTTTTGAACCCGACCTTAATCTCACACTTGCATCTAGATCCATGATATCTATTTGTTTTGTGATCCTCGCCGACCAACGACTTCACCGGAGTTTAGCAATGCTCGATCCGGTGTTGAAGATGGCGGCAGAAGGATTAACCCTAATCCATCGAGTTTACTCCTTCCTAGTTCCTTCAGTCACTCTCCCAAGGTGGTACAACAGCTCACATTTCTTGCTTGCTCTGAGGCCAAAACCTCCGGCGAGGCCTCTTTTAACTTTGATCATCAGCTCGCCTCTGTCCTGATCCCACATACAAAGCTTCAGTTATCAAGCGAAGGAGTAGCTAGGGTTTTTTGTTTTTGACCTTTCCCATTTTGGCCCATATTGGTTCCTCTTTTGGCCTATTTTTAGAAGTGGCGGTCTAACCTCTTCTTCCACTAGGCCCATATCCATTTTAATGAATAAATTGATTAATTCTTTTGTTTCACATAAACAACACAATGTCTTGAATGGCCAAAAATTCCTCTCGAGGCTTGAATGTGACTAGTTTATGACTTTGGAAATGTTTCAGGCCCAAATTCATTAAAATTCAAAACTTTGGAAATATTTTTGAATGTGACTAATTTCTAACTAATTTTCTAGCTTTGGAATGTGACATTAGTTTCTGGCCCAAATTCAAGACTTTGGAAATGTTTTCAACGTCACCGGTTCTTTTGAATGTGAGTAATTTCTCACTCCTCAAAAGTTTTCGTTGTTGTGATCCCGAATCACTATTTTCTCAGTTGTGGCATCTTGTGTTTCAACTCTTATCTTCGAGAATTCAAGGATCTTTTGTCGGCTGACCCTAGCTATAACTATCTTGCATCTGTAGATGTCTTTATAAGCTATAAATTTGTAGTACTACTAAACCTTGTAACACATTTGCTATAAGTGGAAAACAATGCTTTTGTCCAAAAAAGAAAAAAAAATGTAAAGCCAAGTAATATTGAAGCTAAAATATCAACATTTGATTTTTTTTTCATACATATGTCACATACCATAAAACCATATATGCAAAGCAAATAAAAGATTCATGGGTCTAATATATATAGAAATATTTACTCAGATGTTAACCAAAAGTTCGAATATTACTAGAATATCATACATTTTTTAAAAATTACTCATATGTTTAGCGTCTTTGTGTAATTACAATTAACACCCTTGATTAGTTTTTTTTTTTTTAATCCATTTTTAATTAAGAAATGATTAACGAAAATTATGTTAATCCACGTCATTAAAAGAAAAACAAATTAAAGCCACGTCATTAACGTCATTAAGAGAACCCTTTCGATTTCCCTCTCTGTCACTGTTCATCTCCGAAAAAAAAAAAACTGAAAAAACTTTTTCTTTCTCCGACGGAGACGCGATTCCGACTAAGACTAAGAAACCCTAATTCCGGCCGAAACTCTTAACTCTCTCGTTCTCTCCGTCGCATTTCGTCTCTACTCAAGTCGGGACCTTTTACTTCGTCGCCTCACCTCAAGTCGGGACCATTTCGTCTCAACTCAACTTGTTTAAGGTATGTGTCGAATCTTTATTTTGGATTTTCCGACATTTTTCCCGCATCTAAGTTCAATAGCGAGTGATTTCCGTGATAGAAACTGTTTTCCGAAAACTATCGCGAAGAAATTGAGGGTTTTTATCGACGCTTATTACAGCTGATTTTCGCCAACGTTGATTTTCATATGGTGGCTAATTTGTTATATCTATTCGATTCCATGGCTGAGTTATTGTTTGCTTTAGACTGATTTATGATTTATCAATGCATCTATGGCTGAGTTTGTTTTATGGTGTGGCTGAGTTTGTTTTACGTTGTGGCTGAGTTACTCTATGCTTACGACTGAGTTATGGTTTATCTGCTCAACTGTGGCTGAGTTTGTTTTATGTTGTGACTGAGTTACTGTATGCTTACGGCTGATTTATGGTTTATCAGATGGCTGAGGTTATTTCTGAAGAACAACCAAGGGATTACCCTCCAAGACTTTACGCAGAAGGGGAGTCTATTCTAGAGAATAAATTGTTAAATCACAATATCAAGATGGGAGATGTCCCTGGGATTATAGAATCAATAGGACAAGATGCGTGGAATGAACTGAAGGGGTCACCTATTGGAATAATTGCTAAGCTAGCTGAAAGCCAATTCGTGTGGTCTGGTAAGACTGTACATTTTCTACTGTGTAGACAGTTAAGAATACACAAGAAGGAGATTTGGTTTCTAGTTGGTGGTCAACCTATCAGGTTTGGCTTGAACGAATTTGGTCATATCACGGGGTTAAACACAGGTTCAATCCCTACAGAAAAGTTTGAACCTAAAGCTGACTACAAAGCGTTCTTCAGTGAATTGAATGTGCCTGGTGGTGAAGGTCCAAAGTTAGATGAACTGAGGGCAGGATTACTAGTGTGCAGGACATGGACTCCTGAAAAGCGTAAGTGGTTGGGGCTGTTGACTCTTCAAGCCATTGGACTGTATGGCTTGCATCATAACTCTAGAATACCATTTGAAAGTGCGAAAAGAGTTTTTGATGAGGAAGCCATGAACACTTATCCATGGGGTCGGTCAGCATTTGAAGCCCTGGTTAATTCTATAAAGATGTTGAGGCCTGTTGGAAAGACGTACACCGTCAGTGGTATGGTTTACGTGTTACAGGCTTTGGCGTATGATTCAGTCAAATGCTTTGGAGAGCGATATGGGAGAGTAGTCAACAAGGATGAGATACCGTTGCTTCGTTGGGGTGGAAACCGTACACGTAAAACAATGGAATTGACCATTGCTGAAGATATCAAAGCGCATGGTGAGGTAAGGTTTAGGCTCTGTTATGAAAGTTACTGACTGAGTTATGAAAGTTACTGACTGAGTTATGTTTTAGTAATGGCTGAGTTATATTTTGTGATGGCTGAGTTATCGTTTTTGATGACTGATAGTTACTGACTGAGTTATGTTTTAGTAATGGCCGAGTTAAATTTTATGATGGCTGAGTTATCGTTTTTGATGACTGAGTTATGATTTATGCGCTGGCTGAGTTATAGTAGTGCTGGATAGTGATGGCTGAGTTATAATTATTGATTTACTAATGGGTTTTATAATCTCTTATGTTATAGCTGCGTGTGAGTAAATTGGTTATGAAGGATGATGTCAGAGAGCTATTTCATACGTGGCCAGATGAAGAAGAGGACCCAGCACTTGATAATTTGATCCGAGATATACATGAGGATAAATTTGTTAAAGGATATTGGGATGTGAAGAAGACTGAGAAGAAGAGGAAAAATGTAAATTCTAATGCAGCGGGTGACTCTGAATCTCCTGCAAAGAGGCAGAAAGTCCACAATGTCAAGGATGTGATCAACAGTGAGGGTTTAGGGTCTGGTGAAGAAGACCCTTGAGGATTTTTATAGGGTGATTGGCGGCGAATGGGATGTTCAGTCGTCCAAGAATGGGAGTTGGAAATTAACAAGCTTTTATTGTCTAGAATTGGTCCAATTTCTGAAGGGATAAAGTTGAGCAAATTGAAAGATGCGGTTGTGAAAGAATTTGACAATGCATATTTCTGGTTGGGGTCACCATGTCTAAGCTATTAGCCTCCTAATAGTATAAATTTCACAACGGGAGAGAGAACCCCTCTTATCCTGGTTACAAGTGTACTTTGGTTGGATTACTTCATCAATTTGTTTCAGGAAAACTAAGCTTTGAATTTAATTGTTAAGTTTGAAGAAATAAATAAATAAAAGATTATTAAAGAAGACATGGTAGGGTTAGGAGATGTAGGTGGTGTTTCTGGCATGAGGTGTAGAAAACGCAGTAGTTCATCATCAAGACACAGAGTTTTTAGGAATGCCGAATAAGTTGGAAGGGAGGCTTTGACTGCATGTTCTAAATCTCCTAAGATTTCGAAGAGTGCGGATCAAGAAGCTGAATTTGCAGAGATTGATGAAATAGAGATGATATAGAATAAAGATCTTGAAGAAGCTGTAACAAGTGGTACTGTTTGGAATATGACAACTAGTGATTGTAGTGAAGAGTATTATGATATAGACGAGGATAATGATGATGATGTATAATTAGAAGTAAGTTGATGATGAAGAGATTGATATACCTTTCTTGTTTGACGACACAAAATATGAGAGGGAAGATATCCCTGATCTCGATATTGAAGATGATGAGAAAGAGATATATAAATGGAATGTATATGCTAGTAAAGAAGAATATCAAATAGTCTAGGGTATCGACGCAATTAAGAATATGTTTCACAT
The DNA here is from genome assembly GCA_905216605.1 of Arabidopsis arenosa. Classification (NCBI taxonomy): domain Eukaryota; kingdom Viridiplantae; phylum Streptophyta; class Magnoliopsida; order Brassicales; family Brassicaceae; genus Arabidopsis; species Arabidopsis arenosa. The sequence goes on from LR999451.1 coordinate 23,184,069, forward strand.
TAAGTAGACTTGGACAAAGCAGTATTCGTTTGTCCTTAGTTGTTCTGATGAAAGGTGCGATTGGAGGATAATGGCGCATGAAATGAAGAACTGTGGGTACTACCAGATAAGGAAAGCCAATTTAGATCATACATGCGACATAAAAACAAGGAAATAATAAATGAAAAAGTCAACATCTAGAGTGATTGTACTTGTTTACAAAGCACAATACAGCCCGCCAACGAAAGGGCCAGTGCCAATGGATCTTGAGCAGTTGGTACTAGATGATTTGAGGATGACATTATTATGTAGTAAGTGTTGAAGAGCAAGGGAAAAAATTGTGGAATAATTTTTTGGTACGTATGGTGTCATATAAGACATTGGTTGAGTATTTGTATTTTTTGAAACTTGCTAATCCTGGGACAGTCACATATATGAAAATAGAGATTGAAGAGAATGAAAGACAAATGTTCTTATATATGTACCTAGTTTTGGGACAACGATAGAGGGATTTAGACATATGCGAAGGATTTAGTAGTGGATGAGACACATTTAAATGGAAAATACAAGGTGTTTTGTTGACAGTTAGTAGACAAGATGCAAACTTTCAGGTGTTCTCTTTGCATTTGCAGTGGTAGACAGTGAGAACGATAAGATTGTACATGGCTTTTTGAGAAGCTTGAGCGTGTTATTCCGGACAGCAAGAGCCTCATCATAATACCAGACAAGCATTAGTAAATGTATGTTTCTAAGAAGAATGTATTTTCACTGATACACCATGACGCTTGTATAGTACACTTAGCATGGAATGTGAAAACAAAATTCTATAACAAAAGGCTAGCGAATTTAGTTAAAAACGCATGATATGCTTATATATGGTCAGATCAACAACAAAAATAGTGAGTATGCTATGTATCTTGAGAAGATAAGTACATGCCACATGAGTATGGTATATTTTGGTGGAGATCGCTATAATCTCATGACGAGCAACATATTTGAAACTCGAAACAGTGCATTATGTAAAGTGATAGGGTCTCTTATTTTGTAGATAGTAAAGTTCATTCGTGCAATGTTAACATGATGGTTTAGTGAAAGGAGAATAAACTCCACGAAGCATACCGGGACAGTGACTCCAGAAATTGATAAGATAATGACGAAAAACCTGACTAATGTAAAAAGAAGCAAGGTTGGTAACGTTTCACGTTGGAGTTTTGAACTAGTGGGATTGTTCAACAGAAAGAATCATGTCTTGCTTGATTTTAAACAAAGTACTTGCAAGCAATATAATAAGTTAAAAATATTTTGTGGTCATGCTATGTTGGCATCCAACAGTGTTAGCCAATCATATGGGACCTTGGTGGGGGACTGTTACAAGACATAAACATGGGTTGCGATGTACATGGAGGTATAAATTTTGAGCTTAACATGAAAGATGTTATTATCTAGTATGATGTATAGAATCAGGATTTGTTCATCTAAAGAAGACCTAAAGAACTGAGAATTCCATCCTATGGAGAGTTTTCGGTGAGTATACGTTCTTAAATGTATCAATGGTAAAAGATTGTGGTGCATTGTGATGATGGAAATATGAATATTTATTTCTTATGTCAATGCACATATAAAAAACAGCTAAGGTGAAAATTAACAGGTGCTCAAGATGCAGAAAGACTGGCCACAACAAGACTATGTGTGCTAATCCCATATGCCGAGGGTTGTTTTTCTATCAAGGTAAAAGCGGCTCTATGAAGTGTGGAAAAACCAGCGTATGAACTTGGTTATGATCCTTGTTAAAAAAATCGCTAGGCACTAGTCGGGAGCTCGAGGTGGGCTTAGCGCCTAGCAAGAAAATCGGAGATTAAGCGGGGATTAATTGGGATTAGTTTTACGGCTATTTAATGTTTTTAAAACATGTTTATCCATATAATTTAAACTTTTATGTAATGTTGTTTTCAAAGTTACATAAAACACATGGAAATAACTATACAACTTATTTTAAAAAAAAAATTTTGTTAATGTAAACAACTAAATGTATATTGGTAGATCTAAGTTATTGTATGGAAAAAATATGTAATTATTATCACCATAATTTTTTATTTAGAAAACTCAAATGAAATCAAAATAATAATCCTACATTGATTTTTCAAAAAACCAATTAAGAGTTAAGTAAACGAGTAACCATATTAGACAAAAGAAGTAGGTGTTTAAACAATGAAGAAAGACAAAAAAAAAAAAACTCCAAATACACTCTTCGATTACTAGCCTCCACCACTTGTTTATGGTCATTAATTAGACATAAATTCCCAGAAATTAATACATCTGTCACAAAAAAAAAATTAAAAAATTGGCAAAACACATAAGTCCCACATCGAAAACTTGAAAAGAATCCCCACAGATGATGTATTATAAATACCTTCTCTCATCCCTAACTAAAGTTTATAATCTAACGGGCTATTACCAAGTTTAGGCCCAATTCGTTTAGGATTTGGGTCCAAAATTGTTCAAATTTTACATTTAATCGGCGATTTTTAACGCCTAATTGACTGGTAAATCGGTCAAACGATTAGTCAATCAGATTAGGGGTAAATCGCGGCGGTATACCTCCGCCAAGAGCCTAGGCCGCCGATTTTTTTAACAAGGGTTATGATTATGTATTTTTTTGTGGACGGTTAAATCGTCTCCTAAAAAAACAGTTAGATAGGGTGAAAGGTTGCCAAATAGTAGTGAAGTGGGTAAGTTACTTTTTGTGCACTCAAGATGTTTTTAATATGATGCAATATGAATTTGTATGAACATTGACCGGTTGTGGGATGATTGGGTAGTTTTTTTTGTATGATGCATAAAAAGTTATTTTTTGCGTCATACTGTTGTTTTATGTATGATTCAATATGAATTTAGATTAATGGTATAATACCTAACTTTAACGCTTATTATTACTAAATCAAGGTTTATCATATCTGAAATATATACAAACTTAATCAATCGAAAATGTCAAAGACATATGGTCATGCATATAATATATATATATATATATATATATATGAAATAATTCTTCTCAACATATTACTTTCGAAATGATAACATAGATTTTGAGCTTTCCTGCAATAATCCATGTCTGAAAACAAAAAAAAAAAGCCTTAAAATAAACATGACCGTCAATAGTGTATATACATACACACGTTTTGGTCTTTTTTAGTTGAGATGGGTCCTTGGTGGGCTGAATTGGGTCTCACAGTTGTTGTAATTGGAAAATAGAAATTTTGAATAGGTTTGAAATTAGTGTTAGAAATTAATGGACATTAGGTTGGTAAACATGTTTTCTGGGTCGATTATGACAATGTAATGGACTATAGAAGTACATTATGTAGAAAAGTCTTTTTGGTCCGAAAATCAATATGGAAAACTGTGTATAACTGTCAGAAGATGTATAATTGTGACAAGTGGTACAACTGTTATAACTGTTAGAAGTGATATAACTGGTACAACTAAAAAAAAATGTATAACTACTACAGTTCATTATGTACTAATGTAATTTTTTTTTTTTCAGAAGAATGAGCAATCTTACAATAAATAAACATTTTGATGATACATCATTCAAAAACCGAAGATACGTGTCAATGGAATCAAAGGGAATCTAGGCTAGGTTGTACAGTATATCGTTTAGGACGTCATCAGTGGAGGAGACAACTTATTTGGGGTTAGTAGATAAGATATGCATGAAGACTATGATAGATGAATCTACAAGAAATCTAAAATAAAGTTACATTCCATCGGGAGTTCAACCTTATACACAGTCATATATATTTTATCGGATGTTGATGTATATGTTTATTTAACCACGTTGGATAAAGAGCAAAGTAGAAGTCTCTTGCATGTAGAAGTCAGCAATGATTTGGAAATGATTAAGTTAAAGGAGCAACATTCGAGAGTAGAAAAAAGAAGTTCAGTTGGTGTGAATTATGGTGAGCTAATTTCAAGTGGTAGAGATAATGATTGAGCTATTATTGGTGTCATACTCTTTACGTAGAACAACTTCTTGAGCCTTTGGAGCCACTAAAAAATATTATCAGAGATGTTAATAATGGTGTTGATAGCAATGTGGATATGAGTATGGAGAATGATGGTATTCATGAATATGTTGAGAAGCAACGTGTTAGCCAAGAACCTAAGTTGAAAGTTCCGTGGGATGATATAGTAATAGGTTAAAAATTTGAAAGCAAGCATGAAGTACAATATTTAGTTGAGAAAGTATCAAATCTTAATTGTTTTGGACTATTTACACTCAACTGGGATACAAAGCGGTATGGGTAAAGTGTAATGAAGTATGGTGTAAATAGTATTTACGAGCTACAATGGTTAAGGATTCAACTCGTGTTTTGGTTTGAACATATTTCAAGTTGCATACATACTCTCGGTCGACTTCTACTACATGCATCAAAGGAAAGGTACACCACGTTTAGTTGCATCTGTGGTGCATGAAAATTATCCAGGTTAATTCAAGACCCCACCTCATCATTGCTCTTGTTCAAGAAAAACTTAGTGTGGAAGTGTTATACTTGACTACTTATAGAGGAAAAAAAAACTAGCTATTAGTGATATCCATGGCAGTCCAGTTGAGTGTGTCAAGATAGTTTATTCTTATTTTCATATGTTAGAGAAAGTTAATTTTGGTACAAAAACTAGTGTAGTATTAGATGATGAAAAAATGTTCAAGTACCTATTTGTTGCTTTGGAACCTTGCATTGAAGGGTTTAAAGTCAAGAGGAAAGTTATTATTGTGGATGCGACTCATCTAAATATATTATTGGAGGAACTTAGACAGTTGCTAAATGAGATGGAATCCGATTCATTTTGACAAATGAAGCAAGGTAATTCATCGTCCTATATTGTATTGATTTTTTTATATATAGATTAGGCAAGACTTGAGTATTGTATTGATTGCTTACTTTCTGTTTTTGTGATAAATGCTTGTTAGATGTGGATTACAACTGTCTACATCATATTTATTGACTCCTTAGTGTTTAATGCTTGGTAGTTTTATATTAGATAAAGACATGATTTTGACATTGATTGCTAACAACACAAGCCAGAACTTGATATGGCACACTTAAACCTAACCTTTTATATTAAAGGCTTCCTCTGTTGCTTAACACACCCCACAACACTTCAGTATTCTCTTTTCTTCTCTTTTCAATACCTACAAAAACTAGGATATGCAATCTATGAATCTATCTAGTCACTTTTCAGGCTTCATGGACCTCTTAAATAGTCAACCAAAAACTCACATCCTTGAACCCAATCCTTATGAGAGTGTTTCACCAAGTACAATACTTGGTGAAACAGAGTCCTTGTGTTTAGTACCCAATGTTCTTATGCTCCAAGTCAAGTTGAATACATATCTGAAGTTCGTAGATCAAAAAGGAAATTGTCACCCAAAGAAGATGTTGTGGTCATCAATGCGTGGCTAAACACCAACAATGATCCAATAGTTGGGAATGAGAAAAAAGCTGAAACCTTTTGGATACACATATCAGCTTGTTTTCCCTCAAATCCGAAGCTTGCTAGTCTTCCAAAGAGAGAGACAGATCACTATAAACAAAGGTGGGAGAAGTCAGAGGATGAAGCAATGGCTCGGCCTCTTGATGGTAAGGCATCAAATGCCAAAATTAAAAGCAATTTGACCAATACAACCACAAAAAAATGTCATCTTCTTATGATGGCATATGGTTTTGTGGCTAGTGCGGTTGATGAATACCTCCTGGTAGGTGAAAGCACTGCGATTTCATGCTTGAAATATTTTGTTGAATGAATCATATATTTCTTCGGAGATGAATACCTAAGAAGACCCACAATAGAAGATCTTCAACGACTATTCAATTTTGGACAAATACGGGGATTTCCTGGGATGATAGGAAGCATCGATTGTGTGCATTATGAGTGAAAAAATTGCCCCTCTGCTTTGAAAGGGAAATATACACGTGGATCTGGAAAATCAACAATCGTTTTTGAGACTGTAGCTTTACAAGATCTCTGGATATGGTATGTGTTTTTTAGACCACCAGGCACCTTAAACGATATCAATATTCTTGATCGCTCAACTTTTTTTTGATGATATATTACTATCTCGTGTAACATTTGGCTTACTATCTCACAAATGATATTTATCCTAAATGGTCAACTTTTATCGAATATATTCCGATTCCACAAGGTCAGAAAACATCCTTACTTACTACATATCAAGAAGATGCCCGTAAAGATGTCGGGCATGCTTTTGGAGTCTTGCAAGCTTGATTTGATATTATAAAAAATCGTCTCTTATTTGGGATAAGGTAAAAATAGGAAATATTATGAGTGCATGTATCATAGTACACAATATGATAGCAAAAGACAAACGAGATGGGCATACTCAGTTTGATGTATCAAAATTCACACAAGAAGAAGAAAAAAGAACTTCACAAGTGGATTTGACGTATTCTAAATAGAATAATTCTTGGGTTCGACTAGAGGTATAAACCTCTCTTATTCACCCCTCTTAATTAAGAGTAAATTTCGAAAATACTCTCTTTCTGAGTTTTCCTTTAAAAAATACACTATCTTTTTTCTCTTTTAAAAACCTTTTTCTATTATATAAAATTACTAAAATAACCTCACTCAAAATTTATTATTTAAAAAGAACTGATACTTAAAACAGAAAATCCATTATTGAAAAAGAATTACAAAATTTTGTGGTTAATCTACAACGGATGACTTGCACGTGTTGTGTGTTTGATATTGAGAAGATCCCTTGCAAGAACGATGATGCATTCAACAGTGCAACATGGTGAAAATAAGAGTGACAAGTCCAATGTATGGGCTAACACTAATTTGGCAAAGACAGTAGCAGCTTTAGATGAGTTAAAATTTGGATTCCCATCATCAGACGGGTTAACAACTATGTCAAACAAATGGTGGGGAAGGCCAGAGAAAGTTGGACGATGTTACAGGAATCTCAAGTATTTAGCCGGTTTAATTAATCTGGTTCACTTATCCGGTTTAATTACCTTATTTTGCAATTCAAGTCACTGGTTTGTTTAAACCATTGAAACTATCGTTGTCTGTAGCATTGGAGAAGCATTCACTTGTTACAAAGACACAAAAAACAACGTTTCTCTTCTACGTTTAACAAAGAACTCTCATGACTACCTCTAACAAAGAACATAAGAAAGTATCATAGAGTAACATGTATCGTAACGTAACATATATCGCAACGTATCGTAATGTAAAGTAAACAAAGTTCCTAAATAGAAGATTAATGTAAAGAAAAAATCCAATATAAAAGAAATTAAAGCTCAAACCAAATCCAAAAGAAAGAAAATAAAACAAAACTCAAACCAAATACAAAACAAGAAAACTAAAAGACTATCTTTTTAGATATTATATTGTTAAATTTTCTATATAAAATAAATAAATTGTCTTTATCTTAAAAAATAATTAAAATTTCAAAATTAGTTTATTCTTTTTTTTTTTCCTTCTAAATTTTGAATTTAATTTTGATTTACTAAAAATACAGCTTTATTTTAAATCTGGACAAAATTGTCATTTTCTATATTAAAAATTGTAGTTTTCATTAAAAATAGATGAAGGTGTATTTTTCAAACAAAAACTCATAAATATGGTAGTTTTCAAAATCTCCCTTTAATTATTTAATTAGAATTTACCATGTAATCTTATTAAAAATTAAAATAGTTATTAGTATCTAAATAAAACAATTAGATTAAATCATTTAAAGCACAAAATAAATTAATTGTAGGAAAGCAACATATAAATAGATGTTTTTAATAACCAAATTTTGCGTTTTTAATGATTTAATCTAATACAAGATCAAATCAATAGCCTTTCTCTATTGTTCTGTCTCCCTTATCTTTGTTGTTTCACTTTGTCTTCAGTTCATTTCGACCCTTGTTGGTCAAAACTTCGCCAAGATCTTGCGTTATAGGCTCACCTGATTCATCTCTGGCATCTCTTTGCTCTTCTCTAAGGCAGATCACTTCCCGGTGCTTCACCGGAGATCCTTTCACCATCTCCGCCTCTCCCCACCTTACAACCGTGTCACCCGCAACCTCTGCAAGTCTTGTGGCCCTGCCTCCATCTCCGTCATAGCCTTTCCATAAACTGCCTTTATGGCCTACTTCACTGAAGCATCCTCTTCGCCTTGTGGTGTAGCTGCTTCTCCGTCGTCTCTGTGTAAGATTCTGGCAGGATCTGTGCTTGGTGAGATCTCTTGGTTTGTCGGTGACTTAGATCTGTTTTTCGAGACCTTTAGTTTGGTTACCACACCGTTTCTCGTGGTGGTGAATCCTCCAGCTTTTGCAGCTTTTGTTGCGTCTCAATCCGACAACTATTTTGATGTTGTCGCTCGACCGGCCGGTCCCTCTGCATTCTCCTCCGATTTTGGCCTACCGCATCCCCAACCCCTCGTTGCTTTTTCACGCTGGTCCGGTGCTAGCTGCCGTTAAAGCTGCTGTTGTGCTCTCATTCACAAGCTCCATAAACGTCTTCTCACTTGCAAGCATCCAACCTTCCGATCTGTTCACTTGCTTTGTGGATAGGAGCTTTGTTTATGACTTTTCTTTAATGGGCAGTACGAACCCAGTATAAGTTGTCTTTCCTAGCCCGGCTGTTTTAAAGCCTTTTGTGATCAGCTTTTTATTCATGTTGCGAACTTGTCGAGGCCTTGAACAGCTTAATCTTTTAACATGCTCCACTAATGTGAGATCAATGTTCCAAAATTCCTCCTTGTTGGAGAGATCGCTTTCTACATCATTCTCCGCTTTGGAGAGAACATGCCCACCAATCTGCTCCTTTACGGAGATTATCTTTAAACACTCGGCTGTGATGGAACATCGAGCTATCATCTTTATTCAATTGCCTTTGTTGGCTAAAGAACTAGCTCCTTCATAGGAGATCCCGGTTATGTTTTTTGAATGTAAACCCTATCTTTTAGTTTACTTGCCTTGTTGTTCTTGTTTGCTTCAAGCTTGGACTCCTTAACTTCGAGTTTCCAGTTTGTTCGTGATTTATTCCCGTTCTAATTTTATTGAAAGTTTCGTGTTCAAACAAAAAGAATTAATTGTAGGGACTACTATTGTCATTCACGTCTCTCGCTTTAGTTTCCTTCATTTTTTTTTTTGTAAATATTGTCTTTCTTCCTTTTTAGTGGAAAAATAACAAAAAAGGTAAAACTTTAACTAAAATAAATGATAGTAGAGTTTCAACACTTCCATATGTTTTCCGCCTCTATATTCAAAATAATAAAATTTTACAATAAATCACCATAACTCTTGTCAAATTCCTACAAAATATAAGATTTCAAATCATGAAACATTTGATAGAAAACTCAAATATAAATAATAAGAATGAATTATTTACATGTAGCACTTGTGAGGAAAATGGCTCTATCGGTAAAGTTGAATTGGTGGTAGCAACAGATAACTGGATGTTGGGAGTAAAAGTTGAATCCTAAAGAATTTATCGATTTGATCTTGTAATTAAGATATATACATATATTGACGAAGTCACATTTTGGTGGAAATTGGACAAAAGCGAAAAAGAAGAATTATTTATCAAATACCTGAAACGATAATTTTCTCTTTGATGTACCACATTTTTCTTCATAGATTGCCTCGTCTCATAGTTAAGAATTAGTAGTATCCCTGTCTAACACTAATCCAAGAAAGTCAGCCAGAATCCATCTGCTAATTATGGAAGAAAGGTGGATTTATAAGTTAAGTTATCGAAAATTTGCTTTTTTTTTTTTAGAAAATGATTGTTCAGAGGATAATCTGTATCTCTTCATCACATGTCAAGATAAAATATCTTGGGTGTATGTCAACTTACTGAGTACATGTATAGATCAAATGAATTTTGTTCGATTTCGATGAGGTAGTCAATTTCAAAAAAAAATTCATTGCATGGATATTTATCAAATCCAATATTAAAAAGGCAAAAAATACCCCGCTAAGTAATTTTGAAGTAAATTCAAATTCTCATTTCTAGTTCCGAAATGAGCTACTAACCACTATGCGTCTATTGTATATATATTTAATATATATATGTAGATAGATTTTATTTACCTACCGACTCAGTCATGAATTAAACCAAGACAGCCCTTTTAACTCAGTGGTAGAGTAACGCCATGGTAAGGCGTAAGTCATCGGTTCAAATCCGATAAGGGGCTTTTACGTTCTTTACTTTCTAATAGTCAAAATTTCATTCGAAAGTGTATAATTTAATTTCTAATTTTGTTAATTTTATTCTAATAAATTACATTCTAATAATAACTAATAATAAAGTTAGCGAGTAATTTAAAAACTTAAATTGAACATTTTTATATTATAATACAATAAATAATGATAAGTCGTCTCTTGAATCGCCAAATATATATTCTTTTTTTTTTTGATTTGTCGATAGATTAGAAATCGACAAATCAAAAAGAATTTATTGAAAGTTTCGTGTTCAAACAAAAAGAATTAATTGTAGGGACTACTATTGTCTCATTCACGTCTCTCGCTTTAGTTTTCTTCATCTTTTTTTTTGTAGATATTGTCTTTCTTCCTTTTTAGTGGAAAAATAACAAAAAAGGTAAAACTTTAAACTAAAATAAATAATAGTAGAGTTTCAGCACTTTCATATGTTTTCCGCCTCTATATTCAAAATAATAAAAGTTTACAATAAATCACCATAACTCTTGTCGAATTCCTACAAAATATAAGATTTCAAATCATGAAACATTTGATAGAAAACTCAAATATAAATAATAAAAATGAATTATTTACATGTAGCACTTGTGAGGAAAATGGCTCTGTCGGTAAAGTTGAATTGGTGGTAGCAACAGATAACTGGATGTCCGGAGTAAAAGTTGAATCCTAAAGAATTTATCGATTTGATCTTGTAATTAAGATACATACATATATTGACGAAGTCACATTTTGGTGGAAATTGGATATAAACGAAAAAAATGAATTATTTATCAAATACCTAAAACGATAATTTTCACTTTGATGTACCACGTTTTTTCGTTTCAAGAACATTCAAATATCGACCATGGGGTCCAACGGTTTTATTCTTTTGGTCGTCCAACAGTAGCTTTTTTTTTTTCATTCCACGTGCATTTAGAACTTCCTCGTCTTCTTATTCACTTTCTACATGTTCAACATATGAAGTTGGGAGCATCCATGCATTAGCTTTCACAAGTTTTTTTCTTTTCTTTCAATTTTATAAGCAACTAACATGCAACTTTATTCTCAAACATCGTCAATTCTACATGTTCAGCAGCAGATGCAATCTCATAGAAATTGCACCATAAATGGCTATAACGCTTTCCAATCAATTGCATTACTGTTCCATTAGATGTTTCTGAAAAATAAGAAGATATGTTTCGTGATTTTGCCTCTTTACTCCATCGAGTGAAGATGTAGCTAGATGTAATTCTTCTAACATCCTTCTTATCCAATACTTTCAATGCATGAGGACATAAGATCCCATCAAAAGAATACTTCATGCAACTACATTATATGTTTGGTTTGTAGCATCATAATCAACCAAATGCTCTCGCGGTCCACCATGATAAGATACTTTATGATATAAGCCTCAATGGGTGAAGCTTCGAGATCGGCCAAGAACATTTCGTAGAAAGCTGAAAGCTCTCTCTACCAACCAATGCATTTGATGGAGTGAAGGTTTGATACATCGATGGCTGAAAGCTCTTTCAACAGATTAAGAGATCAATGGAATGATAGTGGAGTGAAGTCGTACCACACGGCTGGGGTGAATCTCCGTGATAAAACAACGATTTCTCTTGCTTTAGGAGACGGCGCGGCTCGACAAGAACAAGAGGGAGGCGATTTTTCCCTTAAGAAAATTGTATATTTTTATTTCATCAAGCGTGGAAAATACATAAGGTTTTTGTGGTGGTTTTAAAAGCACTCCACGGCCACATCAACCTCTTACAAATCAAAAAAGAAAAAAAAAAGGAAACAAAAAAACAATCAAAATACAATATTTGTTTGTAAAATAAAAAAAAAAAAACTCTCCTAAACCAAAAATAAGAAGAAACATGCACGAACAAATGGTTAGAAATCAAATAAATTGATTGAAACACTTACCTGGCTTAGAACAATTCTTAGGTTCACCCCTAGGGATGAACCCAATTCATTCACCCCCTTTTCAAATATCGACCGTGGAGTCCAACTTTTTTGTTCTTTGGTCGTCCAACAGTAGCTTTTCTTTTAATTCCACGTGCATTTAGAACTTCCTCTTCTTCTTCCTCTCTTTCCACATGTTCAACATTTGAAGTTGGGAGCATCCATGCATTAGCTTTCACAAGTTCTGTTTTCTTTTCCTCCAATTTTTTAAGCAACTCACATGCAGCTTCATTCGCACACATCGTCAATTCTACATGTTCAGCAGCAACAGATGCAATCTCACGGAAATTGTGACATAAATGGCTATAACGCTTTCCAATCGATTGCGTTACTGTTCCATTAAATGTCTCTGAACGATAAGAAGATATGTTTCGTGATTTTGCTTCTTTACTCCATCCATTCAAGATGTAGCTAGATGGAATTCTCCTAACATCCTTCTTATCCAATACTTTCAATGCATGACGACGTAAGATCCCAGCAAAATAGTACTTCATGCAACTACACTGTATCGTTTGGTTTGTAGCATCGTAATTAACCAAATGCTCTCGCGGTCCACCACGATAAGATGCTTTGTATTCATACACGATCTCAGACTTACTGATTTTTTAGCAACATAATCACCGATAACTGTATATTGCTTCTGAAACAACTTAAAAACTTCGGGTGTATACACCTCCTCTGCATGTTGCAACATCTCTACAGTAGCAGATAATACCGAAGAGGTATGCATCATTTTGAAGTCAGCATTTAACTCGTTGTATCGCCGATCATCCAACACTCTCTCATAGTGTTCAAAGAAGGACAACAAGTCATAACTACTCTTCAAGTATCTTTTCAAAATATTATTCATACTTTCAGTACGTTGTGTGCTCACCATATCTGCTGTAAAAGTATGACGTCCATATACCATTGCCCATTTTTATCTCACCTCAAACATATTCTTTAACCATTTATTCTCTGTCAAATTATGCTTATTGAGCATATTACTCCATGCCAATAACCAGTCTTCTTCTTCCTCATGGTCATATACACAGCTTCCAAAGTCTGTGGCAAACTGTCCTGGCCCATGAAATACATGACTCAACTTTTTTGCAGCATTTTGGTAAATATGCCAAACACATAACCTATGTTTTGTTTCAGGAAAAATCTTCACTATTGTATTCGCCATTGATGCAGATTGGTCAGTAAGAATAGTTTTTGGTTGTTTTCCAGACATTGCTCCAAGAAAAGTCTCGAAAAGCCACTTATATGACTCAGTGGTTTCATCATATAAGAGAGCAGCACCAAACACTATAGTTTGCTTATGATGATTGACCCCGATAAATGGAGCAAATGGTCTATCATATTCATTGGTCTTGTAAGTTGTGTCAAAACAGACGACATCTCCGAAAAGATTATAATCACTTATAGACCGATCATCTGCCGAGAAGATATTCATGATCATATCGTCTTCATCAAGTTGCATTGAATAAAAAAAAAGATGAATTATCCTCTTTCTTCTTTTGAAAGTATTCCAAAACTGCTCCAGCATCTCCTTTTACCATTTTTTCCATTCGCTTTCGATAAATGTAATTACGATAGTCTTTCTCCAAAAACCCCAGAATTTCTTTCCCTCCAACTTCTCTACTCATCATTTCAACAGTTGATTTTATTGAAACTCCTGACATTTCGGCATCATCAGCATGTTGTATTTGAGCGACAGAGAACATCCGGTTTCCCTTCAGCAAATGCTTCATAGGCGTCTTCACTAAATCATGGTTATGATTCTGGTTGAAAGACACAATATTATATCTTCCCGTCCTCTGAAGGTAGCAAGTCATATGAACTTTACAACCACACCGTGTAATTGGCTTTGAATAACATGTCTTGATCTTAGGTTCCTTCCTAAACGCTTCTTTTGAGCAAACATAGAGAAGCCTTACTACTTTATTATTTTTTTTCTTTCTCTGTTGCTTCCTTACATTGAAACCATGTTCGCCTGCAAACTTTTTACAAGCTTTATGAGCAGTTTCATTAGAACTAAACTCCATTCCAATACACAGTTCATCTTTCTTCTCTTCAGTTTTAACGTAGTTCTCTTTGTTGACTATATCATCTTTTTCTTCTTCGTATTCACTGACTAAAGCTTCGTCTTCACTGACTGAAGCTTCATTTTCACTGACTGAAGCTTTGTCTTCACTTACTGAATCATATTTTTCCTCATCACTACTTTCCATTGCAATCTGCACTAATCAATATATTATTATTATTATATATATATATATATATATTTCTATTATGTTATATAATTTTTGCCAATAAAACAAAAAAAAATAGCACGGTACGATCTTACGACCAAAAAAAAAATATGAGGAAGAAGAACAATTCTTTTTGTGGTGCAACAAAAAAAAATTGACAATTCAAAACTAAGTTAACAAAAAATAGAATACAAATAAAACCATACCAAACAAAAAGAATAATTCACGTACTAACATGATTAGAAAACACAAACAACGTCCTGCTTATGTGATATTCAATACATGAACCTAATAGATAAAAAATCTTCAATTGACTAATTTTCAAACTAAGAAACTTTGATGTAAATATAAAAATTATTTTGACTTACGTTTAAATTATGTAGAAACTTGAAACTCTTTCCTTTGATAAAACTAATCTCTTTTGATGTTATGTGAGAAGAAGAATAGAAAAAAATTATGAATAAGGTTAGGGTTAATGACTTTATATACAATTGAGATTTAGGGTTTTTTATTGACTTATTAAGTTTTTTTTTTCTATTGGATTTAGGAGTCTTACGTGAATGAGAGAGTTAGTGGCCTCCACAATTAATGAAATTTTGATTTTTAATGATTAAATCTGATTATTGTTTTTGATAATATTTATTATTTTAATTTCTTTAATTAGATTAAATGATAAGTTTTGATTGGTTAATAAAAAGGGGGTGACGGAGAGGGGTTCACCCCTAGGGGTGAACCCAAGAATTGTTCCCTGGCTTAAGGGTTCGTTAAAGTGGTAATGGAACAGCCGGCTTGAGCTATGAACATAGGCCATGGTTCATGGTGTGACGAAAACAGATGGTCTCTTGCCTCAGCTTGGTGATTTTCTTCCAAGTTGTTGACTTGTTGTTAGTGTTCATCACATGTAAAGCTTGCTTCTTCCACTGATACAAGTAGCTTGCCTTGACCATCTTCTATCTTGTTTGGAAAGTCAGTCTTGGTGTCGAGCTGTAGACAATAAGTCGTTTGGTGCATGATACATAACGTCAAGTAGTTTCTCGATGAAGGCATTGAACTTGTTATGTAGGGATCGAATCCTTTACTGGGTCATTGGTAGGTTTGGTACGAACGGTACGTTAGCTGTTTCATGAGCTGTTGGTTTGGTGGCCGGAGGTAGTTCGATGTCCTCATCACTTTGTATTCATACACTATCTTAGAATTATTGATTTTGTTTTTGGCAACATTATCACTGATAACTGTATATTGCTTCTATAACAACTTAAAAACTTCGGGTGTATACACCTCTTTGCATGTTGCAACATCTATACATTAGCGGATAATACCGAAGAGGTCTGCATCATTTTGAAGTCATCATTTAACTCGTTATATCGCCGATCATCTATCACTCTCTCATAGTGTTCAAAGAAGGACAACAAGTCATAACTACTCTTCAAGTATCTTTTCAAAATATTATTCATTCTTTCAATAAGTTGTGATGCTCACCATATATGTTGTAAAAGTATGACGTCTATATATACCATTGTCCATTTTTCTCTCATCTCAAACATATTATTAAACCATTTATTCTCTGTCAAATTATGCTTATTGAGCATATTACTCCATGCCAATAACCAATCTTCTTTTTCCTCATGGTCTTTTTTTTTTTTGTCATCTTCTTCCTCATGGTCATATACAAAATTTCCAAAGTATGTGGCAAACTGTCCTAGCCCATGAAATATATGACTCAACTTCTTTGCGGAATTTAATTAGGTATATATGCCAAACACATACCTATGTTTTGTTTCAGGGAATACCTTCACTACTACATTTGCTATTGCTGTAGATTCGTAAGTAAGAATAATTTTTGGTTGTTTTTCATATATTGCTCCAAGAAAAGTCTTCAGAACCCACTTATATGACTCAATAGTTTCGTCATATGAATATAAAAAAATACAATTTATTTCTATAACTAACAAAAATTTAAGGTAATATACATTTAGACAATTTCTTACCTTTGTTGTACCAAGAGTATCATACAACTCCGAAATAGGAAAGTCTTTCATACTACTTGGTTTGAATTTCATCTTGCACATTCTAGGGCACTTAGGATTTGCTTCTCTAACATGTTCTCTGAATTCATTCATTAGATTTGGGATGACCTCAAACGCTAGAAGCTACAAACAACAACAAAACATTCAAACAGTAGTTATACAAAATTTTCTAGTTGTACCTAGTTCATATATCATAAACAGAAAATCCATATTCAAATTATATACCTTTAGAGGCACCACGAAGCTAGGAAACACCCATTATGCGCTCAATAATCCATCAAAGTGGTCCACAAGATGAAAAATATCTTCCATATTCTCATCAAATGCTAATCGACCACATGAGAATGTTTTACACCATTCTAGATCTTCCATGGATTTAAGAAAGAAGTCTTCTACAGTGTTTGCTTGTTTCCCTGTTTTTCTCTTCCCAATGATCACGTTGCATAGGAAGAATAGGATCGTCATCTTCAAATGGTCGGGAGTAGATCTCTTCATTGAGAGTAGCATGTCCTTCACTTTCGCATATGCTACTGTTGTAGTAGTACCAAAATGTTTTACCCTTTGCTGCTAAGTGCTTTATAGTTTTTTGGATAAGAATGGCATTGTAAACCATAGATGAGTCAAATTTTTGGAGAAAATAGAGGATTGGATCACTGTTGACAACAAACCAACATTTCTTCTTCTTATCAACACAAGCCGTGCGTAGAAGAAGTATCCACATGGTCATCACCTTGTGATTTGAATCCGTGCATATGGAAGAAGTGCTTGAACTGTGGATGCTCCAAAAACCATTTCAACTCATCATTAGCTCTGTTTTTTCATTATCTTCTGGATCCTTATCGTCTCCAGACAACTCTTCTTCTTTGACTAGTACTGGTTCTAAAGGTAAATAATCTTCACGCTCGTTCGGGTTCTTTGTACGTGCCATCTCGGATTTGGACCTCTTTCAGACCTAAAAACAAAACCAACAGTCGGACATAAGTAATCAAGAACAACATCTCGGATTCTAGATTATGAAAAACAAAATTGTAGAGAACAAATTGGGTTTCTTCAATTATTTTATTCTAATCCGAAATTTCATTTGAATTCCCAATAAAATCGAGATAAAAGACTTATTTCACTTACAAAGAAGGAGAAAGACGTCAGAATCGTAGGAGGAAGACGAATTCGAGATGTCGGGATCTTTAGTTTCACGGTGGAGTTTGGTTCCACGGTGTAGAGGATGGATGAGTTTGGGTTCCGATGAGTGTTTTGGTTTTGACTAAAGCGATTTCAATAACATCAAAGAAATATGGTTTTATGAGTTTCGACCCGGATTGAAGAGAATTCGGGTTTTTTAACCCGTTTAGTCTTATTGGGTTGGTAATAAAATCAAAATATCAGGGTTTTAGATGTCTTTCATCTTTTTAATTTTCTAAAAATCAAAATTAAATTAACTTTTAAGAGAGAAACATTTGAGAAAATTTTCTGTGGATGAGTTGTTCCTGAGAAGTTATCCATGTAACTGGTCTTTTATCCAAAATTTTGACAAATGTCACACAAGATTGATTAGGTGCTTATCAACAAGATTATCTCCTTATCATGATTAAGCTTTAAAACGAAATGCTCATCTCTTGACTAAGACTTGACTTCAATGGCGATTCTAAAACCCTAAGCGAAATTCCAAAGATGACTGAAGATCACATTGCGGAGGTGAAGTCTCTAGAGGCGTTGATTGGTGGTTCTTTCCCGACGATTCTCTCAAAACTATCTTCGTCTTCTCGTACAATTCCGACGAACAGAGATTTCCATTCTCTCTACAAGTCCGACGAGTTCAAGCGTCCGATCGATGAGATAGCTCGGACCTCGCAGTGTGTTCTTGAGACGATTGGTGGTAAGAAATCGATGACATTTCCAGGTGATGATGATGCGTATGAGTCGTTGGTTAAAGTGAACGATGAGATTCTCGAGAAATTTGATGATTCCATTGATGAGTTCAAGAGGAATCGAAAGATGGAGGAAGATTCTAAGAAGGCAATTGATGTGAAAGTAGCTGAGAGTGATAAGAGATTTGAGAAACATGGCAAAGCAAAGGCTCCGTTTCATTTGCCAACGATAACAAAGCCTCAAGAGGAGTATAAGATTTTGGTGGACAATGCAAATAAACCCTTTGACCATGTTTTGTTGGAGAAGAGTGAGGACGGTCTTCGGTTTATTCATCCATTGGTTAGTCTAATACTTCGTTTTGTTTCTTTCGATTTTGGTGTTGATTCGTAGGTGTCTAGTGTAATATCTCTGAGTGTGGAACTGTAATCTATGATTGTTTAGGTTACCTTTTCTGTATGTGATTGTGGTTGCATCTGCGTGCTCGTTTTGATATATGTTTGTAATACTATGTAGGAGAAACTTTCGGTGATGGACTTTGTCGATAAAAATCTAAGCGAGATTATTCCTGTTAAGCCTCTCCCATTGGAAGAAACTCCATTCAAGCTTATTGAAGAAGTCAAAGATCTCGAGGACTTAGCTGCGACATTGCAAAGTGTTGAAGAGTTTGCTGTAAATTTCCTTCCTTTGATTGTTTTTAGTCTAATGTGCAATGCATTTTTGGAATGTGACAGTTTTTGGTGGAGGCTCTTAGAAGTTTGCTTGTGTAATGAGAATGAGAATTCTGATTATACTAATCTTTCCTTAAAGTATCTGTGTCTCCAGTATATTAAGTAGATATAGAGAACTTAATTTATGAGTTAGGATGCTGATATCTCTTTCCATTTTTATTGGTATATCTTGTTCATCTTTCTCGCTTAAGTTTATTGTCTTTTATTCCTTTTGTAGGTTGATCTGGAGCATAATCAGTATAGATCTTTTCAAGGATTAACGTGCTTGATGCAAATCTCCACCAGAACCGAGGATTATATTGTTGATACATTCAAGCTTTGGGATCACATTGGTCCTCATCTAAGGGAACTCTTCAAAGACCCTAAAAAGAAAAAGGTTTTCTCCAAAACTCGCTAAGTTCTTTTCTATATAATCCCTAAAGTACAATTATTGCAATATGAAAACATTTAATTTAACTAGGTAATGCATGGAGCAGATCATGATATTATTTGGCTTCAACGGGACTTCGGCATTTATGTCTGCAATCTTTTTGACACAGGACAGGTTTGATTTCTGGTTATTTTGTTTTGGCGATGCCATGTTTCTTGTAGGCATAGGATATCAACTTAACAAAACACATTAGGGAAATGTAGAAGGATGAAAACAATTGATTGGAATAAAGTAAAACTTAATCTTTTTTTCTTTGTTTTCTGTCCCTGCATTCCTTTAATGATGTTCGTATTGTGGCTATTAAACGATAGCTTTAGTTTGAACTTTGAAGGTTCTTAGGGTCTAACGTATTATTAAAATCTTAAGCAGTATCTCGATTTTTTTTCTGTTAGGCCTCAAGGGTGCTAAAGCTGGAGAGAAAGAGTCTGGAATTTCTTTTGAAGCATTATTGTGGAGTTGCTGCAGACAAACAGTGCATAACAATCCAATCTTGATTAACTTTTGTTCTTTTGCACTCTCATCTTCTCACTCTTCGTTCAATTTCTATTTTGCCAATTGGCTGCAGATACCAAAATGCAGACTGGAGAATACGACCCCTTCCAGATGTAATGACAAGGTTGGTATATTCTCTTTCTAGTCACTCTCGTGATTGTTTTGCATCGGTTGAGTTGGGCTAACACATTTGCATATGATGGCAGATATGCTAGAGAAGATACACATTATCTTTTGTACATTTATGATGTAATGCGAATAGATTTGCACACAATGGCAAAGGAAGATGAGCAATCTGACTCTCCTCTGGTAGAGGTAACCATCAAAGTCTCCCGAATTCTATGGGTATTTATTGTCTGGATTTTGATTTAAGGGCGACTGATAGAGTAGAGAGGATGCTATACTAAAAAAACACCCAACTTAATTTAGAAAACAAGGAAATACATGATTACCTCCCAAAACAAGAGACGTGACTCTTATTCCCTAAGATTTCACCCTATAAATCAGTATTTAATAGAAATCTTATGCATGGCTTATTAAACACAGAACAATTCTTCCTTCTCGGTCCCTGCTTTAACTTTCTGATGTTTTCTTTGATTTTTCTAACTGATCCTGATGTCTCTTTGTCACGTATACGGTATACCTTCCATATCTTATTACATGGTCGTTGGCACATGAAGATCAAGCAGCAACTCATTTATATCCATAATCTTATGTATTCTATTGCGTCCAGTGGGTCTATGGTTGGGCTTCTACAATTTTTAATAACCATTTTGACAAAGTTATATCAATGCTAGCAGGCATACAAGGGCAGTTATGACGTGTGCATGCAACTATATGAGAAAGAGCTTTTGACTGGGGATTCATATCTTCGCACTTATGGGTTTGTTGCTTATTGTCCCCCTCATGAAAGAAAATATAAGCTTAGTTTTATTTGTTGCCAGGTGTCCCTGTTTTTTTGGCTATCCCGTCAATCGTTTTCTTGCTTTTATATGGAAGAGCAGTACCCTATTAGATTTAAAATTTTATGCAATGCATGGCTTATTAACTTCAAACTAATCTGTATTATGTGTTTCAATTTTGGCATTTTGTTAGGGTTAGGTCAGGTAATCTCAATGCGGTTCAACTTTCCATTGTTGCGGTATGTTCTCAACTTGCGTAATGTTCCAAGTCACCCTTCATCTACCTTTCTTTTTACCATATGAAGCTTACATAGTAGTTTCTGAGCTGCAGGGTCTTTGTGAATGGCGGGATCGGATTGCACGTGCAGACGATGAGAGCACCGGTTATGTATTAGCAAATAAAACTCTTTTTGACATAGGTAGATAATTTACTATTTCATCTCGAGGTTCTTGGATATTTCTCGGTGGTTCCTAACTTGGTGTAACTCGTTTTGTTAAATAATAGCCAAGGACATGCCAATTACTACTGCTCAGTTGCGCCGGTTGTTGAAGTCAAAGCATCCTTACATCGAGCGTAATTTTGACGCAGTGATCAGTGTCATCAGACGATCAATGCAAAATGCAGCGGCATTCGAGCCAGTTGTTCAATCTTTAAAAGATTGGCGTCCTGAAACAGTAAGATATTTATTATGTTATGAATTGTTATTCCTTTTGGGTTTCTTTCTGTTTATATAAGGACTAAGAAAAATATGTGGTTTTGGCAAATGATTGGTGTTATCGAGTAGATTTGTTATGAAAAATATGTATTTTAAAACTGTAGGTTTTTAGTTAAGAGGTATGTGCTTACGTGCTTGGGGAAAAGCAATTAGCAGTGATTATATAGGATGCTTTCTTGATTGAATTGATTAGGTCATAGAAACTAGGTTTATTAGGAACTAAATCTTCCACCCTTCAATAGCATGTGAACTGGCAAAAAAACTATAAGAGGAGAGTTATTTGCAAGTGTTGATTGCTAATCCAAACGTCTAGTAGTTTGATGGTGCAAAACCTTGAGATGTTTCTTAATAGCGATGAGTCATGACTGTTTTATTATTCCATGCACTTGATATTATTTATAGTGAAAATTTTCTCTTGACTTTTCTTGATTTAGGTGGTTGAAATGAATATTGAACCTAAGATTGAGAAAACATGCACAGAAGCTTCATCTTCTTCTCTGAGTTTAAAGAAGTTTTCTGTGGATGATTCAAAGAAACAAAGCAGCAGTGGTTTTGGAAATTTGCCGTCAAAGAGAAAGTTTGAGAGCGACAAAAAGGTGAGGCTGTTATATAGTGTGTGAAGTGAACATTACATAGAAATTTGTAGAAAACTGCATCAATTGATTACAATACTAATTGGCCGAAAAACAAGTTGCAGGTAAAAGAAGAGGTCAAAGCGTCCAAGTCAAAGCCAAATGAGGTAATCATAGTGGTGGATGATGATGACGATGACGATGATGAGTCTTATAAACAGAGCTCGGAAACCGCTGATGCTTTGAACAGAGTTTCAGAAACACCTTCTAAGGGATCACTATCGATGACTCAAAAGCCGAAGATATGTAATAAGGAGATAATAGTGTTAGACGATGATGATGAGTCAGAGAATGACTCGGAAAGCAGAGAAGAGGAAGAGATGCGTAGGAGAAGTGAGAAGCATAGGAGATTCATGAATATGAAACGCGGCTTTCTTAACATTTAGAGCCCTTTCATTAGCTTTTGTGGTACATTGTGCAATGTTTTGGTCGCTATTCTCAGACAATAGACAATCTATCTTGACTTGTATTGTATGTGTATACAACAAGTAGACATATGTTTAATATATGTTAATTGAATTTTTGATTAACCAGAAACGAAACATTGCAATTAGTGAAAGCAATCATTTTTGTATTTCTTATATACAACTAGAGAATAGCACGCAGGTTGTACCACTGGCAAATCCAGACTTCTCTGGACCAGACACATTTTTTTGTGGGTTAGGGCAACTATTTAAAGAAAACACTACAGGCTATTTAAATATAACACAGAGCTTACATCTAATTTTTTGGAGAGTTATGTAAATATTTTATGATTGTTTATACTTTGTAATTTTTAGTCGCTCTTGCTTTCATAAACAAAACTAAAATTACTTGTTTAAAATTGAGCAAACTACTATCTATATTAGTATGTTTGAAGTTTATTTTGTACCGGTGGATTAAAAATATATCCGAGATTTTTGGTACCCGATCCGATACAAATTTTCTTTCAAACTCTTACACCGGATATTTCATATTTTTCTTTGGATCGGGTTATAAGAAACCGAACTCTTAGACCCGATATTCCATATTTAACAATATATATATTAGAAGAATTGGTTAAGATTTAAAATTATGATTTTTCTATAATCTTTGTTTGATTTTTTTTAACTGTTTTGAATCATCACATAATACATAAACTTAAGAAAAATCTCAATTTTATTTTATCCATATATTTTGATTCAAAATTTAAAAGGCGGACATATATTACCCAATTGATGAAAAAGATGTGTGTTTAACGTTCCACATCGGCTAAAATTTTTAGACAATAATTCAAAATCATATTATAAATAAGATCAAAATGAATCCAAATCCGAATGAATATGAAGCTTACCTTAACAAGCATCCAAATTTAAAAGTTTGTATACAGTTTAATTTGGTCTTAGTTTAACTGTTTAATTTTACCGGAAATATTAGATTTTAAATTTTTATAAAGTTTTAAATATTATAATTGATATATCTAAAATCAATAAAAAATTTGTAATATTATGAACATTTGAACAATTAAAAAAAAACATGGTATAGATAATATTGCTGGACCGGGGTATATGGTGGGACAGGTTTGAATCAACATTAATAAAAATTTAAAATATCATTAACCCGCCGCTTCAATACGAATTAAATCTTTAAATTATTATTTTAAACACCACCAATATTAGACATATCAAATCAGCCTGATTTAGATACGATTGCAAAAAACCAAAAATGTCCCGTGATATACTCTTACTTAATAACAAATGTAAACTATAAAATAGTAATATCTTATAAAATGATATAATTTGCACATTTTTATATATATCAAATAATTATTAAATTTTAAAAATCACTACTTTTAGAAAAAAAAAATCTTCCCGCCGGTTAAAATCTAGTATGTTTTAAAAAAATTTGTTTTTATTGTTTACAAACCATACTAATAAAGATAACGAACAATATTATAAAAACAGTGATATACTATAACATGATATAAAATTAACCAAATAAGGGTTCTACAATGTTTTTCTATTATTATTCCATTTCTAAAAAATAATGTTTCCGAGTTTAGATAAGTTTGTCTTACTTTATTAAAGAATATCGAAACATAGAATTTCTAAAACTAAAACCAAAAGTAAAAAAAATACGAAATCTCATACAATCTAAAGTTAAGGAAATATTATTTTAAACTAGATAAAATGAAATCCTAACAGAGTATATATTTACCTTTCTTCTATTACATCACCACTAAATTTTTTTGATCAATTTCTATTTCAACTACGTGCAACATATGCGATTATATGAACAGATTTCACAAATAATGATACCACAACGTAGTTTCTCAGTAACACTCGTATCCATAACGGACGTTCTCCATGTACAACATCTCCTTGATGGATATGCTCTCCCGCATCATACATGCAATACTGCAGAACGGCTCTGCCTACGCTCTGCCTACAGTAGAATATACCTTATGATAAGATTTACATCATTAATCTGCAACCAAATTGCATTTTTTAGGAATCGAACCTCATACTTAGTGTAGAAACCATTAACCATTGGTCAAGAAACTTTCACATTTTAAAGGTTTTAGGAGGAAAATAAAGCTAGTTAAACTTTGAACACGTTTAATAAACTATAAAGAAAACAACGGAGGAGACATAAAAATAGGGGAACTCTAGTTTCATTCTTTTAAATTGATAGTACGAGGAATATTTTTTCGATGAGCAATAATATGTAAACTATATGGCGAATTGCAAAAATACCCATATTTGATAGTATAACTAAAAATATATCATTACAATTCAAAGAATTAAGAAACTAGCATAAGGGATGGGTAGACATGTCAATTAGGACAAAAATCTGCTGGCCGGCCCAGCCCAGCCCAGAAAAATATCGGGCTCAGCCTTAAATATATGTGTCCAGATAAAAATCGGGTCTTCCGGCTAAGCCTGTTCGGGCCAACGGGTTTTTTGGTCTTAGCCCGACTAGGCTCGGACCGGGCCGGAAACCCCTTAAAAAGATACTTTGATTTTTTTTTGTGTTTTTTTTTTAACGTCTGGATTTATTATTTATTGAACCTTATGAGAACTGTTACATTGACGATTCTACCATAGACAATTTCTTCTAACCCTTATTAGATTCACGACAAACGACAATTTCTTCTCCATGCTCTTGACGGATACCTTTAATGATCCACGACCTGACGAGACTTCCCTATCTGCGTAGAATCACGGCGAACAGCTCTAATTATACATCGCTGAAGATCTCTTGTTTACATATTAGTTTAATTGAAAGATTTTTAAGGATTTATTTAGTTAAGAACCCTAACCCTAGTTTTAATGGTGGCGTACTATAAATCTAAAAGCAAAATTGGTTCTCAGGGGACGCTTTCATTAACCTTCGCCGTCTTTCAATACGTACGTACAATATCTTTAACAAATCATGTTAGTCAAATTATTTTTTTAATAATGCATGAAGATTATTCATTTGGAACAATGAACGATAATGTCTATGTGTACATGTATTGTATTAATTTTGCGTCACTAAAAACCACAAACACAGGTTTTTTTTTAGATCAAAAACGTTGATGTTATGCGGATGTTTTCTTTAAATTATTATCTACTTTTATGTTTATTTATATAACTATATGTGTACTTGAATATGCATTTTACTTTATGGAACAAGGCGTTCATACTAAGAAAAATAATCAAAATTTATAAATCTCAGATGTAGAAAGAGATTCTGTAGATTGTACTGAAGAACCACCGGGTGATAGCTGCTAAGATAGTTAATTTGCTGCTCGATTACCCTTGCTTCAACATTGTTAATCAGTTTTAATGGTCATTATCGTTGCTGCCAAAGATAATGTTGAATAAATCATAATTTGACTGAATCTTTATGCATATACAGTACATCCATTTTCGAAATTGGTCTATTGTCATCTTTTGGTTGTGAAGAAATTGAGTGTTTTTTTAGGTGAGGATTGTGATTTTTATATAGCTTATAAAGCTGATTTTTTTCCATTCTCATCGGATTTGCCATGAGTTTCACTACAGCTCACAATAGGCATGATCCGAAGAGCATGACTAATTAACATGTAAATGTAATATCAAATGGAAACATATTAAATAATAAGACTCATTGACCAAATTTGTTGACCATAATTATATGTTCATAAGTATAATATGGAAGGTTTATTATATGTGTTTGTGTATATAAACAAACTAACACACAAGACCAGAACAATAAGATCTCTCAGTAAATGACATAATATTAGAAGAAGAAGAAGAAAAAGGTAAATCGATTTATAAATATACAAAATCAAGTTATAGAGAATGTTGGAAATTTCTTATAAGAAAATACAACTATATATATCAAATAGTGAAGAAACAAAAAATTGAGAAATGCTTGAATATATTTACTACATATGTCCTATACATGAACTTTTACATTGATTTTGAATCTTTTTTTAATATAATTTATGATTTTTATTGTAGGATATTTACACAAAGAGCTGTTGCATCATCGGGACATAACTAATGACAACAAAGATCTTTTCACATGTTTTATTACATTTATTGATGATGTTTGCTCTCATCTTTTCTTCCATGGGTTCACCAGGTGACTTATTTATTAGTTGAATGATATATTATATCTTAAACTTTTGGACTTTTTAACTTGAAATTCTGTGAAACAAATTGAGATTTTTTAAAACTAGTTGAGTCAAAATCACTAAACACACAAAAAAAAAACAAAAACTCATTTTAAAAACATGTTAAAACATTAATTTGATTATTTTGTACTTCAAGTAATATTAATATGTTTATTATGAACCAAATAGGGAAATATTATGACTGTAAGCAAGACGGATGTATAACCACACCACCATGCTGGAGAAAATGCTTGTCTATGGGATATCCCAAAGGAGGGGAATGTCGAACATATAGTTATGGTGGTGTTTGTTGTTGTGAACTCAGTTCTAAGCCTCCTAACTAATTAATTCTTCATTATATATGTTACTCCGAATTCTATATTAATAAAATTAAATTCAAATATGTTTCTTGTTATACAAAGCCAACAAAAAAAAATTGTCTTTGGTTTTACCTAAATTAATGATGTTTCCTTTCATCTTTCTACCATCATTTCAGATAATTCATTAAATTATTTAACGCTACCTTTTCTCAAACATAAAAAAATATATATTTTCTCAAAATTCTCTCAATATTCATGAAAAAATAAGACATATAATTTTATTTAATTGTAAAATTTAAACCCCAAACCTCATCTATAAACCCAAGTCGACATAGAATTTTGTGTAATTGTAAAAACTAAACCCTAATCACTCTTTTATAAACCCAAACCGACATATAATTAATTTCGTTTAATTGTAAAATCTAAACCCTAATCAATATTTGTAAACCCAAACCAACATATAATTCTGTTCAATTGTAAATCTAAACCCTAATCACTTTTTTATAAACTCAAACCGACATATAATTTTGTTTAATTATAAAATCTAAACCCTAATTTAAATTTATAAACCCAAACCGATATATAATTTTGGGTGAATCCAAGAATTTTTCTTTAATGAATTTATTTATTTATTTATTTCGATGATATTAATTGTTTTAATTTGTTTAATTAGATGACATGGTAAATTCTAATTGGTTAATTAAGAAGCAGTGAATGAAAGAAGTTCACCCCCAAGAATTATTCAAAAAATAACTAGCAGTCTCGAGATACACAAAAGTAAATCACGTTTATGTCAGTAATTTAATGTTAAACTATTAACTTCATTAATTTTTAGACAAATATCTACCACGCTTCCTCCCCGAGCCACCATAAATACCCTCTCTCTAGTACCTTCTCCTTTGAACCAAAATTATTCCTTCTACTTCTAAGTTTCATGTATCTTACTATCTTTCACTTCTTAGCAAAAATAAGATTCTTAAATCTATAAACCTTAATATCGTAATTGAAATCTCCGATAATGACCTGAAGCCATCTTTTACTGAGAGATTTTAAAATGTCTAATTGTTTTCATCACTTTTCGATAATATTTTGAGACATCAAACCCACACCATTTTGTCTCCTCTTACTTCTCACTCAATCAAAAGTCTCTTGGTCCGCTCCCACCACCAAAGAACCACCGCAAGCCGGCCCTAACATATATAGGGTCATAAGCAAACAATATATTTGTTAGCCAATATATATTAATTTATCTTAAGAAAAACATGAATAATAAAAAAAATTACATTCTTAGGATTTCATGTAGATCACCTAAACTAAATTTTTTTATAACATAGGGTCATAATTGTTATTTCTCGGTATATATTTTATAAAAAAATAACTATTATCAACAATGAAAAACAAACTAACTATTATAGAGATTAGTGATAGAGTGGTCCCTCCTCAAAGCCAAAGAGATGTGTTTTGTTAACACAAGAACACACAAAGGAACCAAAGAGATAAACTCTGTTTTTGTCAATTTTCATGTCTAATATATTCTCATGACTTTGAAGTCTTTAAATGCACAAAGAAAGCAAAAGGATCTTTCACAAATCCTACAAACTAGGAAACATGGATAAATGGGAATGTGGAGATCATTTTCCTAAAACTTAGGAAGGCATGATCGTATCTTTTATCTATGAGACTTTGACCAAGTCTTCTCCGGTTTAATCTTGGTTATGAACCTATCAATTAGAAAATCATTAGAGAATAGAGATACAATCGGGACCAGTAAAATACGAAATACGAATTTTGAAAGATAATAAAAGAAAATCATAGTGGCCACGATTAGTTCGGACGTGTTTATATCTATCATCCAAGTTGCGAAATGGCTTGCAGGTAGGAACCAAACGGCTCATCTAAAGGAATTTTTGAGAAAGTACTAAAAACATATTAATTAGAAAATCATCACTCACATATAAAATAATGGCTTGTTTTAGTTTTTCTTACGTTGGCATTTGGCAATGGTTACAATGTTGAAACACTTAGTGAATTTTAATGTTTTGATGAGAGAGATGATGTTTGCATTCCAATGACAACTAAACTCTTGAAAACATTGTAACAACATATAATGAGGACATTATGTTTGTTTAACTGATCTGAACCGAACCGTGAAAGTACTAAAACACCATTCCGAAAAGTAAACTAATTCGGTTTCATTTTTTCTGATTCTTTAGAGATCCTTCATATGTTTTTCTATATCAAGTCGAAATCAAAACTGTATCAAACCAATCCGAGTAGTGTTTTGTTTCCATTCACCCTTATATTTCATAAACCGAAAACTTAATAAACCAAATAATCTGATACGAAAAACGGACTATGCGCCCCGCCCCCTAGCTTTCGTAAATTGTTGATTATATTACTCATTAGTCCGCTTTGTATAGTGAGAGCTTACCATTCAAAAGGGGACCTCAAGTGAGTCGTCCCATGCTTCAGCACTTCCATTAGAAGCATCTTCGACATCTTCTTCCATTGATAGCCTAATATATTCTCTATGAGCAAAACGATCCCACTCTGTCCATGTCGGATTTGCCCGCTCCTATGTATCAACAATCAATCATAGGGCAATGAATATCTCTATAAGTATATAGCTAGCTTAAAGGTATTTACTATATTGCGATACCTGACGAATGAGGAAGGGATCGCGAGTTTCAAACGCCATAAACTTGTTGAGGTTGAAAAGTATGTTAAAGACATTTCCCGAAAGTTTAGAACCCTTCAAATCATTTAGACAAATGAACCCTTCGTCCTCTGGTTTGACCATGTCGAATAATTGGCATAGAATATCCTCAAACAGCACAGCCTCTTGCGCCATGCATTCCATTCTATGCAGCTGCTCCTCGTAAAAGAATTGTAGCTCGTTCCGCGTCAAAACTCCATTTGCATCCAAATCTATGCACTTGAACCTATATCATCAAAAATTAATTACATTAGCTCTTACCAAATAACACATACACAAAGACTCTCTATATGAAAACATTCATCATTCTCACCAATACTCAAGACTAGGTTCTGATGACTTGTCTTCTTCAGCTAATATGAAGTAAACAAAATCCTCATAACCCATCTTTCCTTCGCTTTTACTAGTAAACTTCCTTGGTACCTATAAAAGTAGACATAGTGACAATGTCATTCCAACGGCAATCCTGTAGGTGAGTGCAGATGCGGTGTACCGAACCTGAGAAAAGATTCGGTCGACAATCCTGTAGGTGAGGGCATGATTACTATATCGGATGAGATTTTCTTTGTCGATCAAGAAATCATGATCTGTATCCAGCTCCCAGAACTTGCAGTATATGACATA
The DNA here is from genome assembly GCA_905216605.1 of Arabidopsis arenosa. Lineage (NCBI taxonomy): Eukaryota > Viridiplantae > Streptophyta > Magnoliopsida > Brassicales > Brassicaceae > Arabidopsis > Arabidopsis arenosa. The sequence goes on from LR999451.1 coordinate 23,214,520, forward strand.
GAAATGTTCATACGAGAAGTACCTAATAAACAGTAGAGAGTCTTAATAAAAAGGCGTCAATAAGCGCTAATATCGATATTACTAATTAATCTTAAGCCACCTACCTCAACACCTTATTGATGTCCTCTTCTTCATCGGCATGCTGCATTGCGTCAACTAAATTTCCTCGCTTAAGCTCTCTCAATGTAAGATGTCCATTCCCACTCCTATTTATGTAGTAATATATTCTGTATATTACAGTTTCAGCTGTTGCCAAAAGTTTTTCAAAAGCATTACAATGGATCATATACTCAACTATACATTCATCACACTTCCTTTTAGAATTTTTTCTATCTAATGTGAACATATGACACGAAACACATCTTAATTTTTCAGCAAAGTTAAAAAAAAAAAAGAACTAAAAGAAATTGGACTAACCATATCTATCCTGAAACTCAGGTGTTCCTTGCAAGAATTCAAGACCAGGGTGTGTTGCTAATAGTTCTTGGAGAACAGGCTTGAAATCATCCTGTCATAAGATTCATTCATATCTCAAGAAGTTAAGAATTCTACATACAAAAGGGAAGGAGATAACTAAATCATCTAATTATGTGGCCAAAGAAACAAAAGTGAAAATTAATGCAGCTTAAGAACCCCACCTGGACAAGGTACTTGTGATCTGGTTGCTTCAGTATTGTAAATATCTGACTTGTTATCTCCTTTGTCAACATATTTCCCTTAACCCAATAATCAATGAAGTCTTCTCTGCAAAGTAGTTGGCAAAACTATTATATATAACATGTGTTAAGTAGTTCATGGGTATTTATATTATGATCTATGAACTTATATACATTCTTAGCCCTTTGTCTTCAATACTCAAACTCTGTAGCTAAGCATGAACTGAAAAACGTAAGAAATTGGCGAACCTTTTGACAAAACCAGTGTTATTGGTATCAACTTTCTTGAAAATGGTGGTGGAAAAAAATGATGGAACCTTGCAGATCTCAGTAGTGACCAATTTAAATTCTGAGAAACAAATGACATGGTTAGTCACTAAATATGAGACATGAAGATATTTAAAAGAGCAACTAACCAACCTTGAAGTTGCAAACCATCCTCATGGCCATAAAAAAGACTGTTGATCTTAGCTATACACTGTTCTTTTAGATCATTTGGTGGTGGGCGACCATCTTCAAAGTAAAACTATACATTACATACATAATAGAATCAGTTTGGCACGACAAAAATGCCGAGAAGAGACTATATGATAATAAAATCGATGGTGGATCGAAATGTAGACCTGAGGAATGAGTTCTTTAACATGATCAGAAACTACTTTGAGAGGAGAACTAAGATTAGAAAGACCAGTCCTTTGTCTGGTGATCCGAGGCGAACCAGTTGAGTTCCTTGGAGAAAGAGGAGGCCCATTGCGTGCTGGAAACATCGAAGCCAATGGACTATTCGACCCTGAATTTGTACCCGAAGAGCCTCCTCCACACATAACATTCAGAGCCACTCCTGCCTTTGCATCATTTACCAAAGATGTGACCTGTAATCATTCATACCAATATTTCTTAGTTCCATATCCAAAAAAAAAAACCAAAATACTCTCCTACTGGTTTATACTAGTTTCGTCGTTATGTCACCATCCGGATTCAAAACCAGTATAGAACAATCATATATTTTCCACATTCGGGTTCAAATCCGCATATTTCTTGTTTTCAAATATATTATAGTAGTGATTTGTGCTAGTGCGGTAATTGTGTCACCATTCGAATATAAACCCGCAAATAAAAAAACTAATATTATCATCCAAGAAAAAATAAAAAGAAACATTTACCAAGCGATTGGTTTCTGGAAGAGCAAGCCATTGATCAAAGAGCTTCTTAACAAAATCTTGATTAGACTTCATCGACATTGGCGATGTCTCCGGCAACTGCAACAGCTCTATATCCAACGTTATCGACTCCATCGTTTGATCTTTCTTCCTTCAAAATTGTGATCAAATTCTCAAAAATCTTATTTCTTCAACAAGATTGCTTGATAGAAGAAAGTGAGATAGTATTTATTATACATGTATAGCAATGTTTGTATTGACTGTATAATATAAGAGAAAATGATTCAATTCAGAAAAAAAGAAAAGAAAAGGTATAATAGATCCGTGAGATGCTGGAGGAAAATTAGCTTTGAAAGTTGCAGAAATTTAAGGGTCGATGGAGAGAGAGGAAGAGGGTAACACACTCATTATTAATTAACGTTTTTTCTTCAGTCAAAGGTCAAAAACCTATAATTAGTAAAATGTTGAAAATTTTAACTTTACTAAAAATTGTTACTATTGACTTAGTTATTTGTAGGCTACTACTAATTAAACTAGTTGGCACGTTGAGCAACTAATACAAATCACAGCTGTTAACATTTGCAATGAAAACTTGAGTCTCCATGGCATTATTATTATAATATAATCAATATATTATAACTTTCTTTCTAAACTATTTCTAGCCTAAGCATCAATTTTATAGACATCATTATAATCAAACAACTTATCCATTTTATTATTTAAAAGCAATGCAGACGAGATTCTATGCATACCAAATATGGGATTATTGTCTAAAATGCCATTTTTTTGGAAAAACTTACGAAAATGCCATTTTTTGAATAGTTTACGGATTTTGCCCTTTTTTAACACTTAAAAATATACGTATTTATAATTTTTTTTGCAAAAATACGTACTTTATACCAAATACTAAACCCTAAGAACAAATGGAACCGACTAAACCCAAACATAACGAGTGAAACGCATGTTAAATCATATTTTTGGAGCTTGAAAATGGGCAAAATCCACAAACTATTCAAAAAAAGGGCAAAATCCACAAATGCCACTATAAAAAAGGGCAAAATCCGTAATTAATTCTACCAAACCAAATATTTTAGCATTTTTTGAATTTTTGGCGTGAGTAGTAAGAGAGGAAAAAAGAGACGCTAAATTAGGAGGAAATATTCAATAATAGGAAAATATTGTTTTTAGAGTAAAAGTTTTTTCTTTTTTTTTTTTGGTAGGCGAGTTATAGTTTTTTCTTTAATATAGAAGGAAATTTTCTTTAGATTTTTTCCTTTGTTTATCTTTTTATCTTTTTTGTCACGAGTGTGTTTTATTAATAAAAAAAGCCAAATGTGACATGTCAATATTTTACAAACCGTAAAGCAAGCAAAGCCCAATAAAAGAAACTATAAGCCCAAAAGCCCAAATAAAGGAACTCTAAACTGAAGGAAAAGTTTGTACACATCACATAAGACACGTGGCAATTGGGAAACAGGTTGGAAGATACGTGGGAAGTCGAAGAGGAGGGAGTCTCCGATCACCGGAATATTGTTGTGACGTCGGAAAGCTTCAATTCCGGCTGAAATCGCCGGAAAGCTTATTCATCTTCTTCGCCAAAGAAACAAACAAAAGCGAGATTCCAATTTTAGCTTGGATGAGAATATGACTTCACTCTGCAACTTCAATCCGATAATTGATTAAAAACCAATAAGGTATAAGAACGAAAAAAAGCCCCTTAAGCAAAGAACTACACACCCAGATCTAAAGAACTCACGTTTAATTTAGTTAATACTTCAAATATATTTATAGCTAAAGAATTTTCAGAATACTGTTTTCACATTAAAAATTTAATTTTACGGTTTTAGTGGGAAAACATGATTTTTCTGTTTTGGCAGAAAAACATGATTTTGCGGTTTTGGCAAAAAAAAAACAGTATTTTTCAGTTTTTGCGGGGAAAGAAGATTTGGGGGAAAGTATGATTTTGCGGTTTTAGCGAGAAAATATGATTTTGACGGAAAATTCAATTTTGTGGTTTTGGCGGAAAAATATGATTCTACAATTTTGGCGGAAAAAATGCGATTTTACGGTTTTGGAGAAAACACAATTCTTCGATTTTTTCGGTTTTGGCGGGAAAACATAATTCCACAATTTTCCGATTAAATCGTGATTTCTAGTTTTATTTTTTTTGGGAGAGGATACGATTTTATGGTTTTGGCGAAAAACGCAATTCTCCGATTTTTCAATTTTGGCGGAAAAACACAATTCCGTAATTTTTCCGCCAAAATCTTCATTTAAGGTTTGGTGAAAAACACAATTTGGCAAAAATATTTTGACGAAAAAAAACGAATTTTTAATTTTGGTAAAAAACGCAATTTTACTATTGTGACAGAGAAATGATAGTCTGTGATTTTACAATTTTTAGAAGATTTTTTTTGGTGCAAATATATGATTTTAAAAATATAAAATGAAAAATCTACAAAAAAAATTAACATTATTTGATATGTGATTGTAAATGGAGGTATTTTAAGCATTTCTTATTTTTCGAAGAATTATCTCCATCTGAATCTCTTACTAATAAAAGGAATAGTTTGAGGCCTCTCAAGCTATCCACCTCAGCAAAACAAAAAGCTTACAGGAGAAGCCACATCAGCAAATACAGAATTCACGTTTTCTCTCAATCATACTGCCACATCAGCTTAATTAATTTTCTTAGTGAAATGAATACGATTTACAGTGGCCAATTAGATAAAGTTTGTATTTTCTTTTTAATAAAATAAACAATTAGATAAGTTACGAGGTCAACGACTCGGCTTCCTCAGAATCTCGCTTTAATACGCAGTGACCCTCCGTTTTCTTCTTAAACAAAACCCTCCCAGGATCACCTCTTTATGCTGTAGGAGTAGAATTGACGATGCAAATCAAATTTCATTCATCATCGGAAGCGCAAGGAACCTGACGTTCGAGATTCTACAGGTAAGGCCCTCGCCTGTTTTCATGTTTACCAAATAGGCTTCGGATCCCTCAATTGAACATAGAATGGATCCAATGCCATCATTCCCAAAACCAACGATTTAAGAAATTCGGCCATCGAAAGGTTAGATCACAAACTTTGTCATTCTTCTTCTCCATCTTAACTCCCATGCACGCTTTTGAAATAGGCATCTGATCATTCTGTTGATCTCAGCTTCAATCAAGTAGCGTCACTCCAAATCTCGAAAACTCATCGACAAAATTAAATACCCTAGAAAAACTTGCCATAAGGAGAAAGAAAGGTTGGAAATATTATTATGAAAAGTACGAAGAAGAAGAAGAATCCAAGGAAAATGAAGGAAACACATTCACCAATTCATGAGGATTTAAGGGATAATAAGAGTATATAATGATGTAGTAGTATCTACAGACTTCCATAGTGACAACAGGTACTATATCTATAATCTATTGTAAACTGCTTCACATTGATTTAAACTTTTCTAATATATGGAGATTAAGAACCAATGAATATTATAATCCATTTAACTCCAAAGTTGGGACTGGAAAGAGCGGCATATTTGACTTATGTTTGGGCGATCTGAGTGTTCACGATGAAAAAGTGAGAAGATATGAGAAAGCTCCAGAGAGTAAGAGGTCAGATAACTTAATAAATGTGTGACTTTTTTATATAGTATGTTTTAGATTGACACGTTTGCTTTACACCAGTACAGAGAGGTGGACAACTGTGTGAATCTGGGAAAAATGTTACGACCACTAAATTTAGAGACATTTCAGCATTGGTAATGCAGATGAAAGCCGTTAAGGCAATTCACATGAGGCATTTAGATTTTTCTGATTATTATACATAGGTCACAGATATACATACACGTTCTTATATATCACAAAAGATTTTAATCATTGCAACTATGGAGATCAAGACTCGCCCCTCAATTAGAAAGATAAGGAAAATACCATTAGAGAGATGAATGTATTCTGAGGTTGATGGGTTTTAAATTTTACTATGTTTTCATAACACATAAGTACCTACTACCTATCCATACCCCTTAGGATCTAACAAGAGTCCACATGGAGTCCATAAGAGGAGCACGATCAGATTAAAACTTGGGACATACAATGTTCTCTCACACATACATTATTCGTGTTCAAGTTACGAATATTTGGTTCTATCATGTTCAAGAATAGTTAAATTGAGGAAAAATGCGTTAAACACATAGAAAATTGAGTTGCGAATATGTGATAGTTATAATTGGTTTTTTAAATGTGTTGTTGCCCTATTAGAGAGAACAGGAAAAAAAAAAAAAAAACAACAAGTAGAAAGATTGTTTAATTGTGAATGCATGTGTGATGCCAAAAACAATTTTAATTGATCATATTCATAACAACTGAAGATGACAAAAAAAAAGGAATAACTAACATAATTATTGGACCTATACGCAAGAATGCAGAATGTTCAACTGAAGATGACAGAATGTTCATATATACGCAATAATAATTAGAAATAAAAATGAATATATATATATATACTTTTTTGGCCAATATGTATATTCGAATATAAATTACAACAAAAACATTTGTTGATAGTTAAAATTTAACAATTAATAGTACCATTTAAGTTTTCTTTCTTAAAATGTTAAATAAATATCACATGATGTTTATAAAAAAAAATCAACAACTAATTTAGAAATTACAAGAAAAATGTGTATAAAAAATAAAAAGAGTTTAAACCTAAGTTAATTAATTCAAAAAAAATAAATATAAAATATATACCGGGCGTAGCCCGGATAACCCCTAGTACAATATTTAAATTCATTCAGATATATCATCTCTATCATGGATGAACAAACAAATAGCACATATAAATTAAGTCTAGTTATAATAATTTAAGTTGGGATATATGGGATCCATAATTCCACACAACAACTTTAATATACATTTCACATTAATTCTCAAACAGATAAAGATCAAACGAAAATAGAGCAGCTGATTTAGCAATCAAATTTAGAAGAATTAATCTGCAGAACATTAGACAACAAACAAACAAACAAAAACCTGGAACTTCAAACTTGTTCTTTCACTCTAAAACATGTTCTTCTCCTTGCAGTTGCTTCTCACCATTTTTCTTGTTTTCTCATTCACCAAAGTTAGTCAAAACGAAACTACAACTACTCGCCACTTCACTCCACAACACCAACACCATTCTCATCTGTCTCTCCATCATGACCACTCTTGTTTTTTCCCACAAACTTTCCATGCACTTCTTCAGATTTTGGTGTTTCCTTTGTGAACTTTCTCATATGATCTTTGCTGCTGCTACTTGGTGTCCTTGGGACACTGTTCGTTTTTGGTTCTTCCTTGCAACCACCTACACTGTGACGATGTCGAGCACAATGCTTCCCCTTCACCTCTTGATATGATGCGTTAACCGTGTCACTGCAGCTCTTTCTACGGTTAAGGTTTGGTGACTTAGGCCGAGTCAGTGGAAACTGCAATTCAAACAATCATAGAAAGTTAAAATCTCCGTTTTTATTCAGTTTATTTTGTGAGGATGAAGTTCATCTCAGTTCATATATCCATGTATCGCAACAAATAAGTTCTCGAGGAATTTGCAGGTTTCAGAACAGTCTAATCAATCTAAAAATGGAGAGGGTGACACAGAGTGAGTACACTACTTGAACTCATATAAACAAAATCCATCATCTGAATTCACAATTGTGGTAGTGACTAGTGAGTTACTGCCAAAATAATAATCAAAACAAAGCAAAAGTGACAGTAGACGTAGAGTAGGGTAAGCTGTTGGTGAGGAGGATAAAGCCATCTTACCCGATCACAAGAAAAGGAAACTAAATCTTGAATCATAATTCAATATTTTTTCAGTCTTGGGCAAGCAATAATATGAATCAAAGTGGAAGAAAAAACGGAAATGAAGACAGTGAGGTTCTGTTCCATACCTTTTTCAACGGTTGTTTCGGTGGAGGACCCTCTTGGTAGAAACTTGGTACCGGATTAGCTTTGTAAGCCATGTTCCTCCTGAGTTGCTTAGTGACTGCTTCTTGCTCTTCCTAAATAAATTACATATCCAAATATTTTTGAGAATGCTCAAGAATGGAAGATATACATTATGATGAATCTAAAGTGTAAGATTATTCGTTTCAAGAATTGTATGCATAACTTTTTATGTTGTCATAACTAACATTGCAACTATATAAAGAAGATATAATTTCAATGTATATAAAGAAGATATAATTTCAGTATACTGACTAATGCACGTGTATACATGAGGATATAATTTTACCTTGAGCCTTTTCTCGTTTTCTCTTTTCTCTGCCTCAAGTGCTTTCTGTTTCTCCTCTAATTTCTCGTAAAACTGAAACCAGAATATGCTGACAATTAGCAGAGTGACAGAGACATAGAGAAGGAACAATAAGTGCGACATCTCTAAGGAGAGAAACAGTGCAATGCCCTGCTTCCTTTAAACTTTTCCTTATTTGTTACCAAAAGAATTACCTCTCTCCGCCTCTCCAGCCGCGCTGTGCTACTAAATGTTGGAGCAACTCCAACCGTTATCTTGGGTTTAAAACTTCTTATGGATGTAGCCGATCTATATATAGCTAAGGATCATAAAATTCATGTAGTGTGGTTAAAATTAAAAACAAATGTTTCCTTTTTCATTTAGCTTGAGATAAAGGATACGAGGAAGCAACGGAAAAACTATCTTCTTCATCATGATGTTTCTTGTGATCTGGTGTCCTCCTAGCTGGTAGAGGAGAATTTAGCTGCACGCAAAAAAAAACGGAGGCAAAAAAACAAGTCAGTTAGTGCTTTGTGAGCAGCTAAAAATCCCATAAGAACTAAATCAAAGAAAACAAGAAGTGTGCCATAAGAATCATTCCTTAAAAACTTCACATTGCAAAAAAAAAAAAAGAAAACAAGTTAGCGCGTTATTTACCTGTGAAACTCTGGATGCTGAAGAAGAATAATGGCTAGCACCATTTCCTAATGAATTATTATCAACTACTGCTCTTCTAGGCTTTTCAGCCGACAGAGAAAACGGCTTTGGAACAGTTGTTTTCGCAGTAACACGAGTTTTAACTGAAGATGAGTTAAGTTTCTTCTCGTTATCAGCAATTTTATGGGATCCAGGTGTATCAATTATCTCTAGTTGCCTCATACGAGCATCATCCGGAACCAAGTTCTGCTCGGTGCATTCTTTCACCTCCGCAACTTCTATAGTTGACGGATTTCGGACTTTATTATCATCCGAAGATCCGGTTGAGCTAGCTGTCAAACTATTCGCCTTCTTATTCATGTGTTTGTCTACAAGTTCTCTCCCCATTACCACTAGAACAACAACAAAATTGTATACATACATAAATGCTCAAAGCCTTATATATATCCACAAAAATTCGACTTTAATTGCAGATTTAGCTAAAAGACCAACAAACAAACACATTGTGCAATTAAAAACTATCATAAATCATCAAAGGGAGAATCTACCGAACAAATCTTTGTATAAATTTTGCATTTAAGACAACAACAACAAGGAATATGAACAAGCAGAGATATTGAATTTATCAGAATCAACAAAACAAATACCCAAAAAAAAAAAAAAAAAAACAGAGAAAACATCATGGATTCTATGTCTGAAAGCGAAACAGCGAAACCTAATTGTCAATCTTCAGACAAGATTAAGAAACTGAGCTGCGCAAACAAGAACGACCAAAGAGATCGAAAATCAGACAACGTTGTACAGATCGAACCACATTTGTCGGTATTTTGTGAAAAAAAAAAACAGATAAACGAAGATTAAAGATTTCAAATTTCTTACGATTTCGCTAGCTCTGATTTCTCCTGGAACTCGTCAAATACATTCTCTCTCTTCAGCTCTCAGGGCAAATGCGAAAATCCCCTTTTTCACTTCTATCTCTCGAGAAATTTATTTTTCTTTTTCCTTAATACATTTCTTTTGTCAACATCTATTTACTTTTTGACGAATATACAAATACGTTTTTTTTTTTTTCGACGAATAGAATGTCAATATATATTCGCCTTTTTATTGGCGTGTCGCTTTATTTAGCTCTTTTTGACTTTTTGATATTTAAAGAAGGAAGAAAAAAACTAAACATTGTGAAAATGATATGAAAGCACTAATAGTTATCCAAAACTCTTTAGTTAAGAGTCTTTAATCTTAGAAGACTTGGAAGAGTTTTTTTTTTTTTTTTGGTAAAAGACTTGGAAGAGTTGACATGGGTCGATAGAAAACTACAGAACTACTATGATGGAAACTTGAACGAGACTAGCTAGTTTTGCATTTGTTGATGTTCTCTTCTCATAATCAGATTTTCTTTCTTTAAGAGGTCTACTACATATTTTTACGATCAATGGAAATGATTTACAAAATTGTCCATATAACTAAAAATTAATCAAGTTCAAGTGATTTACAATCATTCACAATTAGTGTTGTTGGGATAATTTAATGGTCCAAATTCGATAATATTTATTTTAGAGATCAAAATATTTAATAAAGGTAAAATATTAAATATTAATGGTTTTCAAACATATTTTCACTATTTGTGGTTTTAAGTTTTTTCAGATTATTTGGAGAAAAGACTTAAAACGAAGCAAATCAAGAATTTTCGAAATCACGACAGCTTTTGTATCTAAGAAAATCAACAAATTGGAAGACTTCCTTATCACCAAATTGGAAGAGTTTGATGTAATTGGAAACCTTGAAGAGTTAGCTTTCATCTCCAGGTGATGAGTCCTAATAACCAGTCAAGAATCAATCTTGCGAGCAAATGAAGAAACTGCAGGAAATGAAGCAGAGCCTCACCAATCTCATTGAGAGAACGACCGAATATGGATCGATCCTGCCTCCCAAACGAAAAAGATAAGATTCTCTAGAATATTTTGATTCATTTCGATCTATTTAGGATTTTTAATTTTATCCATTTCTACAGCCTATATAAGGAAGTGCACGATCCATGCAACAATACACTTGCATTCATCATTATTTCTTGCATTCATGTACTCGTCTCTTTACGCTTATCACTTTGTCTTTATTATTTTGGGGAAGAATCTCATCCTTTTGTGATAGGAAAAAAGTAATCTAGACCCTTTTACTTACATCATCTATTCATCGTGTTCTGTTCATCATCATCTTTGTGCTTACCTTAGTCATGTCTTTGAAATTTCAATGCTTGGTTAAAGGATTTCATCGAAGTGGATTTTATGGATCATTTAATTTAGTTGGCGATTTCTAGGGCTTAATATCATTTACATTTTCTTTGTCTTTGTTTATTAATAATGAATATGACTGAAGTCATGAATCAATTGTTGATCTTAAGAATTAAATTAACCATCAAAAGTGTTGTTATGTTTTTGGAGCTAGTATTTGGTAAGCTTCGTGTCTAAACTACAAACATTGAGCTAAGGAGTTTAGTAAGATTATGAAACTGGAAAATCAAGTGTTCTGATTAGTTTTATTTCTTGTGCGAGTTGATTGATTAAGGTGCTAGAAATAACCGTTTTTAAGTTTCTAAAAGTAGGTTAAACATTCATTCGAGATTTCTTCCTTAGTTATCGTTTGAATAAACTCGATTTATTAGCCCTGAATATTCCTTTATGTCGAACGTTTCTTCCTCAAAGGGGTTGTTTATTCGGTTTCAACTCGTCCTATTGATGGGACTTCATGAAAATCCTCTAGGTCAAACCCTTCATGTTCTCCGGACGATCATTTTGAGGCTAGTAAGTTTTTAATATTACTACAATCCTTTGTTGCATGCCCGATTATTTTGTGGATCTCACAATATGCGTTCTCATCTCGAACCCACTTGTTCGAAGGGAATGCTCTATTTTTTCCTTTCTCGGGAGACGGTTTTCCTACTTGTGGCTTTTCGGGTAAGGATTTTGTACACTTGTGGGTTGTTTCCTAAATTCTTTTGGTTTGGGTTTCTTTGTAGGACTTTCCACATTCAACTTTGCTTGTCAAATTCTTTTAGAGAGTTGCAACTTGTCTTCTTCAGCCTCCATCCTGTTTGTGGCTCGGTCCAAGGCGTCTTGGTTAGTAGTCGACTTGTTGACTATAAGTTCCTCTCAGAACGAGGATTCATGCCATATGATGTTCTTCAATGCCACTGAGTGCGATACACTGGTGATCTTCACTAGGACTTCTTTGAAACTAGTGATGAACTTTCTCAAAGACATCTTTTTTCCCTTAGTAACCTTCCAAAGATCCACGTCTGAAGTTCCTTTTTTCATGAACATGAATATTGCTTCAGGAAGCGCCTGATAACTTGTTGAAGCTATCAATTGAGCCTGATGCAACTGAGTAATCCAGAGTAGGGAAAATCCGGAGAGATTCTCGGCAAAAAGTTTGCCAAGACCAGCGTCTTTTTTTTTGCTCTTCCAGCTTCACTCTTCCTAATGCAATCTAAATGACTGTGATGCGGTTTTTTTTATCGCCTTTTCCTTCGTAGGTGGAAAGTTTATCCATCGGGGAACGCGTATTTTGCAAGTGCTTATCCTTGAAGTGAAAGGAGTTCGCCTAGTCTACTCGATTACCCTATTCAGGGCCGAACTCATAGCTTGGTTGACATTCAAACTCAGCTCTCGGACTTCCCGATGTAGTGACTGCACTTTAGGGGGGGGAAGAGGAGTCATTCCGTGCTGTCTACTATGGAATTATGCACATCCCTTTCTCCATCTGTTTACCATGTGACTGCATCCAGCGACGAGCTTTGCTTTGTCCAGCTGGTATTCTGCCAGCAATGGTGATTATTCGGAGTTAACTCCGGCTCTGAGAATTATTGCTGGTGGAGAGGTCTGTCCACGAGTATCTCTAGGAAGCTTGATGCACGAGAGTTGTGTATCCTCTGTGCTCCAACGTTCTAGATTCAATTGGTTTTGGGTGTCTCGTTGCTCATTACCTACACTGTAGTAGTCCGAAAGAATGTTATTGTGAGTTTCCAGAGGAGTTACATGCGTAGTGACGCTTAGTTCCAGGCTTTCCCGTCGTGCCATGACCAATTCAATCTACTTTTGCTGTCTATCGTTAGTCTCCCTCCGCTCCCGAAGGGCTGGTGCGAATTCATTGTTGTGTTGCTCTAAAATACTGTCGTCTGACATGGTGATCGCTGATTCCGAACGTTTGACTGGTTTGAAGGCTTAGTGTCCCCATAGGCGGCGCTAAATTTAGATGTCGGAACCGGAGAATTAAAAATATACATAATGTGGGGTTTAAATCTTTAATAGCCAAAAATTGGAATAAAAAGTTCAAAAAATAGTACGCTTAAAAGTCTCTTATTATTATTCTTTTATTGAAAGAAGTTCTTCCTGTATATTGGTTTTCTTCTCTATTTATCCATGAATTTCATGATTACAAATAACAAATGAGCAATAATTATATTAATTGTCTTGATTACCCACTTATTCGTCGTCGGTTTTTGATTAGGCTCTTTAATTCTCATAACGCCTTGGTTTGAATTTCGAGGGGGCCATGATGGGCTTATTTTGTTCTATCTCCTTTGGGACGCTTACTTGATCTTTTCTTAGTTTTGGTCCGTGATCGGATTTTTTTTTTCATTCTTCTTGCCCGAGCCGGAGCTTTTAGTTTTGCTGATGTGGCTGACTTTGTGGCTCCTACCTCGATGACATATGAATATTTCCCAGGTCACTGATCCTCGTTTCGATATCCAATATCAACAATAATTAAATGTTAGAACGATTTATAAAATAAACGAAAAACTGCAATAGTTCGCCAAATTAACCAAATGTTACAATTGTTCAACTAAACGGTTGCAACAATTTATTTAAATTTATTTTAATAATTCAAAATTAAATATGAAGTAACGATAAAAAGACATAATATAATATACATTTTCATATGTTTTTGTGTTTTTGGTAAAATAATATTTGACTAGGTTGGATCTTTCATGTTAGGGAAAAAACCGCCATCTATTTTTTATTTGGCCGTTTAATACACGTAGTTTTAAAATCGGAATAAAAATACCTTTTTTAATTGTTGTTGTCTTTTATATTCCTTGTTTTTTAAATTTTAGTAGATTCATACCTCCGCGTTAACGGCGGTTAACGATGGTAACGGAACGGTTAACTACAGTTAAAATTTAACTCATGCTTTTTACGTATATATATACATTCTCTTTTCAAAACTATACAAATATATTATCGTAGTCAGGTGGTTAAAGACGGGTAGTATGCCCTTCCAAAAATGAGTTCGAATCCCATCATCATCAATTTTAGACGTTTTTAAAGAGAAGCTGTGCGCCACCATTCAGAGACGGTGGGAGAAGGTGCTTCGCATTGGAGATTGAATATAGAAAATCTCGGATTAGGATCTTCCAATCTTCACAATTGAGAAATCAGTAGATCTAGGGTTTACAGTGGAAGAGAACAAAGCGTTCTGAAGAAAAAGATAAAAAACAAAAAAAAAATGTCTAAAACAAAGGGAGGCGAGACTCGAACTCAGGGTCGATAGAACATTCAACCCACGCGTTTAACAACTGGACTAAAACATTTATTATTACAGCTGTGAAAATAGATATTATATATATAAGTAAACACCATGAGTTGAGTTTTAACTGCGGTTAACGGTTCCGTTACCATCGTTAACAGCCGTTAACGCGGAGGTATGAATCTACCAAAATTTAAAAAACAAAGAATTTAAAAGACAACAACAATTGGGGATGTGCCTTTAGTCAAGTGGTTAAGTCCATCTGACTCCGCCTTCCCCACCGGAGTTCGACTCCACTAAGTCGCGTTAGCCCGCGTAGTAAGGATTGGCTATAGATCGGGCCTTGTCGATCCAAAGATGTCAAAAAATAAGAAAGACAACAACAATTAAAAAATGTATTTTTATTCCAATTTTAAAACTACGTGTATTAAACGGCCAAATAAAAAATAGATGACGGTTTTTTTTGGGTTTTTTCCCTTTCATGTTACATGAAGTTTAGATGAGACGCTTTCTTACTTGTCCTCTTCTTTAAAATAGATTGAAAGCTGTGTTTAAATAAATAAACAGATGAAAACAGAGACTTGTCATAAGGATCACATTACAAATCATTCACCATGGTCCATGTCAAAGCCAAAACCATTACATAACTGTTTGTTCTCCTTATCTACATTCCTCAGTTTTAGACATAACTGTTTCTTCACAATCAATGAATCTATCTTAAATATTTTTTTTAAGTACGTAAGTCAATGAGAGTACTTGCAGCCTACTCATCCGAAAGCAACTTGCAAATGAAATGTGCTCACCACTCTTTGAAACCTTCAATATATAGAACAACAATGATTATATAACAAGCAAACAAGATAAAATTTCAAGCTTTTAGACAAAAAAAATGAAGACTACTTTTGTCCTTTTTCTTCTTCTCCTTTGTGTTTTCGCGATCAACGCTAGACAACAAGAAGAGATCAATCAACAGAATCCAGGGATATATCATCAAAAGTTGCTATACAAGGTCCAACAATGGAGAACATCTTTGAAAGAATCAAGTGCTACAGAACTCAAGCTATCTTCAGCAATCATTGTAGCTGGAGTGTTATGCTTTCTTGCTGCCTTAATCTCGAGCGCAGATGGAATCGGCGGTAGAGGTTTATTCATTCCAATCATGACTACAGCTGCACGGCAAGACTTGAAAACAGTTTCAAGCTTCTCTGGTATAATAAATAGATGTTAAGTTTTATTGATAATGTTTGAATTCTAAGTGGTAACCCTACACAAATTTTTTTGAATTTATTTCGTGGGTTTTTCTGAATCCAGAGTTAATTTTACGCATTTTATTGACATGTATCATGATTATGTTAACAACTAATTTTGAAAAACAAAACTTTATATAATAAGAATATGCAATTCACATATGGTTAATAGATTGATTAAATTATATATAATTAGATTTATATGAAAATGTAAAATCGATAAAAACACAACTTAAAAACTGTGCAAATCCAATAAGAAAATTGTGTGGGTCTTTTTCTATACTCGAATGTCGCTATTGTTTATGATATATAAATATGAGTCTTAAGCCATACACATATCATCCGGTGATGGTTGTTTTTCTACGACCTAGACTTGGCCTATCATAAACAATAGCCTATCACAAAAACTTCGACATTTAATATACAAATACAGTCATATATATCTTGTTGAATTCTTATAACCGTGGAGGTATTTGCATTGAACTCACACTCCCAAATTTCTTTGGAGTTTAATTTATTTTCTCTTCTTTTTTTTGTTTTTAATGTTATTTGCAATGGAAGGGAAGCGTTTTTTGGGCCAATACTTGATATGGGTGTTATTATTGTTGGGGCAGCTCCATGAATGCAAAAGCTGCATTGAGAAAGAAAGAATAGCTTTGTTGGATTTTAAGAAATATTGGATGTCAATGACGCAAGAATCGGAATTGGAATATGTTTTCCCTACTTGGAATAATGACACAAAGAGCGATTGTTGCATGTGGGAGGGCATTGTGTGCAATCTTACAAGCGGACGGCTTATCAGGCTTTCCGTTGGTTCTTCGGGTTTAAAAGAGAATTCTCTCCTAAATATTTCTTTACTGCACCCCTTTGAAGAGGTTCAAAGTCTGGAATTATCAGCAAGGCTCAATGGCTTCGTTGATAATATTGAAGGTATATATACTAGGTTTTCACAGTCTAGACTACCATTGTGGTCTTGTATAGAAACAACTTTTTCTAATGATTTGAAACTACTTTAATTGCATTTTCCCCTCCATCAAAAGGTTATAGTACCTACCTATGGCTCATTTCTAGCACAAAATGATATCCAACAGCCAATCTTGCTTTCTTACAAATTCCATACAGTTCTACTCTCTTAATTCCATTTTGTTAATATATATATATGAAATTATTGGAGTGAATAGGGTAGACTACTTATTTTATATTTCTACTCTATTTACCGGCTTTTTTGTTTGCAGGTTATAAAAGCTTACGAAAATTAAGAAACCTAGAGATTATGGATCTCTCTTATAATAGATTCAACAACAGCATACTTCCATTTCTTAATGCTGCTACGGCACTTACAAGTCTTTCTCTTCAGAAGAACTCCATGGAAGGCCCTTTCCCTTTTGAAGGTGTGTTTCCATTTGTAACCTACTTTATAACGTTGTACGTTTTGTTAGGTCATTTGGTTTTTATGTAATAAATTAAATGGCTACAATTTTCTATCTCTTTCTTTTAGTTGGAATCATTCTTATATTTTCTTGGACTATTTTTCAGAAATAAAAGACTTGACAAACTTGCAACAGTTGGATCTTAGTAGAAACAGACTAAACGGCCCCATGCAAGGTATATAGCATCTACGTCAATGACGAGTATCTATAAATAGATTAAATTTCACATAATTGTTGAATTGGGTTATCCATTATGTCATATCCATAAGGTGTCTTACTTTGTATCTCTTTGTTTTGGGGCAGGGTTGACTCATCTGAAAAACCTAAAAGCTTTGGATCTAAGTAACAATGTTTTTTCTAGCATAATGGAATTGCAAGGCAAGCTTTCTTTTAAAATTTTCTTTATGCATAAGAAATGTCTCCAGAATTATCGAGACAAATACAGTTAATCTTATTATTGATCTCACTATCTTGTTGTTTTCCAAACTATCTTTTTGCAGTGGTTTGTGAAATGAAGAATCTGTGGGAGCTCAATCTGCGTGAAAATTATTTTGTAGGTCAGCTTCCTCTTTGCTTAGGTAGATTAAACAAGCTACGGGTTCTTGATTTCTCATCCAACCAGCTAAATGGAAATTTACCATCTAGTTTCAACAGCCTTGAGTCCCTCGAATATCTATCATTATTAGATAACAACTTCACAAGCTTATTCTCATTCGATCCACTCGCCAACCTCACAAAGCTTAAGGTGTTCAAACTTTCATCAACATCAGATATGTTACAAATCAAGACAGAGAGTAATTGGGGGCCAAAATTTCAATTTCAACTAAGTGTTGTTGTACTACGAGTTTGCAGCTTGGAGAAAATCCCTTCCTTTCTCGAGCACCAGAAGAACTTGCGTCTAATTGATCTATCCAACAATAGATTATCTGGAAAATTTCCTACATGGTTGTTGGCGAATAATCCGGAGCTTAAAGTATTACAGTTGCAGAATAATTTATTTACCATCTTCGATATGCCTACAATAGTGCATAATTTGGAGTTCTTGGATTTTTCAGTGAATGATATTAGTGGACTGCTCCCTGATAATATCGGTCATGCGCTTCCGAATCTGGTACGAATGAACGGCTCAAATAATGGGTTTCAAGGGCATTTACCATCTTCAATGGGTGAGATGGTAAATATTACATTTCTGGATCTATCTTATAATAACTTCTCTGGGAACTTACCTAGAAGCTTTGTCATGGGTTGTTTTTCACTAAAACACCTAAAGCTTTCTCACAACAAATTTAATGGCCATTTTCTTCCAAGAGAAACAAGCTTCACTTCCCTGGAAGAGTTGAGAATAGATAGCAACTTATTTACTGGGAAGATCGGAGTTGGTTTGCTTAGCTCCAACACTACG
The DNA here is from genome assembly GCA_905216605.1 of Arabidopsis arenosa. Taxonomy (NCBI): domain Eukaryota; kingdom Viridiplantae; phylum Streptophyta; class Magnoliopsida; order Brassicales; family Brassicaceae; genus Arabidopsis; species Arabidopsis arenosa. Next base: position 23,232,857 of record LR999451.1, read on the forward strand.
TTGTCAATTCTTGACATGTCTAACAATTTTCTCACGGGGGATATTCCAAGTTGGATGGCTAACTTATCTTCTTTAAATATGTTATCGATATCAAACAATTTCTTAGAAGGTACAATACCACCATCTTTGTTGGCCATTAGCTTTCTTTCGCTTATTGACCTATCTGGAAACATCTTATCTGGAGCCTTACCGTCACATATTGGTGGGGAGTTTGGGATAAAATTGTTCCTACACGACAACAACCTCACAGGGCCGATTCCAGACACGTTGTTGGAAAAAGTTCAAATACTGGATCTACGATACAATAAACTTTCTGGGAGTATTCCGGAATTTGTCAATACCGAGAGCATATTTATTCTTTTGTTGAGGGGAAATAATTTAACAGGACCTATCTCAAGGACGCTTTGTCATTTGAGAAAAATCAGACTTTTAGATTTTTCAGATAACAAGCTCAACGGCTTCATACCTTCATGCCTGTATAATTTATCATTTGGACGAGAAGATACAAATTTAAATATAGGTACAGCCATATCGAAGATTACTCCGTTCAAATTTTATGAATCCACATTTGTGGTAGAGGAGTTTGTGGTAATGTCCTCTAGTTTGCAAGAAATTGAAATCAAATTTTCAACAAAGCGAAGGTATGATTCTTATTTTGGAGCAACTGAGTTCAACAATTACGTACTTGATTATATGTATGGAATGGATCTTTCAAGCAATGAATTAAGTGGAGTTATCCCAGCAGAGCTTGGAGATCTCTCAAAACTACGAGTCATGAATTTATCTCGCAACTTCTTGTCGAGTTCTATACCGTCTAGCTTCTCCAATCTGAAAGATATTGAGAGCCTTGACCTTTCGCATAACAAGTTACAAGGAAGAATTCCTCACGAGCTAACCAACCTTTCTTCTCTTGTTGTCTTTGATGTGTCTTACAATAATTTATCTGGAATGATTCCCCAAGGAAGACAATTTAATACCTTTGACGAGAACAGCTACTTGGGCAATCCTCTTCTTTGTGGACCACCAACCAATAGAAGTTGTGAGCCTAAGAAAGGCTCAGAGGAATCAGAAAGTGGAGGAGAAGAAGAAGAAGAAAATGATGAACCTCCTATTGACATGTTGGCCTTCTATTTTGGTACTGCTTCCACATATGTAACCGTATTGATAGGCATTCTGATACTTATGTGCTTTGATTGTCCTTTGAGTCGAGCATGGCTCCGCATTGTCGATGCTTCCATCGCCTCAATCAAAAGTATGTTGGCTTAAAGTAATTTCACTTTAATTTTTACCATTGTGTTTCTATAACTATATGTGATTTGGATTTTACCTTACATGGTAATGAGTTGAAGTGTTGAATTGTCCTTATGTATCATTATGACAAAAGTTTCTATTTGCTTTATCTTCTCTTTAGTCTCTATGAAATTAAGGCTCCGAATGGTAACCGCGTTTTGCGGTGCGGGAGAAGTGCGGTATTATAGTGCGGTACGGTTCAACTGCGGGACGTGCGGGAGAAATATATTTGCGGGACAAGTGCGGTTTGTATAAAATAAGCGGTACGAAATAATATTTGATTGGTGAAAAAAGCTATTTGCGGGATAAGTGCGGTTTTATATATAAATATATATATAAATTAATAATTAATTATTTTTTTGTTAATAAATAAACAATAACAGATATTTATAAACCATTAATACACAAATTGATCAAAATATAAATTTAATTTTTAAACATACATATTGTTGAATCCGTTGAATAATTTTATCATAAAAAAAAGTACAACACATTAAAAAGTATTATCTATTACTTTGATTTTCCCATAACATATTTGCAATATTATCTCTTATTTGCTTCATATATTCTCCATCTCTTATCTCCGTTGCTTCTATGTCATCTATTTTATATTTAAATCATTTACAAGTAGGCTTCTATGTCATCTATTCTATATTATCTCATATATTCTATATCATCGGTTATTTCATAAATGATATATATATTTAAATCATTTACAAAAGATACACAATAATTCATATTATTTTTCATAACCTATTTAAATATTAACATCATTTACATTGATTAATGCAAAATTTTAATTTTTTTTTTTCAAATGACACAAATTAACATCAATAATAACAAATGATGAAAATAGTTGCATCACTTTTTTAAATGGACACAAAATATTAGAGTCACCATTTTTTTTTTTTTTTTGGGCAAAGAGTCACCATTTATAAATTAAAATATTACCTGAAAATGTGGGAGACTTGAGAATAAATTTTTAAAGAAAAATTATCAAAAAAAAATGTTAAAGTTTGTATTTGTGTATAAAAGAGAAGTTTGTATTTGTTATGAAAGATATTAAAATGTTTGTGTTTGTGTATAAAAAAAATGAAACATGTTTGTGTTTTAACATGTATATGTATTTTGTTAAACAAAAAAAAAGGGAAAAAAGCTGTATATGTACTAGTAGTTTTAATTATTTAAAATGCAAAAGCATGTTTTATTATCCGTTGTATTATTTGTTGCTGCGGTTTTGAAAACCGCTGGATAATGACCAGAAATTTTTTATAAGGCGGTCCAAGGCTTTAACCGCTGGACAATTCCGCAAATTTTTTTTTTTTTTTTTTTTTTGAAAAACGCAAATCTGTTCAAAAAATGGTGAATGGTGACCAATTGACGGATTTGCTGAAAAAGGTAAAAAAACGCCCTTTTTAGTGTTACCATTCACACCCTAAGTTTAAATGATCGTAATATAAAGAATCCAAAGGCTAGACCTTTATTTATTGAATTTTGGAAGAAGTCTCACAATTTAATAAAAATAATATCCAATTTGTTTTTGGGTGAGTTACTATAATAGTACATAAAAGATATAAAATGAAAAAAGAGGGGTAAGAAATATTAGAAATTAAATAGGGTTGGGCAAACTTTCTGAACCGGGTCAAAATTCTCAAACCTGAACCCGAAACAAATTATAAAATAACCCAAATGGAAGAAAAACCGAATTTTCTAATCATGAACTGATCTAAACCCGAACTATGAAAAACCAAACCATACTAACCAAAATTCATTACTAGAACTAATATTTTTTAATAAAATGTGTATGAATATATCTTTAAATATATTAAAAGTATGCAATTTTAATTAAAATCAGTTAGTTATTAATATACCTATATAATTACTTTGTCAAAATCAAACTAAACTGATAATTTGATCCTGAATGGGGCCTATTTTCTAGAACCTAATACAATTGAGTAAAATCGAATAAAATTATTCCTCAAATGGTCCTAATATCTAAAGTTTAAAAATGAAAAATCAGAATAAACTGAACCGATTAACTGAATGCTCATCCCTACTACAATGAATTTTAGACCCATAATACCTCCACAAGATTTTAAAACCAAAAAAAACAAATTAAATTTTTTGCCATTAATAAAAGGTGCCATGTAGACGGAATGATGGATGGAAAAAACCGTTCTCGCGTTTTTGGCGTTAGGTTTAATCCATATTTAAATGGTGGCAAACTTGCTAGTATGGTGGTATACTTATTTGGTAGATAAAAAATTTCAACAAATTTTCATGACAGAGTTAATAATAATTGTGGTAGATACAATGTAGTACGGTGCAATTGCTTGTATGATATGTTTAACAGATTTAGTTCTTTTAAGTAAATTTATTTGAAAATTTTATTATATTCAGGAATAGACTTTGTAAGAAACAACATATTTATTTGACAAATATATATCTTGTAATGACAAACTTGTCTCTCTTGATAGATTTATTTTCCATAGCGACATAGTCAATGTAATAAATTACTTACTAAAGTAGCACAACAATGATACTATAGACTTATATTTCGTTCTAGTACATTTTGTTAGTGTATCAGCTTTTAGAAATAGTTGTGACAGAGTAGATCTGTATTCGTTGCGACAGACTTAAGTAAATTTCTTATGAACTTCTTATCAGTATCAATTTCTTACGGGACACTTCGTACAAGCTATTTTCGTAGGAAAACGGTAGAAAAGGCCTTTTCCTACGATTTTCCTACGTTTTTAGCCGTAAGAAAATGATGTTTTTCTTGTAGTTTGAATCTGATTGAAATGGCAAAACATGGGTGAACGACCTGTGTCCCCCCACGAAGTTTCATATAGTACCATAACAACACAGATTTCGGGTCTCGTCTCCAGTCCACACAAAACGAAAGTTAAACTCTAATTTCCCCCTAAATTGAAAGTTCGAGACCTCAGTCTCCATAAATTCAAATTTCGTGGTTTATCATTGGTTTACTGTGCCGAACCCGATGCCAAACTAAAACCCAGAATAATAAACCAGCCAAAACCCAGAATAATAAACCGGATAATAAACCATCCTCTTCTCTCTCTCTACCTTCTTCACCATCTTCAATTTTAACAATCAAAAGCAAACCAAAAGCTAAGCATTCCCAAATACCAATCAAATTCACAGATTCACAAGTAATTCCAAGGTATAAGGAATCTTCAAATTCACAACTGAGTCGGAGTTAATCAATCAAAAATGTTATCTTTTGAAGTATAAACGACTGTGACTGTCTCACATTGACTAACTCAGAACCCTTTTGATTTATCAGCTTGCTCCACTCATCTTCTCTCTCCTTCCCCAACGAAATATTCTCAAAGGTTCCACAGACAGAACCAGAATCAATTGATTTCAGCAGACCTAAAGCAAGAAGCTTGTACAAGGGATAATCAGGAACACCTCCAAATCGGTGTAGCAAGGAAGACGATTCGATTCGTTCACCGTCGAGAAGAATTGATTCGCCGCAAAGAAGGCCAAAGCAGAAATCATCGGTGAGCTCTAAATCGAATTCTACACGGCAATCTAGTGTGAATTTCACCATCTCCTCTAGGCAAAGTTCAAGACTTTTCTCGAAGACTCCATAGTGAAATCGTTCTGATTCTAAAAAAATGGTTCTTTTTTTTTCTGAACATGAGAAAGTTTGGTTTTTTTTTTTCTTTAAATTTATCCCAGAAAAAAAAAAGCTTCAATAAAATGGATTGTTTGATTAATAAATCAACATATTACAAAAGTCTAAAACTTGTGGTCTAAGCTAATGCTTTTCTGCTGAGATAGAAACAAAAAAACCTAAAAATTGAAAGAATCAATTTAGAAGAAAGTTCTGAAAAAAGCAAAGAAGAAGAAGATGAATGAGTCATTCATGGTAGATTTGATGAAGGAGAGATTGCTTTATAGAGATAAAAAAATAGCCATCGTTCAACTTCTCCGGCAATGGTGGCATCCGCTTCCATGTCTCCGACACATTCTCATTCAAACTGTAATATCAAAAAGAAACTAATGATATACTTAAAAAAATCAAGAGAATCAAACATAGACATCATGAAATTTTGCGGAATTGATGATTATGTTACTTACTTTTTGACAAGGCTATTGATGTTCTCCCGGATTGAAGATGGTGAAGAAGGTAGAGAGAGAGAGAGGAGGATGGTTTATTATCCGGTTTATTATTCTGGGTTTTGGCCGGTTTATTATTCTGGGTTTTGGTTTGGCATCGGGTTCGGCACAGTAAACCAATGATAACCACGAAATTTGAATTTATGGAGACTGAGGTCTCGAACTTTCAATTTAGGGGGAAATTGGAGTTTAACTTTCGTTTTGTGTGGGCTGGAGACGAGACCCGAAATCTGTGTTGTTATGGTACTATATGAAACTTCGTGGGGGGACACATGTCGTTCACCCGGCAAAACATTGATACAATTATATGAAAGTGGTGACAAACTTCTTAATCCCCAAACTAAATTACTAACTCTCTCATAAATATGGATATAACTCTGTCATAACTACAAATATAACTTTGCCATAACTCATAACTATGGTTCAATGACTCGAAAGGAAGATGAAACCGATATTGATGTTGTCCCTTGTGATTATATTAACTATTGTTCACAAGATTAACATAGTCAATTCTCGATTGTTAGATACAATAGGGTAAATTTGAACTTTGTTGTTGTATCTATATACTTCCAGGCAAAGAACGTGTGGGTGACAAAACGAAGTGCATATTTTATGGTACAGTTTTGGACCTTGGATAGCCCCACTTATTAGTATGCCCAAAAAAAAAAAAAAAGGATAACCCCACTTATTGCCAAGGTGATTGTCAGAGGTATGGTTTTCCAACGATAATTCTCCTAATAGAAACTTAGGAACTTGCCGAGTTCGAATTAGGAACACCATATAGGTCATAAAAGTTAGGAACTTGTGGCTTATTGTGTTAAGTTTCTAAATCCTGGAGATCAATTGATGGTCTGAATCGAGAAAATATGTTGTTTGGTAATCAAAACCAAGAAAATCTCATGTTACCACTTTTTAGCATAGAGAATACTTCTATACAAGCTCAATTCTCTTTACTTATGGATTGTTCTTTATATTTAGTTCGATTTAAGATATTATAATTCTACCTATTTTTTTGCACTTCAATTTTAGAATCAAAACGTATAAATCGTGATTTTGTGTTCACCTCTTCTCATTACTCTTCTACTTGCATAAACAAACCAACTATCAATTTGGTTGCCCTCGTATTGATCTTTGACTAATATCATGTAGAGGAGAATTAGTATCTTTTTTCGACACTAATAAATTTCAATTTGATTAAGAGAAAAAAAAAATCATTGTCTTAGCAAATTTAAATAAAACATACAATATATGAAAACAATTGAAGCTTATGCCTATGAGCCCACTTAGTTGCACCTCCAAAAGAACAAGCTATAAGTGTTGTCCCCAAAATACATGTCATGCAACTGGAAGAGATTAATAACAAGTGTTACGGGAAAAGAACTAAAGTTATCCGCCGACCTTTGCCGCATGGGTCTCTGATATACCACAAGAAAACAGCGAATTAGCAACTGCCTGTTGCGATTGATAACGCTGTCGCTAAATTTGGCGAATAAGTTATGATGTTTTTGCTACTTAAGGGTCAATAAACCAATATAGTCGCCACTCCGTCCGTATTTTGAGACTGATACAAATAGTCGCAATATTGTCACAATTCTTGAGACTAATTAGCTACTCTGAAGCGACTTTGTTATTTCATTTGGGCCCCAAACCAAAATGAAAACTTATTGGGTTTGGACACTCGATCCATTCGAAAAAACCCGAATCTATGCGACTAAAATCCTATTGTCTCCCACAGTTAGAAAAAACCCTAATTTCTTCTTTGTCAATGGACCCTAATCTCTCTCTCATTCCTCTTTTCTCTCAATCGATCTTCATCGATCTTACTCTTTTCTCGACAAACCATAGATTTTGATGGCTCCTCGTGGAAGAAAGCATAGAGGAGGAGGAGGATGAGGAAGGACTATGAAAAATCCTCAAAATCGGCCTTCGGCTCAAGATCCAGAGTCTTAGACGCCGAATCAAAGACCCTCTGGTCTTATTAGCCTCCAATGTGTCCTACATATAGAGACTATCCACCTCCGACGAATCTTTTCCAGCCGGCAAAGAGCACTCCGACGGGCAAAGATCTAATCCGTTCTCCATCTCCTCAACCTCGAGCCTCTGGATCGAGTCAATTTCGAGCCTCTGGATCGACTTAACTTTGAGGATCTGAATCGACTCAACGTCGAGACTCTGGAACGAATCAACCTCCAACCTCAAATCAACCTCTAGCATTGATTCAACCTCCAACAGCGAATCAACCGCGAGCCTCGAATCCTCCTCGAGCATGTGTATCGCATCACAGTTCCCAAGCGCAAAACTCACACGAGGAAGAAGATAAAGAACCTAATTCCGAGGAAGATGTGCTAAGGGATTCAAGTCTCCCGGAAGATGTGCTCGCTGCTTTACATGAGCTGATTGTCTAGCCAAGCTGTGAGCAATATACCACCATCATATCTCCCAGATAGGAGCTCAGAACCACTTGGTAAGCATCTCCGCTTACCATCTTATCAGCTATTTTTGAACTAGGAAGCTAGATTGTGTTTTATGTTTGGAACTAGGAGATAAAATGTGGTTTGATTGAATCTTGTTTGTGTTTTGTGATCCAATCTTGTTTGTGTTTTGTTTTGAAATGCAGTTTGACTGAACCTCTGCGGGTTTTTGTTGACCAATATGCTGATAAAAGAAGTGAAAGTTTGTTTTTTAGTAATCAATCAAAAACTGAATAAAATAGATCCAATCTTGTTTGTGTTTGTGTTTCTTGTTTGTAAAATTTGGGTTGATTGAACCTTTGCGATCCAATCTTGTTTGTAAAATGTGTTTCTTGTTTATGTTTGTCTATTCAGTTTGTCAACACCGTATGAAAGACTTGGTTTCCAAGGCAGTGAGTCGAATAGAGCAACCGTTTTGGATTGACAATACACGTGGAAAGAAATATGTGACTAGTGGGACACAGAAAAAGCCATAGCAAAGAGTGCAACCACATCAGCAGCTCGAATGTCTGACCGTAATGGTCTTGGTCCTCATAAGCACGTATCGGGGCCGAAGTCTTACACATACAAGTCAAACAAGAGATGGTAAGTTACATCAAGAGATGGTAAGTTATACAAGTAGGACACATATATTTCCTAAATCATTTACCTTTTCATCGTTTAACATTTCAAGAAGTTGAATTGGGAAGACCGCCTACTCTTGGTGAAGTTTTCATCAGGACTCATAGCAAAAAAGATGGGACTTTTGTCGATAGGAAAGCGCATGAAGTTCATGAGGCATTTAAGAAGAACAAGGCAACTAAGTTGGCTGCCTTTAAGAATGATGAGTCGTCCGACGGTACTTCTCATCGATCAGAGCTATCCCAAGAGGAGGATGACGAGATCTTTCTTCAAGTATTGTGCTTCTTTATGTTTGCTTTTTTCTAATATTATCGTTTTGAAAATCTGTTAAGGACTAATACTCTTTGTTTTGTTTATGCAGCTACTATCACAAAAGACAGAGAAGAAATATTTGGAGTTGGAAGCCTAGGGAGTAACATCAACGAGAAGCGGAAGTACCCGGGAAGCTCTTCTTCTTTCAAAAGCTTGCAAACACAGCTTGAGGAAGCTACCCGCAAAATAAAGAAACAAGCAGAGCGTGAAGCAGAGGCTTTGCGGGTTGCAGCTGAGCAACAAGCAGAGATCAAACACTTGAATCTTGATGATCGTGAAGAACACATTTTTACATATATTATTTTCATTAAACTCGAGTTTTTTGGGCGATCCCACGAGAATTGAGACGGGAGAACCAGCTGGCTCTGGGTTCTTAAAATAGGAAACCATATGAATAATTGAAAAAGCCCCAAATCCCACTCGAGTATCCAAATCTGGATTGAGTATTGTCCAACAAATTGTTTGTCAATGACTAACTCCATTTGGATTGAAATTCGATTTGAACTGAATGGCTTGGCATTGCAAGCCCCCAACAAGAGGCCCACGCCAAATGTTCTATGGATACAAGTACTTGAGCGCAACTGGCCCGAAATTTTTCGAAATCCTCGAGTCTCAAAGGACTGATCCTGCTACTGCTCATGTTCAAACATAGGTCCCTTAAACTTTCCCTCTTTCTCTGAACTTGAAAACTTGTGTGTTGGTTTTGAACTTGTGTGTTTGTTGTTTGGTTTGGAACTTATGAACAAGTATGTTTATTGTGTTTTATGTTTTAAATACAAGTTTCTTATGTTTTATATACAAGTCTGTTTGAGAATTAAAGCATGCTAAATTGAGAATTAAACGGCTAATTAGTCACAAAGTAGTAGCAATTCAGTCACCAACAAAGTCACAAAACAGTCGCCATGTAGAAGCATAAAAGTCGCATAACACTCGCTAAAACAGTCACAAAAACAGTCGCCATATCATGGCATGGATGTGGCATAATAGTCGCTATTGTTAGCGACTACATTGCGACGTAATAGCGACGCATGAAATTGGTCGCACATTAGTCGCTAATTAACGACCAATAATTTTAACGAAGCGTGGTTTGGCGACTACGTGTTTCACTTGCAAAACAGTCGTAAGTAAGGGTTTAATGACTGTTTAGTGACTACTTATATAGTCCCTAATTCTTCGTTTTCTTGTATTATATATATATAGTGAATCAAACAGTTGCCAAAAATAATAATCAGAATGTCGATTATTCAATTTTTTACGAATACCTTAGTCGCAAAAATCTCTTATCCTTTCAATAAACTAAAATTCCAACGAAATAAGTCGGAGGAAAACCCACATAACCACATCTAAAACGAAAACGAAACCGCCTAAAATGACAACACCAGAATTAGGACCGCAAAGATTATTCAAAGAGAAACTAGAAACATATTACCAAAAACTTATAACCGTCACATAAACCAAACATATGGAAAACCATAGCCAGATTTAAACAAAAACCAATGTTTTAAAACCCGACCCAGACGGTGAACCGAACTACCTTCGGGTCATCTGGTTACTGGAACAATTGATTTAAATTTGTTTAATGTATTTAATATATTTATATATATATATATATATATATATATATATATATATATATATATATATATATATTTTAATATTATAAAATAAAAATTATTATACTAGTTTGACGTAATATGAAGTCTAAAATAATAATTAACTGATTAATTTTTTTAATCCAAGTAAAACCATAAAAATACTAAGATAGTAGGATAGTGAATACGAAAAACTGATTTTTTTTTTTAAATTACCGAATACAAAATAATGAATATCCGGCCGATTCAATCGGTTCACCGGATCGTGGGTTAACAGTGGGTTTTTGTGGAGTTTTCTGATTTTGAAATTGTTGGATATTAGTACTAAACCCAAACCGAAGAAGTATCCTGATCATAGTTTAACCGATCAGACTGAACGGTTCGGATTGGACGTAAAAACATCGACAGAAACCAAAACTAAACCACACCGGAGAAAAAAAAAAGGGAAAATGTTTCTCAGCTACGCCAACAACACGTCATCACATCGTCACACATGCAGACAAAGAAAATGTTGCGACAACTACACCAACTACTGTAATCACATAACGACATGCACGAACTAACTTGAGTCATGGTGCCGACACCATAAACATACATTCCGGTACCGGTCCGGTGAAAGAGACGACGGAACCCGGCACCGGAGATACCATCGGAGATACCCAATTTTAAACCCGACCCAGATTTAAAAAAAAAAACCATATTAAAATAAAACCCGACCATAAACCCGTGGTAAAACCCAACCCATTTTCCCAAATTAAAACAAACCTAAATTAACCTAAATGTCGATTCTCTATTCTTAGTCTGGTTTCGAGAGCTTAGAAGTTTTTTGTCTGGGTGAGGTGTGTTGAGGAAAAGAGATTTCTAATAGAAGAGTTTTGTTGTAAGATGGATACAAGTAGGGGGTCATCTAGTTTGACTAGATCGTCTGGAGCTCTGAAAAAGTTTAATTGCCGGCGAAGATATACAAATCAAAGATAGAGAAGAATCCTGGTAGAAGGTTTTTCTGATGTTAATTGTACAAGGTATGGTTTGATTTATGGTTTAATTTATGGTCTGATTTCGGATGTCAATCCTGGTAGAGAATTGGGAACTTATGTGTGTTTTTGATGTTCGTAGGATGGATGCAGTGAGGCACTGCAAATTATTTAAGTGGTATGATGAAGAAGAGGTTCAAGGATGGCCGAGAAACGCATTGACCAAAGCTGTTGCAGAAATTCGTGAGAAGGAAAAAGTGATTGAAGAATTTCAAATGACAATCATGGGACTTCGTAGTGAGTTGGAGAAGCAAGTGGAAGATGCCGAAAAAGTTGTGTATAGACAACGATTGGTTATCACCGGTTTAGCCGGATTGCTTGTCTGTGTTTAGCCGGATTGAGTTATGTTAACATAAGACTTATTGATGTGTCTATAATTTGCATGTTTTCTGCATTCATTCATCATTGTTTTGAGTCTAGTTTCATAACATTCATCACTGTTTCATATCATTCTTCATCATTCTTGCATATTTTGCATGATTAGGATAGGTTTGCATGCATTCTGCATTTCTGAGTTGTATTTAGGTGATTTGGAGCTGTTGGCGATCAAATTAGAAGAAGCGAGCCGGAGTCAACAGACTATACTCGACCACAAGGTCGAGTGATTCCTGCAACACTTACTCGACCATGTGGAGTGACACCAGCGCCAGTCTTCCTCAATCACTCGATCACGCCACTCGATCGCACCACTCGATCACAAGGTCGAGTGTTCTCAGCCAGTCACTCCTCTGCCACTCGATGACGGTACTCAACCACAACACTCGACCACGAGGTCGAGTATCCACAGCCATCGCCCTGAGAACCACTCGACCACATCACTCTGCCATTCACTCGATCACGTCTTCCGAGCTTTCTCAATTCCGCACTCAACCAGACAAGCTGAGCATAAGGAAGAGAAGAGGAGAAGAGGAAGTGTTTGGAAGCGGTCTGGAGTTTCACTCGATCGCAAGGCCCAGCTTTGGCCCATTATCACTCTACGGGCCGATCAAGTTGATTCACGACCCATCTCTTATCGTTTTGTATAAATAAGTCTTCGAGGATTTTGTCCCGAGACATCACGTTTTACATCTAGGTTTTACATCGACTTTTTACTTAGTTTTTGCTTCCAGTTTTTATCGCTGTTTAACCTAGTTACTCTATCACATCGCCGCTTTCCTTCTGCAACTTGTAATTTGATATTTTTCCAAGATATTCAGATTTCGCGTTTGATTGGTTCTATCACTTTGTTTCTCTACTCTCAATCTCTTTATTAATGCAATGTTCTTGTTTATTCGCGATTGTGTTTTTGAGCATGTTGTCTGAGTAGTGACATAGAATTCTTAAGGATGGGATAGAATGGTTGTGGAATCCGTAGTCTTTTAGATGGTTAAACTATAGAATTGATTGAATCCCTTCTGGACTAGTTGAGTTTATTGCTTGTTTCTTTCTGATCAACTGGAACTCGATCCAAAGCATTCCCGCACCCAGAAGGTGTTCGATGGAATGCTTGATCCACTAGTTCCAGAGATATGCGTCTCTATCCCAAGGGATTGGCCGCTTAGAGCGTTTATTGACTGTAATAGGTTGAATCGTATCGCCTGCATAGTTAGATTCCGTTAATGGGAATTAGTCTGGGCTAGCTTTGCTTAAGGATTTGTTGCACGGGAGTGAATAAATCTGTTGTTGAACATGTTGTCTAAGGATAGCTTGATTGCGCTTTGTTAACCATCTGAATAGGCGAAGGAGACCACTCCATTCGATTACCTCATCGTTAGGAATTTCTCGTCTATTTGATTTCTCTGTTTTCATTGCTTTTGATTAATCGTTCTCATTGCCCGTTGCTTAGTTTTCACATTTCTTACCTGTTTTCACTCATTCACTCGACCACATCCAGTGTCTGGTAACAGACTGTGTGGTAGAGTGCTTTTGTTGCAGTTTCTGCCTGTTACTCGACCAGTCACTCGATCACATCCTGCTCCTGGCATCAGCCAGTTGTGGTCGAGTGATTTCTGTAATTCTGCATTTATTTCTGTTTCTGCATGTTCACTTATGACTGTTAGAAACTCCAAAACCTATAATTGCTTGGCTTGACTTAGTGACTTCTGATCACATCTCATCTGTTTGCAATCACACCTATTTGGATTGACACCTAAAATACTACAACGACACGATAAGTGTTTTAGGATAATTGATCTTAAAAACCTATTATCAATTTGGCGCCGTTGCCATTTGGGTGTTTGTTTGCTATATTTGAGATTTCAGAATATTTAAGATCAAGTTCTTTTTCGTTTTTTATTTCCAGTTACTAATTCTGTGTTTTTTCTGTTTGTCTGTTTTGAATTCAGGTACTGCGAATCAACAGCTTTACTCGACCTCCTCTGGTTGATAATTGTTGTATGCAAACTCGATCAAAAGGACATCAGAACCTGCTTTTCAACGAGAACATCGATCGTATTGCTCGTGAATTAAGGGAACATATACACACAGACACTATGGCTGACGAACAGAACCCAGAACTACCAACCTACATTGGTGCAGGCGATGCACCACGCAACCACAATCAGCGTAATGGCATTGCGCCTCCGCCAGTGCAGAACAACAACTTTGAGATCAAGAGTGGCCTCATTGCCATGGTTCAGAACAACAAGTTTCACGGCCTCCCCATGGAGGATCCACTCGATCACCTGGACGAGTTTGATAGGCTCTGCAGCCTAACAAAGATCAATGGAGTCAGTGAGGATGGCTTCAAGCTCAGATTGTTTCCATTCTCTCTTGGAGACAAAGCCCATCAGTGGGAAAAGTCACTTCCTCAAGGCTCCATCACCTCCTGGACTGACTGCAAGAAAGCCTTCCTGGCTAAATTCTTCTCCAACTCAAGGACTGCCAGACTCCGGAATGAGATTTCCGGCTTCACTCAGAAGAATGCTGAGACTTTCTGTGAAGCATGGAAGCGCTTCAAGGGATATCAGACTCAATGTCCTCACCATGGTTTCTCCAAGGCATCACTTCTGAGTACTCTCTACAGAGGCGTCCTCCCTAAGATCAGGATGTTACTGGATACATCATCCAATGGGAATTTCCTGAACAAGGAAGTTGAAGAAGGATGGGAGCTGGTAGAGAACTTAGCTCAATCTGATGGCAACTACAATGAAGACTTAGAGGAGAAGCACCGCAGGGACATGAAAGCCATGAATAACAAGCTGGACAAGCTACTCCTAGTGCAACAGAAGCAGGTCCATTTTATCTGTGAAGATGAGACGTTCCAAGTCCAGGATGGGGAGACTCTCTAGTCATAAGAGGTGAGCTATGTGCAAAACCAGGGAGGCTGCAACAAAGGCTTCAACAACTTCAAGCAGAAAAATCCCAATCTGTCTTACAGAAGTACCAATGTTGCAAACCCGCAGGACCAAGTTTACCCTCCACAGCAGCAGAATCAACCTAAACCCTTTGTTCCATACAACCAGGGTCAAGGGTTTGTTCCTAAGCAACAGTTTCAGGGAAGTTATCAACCGCAACTTCCACCACCTGGGTTCGCACAGCAGCAACAGCAAGCTTCCACAACTCCAGACTCAGACTTGAAGAACATGCTCCAGCAGATTCTCCAGGGACAAGCAACAGGAGCAATGGACTTGGCCAAAAAGATGGCAGAAATCCACAACAAGGTTGACTGCACCTTCAATGATCTTAACATCAAGATTGAAGCTCTGACTTCTAAATTCAGATACATGGAAGGCTAAACTGGGTCAACCTCTGCTCCCAAAGTTACAGGACTTCCAGGGAACTCAATACAGAACCCAAAGGAGTATGCCACCGCTCACGCCATCACTATCTGCCATGATCAAGAGCTGCCGACTCATCATGCCCCTCACTCAATCACTGACAGAAGTTCAAGGAGACCTTTTGGCCTGTTAGAGGACCTGCCTGTAATGATCAATGAAGTAGAAGTGCCTACCGACTTTGTTGTGCTTGAGATGGATGAAGAATCCAAGGATCCTCTAATTTTAGGAAGACCTTTCTTGGCTTCAGTAGGAGCGATGATAGATGTCAGAAATGGGAAAATCGATCTCAACCTTGGGAGGCATATCAAGCTGCAATTTGACATCAACAACACTCCGAGAAGATCAACAATTGAGGGAAAGACTTTTGAGATCCGGAGAGCAGTTCTAAGAGAAGAATTTGAGGATGCAAAAGAAAAGGAACTCGATTGGTTAGAACTAAAAAGAAAGTCTGATCTCCAAGAGAGAACCATACAGAAGCTAGCCTGCACTGTCGAAGAGCTTAGAAACATTCTAAGTCGAATTCAAGGAGGAGTTCAACCTCAGCTCAACATCGACATTACTTCAAGAGAGAAAGTCATTTCGGATTTGTCAGAAGAAAAAGACTATCCACCAGAAGAGGAAGCAGCCTACTCTGAAGAAAGAAGGATTGAGTACTCAGCTGCGCAATTATCGAGAGAGGATGCTGAGTACGATGATAAGCTCAGTGGGGAAGAGGACTTCTTAAGTCCTTTCTGTCACACTTTCCTTGCGTAATAAGTGTGAGGAGTCAAGCTAGAGACTTAAAACAAGCTCACTTGGGAGGAAGTCCCATGTCTATCCTGTACATATCTTTTATTTTTCCTTGTTATTTTGATGCATTTTGTTAGTGTTTTCAGGAGATGAGTGTAAAGAGCTGAGTGAAGTGGATTATGGCTCTAAGTGTGAAGTATACTCGACCACATCCTGCAAGGAGCACAAGAAATTGTGATCGAGTATAATTGGGGTCTCAGTCTCAAGATTTCTGAAGTTTCAACATTTCACTCTATCACGCAAGGTCACATGCTGATGAAGAGATGTGGTCGAGTATAGGAGTCGATATTAGCCCAAAATTTCCAAAAATTCAGCACTATACTCGACCAACAAAAGCTACAGAGACTTACAGAGGCTTGGATGAGCTTACAGAAGGTTGCAGGAGATTCTGGGAAACAGTACTTCCAGACAAAGAGACAGACGCGTGGCCCACCACCACATACTTTGTCTCCCACCCACGATTTTGAAAAGATAAGGCGATTCTCTATCCCTCTTTCCCCATCCCAAACCGACATCTCCCCTTATCTTCTTCCTTTCCAATACTTGTTGGGGTCGGATCCCACACATTTTCGGTAGGATCCACTTGGATCTGTCCACGTCATTATTACACAATAATCCTCTCGGATTTCTAGATATTTTATTGGACTTAACCAGTTGGGAGTTCGATTCAGTTTACTAAAAGGGTTCGATCTTTACCAGTATGGAGTTCGCTCTTATTCAACATATAGTTCGCATAGAGAAAGGCCGAAGCGAGGAGAATATTGTTCGAGGCTCACGGTAGCAACAAAGCACGGGAGTTCGGAGTCAGCAAGAAAGAGTTCGGAAGGCCCACGTGAAGCCCAAGACAAGTTCAAGTTCAAGCCGTTTCGGTCAAAATGTAACTTATGTAATTAATGCGGATCAATATGATTACGAGTAGTAAATAGCCGCATTAATCATGTTTTCTCTATAAAAACAACCTCAAACGCATGTGTTTGGGAGAGGCATCTTTTTACTTACTACTATACCAGCAATACAACATACTTTTTTACTCTTACAATTTCGCAAGGCTTTTTGTATTTCGTTCTTATCAAATTCTTTTACTTTATTCTTTTCTTGGTTAATTTCCCTTTCGAAATCTTATATTCATTCGTTGATTTTAGAGTTTTTCTCCACTAAAATACTTAAAGACAATCGAGTGTGAATCCTACATCCACATTTTGGCGCAGTCTGTGGGGAGTTACCAGAAAACTCTTTAATCCCAAAATCTCTCTTTCCCAACCAAGAAACTATGTCTGACCAACAAGCGTTGAACGATTCAATCGCCTTGCTTAATCAGACAACCACCAATCTGACCACTAAGATTGGTACACTTGTTACTACGAACACCACTTTTAGTGAAAGGTTGAACTCAATTGAGCAAACCTTAACAAGTGTTCAAACCACCCAGAAAGATTTATCAAACGCGCAGAACGTTGTTTCAAGCCGTTTAGATACTCTGCCTTCAGTACAACCACTACAAGAAATGTGAACAACCATAGCACTTAAATATAGCGTTTTTCAATTTTCTGCTATAAATCAGGTACACACTACTTTTTTATAGCGTTTAGTGTTATAATAGGTTATAAGCGGGAATAAATTTTTAGTTGCCCGCTTGTTTTAATTTTTGTGTTGGCAAAAAGCCAAAACACTTAGAAAAAAACAAAAAACTTTCCCCAGCTTTCTTTATTTCTCTCTAGTGCCGAAGCTTTCTTCTCGATCGTGCCCAAGCTTTCTTTCTCTTTGCCGTCCGTCGCCGTCGTTATTCCGCCGCCGTCGTTATTCCGCCGCCGTCGTCGTTATTCCGCCGTCGTCGTTATTCCGATCCACTTTCATAAGTTTGTATCGTTCTTCAATCTCGACTCCCCTCTTCCATGTCTCTTCTTCAATCTTGACTCCCCTCTTCCATTTATCTCTTCTTCAATGTCGATTTAGGTTTATTTTTGGTTAATTTGGGTTTCACATATACTAATCCTCTTCAAAACTTCTCTGATTTTTGCAGATTTTTGGGTCAGATTTGGCTAAGGTATTAATTAGGGATTTTTAATTTTTTGGTTCACGTTTTCTAATTCGACTTGTTTCCATGAGTAATTGATTTGTTGTTCTTGTTATTTGCAGATTCTACAAATCCTTTGTCCAAGAAGACTTGAGCTTAATCGTAAGATTGTGAATCCTTTCTCTCCTTGTTGTTCTATTTTTGTTCGGCCATGTTTGTTAAGGAGATTGAATATGTTAGTAACTTGAATGTCTGATCAATTGAATTTTTATTGTATATAACTGGTCGAGGAGCTGTGTTGTGTTTGGTAATATGGAGAAGTCATGGGTTTGGTTACCTAGGTATGAAACTCTATCATATTCTTATACTTTTAATTTTAAAATGTGTTATTGAGTTACATTGATATTTGGACTTCATGGTTTTCTTTACAGGAATAGCATTGAGTATGTTGAAGGTGCAAATCAATTTGTGAATGCTTCATCGAAAGCTTTGGGTTATCCTTCATCGAAAGCTTTGGGATTAGTCTGAACAAGCTGGATATTCTTAACGCTAGAGACTCACATGTTCAGAAGCTTCTGGCTACACAAGCAGAAATGGCTACCAAGATTGAAGATTTGCAGAGTCAACTTCATTGTTTAGCTGGAAAAAAAGTAAGTTTCACATTTGTTTATCACAATGGTCATAATAGTTTGTAACCAATTATTTTTCCTCTTGGTAGCTATCTGGTGCTGATTTGGATGCTCAATCTAATGTATCAAACACAAACAAAGGAGGAATTAAGTGTAAGATATTGGATTGGTTTTCAAAAGATGAAGTTGTTGTCGGGGAATCAGACAACAACTCTCCAACTGAGCATAACATGGTATATATCTAAATTATTAATATTGCCATTGTTTAAACTATCAATATCAATTATATTACTAATAGGTGCATAACTCTTTAGGACTCTGATGAACAACCGATTTACAACATCTTTGCTTGGAATGGAACTGATATTGTTGCTGAGGGTATATTGATGATCAGTTGATTACACTTTTTAAATTTTGATTCGTTTGTTTCAAATCGTAGTGTTAAATTATGGATTTGATAATTGTGTTTGTAGATCAGGCTATAAACTAGAGAGAGTTTAGTGAAGTGTGACTATTACTCTTTGCTTCTTTACTTTCTTTCTAGTGTGTTGATGCATGTGAGTGAATGTCATATTTATTTGAGTGTGTGATCCTTTGAACTTATTATCAGAATAGTGATAAAGTCGTAGTAAATTGTCTTAAAACTCCAAGCTTTCTGGTTCCTTGTAAGAAAGATAATTTACTACTGAGTTAAGTAATTTAAGATGTGACTCTTGATAGATCTTTTAAGAAGTAAATTTGCATGTGCAGCTCCATCAATTATGGGGAAATGGATGACATGAACGCTGCAAACATGATCTTGGTTGGTATCCCCCTTGACGAACCACACTTGAAGAATCATCTGTCTATTCTCGTAAATACATAGAAGAATGATCTCAAAGCAGGAAGTCTTCCTGTGACCGAATCATACTATCTCATGGGCACAGTAGATCCCACCGGAGAGCTAAAGGAAGATGAAGTATGTGTCATCCTGTATGTTACTCTCCTCTTCTCTTACTTTCATTTTGAGTTTTACATGGAAACAAGAAACAGTGATTTGCTTTTAGTTGTTCATTTCAGGGTAATCCTGCAGAACTCACTTCGATATCATATGTCTTAGTATGTAACAATCTGGTATTCTTAAAGAGATATGTGAAGAATCACGATGACAAGCAGCTGGTGACTGAGTTGATGGCTATATATCGTGCATCATAGATTATAAGGCTTGTCTAGGATCTTGGTTTGTATCTTTGAATATCTGAAAAACCTCAATTTTAGGCTTTTTTAATATCAATTTGATCCGGATCGGAACCGTTTCTCTCACTCTCTCTCTATATATGCTTAAAGTTGTATTTTTGAATCTCTTTTTTGATATATTAGCGTAGAAACAACAATGCAGCCAAAGAGAAAGAGCTGAAGGGGACATGTGAATCCAAATTCTATATTTGTTGTATTTTCTGTAGCAGTTAGTTTCTGAACTCCTTGGCAAAAATATATTAAACACAAAAACATATACTTAAAACATTTTAATTGGAAAAATTGAATTAATTATTTTAAGGCATGTACTTTAGATTTCAAGTTAAATGATTTTAAAGATTTTTTAAGATTTTTTAAATGATTTTCGAATTTTGTAAAAGAAAAGTTAAAAAAAAAAAAATATATAAATAAATATAACCAAATATCTCAAAAAGACATAAATATTTAATTATAATATTAATAATTACAAAAATAATAACAAAGTTATAATTTTAAAGAGTTTAGGGTATAGAGTTTAGGGTTTAGGGTATAGGGTTTAGGGTATGAAATGTATGGTTTAGGTTTTTTGATTATATTTGTTTGAAATAGTAATAATATTAATTATAACAAATAATAACATAAATAAATTTCATTTTTAAAAATAGTTTAGGGTTTAGGGTTTAGGGTTTAGGGTTTAGGGTTTAGGGTTTAGGGTTTAGTGTTTTAAATAGTAGCTAATATTAATGATATAAAGTATACTATTATAACATAAATGAATTCTATCATTTTATTAATTATAACATCATTAATGTGTTTCAACAATATGATTTACATAATAAGAAGATTAGTGTACATGTATTCTAAGGCAATCATATGTGTTACCTTCAAATTTCTAAAAACGTTGCAAAATATTTTTTTTAAATTGCGAAAAAATTATATAATCATGTAAATAACTCATAAACATATTAATTAGTCAATATATAATTTTTTAAAAATTATATAAATAGTAAAAACACATTTTTATGCCTATAAACAAAATAAGCCAATCATAATGTTTCACTCGGATTGCTGATGTGGCGAGATCTCAGCCTTTCAAAGGCTTTGGCGGCTGCATGTTTAAGAAAATCTCATCCGTTCATTGCCCAACAAAGGCTTTTTTTCTTTTTGGTTAAAACTTCTCCTTTTTCTTCTTTTCTTCGTATCCTTCAAGTCTTCAACTCTTACATTCTTATGAGAAAACCAAACGTTTGCTTACAGTTTCTTCACATGTGGCTCACGGTTGCTACTTTTATTGATTCCGAGCTGTTAGAGTACGGTGGCTCAAGGCGGATTTCAATTGTGTATTTGGGTTTTACATGTCCGGTCATCTCCGTGATGGATATCTAGCGGCAGATCTCGCATCTGAGGGTGGTGACAACGAGAACAATTCTCCGGTTGCGTCGGTTAGGCTTTTAGGGTTAAATCCGGTGTCTTAGATTTGCCTTTGGCAGGATTAACGAAATTCATTGCCATCTCCGACTCGAATCTGAGAGAACCAAAGAAGAAGACGAAGAAGAAGAATGGTCTGTCGAAGGTACTTATAATTTCCATGGGTTCTTATAAACAAAAATTGAAAGAAAATTGTTTATTTGTTCAACTGAATCTAACAATTGTTTATTGGTTTGATAATCTGAGAGAATCGATTTATAATTCTTTTATTTTGCTTTTCTTATTTTAGTTGAAGATGAAGATGGTAGGCGAGAGATCCGGTTGAGGACTGTTCTCTTTGTAGCTGGCAAGTAACAAGCTTCATCGAACGTGAGCAGATCTCTTTGTGGCGGCGAGTAGGAAGCTTCATCCGACGGGAAGATCGAACGGCCGTCGCCGTGCCGTTATTTTGTCACCGTAACCACTTGTGTAAACTGAAAACCCTAATTTGTTAATGGGCTCTGGGCTTTTTGTTTGTAAAATTGTTAGTTAGGCTTATTAATGGGTTTTGTATTATATATTTGTAATCCATTTTTTATTTTTGGTCTAATTCGGTTCGAAATAACCGAGAAAAAAAAAAATTCGGTTTATTTCGGAATTGATTTTAAACCCTATAACCGAACCGAAAAAAGTGAGTACCGAACCGACCCGAACCGAACAATTCGGCAGAATTTTGTAAAACAGAATAAACCAATAAACCGAATAAACCGATTAACCCGAGATAACTGAACGCCCAGGGCGAAACAAAATCATAACGATTATTACACGTTATTATAAATATTAATAATAGCAACGTCATAAACGCGATCATAGTTTAATTAACTATAGCATTCGCAAAGTCCGCTATCTAAAGTGTCCGACTTTCTATAACGGGCGATGTCAGAGCGCTTAAGGAAACGCTATGGTAGATGAATAATAGCGTTTATCGGCCGCTATTAATACCCACATTTCCTGTAGTGAACTAGCAGCGCGTCAGCGTAAGCTATTCGTAACTCCCGCACAAAACAGGACCGAGAATACTCAAACTCCTCCTATAGACCAACCTGCTAGTACTAGCAATCAGGCAGCCGTAGGGGATGGGTCCAACCCAACCGGGGAAGAAATTCCCCAAAATCAGGGAAATCGTGTTATTGACGACGGATTCCTTATGAAAGATCCCGATGTCACCTTTTTAGATAATTTCGTCAAATTTTGTCAAGAGCTTAATGAAATGAAGTCGAAGTTTCATCAGGCGACCAGTTCGGCGCCTGAGATCGATCGAGTAATCGAAGAAACTCGGCGAACACCGTTCACTTAGAGAATCTCGAACCTTCGGATCAAGGATTCTCGAAAGGTCAAATTACCAACTTATGATGGTAAAGGAGATCCTAAAAATCACCTCGCTGCTTTTCAGATCGCTGCTGGCAGAATCGATCTAGAACCAGACGAGGAAGATGCCAGATACTGCAAACTATTCTCCGAGAATCTATCCGGATCGGCCCTGCTCTGGTTCACTCAGTTGGAGCCTGGAACTATTGATAGTTTTAAGGAATTGTCCTCTGCATTCCTAAAATAGTATTCCATGTTCATGGAAAAGGTAACTTCTGATGCAGATCTTTGGAATTTAACCCAAGGTCAGAATGAACCACTTCGCAAATATATCGCTAAATTCAAAGAAGTGATAGCCAAAATTCCTGGGGTATCGCACGTTGCTGCCCTTTCTGCTTTAAGGAACGGACTTTGGCATGAATCCCGATTTCGGGAAGAAATCATCGTCAATCGTCCAAGCACCATCCAAGATGCTTTATTCAGAGCTACCAATTGGATGGAGGCGGAAGAAGAAAAGCTTAGCCTCGCTAAAAAGCATCGGCCAGCAAAATTGGTCGTTGGAAATCCAACTAAAAAGTTCGAACCAAAAGATCAAAAACGGTTCGGAGTTAATCCTGCTACTAATGCTGTAGGAAAACCCTCCCCAAGCAAAGGAAGATACAATCCTCCTAATACTTGGGTTAGAGATGAGAGTGCCTATTGCGATATTCACAGAGTAAACGGGCATTCCACCAAAGATTGTAGCGTACTCAAAAAGCACCTCACCGAACTGTGGGCAGCTGGAGAGCTCGCTAACTTCAATATCGAGGAGTTTGTGGAAACTTATCACAAAGAAAAAGAAGATTCCGAAGCTTCCAATCCTCCTGAAAAGAAAGATAAGCCCAATGGGCCCGGAACTCCGAACACTCCTAAGAAAAGGATCGATGTTATAATGGGAGGATCCAAATTATGCCGAGATTCGATCAGATCAATCAAAAGGCACAAGAAATCAGCAGCAATTCAAACCGCTGTGGGTTTTCAGTCAGATAAACAAACACCTTCGATCTCTTTTGACAATTCGGACACTCAAGGATTAACAAGACCTCATGACGATGCTCTTGTGATAACTTTAGATGTTGCGAACTTCGAAGTGACAAGGTGCCTAATTGATACTGGAAGCTCGGTAGATCTCATATTTCTGAGCACTTTGCAAAGAATGGGAATCAGTAAAGCCGACATTATCGGTCCACCAGCACCATTGGTAGCTTTCACAAGTGACACGTCTATGTCCTTAGGAAACATAAAACTACCAGTACTTGCCGCAGGGGTTCCAAAGATCGTAGAATTCATTGTTTTCGACCGACCGGCCGCTTACAACATAATTCTCGGAACTCCGTGGATTTACCAAATGAAGGCTATACCTTCAACTTATCACCAATGTGTGAAACTTCCGACTCCTGGAGGAATCGGCACCATTCGAGGAGATCAGGATACATCGCGTTCTTGCTACCTCATGGGACATCGTTTAAAGCTCAAATAGAAATTAATGATAAACGCGAAGCAAGAAAGCAGCTCGCGTTACCCATGTGGTCTACGTTCGAATGAAGTTACCATAGAAATTGAAATTGATTCCGAATTTCCTGATCGAAAAGTAAAAATCGGTACTACTTTAGATTCAGAAATCAAAGATCAATTGGTAACATTCCTAAAGGAAAATAAACATACTTTTGCCTGGTCGGCAAAAGATATGCCCGGAATCGACAAGAGTATCATTACCCCTGAATTAAATGTCGATCCCAGCTTTAAACCAATAAAGCAGAAAAGAAGAAAACTGGGTCCTGACCGAGCTCAAGCGGTCAATGACGAAGTTGATAAGCTTTTGAAAATTGGTTCCATTAGAGAAGTAAAATACCCGGACTGGTTAGCAAACCCCGTGGTAGTTAAGAAAAAGAATGGAAAGTGGAGAGTATGTGTCGATTTCACTGACATTAACAAAGCATGTCCAAAAGACAGTTTTCCTCTCCCTCATATCGATCGGCTCGTAGAATCAACGGCCGGAAATGAACTCTTAACATTAATGGATGCATTTTCTGGATATAATCAGATCATGATGAATCCCGAAGATGAAGAAAAAAATCCTTCATAACAGATAGAGGAATCTAGTGTTATAAAGTTATGCCTTTCGGTTTAAAAAATGCCGGGGCAACATACCAACATTTAGTTAACAAAATGTTTGCAAAACATTTGGGCAAAACGATGGAAGTTTATATAGATGACATGCTCGTAAAATCTCTTAAGAAATCCGAGCACATCACTCATCTCGAACAATGTTTCAAAATTCTGAATGAGTTCGGAATGAAATTAAATCCAGCTAAATGTTCCTTTGGTGTGCCTTCCGGAGAATTCTTGGGGTACATAGTCACGAAAAGAGGAATAGAAGCAAATCCTAATCAGATTAACGCTTTCCTCACAATGCCTTCGCCAAAAAACATTAAAGAGGTCCAACGATTGACGGGCAGAATTGCTGCATTAAATCGTTTCATCTCAAACTCTACCGATAAATGTCTCCCTTTTTATCAAATTTTAAAAGGAAACAAAAAATTTCGGTGGGATGACCAATGCGAAGCAGCATTTAGTCAACTCAAACCTTATCTGATAACACCGCCGGTTCTCTCAAAACCTGAGTCAGATGAGAAACTTTATCTTTACATTTCAGTTTCTAACCATTTTGTAAGTGGGGTTTTAGTTCGAGAGGACCAAG
Source organism: Arabidopsis arenosa (assembly GCA_905216605.1). NCBI lineage: Eukaryota > Viridiplantae > Streptophyta > Magnoliopsida > Brassicales > Brassicaceae > Arabidopsis > Arabidopsis arenosa. The sequence continues at coordinate 23,258,246 of LR999451.1, forward strand.
GTGAACAAAAGCCGATTTTCTACATAAGTAAATCTCTTACTAGTCCAGAAACGAGATATACCATGATGGAAAAACTAGCTTTAGTGGTAGTCATATCTGCTAGAAAACTCAGACCTTATTTCCAATCTCATCCGATAGAAGTTTTAACTTCTCATCCACTTCGCTCAATTCTTCACGGTCCAAGTCAGTCCGGTAGATTGGCGAAATGGGCAATCGAACTCAGTGAGTACGATATAGAATACAAAAGTCGAACTAGCGCAAAAGCACAAGTTCTGGCTGATTTTCTAACCGAACTACCATTAGATGATGGAATCCTTATTGAAACGGACTCCACATGGAAATTACATGTAGATGGCTCTTCTTCTAAACAAAGATCCGGAATCGGTATTAGGCTCGAAACTCCGACAAAAGAAATAATCGAACAATCGTTTCGATTAATGTTCCCGGCTTCGAACAATGAAGCGGAATACGAAGCTCTCTTAGCAGGACTTCGGCTTGCTCTTGCAATTGGAGCGGAAAAAACAATAGCTTATTGTGATTCTCAGCTAGTTGTAAACCAGTTCGCTGGAGATTACGAAGCTAAGGCTCCTCGAATGGAAGCCTATCTTTCGGCTGTCAAAAAATTAGCCGGAAAATTTAAAGAATTCGAATTAGTTCGAATACCTCGAGGAGAAAACACTTCGGCAGACGCTTTAGCTGCCCTAGCTTCTACCTCAGATCCTGAACTCAAACGAGTTATCCCAGTTGAATGTATTTCTTCGCGAAGTATTTCAGTTGAAGAAACAGAAAACGATAACATTTTGGAGGCTGAACATATCGAAACTCCAAAATTAAGTCCCGGAAACAAAAATAGTTCGCTTGTCGTCACCAGATCACGAATAAAATCTCAAGATGACGAACTTACTCCACCACTGGAACTTCCTAAAAGAAAGCCAAGAAGAAAATTAAAGGATCAAGAGGTTCCCATTAAAGAACCGTCTCAAACCGAACAGTCACTTCCAGGTGATGTAGAAGTTCAGGAGACAATCGAAGATCCTGATATTCCTTCCGAACCCGAACCAAGGAAGTTTATACTCAAACATAATACTTCCGCTAATGATTGGGGGGCTGACTGGAGGGTACCCATATCAAAAATTTTATTCTTAATGGAGAACTACCATCAAACCTGTGGCAAGCTCGCAAATTAAGAATCATCAGCGCTAAGTATTGCATAATTAAAGAGTCATTGTACAAACGAGGTGTCAGTGACCCTTATCTTTTATGTATTTTCGGGCCCGGAGTTGAAATAGTGACAAGCGAAGTCCACGAAGGGCTTTGTGGTAGTCATTCTTCGGGACGATCAATGGCCTTCAAAATCAAACGGTTAGGATATTTCTGGCCAACTATGATTTCCGACTGCATCGATTACGCCAAACGGTGTAAAAAGTGCCAGATGCACGCCCCTCTTATTAACCAGCCATCTGAATTTTTGTCATCTATATCCGCTCCATACCCCTTCATGAGATGGTCAATGGATATAGTTGGTCCGAAACATCGTTCAACACGAGGCGTCCAATACTTATTAGTTCTAACGGACTATTTTTCCAAATGGATTGAAGCTGAAGCTTACATAAACATACAAGACTCTGTGGTAAAGACATTCTTGTGGAAACACATTATTTTGTCGCCATGGAGTTCCCTACAAAATAGTAACGGACAATGGTCCTCAATTCATTTCAAATGACTTTGAAGATTTTTGTTCCGCTTGGGGAATAAAACTTAGCTACTCAACGCCGAGGTATCCTCAAGGAAATGGACAAGCGGAAGCTTCCAATAAAACCATTCTCAGCAATCTTAAAAAACGCTTGAGTGCTCGAAAAGGTGGGTGGTATGACGAGCTGCAACATGTGTTGTGGGCTTATCGAACAACCCCGAGGCGAGCAACGGGAGAAACTCCATTCTCATTAGTTTATGGGATGGAAGCAGTAGTCCCAGCCGAGCTGAATGTTCCTGGTTTACGCCGGAGCGAAGCTCCACTTAACGAAGAACTAAATTTTAAATCATTAGAAGACGTTTTCGACACAATTGATGAAAGGAGAGACCAATCCCTTTTTCGACTTCAGAACTATCAGCAGTTGACCGCTCGATACTATAACTCAAAGTTGAAAAACAGACCTTTAAATGTAGGAGACTTTGTTTTAAGGCGAGTGTTCGATAACACAAAAGAAGGAGCTGGAAAACTCGGTATTAACTGGGAAGGCCCTTATCAAATCACAGAAAAAATCCGAAATGGTGTATACCGTTTACAAGACCTTGACGGTAATCCCGTTCAAAGACTCTTGGAACATCATCAACTTGAAAAAGTTTTATTGCTAAAATAAAAATATTCGAACTACGATTTGGCTTGATCCTATTTTGGGTACGTAGGCAGCTCGCTAAACATGAGTCCAGCTATAAAAATAAAAATATTATTCCAATCATGGAATCTTGTTTTTATCCTCTGGCATGAATATAAAAATACATTGCGAACAATGTATAAATAAGTATTTCTAGCTAAGCAAGAATCAGATCTAGAAGGGTCTTGAATTACGGAATAGCTCTGCTCCTTGGCCTGCGAGGTCAACAATGCTCATAATGCAACCTGGCATGTTTCCGTACTCTTGAAGTCCTAGTTCGATCCAATCGGAAGGATGGGCTTCGAGGCGATGAAGCTCGCGAGCAATATCGAGGCGACGCTTCTCTAGCTCCCTTCTCCTTTTCCTAATCTCTTTTTTCTCATCTTCGAGCTCGTCGTGCCGAATGATAAGCTGAAGAAAATAAAACGCTTTGTTTAGCAATGACAAAAATAGTCAAAAACACTGGGAAAACAATATCTTGTTAATAAATTCCTCAGCCTTGACACGATCTTGAGCTGACAATCTCTCGATTAATACGATCGGAACCTGAATGCTGGTTCCCTTCCTAAATATTCGTGACTTTTCTGGTTCGCCAGATCCTCCCGTTTTTGTGAGTTCGATGTCTGGCGCTCCCGGAGGATCATCATTTATCACTCTGAATGAGTCAGAAGGATTCTCTGAAGAATTACCTTCCTCGAGCATTTTGTAGAATTATTGTTGATAAAACTCAATGATAAACTACACCCACTTTATACTCGAAAAATACTCGACCACATTTAAGAGGGTTAATTGACGATTTCCCAAATCTGAAATTACTACTTTTATGGAAAATGTAATCGAGTTAATTGCTAATTATATTTCCTAGTTTGACCGCATTAAATAAGATTGAAATAAATCGGCAAATTTAAAGCAAAACGGACAATATAATTAATGTCGCTGGGCCACTAGCCCTATAGAATATTACAAAATAGGAAATAACTAAGAAGGAGGAGAGTTCGTAGAAGGGACTTCATCAGATGACGAACCGTTTTCACGTTCGTCAGGTTCGAGGCTCCTTTGATAGATGTCCCAATGCTTCTTCAGAAACCTGATGTGTTCTCGAAGGCAGTCGGGATTGCGAGCGATAGAATCAAATCCCCTCCTCTCCCAGTTATGAACATCCGACTCCAAACGTCGGATTTTCCTTTCAGTTCTAGCAATCCTGTCCTCAAGGACACGGCGTTTCCTTCCAAGGCGTTGCCTTTCGGAGCAGCGGAAAACGTACCTTTCGGTGATCTGCAAAGAACAGAAGCATTACGATTCTATCGGGTAAAACCTTGAAACAATTGGTATCGAGGTCAAACCTGTTCCATGAATTCATGACACTCGATCTTTTCTTCCTTAGACATGGAAGAAAGAAAGCAAGGAATGGCCACCCCGTGTGGAGTAAATCCATCCCCCGTTGGAAACAGAGATTCACCCGAAGGGAATCGTGGTGGATTGGGATCAGAAGGTTCGCCTTGGGGAGAGGTCATCGTAAATTTAGAAAAGAAGAACTGCAAAGTTCCTTATGAAGAAAAAATATCTTTTGGAAAATTTCCGAAATACAATTCCCTTTATATAGAAAAAATACATAAGGGCACTCACTTGAGTATTTATAGAAAAAGAAAGTTGAACGTCAATCTATTGATCTGACAGTTACAGTCTTTCGGTTTTTGCGTACATGCATAAACAAGACCTACGAAATATAGGTTATTCGAGTATCACTACACCTAGTAGGCGAACTTAATTTCGAGCGTGAAATTCAAGGACAGTTATCAAATGGTGTCAAACCTTTTTTTGTCCTTTTTAAGAAAAGCAAACAGTTCTCACTGAAAATTTTTCTAATCGAACACTTTTTTAAGTATCACGAAGTGTTCTTGTAAGCCGAGCTCTAACCTCGCAACCGAGAGAGCGAGGAAAAATTCTAATGTTTTTTATTTAATATTTAAAAAAGGCAAGTAGGTCTGATAAGCCTATCTCTCCTATAATTCTAAATCATTTCGGTTAGGAGGACTTTGCAAACCCTCCAGGTAAAATCGATGGTTTCCACCAAAATTAAATATTTCTTTCTAAAGAAATTTTAATTAAGAACCCTGTAACGCCCGCGATCCTCGATAGGATCGTCGGATGAGACTTGGTCCGAGAAAAGGAGGAGGAACTCGGACAAGTCTAGATAGGAGCTGCTCATCAGCTCGGAGAAGGGGAATAATGCACGCTAAGTAGCCAAACCAGCTCCCGTACAGCTCAACTAAGCTCGAAGTACCGCCGGGTAGCTCAGCTAAGCTCGGGTAACTGTTGAGTAGCTCAGCTAGCTCGACCAGCTGCCGGGTAGCTCAGCTAAGCTCGGATAACTATTGGACGGTTGGACGGTTGGGCGGTTACGGAGGAGCGGTTGGGCGGTTGCGGTTGACGGTTACAACGGACGGTTATGGAACGAAAGGGTGCCTTCTAGGGAAACGGTTGGGAAGCGGTTTTCCAAACGAAACTCTATAAATACAAGGCATTTGGGACGATTTCGGACACGGAAAAACTTAGAGAAAATCACAGAAACTCTCGGAGAACGTCTTGAGAGAAAACACTTAAGAGAGAGTTACGATCGGTGTGATCGAAGGTGAGACGGTTCTAGACTTTGTGTCCGAACCTAAGGAGATATGATACGTACAATCTAGCATAGGGATTGTTCCGAGGACTTAGAAGAAGTCCGGAACGATTAGGGTGATATTGTAGTATCGGGGGGGGGGGGGGGGGGATCATTCATATCATGCATAAACTTGGTTCGAATGGCGGATCGGTTGAAATGGGGATGCGGCTCGGCGGAGGATCGGCGGATTTGTTAAGATCTATCGTGAATCGGCCGAACTGATGCGCATACTTCCACTCTTCGATCTGTTCTTCGTTCCGGGTGGTTAAAAGGCTTAGAGAGCATTGCATGGACTTGCATATGATAAGTAAAACGGATACTTATGCCTCTTTGACTTTCAGGAAAGGATGGTGATCGTGGGAAGGACTTGGCTTAGGCGTGAGAGACTCAAGGCCGGGAAGATGGGTGGTGATGAATCGTGTAGAATAGGATCGATTATATGACTTGTAATAGCTTATATGCAAACTCATAAGTTGTATCGAATCCTTTTAAATATCTAATAAAGTATCCGATTCTTTGTTTACTCTAAAATCGCATATTGACTCTAAGTAACGAATCTCAGAATATTGTAAACGGATTGTCTTAAGGAAATGGCCCTAAAATTTGGTTAAGGAACGGATCACTTAGTAATTTGGTTGGAGAGAACCTCTCCGGACTTAGGCAGTCCGGATCGGGGTCTTTCAAACCCCCTTGGGAAAATTATTCAAAACAAGTAATAAAAGCCCCCTTGGGCAAAAAACTCAAAGAGTAGTAAACGGCCCCATGACCAGCAAAGCAAATTTCATGTTTTAAGATTAAAGGGACACTCCCCATAAAAGGTGAATGCAATCACTGTCACTCATTCATAGGCGAACCACCTTCATCTCCCACTTGGCTTAAGATAGGGGCAGCCCCGATGTTAGCATCTTGAGTTGAGAGAACCACCTTAGGGTTAAGCGAGCTAGCATCCTGAGGGGGTTCGCTCCTCGATTCGAAGTAATCTCCCATAATCGAGGAGATGACAGGATCCTGACCAGAGAACCCCTGAGTTTGTTCTTGAGAAATTTTGTCAACATTGGTTCCGAACTCGTTAAAATTAGCACGAGGAGAACCAGTTAACATCATCTCATCCAAAGACAAACCGGTATTAGGTTCGTTTAATGGAGGGGAGTCAGCGAACTCAGAAGCAAACTGCTGCAAATCTAAATCAGGATGCCTAGGGGATAGCATCCGTGAACTCAGCGGCTCTTTCAAAACAATTCCTGAATCGAGATTTCTACCCTGAACGTTGGTAGATTCAGGAATTAGAAGACTTGAAGAAATGGCTTCGGTTTTCCTCGTGCTCTTGGACCTTCCCTGAAGCGGGAGTTTGGATCCTTCAGCCTTCCTCTTCTTCATAGAAGAGGAGCCATCTAAGGGACCTCCTTCTTCAGCAATGGCAGCGACCATGTTGTCTGCTGGTGGTATAGAGGAAGGAGCATTGTTTATGGTGACTGCCATTGACTTTGAACCCTCAAGGGACCCGTCATCGACTAGGAGGGTTTTCCGGTAGATTTTGTCGTCCCCGACGGTGGATGCATTTTTCTTGTTTCTTCCAATCTGGGAAATCTGATCTTTGATCTCAGCAGGAGGAGGGTCAACAGGATGAGTAAGGCCCATTCTGACAGAATGTCCGGCACCGTGAATTCTCTCTAAAGTAAAAGAATTCCAATTGACTGGCCTCTCCAGGACGGCCTTGTAAAAGTTTAAAAAATCAACAGAAGGAACTGGCCGAATTTGGGGACCTGCGAAAAAACGATAAAATGTTAGCGCAGTTCGAAATAACATGGGAAACTTATTTAGCTAAGCCCTAGTTTCTACCCAAATTCGATGTCCAGTGAAATCGGAGGAGTTCACAAGAGTTCTGAACAGAAAAATTATTTATACGGAAGAAGAACCAGAACTTCCTCCAGGCGTTGTCTTTTAAAGGCAGGCCATCAATAAGATTCCGGTCTGCGATCGGATAAAGGGCATAATACCCAGAAGTTCGGGATTCACGAGCCTGGAAGAATTCCAAGAGCTCGCTAAGTCCCAGCGAATAACCAGCCTCCGCCGCAACAGTGAAGGTACTCATAAGATACCGGAGCATGTTGGGCAACATCTGAGAGAAGGCAATTCCCAGATGGTTGAGGTAAACGAGAAGTATCTCGGGAAGGGGAAAGAACAAGCTGCACCCTTTGAAATAAATTTCACAGGCGCAGCAGTAACCCTCTCACCCCGACTCCGGAGACTCGTAAGGCTCCGGGACCACCATCTCCACTTCGGGGGGAATATGGCATAGTCGGCGAAGATCATTAAGAGAATCAACCGTCGATTGACTCTGAGGGTGAATCAAACCCGTCTCCGGTTTGGATATGAGGTTCGGTTTCTTCACCCATAAAAGCTTTGAGATCTTCAACCTCATACTCGCGGATTTCAGAAGGAAGGTTTGACATTTTACGAAAGTGGATTTACCGAAAGGAAACAACAATCTCTGTAATAAGAGTGAAAAGTTTTCTAGGTAAAGAAGTGAGATGGGAAAATAATATTACCTCTTAAGAACCCAAAAGTAAGATGGAAGACCGCCTCAGAAATGTTGGGAAGCGGGACAGTTTTCCCCGTAGTATTAATATAAAATTAAGAAATTAATGATGACGGTTGTCAGGGAAATCAAATCATTTGACTATCCGAGATCGGCGTAACAGCGTAAAACATGGAGAAATTCCAGAATGTTAAAGATCTCGATTCATTAATTACTGTTAACTTAAGTCTTCCAAGCCGAGCACTCAGCTCGCAAGACTTGGGGGGCTAAATGTTGGGGTCGGATCCCACACATTTTCGGTAGGATCCACTTGGATCTGTCCACGTCATTATTACACAATAATCCTCTCAGATTTCTAGATATTTTATTGGACTTAACCAGTTGGGAGTTCGATTCAGTTTACTAAAAGGGTTCGATCTTTACCAGTATGGAGTTCGCTCTTATTCAACATATAGTTCGCATAGAGAAAAGCCGAAGCGAGGAGAATATTGTTCGAGGCTCGCGGTAGCATCAAAGCACGGGAGTTCGGAGTCAGCAAGAAAGAGTTCGGAAGGCCCACGTGAAGCCCAAGACAAGTTCAAGTTCAAGCCGTTTCGGTCAAAATGTAACTTATGTAATTAATGCGGATCAATATGATTACGAGTAGTAAATAGCCGCATTAATCATGTTTTCTCTATAAAAACAACCTCAACGCATGTGTTTGGGAGAGGCATCTTTTTACTTACTACTATACAAGCAATACAACATACTTTTTTACTCTTACAATTTCGCAAGGCTTTTTGTATTTTGTTCTTATCAAATTCTTTTACTTTATTCTTTTCTTGGTTAATTTCCCTTTCTAATTCTTATATTCATTCGTTGATTTTAGAGTTTTTCTCCACTAAAATACTTAAAGACAATCGAGTGTGAATCATACATCCACAATACTCGACCTCCATCACTCATTCTCTCGATAAAGCTTCTTCACTCTCATCTCTCGCCACTCGACCTCACGGCTATACTCGACCAAAACTTCCCTTATCCATCACCGTCTTCGTCACTCTCGCAATTCGCCTCGCCAAACTCGACCGTGAAACCACCGAAAAGCACTCGACCACGAATCGTAGAAGAAGGAAAAGAAGACTTGTCACTCGACCGCAAGCTTCTTATCATTCCAGCCACCGTCTCTTTCTCTCTCTCGATTCCACTACCACTCGACCTCGCCGAAAAAGAAAGCATTTGCGTCGTTAGCCACCACTCGACCGCGAGAAAGGAGACTCACCTGACCACTTCCAAACCGGAATCTACTCGACTACCGCTCCTCTTTACCATTAACTCACTTGACCGCACACATAGCCGCTCCGCCGTCCATCCTTCATCGATTCACCACCACCACTCGACCACCGAACGGTGTGAAACCGCTCACCCACTACCAAAAGCACTCGACCGCTTTCAAAATTTGAAACCACCCGACCAACGCTTAAACCAATCCGGTTTATCTCTCAAAACATTTCGGATTCTGTATTCATAATTGTCTCTTGATACTAATCTATTGACGTTTCGTTTTGAGTTTCATCTCTTTTCAGGATTTGTCATGAGTAACGCCACTGGAGGACCGTCTATATCTATAGATGAGGACTACGACGTCAATGAAGCTGAATCCTGGTCCACTAGACCAGAGAGAGAAGAACGAGCTTACGAGAATTTCAGAGCTGAAATGGAACGCTCAGCAGTTGAACGCAGTCAAAGAAGAGCTGAGAGCGCTAGAGGAAAAAGAGCGATGACGAGAAGATACGAATTGGTTGATGAGGACTCTGAGGGAGAGTATGTGCCAGAGCAGCTGCACAGGGAGACAAAGCTGCTGAACAAGCCCGATGAGTTCACAGCAGAAGAGTATATCAGACTCTTCAAGCTGAACGATTTCATGGGGACGAGGTATCCCTATTCTGAGACATTAGCCCACCTGGGGCTACTTGAGGACGTGCAACGTCTGTTTGAGAAGTGTCACCTGGACACTCTCATGTCATACCCGTATGTTGCTTACAAGAAGGAAACGATTCAGTTTCTCTCCACACTACAAGTGGAGATGTATCAGGGCCTAACAGAGGATGAGCTGGAAAGAGAGGGATTGGGGTTCATCACGTTTTCAGTGGAAGAGAAGAGCTATCAGTTGTCGATCCAACGTTTGGAGGGATTGTTTGGTTTCCCTAGTGGAAAGGGAACCAAACCCAAGTTTGACAGACAGGAGTTGAAGGATTTGTGGCTTACCATCGGGAACAACATACCGCTGAACTCTGCGCGGTCCAAAAGCAACCAAATCCGAAGCCCTGTAATTCGCTACTTCCAGCGCTCTGTAGCGAATGTTCTTTATTCGAGAGAGACTGCAGGCACGGTGCCTAACATAGACATGGAGATGATAGATTCGGCCATCACAGGCATTCTCCGTCAAACAAAGAGCGGGACAATCCTGAAAGGTGACCTCAATGACGCGCCTCCAGTGATGCTTCTGTTGATCCACCTGTGTGGATACAAGAAGTAGGGGGTGAACAATAACAGAAAGAGGGTGCGAGGAGCCTTGTGCGTAGGTTGTGTTGTGACACCAATTTTGATAGCCTGTGGAGTGTCTATCATGTCTACAGGGACAGACGCGAGGGCAATGGATTTTGATCATTTGCGCCGCTGTGAGTTTCTGGAGCATAGCATGGTTGGGGAGTTTCATCGCTATAGGTTCGAGCATCCATCGAGCAAAACCGCCAACATTCTTCTTCCCTGCACTGAAGCTACAAGTATACTCGCGGGAGAAAACATCGACTTCGAGCCTGCGCTTGAAGATCTTTATATTGAGATCACTCAACCGATGGAAGAAGATGTTCCTGCACCAGATGTTGCAGAAGATGAGATTGATGACATGGATGTGGACAGGGATGAGGAGTATGATACGAGCATGTATCACTTTGGAGAGCATGTGGCGCCATCTAGAGAGAGCAAGAGCCTGAGTGAGGCTCACAGAAACAACATCCTGTTGCAGAAGTGGTGCAAGAAACAGGATAAGTTCATTACCAAATGCCTAAAGAGTATCAAGTCTCTGAAGGCTATGGTAAGCTGCTCCTCCTCCAGCACAGCTATACCACAAGGACAGCCTCCTCAGGATATGCCTTCGAGGAGATATGACAAGCCTAAGCAAAGTCAGCACAGGCCTGAGCCCAGTGAGCATGGAGTCTCACATGTCCCTGCGAGGCATTAATCACACAAGCCTCGGGAATATAAGAGGAGAAAGAAGGCTGCACTCGCCCGTTCCAACAGCACAGCGCGGCTTATCCGCGCCAGGAGATCACTCGACCGCGGTGCTGGCCGCAACAGAAGGAACGAAGTCAAGTACCCACGCGGAGCTGAAGCCGAAACTGAGCAAGGAGATTCTTCAATGGCCTGGCAGGAATCACAGGCGGGCATTGATGATCACCTCCGCTCCTTCTTCCAATGAGGTAAGTACCTCACTTTACCATTGTTCAATACCATCTCCTGTTTTTGTTTTTGATTTTTGTGATGTGTTTGTCCTGAGTACTCTCTTCCAAATTTGGTCACACAGAGGACTGTGTGATTTAAGTTTGGGGGAGGGCTCAGGAAGTGTGTGAACTGATGAGTCTCTTTTGTTCTTATTTTCAAATTTTTGCATTGTACATACTCCTGAGTCTGCATGCATATATGTCATTGAAAAAACCATAAAAATTTGAAAAATTTCTGAAAATGTATTCCAAAAAAACAGAGTGTTCATGTAGTTGCATTACATTTAGGATCGAGTCTAGAGTGTTTCATTTAGGATTATTGCATATGCATAGGGGACAATGAGGAGATAGCCTTGCAAGCATGTTGATTTACTAGAAAAACTCAATGCCCTCATTATTAGTTGTCTGATGCATATGAATGACTTTGAAGTAAGACCGCACCATGCTCTATTAAAACCACTCGATCGCATGTAATGATACCATTCCCTATCAACTTGAACTTGAATCTGACTTATAATTACCATGTTTGCATCGGTTTTGAACTCATGGATAGAATACATACTTGGATTTTCTTTCACCTGTTCACCACTCTTGCTAATCCAAGTAGCTGCTTCCTTTATTGGAGTAGTTCCCATACCCCTAACCAACCTTTCTTTCAAGCCTTGTTATTTCTTGTGTGCATGTGAGGCCTATTTCAGGATTGAGCTTGGTAGAACGTGTTAGGTTTGAATCGACAAGAGTAGTATCTCATGTAGTTCCAGGCCATGTTTTTGGACTTGGTAGGACTAGGTGGGAACTTGAATGGGGATTGCTATTGAGTGTGACAAAAAAAGAAAAGAAACGGGTTGAATTCTTTAGGAGAAGGAAGCTGAAATTCACATTCTACTAAAGCTCATTCCCTTTTCATTGAGAGTCCCCTGTTATTGAAAATTTAACCACCTAAAAGGGACCATCTTTGTCTCATAACCTGTCCTTAGCCAAATGAGTTCACTAACGATGCATTGCGTGATTCATGTTTTTGAACTTAAATGAATGTTGGATTGGTTGATTTTGACGCTTATTGCAATCGAGTATAGGTTCACATCATAACAGAGCATGGCTAAAGTTTTTAAGTAGAAGTCAATCGCATCGCATCTTAGAACTATTAACTTGGACATTGAGCTTATTTACTTTATCTTATGCTTTGGTTCTGAGTCCCCAACTTCAAACCTCTCCTTCCTGCTATGTCTTCCTGTTTGCTTGAGAGCAAGCAAAGACTAAGTTTGGGGGAGTTGATGTGTCTATAATTTGCATGTTTTCTACATTCATTCATCATTGTTTTGAGTCTAGTTTCATAACATTCGTCACTGTTTCATATCATTCTTCATCATTCTTGCATACTTTGCATGATTAGGATAGGTTTGCATGCATTCTGCATTTCTGAGTTGTTTTCAGGTGATTTGGAGCTGTTGGCGATCAAATTGGAAGAAGCGAGCCGGAGTCAACAGACTATACTCAACCACAAGGTCGAGTGATTCCTGCAACACTTACTCGACCCTGTGGTCGAGTGACACCAGCGCCAGTCTTCCTCAATCACTCGATCACGCCACTCGAGCGCACCACTCGATCACAAGGTCGAGTGTTCTCAGCCAGTCACTCCTCTGCCACTCGATGACGGTACTCAACCACAACACTCGACCACGAGGTCAAGTACCCACAGCCATCGCCCTGAGAACCACTCGACCACATCACTCTGCCATTCACTCGATCACGTCTTTAGAGCCTTCTCAATTCCGCACTCAACCAGACCAGCTGAGCATAAGGAAGAGAAGAGGAGAAGAAGAAGTGTTTGGAAGTGGTCTGGAGTTTTACTCGATCACAAGGCCCAGCTTTGGCCCATTATCACTCTACGGGCCGATCAAGTTGATTCACGACCCATCTCTTATCGTTTTGTATAAATAAGTCTTCGAGGGTTTTGTCCCGAGACATCATGTTTTACATCGACATTTTACTTAGTTTTTGCTTCGAGTTTTTATCGTTGTTTAACCTAGTTACTCTATCACATCGCCGCTTTGCTTCTGCAACTTGTAATTCGAGATTTTTCCAAGATATTCAGATTTCGCGTTTGATTGGTTCTATCACTTTGTTTCTCTACTCTCAATCTCTTTACTAATGCAATCTTCTTGTTTATTCGCGATTGTGTTTTTGAGCATGTTGTCTGAGTAGTGACATAGAATTCTTAAGGATGGGATAGAATGGTTGTGGAATTCGTAGTCTTTTAGATGGTTAAGCTATAGAATTGATTGAATCCCTTCTGGACTAGTTGAGTTTATTGCTTGTTTCTTTCTGATCAACTGGAACTCGATCCAAAGCATTCCCGCACCTAGAAGGTGTTCAATAGAATGCTTGATCCACTAGTTCCAGAGATATGTGTTTCTATCCCAAGGGATTGGCCGTTTAGAGCGTTTATTGACTGTAATAGGTTGAATCGTATCGCCTGCATAGTTAGATTCCGTTAATGGGAATTAGTCTGGGCTAGCTTTGCTTGAGGATTTGTTGCACGGGAGTGAATAAATCTGTTGTTGAACCTGTTGTTTAGGGATAGGTTGATTGCGCTTTGTTAACCATCTGAATAGGCTAAGGAGACCACTCCATTCGATTACCTCATCCTTAGGAATTTCTCGTCTATTTGATTTCTCTGTTTTCATTGCTATTGATTAATCGTTCTCATTGCCTGTTGCTTAGTTTTCACATTTCTTACCTGTTTTCACTCATTCACTCGACCACATCCATTGTCTGGCAACAGACTGTGTGGTAGAGTGCTTTTGTTGCAGTTTCTGCCTGTTACTCGACCAGTCACTCGATCACATCCTTCTCCTGGCATCAGCCAGTTGTGTGTTAGGGTCGGATCCCACACATTTTCGGTAGGATCCACTTGGATATGTCCACGTCATTATTACATAATAATCATCTTGGATTTCTAGATATTTTATTGGACTTAACCAGTTGGGAGTTCGATTCAGTTTATTAAAGAGCTCGATCTTTGCCAGTTTGGAGTTCGCTCTTATTCAACATACAGTTCGCATAGAGAAAGGCCGAAGCGAAGAGAATATTATTCGAGGCTGGCGGTAGCGTCAAGACGCAGGAGTTCGGAGTCAACAAGAAAGAGTTCGGAAGATCCACGCGAAGCCCAAGATAGTTCGAATTCAAGCCGTTTCGGTCAAATTGTAACTTACGTGATTAATGCGGATCAATGCGATTATGAGCAGTAAATGACCGCATTGATCATGTTTTCTCTATAAAAACAACCTCAAACACATGTGTTTGAGGGGACGAATCTCATTACTCATTACTTCTAAGCAATACAATATACTTTGATTTCATCAAGAGCTTAATGAAATGAAATCGAAATTTCATCAGGTGACCAGTTCGGCGCCTGAGATCGATCGAGTAATCGAAGAAACTCGTCGAACACCCTTTACCTCGAGAATCTCGAACCTTCGGATCAAAGATTCTCGAAAGGTTAAGTTACCTACTTATGACGGTAAAGGTGATCCTAAAAATCACCTCGCTGCTTTTCAGATCGTCGTAGGCAGAATTGATCTAGAACCAGGCGAGGAAGATGCCGGATTTTGCAAACTATTTTCCGAGAATCTATCCGGACCGGCTCTGTTATGGTTCACTCAGTTAGAATCTGAAACTATTGATAGTTATAAGGAATTGTCCTCTGCATTCCTAAAACAATATTCCATGTTCATGGAAAAGGCAACTTCTGATGCAGATCTTTGGAATTTAACCCAAGGTCAGAATGAACCACTTCGCAAATATATCGCTAAATTCAAAGAAGTGATAGCCAAAATTCCTGGGGTATCGCACGCTGCTGCCCTTTCTGCTTTAAGGAACGGACTCTAGCATGAATCCCGATTTCGGGAAGAAATCATCGTCAATCGTCCAAGTACCATCCAAGATGCTTTATTCAGAGCTACTAATTGGATGGAGGCAGAAGAAGAAAAGCTTAGCCTCGCTAAAAAGCTTCGGCCAGCAAAATTAGTCGTTGCGAATCCAACTAAAAAGTTCGAACCAAAAGATCAAAAACGGTTCGGAGTTAATCCATCTACTAATGCTGTAGGAAAACCCTCCCCAAGCAGAGGAAGATACAATCCTCCTAATACTTGGGTTAGAGATGAAAGTGCCTATTGCGATATTCACAAAGTAAACGGGCACTCCACCAAAGATTGCAGCGTACTCAAAAAGCACATCACCGAACTGTGGGCAGCTGGAGAGCTCGCTAATTTCAATATCGAGGAATTTGTGGAATCTTATCACAAAGAAAAAGAAGATTCCGAAGCTTCTAATCCTCCTGAAAAGAAACATAAGCCCAATGGGCCCGGAACTCCGAACACTCCTAAGAAAAGGATCGATGTTATAATGGGAGGACCCAAATTATGCCGAGATTCGATCAGATCGATCAAAAGGCACAAGAAATCAGCAGCAATTCAAACCGCTGTGGGTTTTCAGTCAAATGAACAAATACCTTCTATCTCCTTTAACCATCACGGTGATCCTCCGGGGATTCCGTAGGATCGGCCAACTTCGATCCTGCCATCACTTCAGGTGAGAGTCGGCAAAGTTCTTTCAATCGTTGAAGGGATTGAATAGTACAAGTAGATCTGTAGTGAGGACCGGCGATATCGTTAGGACGGGTGCAATCATCGAGGCTAGAACGTTTCTCGTCATAAGACGGAGACTCAGGTCTGTCGGAATCAGAAGACATCGAAGGAAATGGGAAATTCAAGTTCCGGAAGAGAAAGTTTGGCGAAAGAGACAGAGAGACTTGGCAGGAAAAAAGCAAAGAAAATTTTTACCAAAAGATAAAAATAAAAAGAAGGTTACCTCACGCAAACTAAGTGGCAATGATGGAACTGCCTCGGGAGTCGTGGGGGAAGTGGAAAGGTTTTCTCCGTTTTAATAGTAAATAATTAAGATACGGTCATGATGGTGACAGATGTCACGCGATCAAATATGGGTAATACCGAAATTAAAGGACTGACAAGATCTTGGCGGGAAAACCAGAAGATCCCATGAGCGTAATCTTTGGTCATTAAAACGATTAAGCCTTCCGAATTGGAATAAGCACTTCGAAAGACTTGGGGGGCTAATTGTTGGTGTCGGATCCCGCACCAGTAGACCGGGACCAACCAAAGATTGCCACGTAATCAGGATGAAGGCCCGCAAAGGATAAGGCCCATTAAACCCATGGTTTACAGGATATAATCGAAGTGGGCATCATCACGAAGGGAGCTCGAAGTGGTCCCATTTCGGGATGTGACCCGGGGTCAAAGTCAGGACGGTTCAAAGTAATTTGGGCCAAAAGGCAAGGCCCATGAAGATCAGAGTCAATTCAAATTCAAACGTTGAGCATTAAACTCGAAGACCAAAACGGACACATTTAAGAGAGAATAATTGTATTTAATTGAGAGTTAAATGTCGTTTGTTAGTATAAATAATAAGGCCAAAGAACCATGTAGAGAGATACGCAATTTCTGAGCAATTATACGATAATCATTTCCATTGCAATTCATAGCTTTTTCATACCATATTTTTGTCCTCAAGAATTACCATTCCCACTAAATAAACAAATATTCGAGTGTGTGAATCCGACGTCCACATTTTGGCGCCGTCTGTGGGGACAGAAGATTCTTGAGTTGTCAGATTTCTCTCACTACATTTCCGAGATAAGCAGCAATGTCTGGAGCAAGCATCCCTGACTCGTCAGTAGCTGAAACCCTCAAGGCCATGCAGCAAACCATGTCAGAAATGTCGCAGAAGTTCTCGGATGTGGAAAAAGCTGTGGACACACTTAAAACAACCCAGGTATCTCTTGGTCAAAGCGTCAATACTATTCAATCTCGTGTTCGTTCTCTAGGTGCAGGAAATACTATGGGAGTCTGAAGAAGTATGTTCAATACGCCAAACTCCCGTGTGCGAAATGAAACCAACGAACAAACAACTCCTAACCCAGCAATTCAACCGGTGGAAGAAGAGACGCAGCTCGGAGATGAAGACCAGCTTGCAGATCAGTATGATCAAGAAAGCTTCGACCAGCTCGAAACCATGAGAAAGGTTAGCCAGGAACTAAAAGAAATGAAGTCAAAGTTCCACCAGGCCACTAGTTCGGAGCCGGACATCAACCGAGTCATCGAGGAAGCTAGGCGAACTCCTTTAATCCCGCGAATTGCAAATTTGAGAATCAAGGATTCTCGGAAACTCAAACTGGACCCTTACAGTGGATTAGAAGACCCAAAGAGCTATCTCGCAGCTTTTCTGATTGCCGCTGGAAGAGTCGAATTGGATGAAGCTGACGAGGATGCAGGATACTGCAAACTCTTTTCGGAAAATCTTTGCGGTCAAGCACTAATGTGGTTCACCCAGCTGGAACCAGGCTCAATCAATAACTTCGACGAGTTGTCAGCTGTATTCTTGAAACAATATTCTATCCTCATGGATAAAAGCGTTTCGGATGTTGACCTTTGGAATCTAACACAAGGGCCAAACGAGTCACTTAGAACTTTCATCACCAAATTCAAGGGGGTGCTATCAAAACTCCCAAGAATCTCGCAGCAGTCAGCTTTATCTGCCCTACGAAAAGGATTATGGCATGACTCAAGGTTCAAAGAGGACCTAATACTTCACAAACCAGACACGATTCAAGACGCACTTTTCCGTGCAAATAACTGGATGGAAGTAGAAGACGAAAAAGAGAGTTTTGCGAAAAGGAACAAGCAAGCAAAACCAGCGGTCACCTTCCCTACCAAAAAATTCGAGCCTAGGGAGAACCAAGGACCAAAAAAGTTCGGATCGCAACCCCTCAACAATACCGTCGGGAAACAACTTCAAGGAAAAGGAAGGTCGAACACTTGGATCCGTGACGAAAGTTTGTATTGTGACATCCATAAGGTAACCAGACACTTAACCAAAGACTGTAGTGTCCTCAAAAAACACCTCGCAGAGCTGTGGGCCAGTGGAGATCTTTCTAAATTCAAGATAGAAGATTTCGTGAAGGAATATCACGAAGCAAAAGATAACCCCAAAGATCAGAATTTAAAAAGACCTAGGCAATCCAACGAAGAAGAACCTAGAAGTTCGAAGGGAAAAATCAATGTGATCCTTGGAGGTTCCAAACTTTGCCGAGATACGATCAGTGCCATAAAGAAGCATAGGCGAAATGTTTTACTTAAAGCGAATTTGGGCGAAGAAATTGACTTCCAAGGCGCGTCAATATCATTTGACGAAGAAGAAACACGTCACCTCGAAAGGCCTCATGATGACGCCCTAGTCATTACCCTAGACGTTGCCAACTTCGAAGTATCGAGAATCCTCATTGATACGGGCAGTTCGGTCGACTTAATCTTTTTAGGTACTCTGGAAAGGATGGGAATCAGTCGGGCAGACATAGTGGGACCTCCGTCTCCTTTGGTGGCATTCACAAGCGAGTCGGCGATGTCTCTCGGGACGATCAAGCTGCCAGTTCTTGCCAAAAATGTGTCAAAGATAGTAGATTTTGTTGTTTTTGATAAACCGGCAGCCTACAACATCATCCTTGGGACTCCGTGGATTTATCAAATGAAGGCAGTCCCCTCGACATATCATCAATGCATCAAATTTCCAACTCCTAGTGGAGTGGAAACAATTCGAGGAAGTCAAGAAGCTTCACGAACGTGTTATCTGACCAGTCATCGACTGAAGATCCAATAGCAATTAACGAAACCTGCGAAGAAGGGAATAATTCCAAGATTTCCTAGTGGGCAGAAAGAGGATGATGTAGTAATCGAAGTAGTATTAGAAGAAGACAAACCAGATCGGAAAGTCCGAATTGGAGCTACTTTGACTGGCGAAATAAAAGAAGCTTTGATCGAACTTCTAAGGAAAAACAAAACGTCATTTGCATGGTCAGCGGCGGATATGCCCGGTATAGATCCAGACATAATTTGCCACAAACTGAACGTGGATCCAAGTTTCAAGCCTGTAAAACAAAAAAGAAGAAAACTCGGAGTAGAGCGAGCAAAGGCAGTAAATGATGAAGTGGACAAATTATTAAAAATAGGATCTATAAGGGAAGTACAGTACCCGGAGTGGGTGGCAAACACTGTCGTGGTCAAAAAGAAAAATGGAAAAGACAGGGTGTGTATCAACTTCACCGATCTCAATAAAGCATGTCCAAAAGATAGTTTCCCGCTCCCGCATATAGACCGGCTCGTGGAATCTACCGCTGGGAATGAATTATTAACCTTCATGGACGCCTTCTCGGGTTATAATCAAATAATGATGGATCCCGAAGACCAAGAAAAGACGTCATTTATCACGGACAGAGGTACTTATTGTTATAAGGTGATGCCTTTTGGTTTAAAAAACGCAGGTGCAACTTATCAACGGTTGGTCAATAAAATGTTCCATGAGCATCTCGGGAAGACAATGTAAGTCTACATAGATGATATGTTGGTTAAGTCTTTGAAAAAAGAGGATCACATTAAGCATTTGGAGGAGTGTTTCGAAATTCTCAACCAATATCAAATGAAGCTGAACCCGGCGAAGTGCACTTTCGGAGTTCCATCCGGAGAATTCCTTGGTTATATTGTGACAAAAAGAGGAATTGAAGCTAATCCAAACCAAATCAATGCCTTTCTAAACATGCCATCTCCGAAGAACTTCAAGGAAGTACAGCGTTTGACTGGTCGAATTGCAGCCCTAAACCGATTTATTTCAAGATCAACGGACAAATCTTTACCTTTTTATCAAATTCTTAAGGGAAACAAAGGGTTCCTTTGGGATGAGAAGTGTGAAGAAGCTTTCGGACAACTTAAAGCATACCTCACCACTCCACCAGTGTTGTCTAAACCCGAAGTGGACGAGAAGCTCTATTTGTATGTTTCAGTGTCAAAACATGCAGTTAGTGGAGTCTTGGTCCGGGAGGACCGCGGAGAGCAAAAGCCGATTTACTACATAAGTAAGTCAATGACAGATCCAGAAACAAGGTACACAATGATGGAAAAACTCGCACTTGCAGTAGTAACTTCGGCCCGGAAGCTACGTCCATACTTCCAATCTCATCCAATCGAAGTGTTAACCAACCAGCCACTCCGAACAATACTTCATAGTCCAAATCAGTCCGGACGATTGGCAAAGTGGGCAGTGGAACTGAGTGAATATGATATAGAATATAAAAGCCGGGTCAGCATGAAGGCTCAGGTTTTGGCAGATTTCCTAACCGAACTACCAGTGCTGGGCACACCGGAGCAACCAGAGAATCAGACTTGGAAATTGTATGTAGACGGATCTTCATCAAAACAAGGATCTGGGGTAGGAATCAAGTTGGAATCTCCAACGTCGGAAATTCTTGAACAATCATTCCGTTTATTGTTTAATGCTTCTAACAATGAGGCAGAATATGAGGCACTAATTGCCGGACTTCGACTGGCACAAGGGGTTGGAGCTGAAGAAGTGGTTGCTTATTGTGATTCACAGTTAGTAGTTAATCAGTTCAATGGCGATTATGAAGCGAAAGACCTGAGAATGGAAGCATACCTCGAAGTAGTGAAAGATCTTTCCAAAGACTTCAAGAAATTCGAACTAATTCGCATACCTCGAGGAGAAAACACAACCGCAGATGCACTTGCCGCATTAGCGTCAACTTCAGATCCTGAACTAAAAAGAATCATTCCGGTTGAATGTATCGCGGAACGAAGCATTAAAACTGACAAAGAAGTTCTCATTGTTACAAGGTCTCGAGCAGCAGCGCGTGAACGTGGCGAGCCCGAGGTCGAGCTGCCACCTGTTAAACGGAGGAAGTCGAAAAAGCACAACAAGGAGCCAGATATACTTCCAGAAACTGTTATAGAGACGGAACCGGTAATCGAAGACGACCATCCCGAACCAGACCTTGAACCAAATGAACATCCCGAACCGGAACCACGAGTATTTCATGAGATTGACCAAATTCCGGCTAAAGATTGGGGGGCTGATTGGAGGGAGCCAATAAAGCACTACATCATGACAGGTGAGCTCCCGAAAAATAAGTGGCAAGCCACGAAAATGAAAATCGTTAGCGCGAAATTTTGTCTATCGAAGGATGCGTTGTATAAGCGAGGTGTCAGCGACCCCTACCTATTGTGCATTTTTGGGCCCGAAGTCGAAATCGTCGTGAGAGAAGTACACGAAGGTCTGTGTGGGAGTCATGCGTCTGGAAGGGCCATGGCTTTTAAAATAAAAAGGATGGGCTACTATTGGCCCACTATGATCACGGATTGTGTCAAGTTCGCTCAAAGGTGTAAACGTTGTCAACTCCATGCACCGTTGATCCATCAACATTCGGAGTTATTCTCCTCCATCTCTGCCCCGTACCCATTTATGAGGTGGTCGACCATTGCACAGATCAACTCGAGGAGTACAATACATGTTGGTCTTAACGGATTATTTTTCAAAGTGGATTGAAGCTGAAGCATACGCTAGCATCAAAGATTCGGCGGTGAACACTTTCATTTGGAAGAATATCATATGCCGACATGGGGTTCCATATGAGATAGTTACTGATAATGGGCCACAATTCATTTCGCACGAATTTGAAGCTTTTTGCTCGGAATGGGGAATCAAGGTCAGTTATTCTACTCCACGGTATCCACAAGGAAATGGCCAAGCCGAAGCTGCGAACAAAACAATTTTGAGCAATCTCAAAAAACGCTTGAGTCACCTAAAGGGAGGGTGGTATGATGAACTCCAACCCGTCCTATGGGCTTATCGAACAACCCCTAGGTGACCTACAGGAGAAACCCCGTTCTCTCTAGTTTATGGCATGGAAGCAGTAGTACCGGCTGAACTCAACGTGCCCGGCCTTCGCCGAACGGAAGCACCATTGAATGAGGAAGAGAATTCAGCAATGCTCGACGACTCGCTGGATACCATTAATGAAAGACGAGATCAAGCCTTAATTCAGATACAAAATTACCAGCAAGCGGCAGCTCGATACTACAATTCCAAAGTCAAAAGTAGGCCATTCTTTGTAGGAGACTATGTGCTAAGGCGAGTTTTCGACAATAAAAAGGAAGAAGGCGCAGGCAAACTCGGCATTAATTGGGAAGGACCTTATATTGTTACCGAAGTGGTTCGAAATAGAGTTTATAGGTTGAAAGACTTAGAAGGCAGTCCAGTCCAGCGACCTTGGAACGTGATCAATCTAAAGAAGTTTTATGTTTAATAATACGCATTTTATTAAGTACATGAACTACGGTGTGGCTTGATCCCGAAATGGGTACGTAGGCAGCTCGAAAACGAGTTCAGCTATTAATGAAAATTTGTTTTTATTTCTTAAAGAGGAAAAAATTCGACTATGCGAACGTACAAGGCAAATAAGATTCGACTAGGCGAATGTACAAAAACTGGAAGCAAAACATTTATTCAAACGAACGAGACAAAGTGTCGATCTTCGCACACTTCGAGTTAGGAAAACCCTCCCGGAGAGCAGAACACTTGAACTCCTTGACCTGCGAGGTCAAGAACTGGCATCATACAATTCGGGATACGAGCAAAATCGGAGATTCCGAGCTCAATCCACTCTCCAGGGTGAGAACTAAGGATGTGAAGATCCCTTGATATCGCAGTGACCCTGCGTTGCATTCGATGAATCTTCTTCCGAAGTTTTTTCTTTTCCAGCGATAGCTTGCTGTGTTGAATTGCGAGCGCTTTGATAAAAGCCATCGCGATCTCCCGATCTCTATCTGGAAGGTCCTTGATCAAAGCGCATGGAGCTCGGATCTGAGATCTGAAAAAGCCGCGAAGTGGAGAAGATCGTGTACTTGGAACATCTGGAACATCTTCATCTATCATTCCGATCCTGGAGAAGTCCGGCATAGACTCTGAACATCGAAGGTTAAAATCCATATCTGCAGAAGTAAGAAGAATAGTGAGGAGTGAAGGGAAGTTGAAGCTGTAATTTATAGGGATGCCGTATCCCTAGCAAGCTGCGGATTCAGCCTGGAAATAGGGTGATTCGCGGAGAGATTTACGCCTTTAAACCGATCCTGCATTAAAAGACGTATCTCCAAGAATGATACGAGAATTAAAAAGAGTAGCAAATGTTTCCATAAATAAAAAGGGCCGAGGCCCATTACGAGTTCAAAAAAAAAAAAAAAAGAACGGAGTTTGAGACATTTATGGAAGAGGCTCAGGAACAGGCTACTTCATCGCCGATTTGGAATTCGAAGTGGAAGCATCGTCCTTGCCTTCCACTCCGAGTTCATTCCGAACACGTTTGCAAGGTTTGTCGTCATCTTCCTCGTCTTCCTCTTCGCTGACAAGAGGAGCAACTTCGGTCGGGGCATTCACCGGTCCCTGAACCTGACCTTTAGCACGAAGATACATCCGGAGCATTCTTGGGATCTCTGCGATAGAATCGAAGTTCCTCCACTCCCATTGGAAGGGATCACTTTCCAAGGCTCTCACTTTCCTCTCCACTCGAGCAATACGAGCCTAGAGTGTTTGCCTCTTGAGTCCCAGTCGTTGCCTCTCATCGCACAGACGGCGATGTTTGTCAACGACCTGTCACAAAATAAGTGAATCAAAAGAAAAAAAAGCATAGGAGTTTGGTTAAGAGAGGCGAATTCTGACCTTGTCCATGAAGTCGTAAGCCTCTTTCTTCTCCCTCGAAAGAAAGTGGAACACGGCGTGAGGAAAGAGAACGCCGGCCGGCTCGAAGCCGTCGCGAGACAAGAATAATGGGCTGCCGGGATCGATGGGGGTCACATTTTCGTTCTCCATTATTGTGAAAATTACCAAAGAATTTTGGAGTTCTTTGGAAAAAGTTAGAGGCAAACTTGCCTCTATTTATAATAGGTCTAGGGTTTATCTTGAAACCGTAAATTTAATGATGGTAGCGTACCCGAGTGGTTAAAACTGTTTTTTGGAAATAGAGAAAAGGCAGTTATTGCCTTAAAGACGTGCGGCTTTTCCTATTTCCCAAGAAAGGGAAAGAGCAACCGTCGCATTTAAGGCAAGAAGCCCATTAAGCACAAAAGTTGTTAAAGGCCCAAGCCCAACGAATTCACCGAGTTGATTAAACCCGAAGTGGGGAACTCGTTTTAAGCCGAGCTCAGTTCTCGCATTCCAAAAGAAAGGCCTGATCAGCCTAAAAATCTCAAAAAACATAGCCACAAGGCCAAGAAGTGTTAAAAGCGGACTCTGCAAACCCGCATATAATTTTAACCAAACCCCCTCGGGATCATAACCTTAAAGAAAAAAGGTTTAAAAGCCTCCTCAGGCAAATATCTTGTTCAAAAGAAAATAACAACAAAAAATGAGTTTCTAATAAATAGGACAGGCCCCAATTTAAAAGTGGACTCAGCCACTACGGGTCAACAGTCACTTCGGACTCCATTTCGGTTGTCGGGTTTTCACCCGCCTCCTTGGCTGGGGCTTGATCAGAGGAAGTTCCTTGTTCATTCCCTGCGGTACAATCATCTCCCGGGGTGACCTCCGTTGCAGAAGGGACTTCGGACGAGACGACGTCTTCCGTCCCACTTGAACCTATAAAGGACAGTTCAGGTCAAACAAAGGGCAAGAAGAAGGTAGTAAGCATCAAGAGCTAGCGCATAGCTGCCCAGTCTAAACCCGATTCACTTATGGGAGGTGATTCAGTGAAAAACTCCTCGAAGTCCTGAGGGTTGAAGGTTGAAGCGGGAAGAGCTGCCAGACGACTTCGCTTTTCGGATAAATTAGACGACAGCTCGGACCTCTCTTTCACTTCGGAGAAATCTTTTTCGTGGATTTGATCCAGCAAGATTAGGTTGCTCTCGTGCTCTTTGATGTCCGACTCCAGATCCGACTTAACCTTCTCAGTTTGAATGAAGCGGATGGCCCCTTGAATCAACTCCATCCCTCGTCCCTTGACCTCTTTTCTGGCCTTCGATGCCGACCTTGCCAACTCGGAATCACGTAACTTGGTAATCGCGTTGTACTTCGCGTGAAGTTCAATGAGTTGGTTATTCAGGGTGTCGGCAGCTGATTCGGATTCATGAAGTCTACCCTGAACACCAGAAAGCTCGTTCTGTAGTTGGTAATTCTGGTCGTACTGGTCCTTCAGCTCCCCCTTTATCTTCTCAAGCTCAGATTTGAGGCCGTCTACTTGATCCTCCAGTTGTTGCTTATAGCCCGAAGATGAGTGGAGGTCGGTCTCAAGAGTAGTAAGCTTGCTTCTCCACGAGTCAATCTCCTGTTGCTGGCTAAGCAACAATCCTTCGTAGTGTTCGACCATGTCGTTTAGTTCGCTGTTCGCCTGGCATTTTGTATAAACTCGAGATGGTGAATCAGTTGGAAGGGTAACATAAAAATCAGAAAAAATGAAGTGAAACTAACCCGAGATGAATGATGCGCATGAAGTAAATAGCGTTCGCGAATTGCAGGACGCCACCTGTCAAAATCTGGCAGGGTCGCACCCGTGCGAGTTTTGAAGCATCGGAAGACACTACCTTCTTTCTCCATAGCTGCGAAGGCAAAAGAAGAAAAGTTAAAAAAAATTTTCGGAATTTGAACAGGATGAAAACTTTTAAAGAATGCATAAATCATCACCGGACCTGAAAGCGATTTAACCTGGGGGACAAGAACGGGTTTTGACTTCGGTGGAGCATCTCGAGACCCAGAACTTTCCTTCAAGGGAGACGCACTCCGAGCAGTCTTCTCGCCACTATGTTGGGAAGACATGTCAACAGGAGGAGGAGGACCCATCGGTTTAGTAGGAGGGGATGATCGGGGAGAACAGTCAGTCCGGGCCCTCGACTTCTCTCTTTGCGGAGAGGAGTCACTGCGAGATGACATGTCTCTCTTCTTGCGAATCAAATCCTTAAGCGGTGCGCTGCTAAAGTCATCTCGAGGAGGTCGAGGAGAATCACGACGAGGAGACCGGGCTCTCCGAGGAGAACGGTCACCACGGCGCTCACGGCGAGGTGTCGACCTGAAGGCACCTGTAGATCTGGCCCCTTCAGCGGTACCGTCGTCGACTAACAATGTCCTACTGTAATCTTTTTTGTCAACGGCGGCCGCAAGCAGTGCCTTGTTTTCATCGCAAGCCTCTGTGACCGGAGTGGAAAGCTTCTTGCGTTGGGCAGCAAGGGCCCGAGCCGACATACCCTGAGTCAAGGGAGGAGGCGGAAGACGTTGGAATTGACCGGGAGAGCTCATCCTGAGTTTTCGATTGGCTTCTATGAATCGATCAAGGGTGAAAGAATTCCAAAGGGTTTCCCCTTCGAGGATGATTTTGAAGAATCTAACAAATTCCTCAGTTGGGAGAGTTGGAGCAATGAAGGCTGCAAAAATGAAACAACAAGTTTAATTAGCAAAATAATAGGGTGATTGAGAAAGTGTCTGTGACCTAATTTCTACCAGGCTTCGCAGACCACTTCGATGGAAGTACATCAGAAAGATTTCCGATCGAAGCAGGAGTTTTCTTAATCAGGAACCAAGGATGGTGCCAGTTCTCATCCTTGTTCGGGAGATGCGAGATGATGTTCCTATTGGCGTTCGGATACGCCGAAAAGTACCCTGCTTTCTTCGATGAACTTCTCACGCTTAGAAGTTCGTTCAGCTCGGGGACTCCGATAATATATCCAGCTTCCGCCGCAACGGTTATGATCCCGAGGATGGTTCGGAGGAGATTGGGGGTTAGCTGAGGTAAAGCGATTTCAAGAGCCGCCAAGTATCGGACTAAGGCTTCAGGGAGAGGGAATGTTAACCCACAACCCTTGAAGTAAACCTCATATACACAGAAATAACCATCACGGTGATCCTCCGGGGATTCCGTAGGATCGGCCAACTTCGATCCTGCCATCACTTCAGGTGAGAGTCGGCAAAGTTCTTTCAATCGTTGAAGGGATTGAATAGTACAAGTAGATCTGTAGTGAGGACCGGCGATATCGTTAGGACGGGTGCAATCATCGAGGCTAGAACGTTTCTCGTCATAAGACGGAGACTCAGGTCTGTCGGAATCGGAAGACATCGAAGGAAATGGGAAATTCAAGTTCCGGAAGAGAAAGTTTGGCGAAAGAGACAGAGAGACTTGGCAGGAAAAAAGCAAAGAAAATTTTTACCAAAAGATAAAAATAAAAAGAAGGTTACCTCACGCAAACTAAGTGGCAATGATGGAACTGCCTCGGGAGTCGTGGGGGAAGTGGAAAGGTTTTCTCCGTTTTAATAGTAAATAATTAAGATACGGTCATGATGGTGACAGATGTCACGCGATCAAATATGGGTAATACCGAAATTAAAGGACTGACAAGATCTTGGCGGGAAAACCAGAAGATCCCATGAGCGTAATCTTTGGTCATTAAAACGATTAAGCCTTCCGAATTGGAATAAGCACTTCGAAAGACTTGGGGGGCTAATTGTTGGTGTCGGATCCCGCACCAGTAGACCGGGACCAACCAAAGATTGCCACGTAATCAGGATGAAGGCCCGCAAAGGATAAGGCCCATTAAACCCATGGTTTACAGGATATAATCGAAGTGGGCATCATCACGAAGGGAGCTCGAAGTGGTCCCATTTCGGGATGTGACCCGGGGTCAAAGTCAGGACGGTTCAAAGTAATTTGGGCCAAAAGGCAAGGCCCATGAAGATCAGAGTCAATTCAAATTCAAACGTTGAGCATTAAACTCGAAGACCAAAACGGACACATTTAAGAGAGAATAATTGTATTTAATTGAGAGTTAAATGTCGTTTGTTAGTATAAATAATAAGGCCAAAGAACCATGTAGAGAGATACGCAATTTCTGAGCAATTATACGATAATCATTTCCATTGCAATTCATAGCTTTTTCATACCATATTTTTGTCCTCAAGAATTACCATTCCCACTAAATAAACAAATATTCGAGTGTGTGAATCCGACGTCCACAGAAGCTCGGTAAATCTCATATTTCTAAGCACTTTGCAAAGAATGGGAATCAGTAAAGCTGACATTATTGGCCCACCAGCACCATTAGTAGCTTTCACGAGTGACACATCTATGTCCTTAGGAAACATAAAACTACCAGTGCTCGCCGCAGGAGTTCCAAAGATCGTAGAATTCATTGTTTTCGACCGTCCGGCCACTTACAACATGATTCTCGGAACTCCGTGGATATATCAAATGAAGGCTATACCTTCAACTTATCACCAATGTGTGAAATTTCCGATTCCTGGTGGAATCGGAACCATTCGAGGAGATCAGGAAACGTCGCGATCTTGCTACCTCATGGGACATCGTTTAAAGCTCAAATAGCAATTAATGATAAATGCTAAGCAAGAAAGCACCTCGCGTTACCCAAGTGGTCTCAGTTCAAATGAAGTTACCACAGAAATTGAAATTGATTCCGAATTTCCAGATCGAAAAGTAAAAATCGGTACTACTTTAGATTCAGAAATCAAAGATCAATTGGTAACATTTCTAAAAGAAAATAAACATACTTTTGCCTGGTCGGCGAAAGATATGCCTGGAATCGACAAAAGTATCATTACCCACGATTTAAACGTCGATCCTAGTTTTAAACCAATAAAGCAAAAAAGAAGAAAACTGGGTCCTGACCGAGCTCAAGCGGTCAATGACGAAGTTGATAAGCTTTTGAAAATTGGTTCTATTAGAGAAGTAAAATACCCGGACTGGTTAGCAAACCCCGTGGTAGTCAAAAAGAAAAATGGAAAGTGGAGAGTATGTGTCGATTTCACTGACATTAACAAAGCATGTCCAAAAGACAGTTTTCCTCTCCCTCATATCGATCGGCTCGTAGAATCAACAGCCGGAAATGAACTCTTGACATTCATGGATGCATTTTCTGGATATAATCAGATCATGATGAATCCCGAAGATGAAGAGAAAACATCTTTCATAACAGATAGAGGAATCTACTGTTACAAAGTTATGCCATTCGGTCTAAAAAATGCGGGGGCAACAGACCAACGTTTAGTTAACAAAATGTTTGCAAAACATTTGGGCAAAACGATGGAAGTTTATATCGATGATATGCTCGTAAAATCTCTTAAGAAATCTGAGCACATCACACATCTTGAGCAATGTTTCAAAATTCTGAATGAATTCGGAATGAAATTAAATCCAGCTAAATGTTCTTTTGGTGTACCTTCCGGAGAATTCCTAGGTTACATAGTCACAGAAAGAGGAATAGAAGCAAATCCTAATCAGATTACGCTTTCCTCACAATGCCTTCACCAAAAAACATTAAAGAGGTCCAGCGATTGACGGGCAGAATTGCTGCGTTGAATCGTTTCATCTCGAAATCCATCGATAAATGTCTCCCTTTTTATCAGATTTTAAAAGGAAACAAAAAATTCCGGTGGGATGATCAATGCGAAGCAACTTTCGATCAACTAAAAACTTATTTGACAACACCACCGGTTCTCTCAAAACCTGAGTCAGATGAGAAACTTTATCTTTACATCTCGGTTTCTAATCATTCTGTAAGTGGGGTTCTAGTTCGAGAGGATCGAGGTGATCAAAATCCGATTTTTTACATAAGTAAATCTCTTACCAGTCCGGAAACGAGATATACCATGATGGAAAAATTAGCTTTAGCAGTAGTCATATCTGCTAGAAAACTCAGACCTTATTTCCAATCTCATCCGATAGAAGTTTTAACTTCTCATCCGCTTCGCTCAATTCTTCACGGACCAAGTCAGTCCGATAGATTGGCGAAATGGGCTATCGAACTCAGTGAGTACGATATAGAATATAAAAGTCGAACTAGCGCAAAAGCACAAGTTCTGGCTGATTTTTTGACCGAACTGCCACTAGATGATGGAATCCTTATTGAAACAGACTCTACATGGAAATTACATGTAGATGGCTCTTCTTCTAAACAAGGATCCGGAATCGGTATTAGGCTCGAAACTCCGACAAAGGAAATAATCGAACAGTCATTTCGATTAATGTTCCCAGCTTCGAACAACGAAGCGGAATACGAAGCTCTCTTAGCAGGACTTCGGCTTGCTCTTGCAATTGGAGCAGAAAAAATAATAGCTTATTGTGATTCTCAGCTAGTTGTAAACCAGTTCGCTGGAGATTACGAAGCTAAGGCTCCACGAATGGAAGCCTATCTTTCGGCTGTCAAAAAATTTGCCGGAAAATTCAAAGAGTTCGAATTAGTTCGAATACCTCGAGGAGAAAACACTTCGGCAGACGCTTTAGCTGCCTTAGCTTCTACCTCAGATCCCGAGCTCAAACAAGTTATCCCAGTTGAATGTATTTCTTCGCGAAGTATTTCGGTTGAAAAAACAGAAAACGATATCATTTTGGAGGCCGAACATATCGAAACTCCAAAATTAAGTTCCGGAAATGAAATAGTTCACTGGTCGTCACCAGATCACGAGTAAAATCTCAAGATGATGAACTTACTTCACCACTGGAACTTCCTAAAAGAAAGCCAAGAAGAAAATTAAAGGATCAAGAGGTTCCCACTAAAGAACCGTCTCGAACTGAACAGACACCTCCAGGTGATGAAGAAGTTCGGGAAACAATCGAAGATCCTGATATTCCTTTCGAACCCAAACCAAGGAAGTTTATACTCAAGGATAATACTTCCGCTAATGATTGGGGGGCTGACTGGAGGGTACCCATCAAAAATTTCATTCTTAATGGAGAACTACCATCGAACAAATGGCAAGCTCGCAAATTAAGAATCATCAGCGCTAAGTATTGTATAATTAAAGAGTCATTGTACAAGCGAGGCGTCAGTGATCCTTATCTTTTATGTATTTTCGGACCCGAAGTTGAAATAGTGACAAGCGAGGTCCACGAAGGGCTTTGTGGTAGTCATTCTTCGGGACGAGCAATGGCTTTCAAAAGCAAACGGTTAGGATATTTCTGGCCAACTATGATTTCTGACTGCATCGATTACGCCAAACGGTGTAAAAAGTGTCAGATGCACGCTCCTCTTATTCACCAGCCATCTGAATTTTTATCATCTATATCCGCTCCATACCCTTTCATGAGGTGGTCAATGGATATAATTGGTCTGATGCATCGCTCAACGCGAGGCGTCCAATACTTATTAGTTCTAACGGACTATTTTTCCAAATGGATCGAAGCTGAAGCCTACGTAAATATACAAGATTCTGTGGTAAAGACATTCTTGTGGAAACACATTATTTGTCGCCATGGAGTTCCTTACGAAATAGTAACGGACAACGGTCCTCAATTCATTTCAAATGAATTTGAAGATTTTTGTTCCTCTTGGGGAATAAAACTTAGCTATTCAACGCCGAGGTATCCTCAAGGAAATGGGCAAGCGGAAGCTTCCAATAAAATCATTCTCAGCAATCTTAAAAAGCGTTTGAATGCTCGGAAAGGTGGTTGGTATGACGAGCTGAAACCTGTGTTGTGGGCATATCGAACAACCCCGAGACGAGCAACGGGAGAAACTCCATTCTCATTAGTATATGGGATGGAAGCAGTAGTCCCAGCCGAGCTAAATGTTCCTGGTTTGCGCCGGAGCGAAGCTCCACTTAACGAAGAACTAAATTCTAAATTATTAGAAGACGTTCTTGATACAATCGATGAAAGGCGAGATCAATCTCTTATTCGACTTCAAAACTATCAACAATTGACCGCTCGATACTATAACTCAAAGTTGAAAAACAGACCTTTAAATGTAGGAGACTTTGTTTTAAGGCGAGTGTTCGATAACACAAAAGAAGGAGCTGGAAAACTCGGTATTAACTGGGAAGGCCCTTATCAAATCACAGAAAAAATCCGAAATGGTGTTTACCATTTACAAGACCTTGACGGAAATCCCGTTCAAAGACCTTGAAACATCATCAACTTGAAAAAGTTCTATTGCTAAAGCAAACACATTCGAACTACGGTTTGGCTTGATCCTATTTTGGGTACGTAGGCAGCTCGCTAACACGAGTCCAGCTATAAAAATAAAATATTACTCCAATCATGGAGTCTTGTTTTTAATAAGCTCGATATTTTAGCATAAATATTAAAGTACGTTGCGAACAATGTATGAAAAAGTATTTTTAGCTAAAGCAAAAACTAGATCTAGAAGGGTCTTGAATTACGGAATAACTCTGCTCCTTGACCTGCGAGGTCAACGATGCTCATAATGCAACCTGGCATGTTTCCGTACTCCTGAAGTCCTAGTTCGATCCAATCGGAAGGATGGGCTTCGAGGCGATGAAGCTCACGAGCAATATTGAGGCGACGCTTCTCTAGTTCCATTATCCTTTTCCTAATCTCTTTTTTCTCATCTTCGAGCTCGTCGTGCCGAATGATAAGCTGAAGAAAGTAAAACGCTTCGTTTAGCAATAACAAAAAGAGTTAAATCACTAGGATGAATAATACCTTGGTAATAAATTCCTCGGCCTTGACACGATCTTGAGCTGACAATCTCTCGATTAATACGATCGGAACCTGAATGCTGGTTCCCTTCCACAATATTCGTGACTCTTCCGGTTCGCCAGATCCTCACGCTTTTGTAAGCTCGATATCTGACGTTCCCGGAAGATCAACACTCATCACTTTGAACGAGTCGGAAGGATTCTCTGAAGAATTACCTTCCTCGAACATTGTTGCAGAATTATTTTTGGTAAAACTCAATAATGAACTACACCTGCTTTATACTCAAAAAATACTCGACCACATTTAAGAGGGTTAATTGACGAATTCCCAAATCTGAAATTACTACTTTCGTGGAAAATGTAATCGAGTTAACCACTAATTATATTCCCTAGATTAAACGCTTTAAATACGATTTCGGCAAAATTAAAGCGAAAGGGGAATGTAATTAATATCGCCGGGCTTCTAGCCCAATAGTCTGTTACAAAATAATAACAGTAACTAAGAGGGTGGAGAGTTCGCAGAAGGAACTTTGTCAGAAGACGAACCATTTTCACGTTCGTCGGGTTCGAGGCTCCTTTGGTAGATGTCCCAATGCTTCTTCAGAAACCTGATGTGTTCTCGAAGGCAGCCGGGAATTCGAGCGATAGAGTCAAATCCCCTCCTCTCCCAGTTGTGAACATCCGACTCCAAACGTCGAATTTTCCTTTCAGTTCTAGCAATCCTGTCCTCAAGGACACGGCGTTTCCTTCCAAGGCGTTGCCTTTCGGAGCAGAGGAAAACGTACCTTTCGGTGATCTGCAAAGAACAGGTGCATTACAAATCTATCGGGTAAAACCCTGAAACAACTGGTATTGGGTTCAAACCTGTTCCATGAATTCATGACACTCGACCTTTTCTTCCTTAGACATGGAAGAAAGAAAATAAGGAATAGCCACCCCGTGTGGAGTGAATCCGTCCCCCGTCGGAAACAGGGATTCATTCGAAGGGAATCGTGGCGGGTTAGGATCAGAAGGTTCGCCTTGGGGAGAAGCCATGTTAAACCGGAAATTCAGAAAAAGAGAACTGCGAAGTTCCTTGTGAAGAAAAGGTTTATTTGGAGATTTCCAAAATCTTATTCTCCTTATAAAAAAATGATATTTCTATTGGAAATTTTCCAAAATCCAACTCTCCTTATATAGAAAAAAATATATAAGGGCACTCACTCGAGTATTTATTGAGAAGGGAAGTTAAACGTCAATCTATTGATCTGACAGTTATAACCTTTCGATTTTCGTGTACATGCACAAACAAGACCTACGAAATATAGGTTATTCAAGTATCACTTAACACCTAGTAGGCGAACTTAATTTCGAACTCGAAATTCGAAGACAATCAATAAATGGTATCACACCTTTTTATCTTTTTAGAGAAAGCAAACAGTTCTCACTGGAGATTTCCCTAATCGAACACATTTGAAGTATCGCAAAGTGTTCTTGTAAGTCGAGCTCTAACCTCGCAACCGAGAGACCGAGGAAAAATTCCAATGTTTTTTCTTTAAAAAAGGCAAGTGGGTCTGATCAGTCTATCTCTCCTATAATTCTAAAACCATTTCGGTTAGGAGGACTTTGCAAACCCTCCAGGTAAAATCGATGGTTTCCACCAAGATTAAATATTTCTTTCTAAAGAAATTTTAATTGAAAACCCCCTTGGGCAAATTATTCAAAACAGTAATAGAAGCCCCCTTGGGCAGAAAACTCGAAAAAAAATAAACAGTCCCATGGCCAACAGAGCGAATTTCATTAAAGGGACAATCCCCATAAAAGGTGAATGCAATCACCATCATTCATTCATAGGCGAACCGCCTTCATCTCCTACTCGGCTTGAGACAAGAGCACCCCCGACGTTAGCATCTTGAGTTGTGGGAACCACCTCTGGGTTAAGCGAGCTAACATCTTGAGGGGGTTCGCTCCTTGACTCAAAGTCGTCTCCCATAATCGAGGAGATGGCAGGATCCTAACCAGAGAACCCTTGAGCTCGTCCCGAGGAGATTCTGTCAACATTGGTTCCGAACTCATTGAAATGAGCGCGAGGAGAACCAGTTAACATTATCTCGTCCAGAGATAAACCAATATTTGGTTCAGTCAGTGGAGGGGAATCAGCGAACTCAGAAGCAAACTGCTGCAAATTCAAATATGGCTGAGGAGCAATAGCTAGCTTAGCTTCAGTCTCAGCGAGCTCAGCGATAACTGTCTCCTTTTCTTCAGCCAAGTTGACTGTTCCGTCCTCTATCTCCTTGATCAGATCGAGATTGCTCTTCATCTCATCACGTTCGGAGTTAAGTTTGTTCCAAGCTTTATCTGCAGTGATAAATTCCTGCACAGCAAGAAGAAACTTTTGCCTAGCTCCCTTAACCTCCTTCCGAGCATCATGAGATATTTTGCGAACATCTCGATCTTTTAGTTCGGAAAGAGACTCATTTTTGCGTTCGAGCTCCTCAGCAGCTGTTTTAACCCTGTTAAGCTCTGATCTCAGAAGCTCGATCTCGCCTTTTGCGAAGTTATGATCAGCGAGGGCAGTCTCTAGCTTTTGATCTGTCTCAATCAAGGTCTTCCTTGTCTCCTCGCCATATCTTTTGAGTCGCTCGGTTTCTTCCTGGCGAGCCGAGTCGAGGCCAGCAGTCTCCTGCACAAGCCGATTGGAAGATTGCAGTTTCTCAATCTCTCCTTCGGCAACAGCAGCTTTCTTGGAAACTTTGGCAAGCTCCTCTTCGTAATGATTGATGATGCCATTCACGTCGAGAGTTGCCTAATGAAAGAAGATGCATTTTTAAAAAAAAAAAAAATTTCGAAATCGGTTGTTTAAGGATGCAAATAGTCAAACCTGGGAGGAGTGGAATGAATGGCTGATATACATCTTCTTGATATCAGGCTTCCACCATTCAAAGGACGGGAGTTTCTTCCCAAAGCGGGTGTGGAAGCACCTAAACATATTCCCAATCTTCTCTTTATCTAGAATAAAGATAGTTATGTGAGGATTGAGCCTCTTAAAAAGTCGATTAATCTCAAGTAACAAGATGATAATTAAAGGTTACCTGATTGGGAAGAAGCTCTGGCAACAACTCCCGAGCTCGGAGACGATCGAACCCTAGAGGTATTGCCTCGGGGACGTCTAGGGGGTAACATCCCTGAACCCAGCGGTTCCTTTAAAACAATTCCTGAATCAGGATGTATCAGCAGGTTCAGGAATTGACAGATTCGAAGGAGCGGCTCTGCCCTTCCTTGTGTTCTTGGGACGTCCCTGGAGCAGGGGTTCAAGTTCCTCGGCCTTCCTCTTCTTCATGAGAGGAGAATCACCTGTAAGGCCTTCCTCCTCAGCAGTGGCAGCGACCACGTTGTCTGCTGTTGGGGTGGAGGGAGGAGCATTGTTCACAGCAACCGCCATTGACTTTGAACCTTCAAGAGATCCATCGTCAACTAGGAGAGTTTTCCGGTAGACTTTGTCGTCCCCGGTGGAAGTTGCATTTTTCTTATTTCTCCCGACTAGGGAAATCTGATCTTTGACCTTTTTGTTTGCCTCTTTGATCTTTCTCCTGTCTCGGGCATTCAGACTCGAGAGATCAATTTCAGCGGGAGGAGGGTCGACGGGGTGAGTGAGGCTCATTCTGACAGAAAATCCGGCACCGTGAATTCTTTCCAAAGTAAAAGAATTCCAATTAACTGGCCTCTCCAAGACGGCCTTGTAGAAGTTGAGAAAATCAACGGATGGGACTGGCCGAATTTGGGGACCTGCGAGAAAACAAGGAAATGTTGAAACGCAGTTTGGAATAACATAGGAAATTTATTCACTTAAGTCCTAGTTTCTACCCAAATTCGATGACCAGTGGATTCGAAGGAGTTCGGAAGAACTCTGAATAGAAAAATTATTTATGCGGAAGAAGAACCAAAACTTCCTCCAGGCGTTGTCCTTTAGGGGCAGACCATCAATAAGATTCCGATCCACGATCGGATAAAGGGCATAATACCCAGAAGTTTGGGATTCGCGAGCCTGGAAGAGTTCCAAGAGCTCGCTAAGTCCCAGCGAGTAGCCCGCCTCCGCCGCAACAGTGAAGGTACACAAAAGATACCGGAGCATGTTGGGCGACATCTGAGAGAAGGCAATTCCCAGATGGTTGAGGTAGACGAGAAGTATCTCAGGAAGGGGAACGAATAAGCCGCACCCTTTGAAATAAATTTCGTAGGCACAGTAGTAACCTTCTCGCCCCGACTCCGGAGATTCGTAGGGCTCCGGAACTACCATCTCTACCTCAGGGGGGATGTGACATAATCTACGAAGATCGTTAAGAGAATTGACAGTCGATTCACTCTGGGGGTGAAGATCAAACCCGTCTCCGGTTTGGATTTGGGGTTCGGTTCCTTCACCCATGAGAGCTTCGAAATCATCAGCCTCATATTCGCAAAATTCGGAAGAAAGGTTCGACATTTTACGAAAGGAATTTTTACCGAAAGGAAACAATAACTTCTGTAATAAGAATGAAAGTTCTCTAGGTAAAGAAGATAAGATGGAAAAGTAATATTACCTCTTAGAACCCTAAAGTATGATGAAAGACTGCCTCGAGAATATTGGGAAGTGGGACAGTTTTCCCTGCAGTATTAATATAGAATTAGAAAATTAATGATGACGGTTGTTAGGGAAATCAAATCATCTGATTATCCGAGATCGGCGTAATAGCGTAAAACATAGAATAATTCCAGAATGTTAAAGATCTCGAGTCATTAATTACTGTTTACTTAAGTCTTCCAAGCCGAGCACTCAGCTCGCAAGACTTGGGGGGCTAAATGTTGGGGTCGGATCCCACACATTTTTGGTAGGATCCACTTGGATCTGTCCACGTCATTATTACATAATAATCCTCTTGGATTTCTAGATATTTTATTGGACTTAACCAGTTGGGAGTTCGATTCAGTTTATTAAAGAGCTCGATCTTTGCCAGTTTGGAGTTCGCTCTTATTCAACATACAGTTCGCATAGAGAAAGGCCGAAGCGAGGAGAATATTGTTCAAGGCTCGCGGTAGCGTCAAGACGCAGGAGTTCGGAGTCAACAAGAAAGAGTTCGGAAGATCCACGCGAAGCCCAAGATAGTTCGAATTCAAGCCGTTTCGGTCAAATTGTAACTTACGTGATTAATGCGGATCAATGCGATTATGAGCAGTAAATGACCGCATTGATCATGTTTTCTCTATAAAAACAACCTCAAACGCATGTGTTTGAGGGGACGAATCTCATTACTCATTACTTCTAAGTAATACAATATACTTTCTCTCTTGACTACTTTCGCAAGGCATTTTGTACTCCGTTCTTGTCAAATTTCTTTACTTCTTTTCTTGGTTGATTTCTTTTTCGAATTCTCATATTCATTTCCTGATTTTACAAGAGTTTTTCTTCACTGAAATACTTAAAGATAATCGAGTGTGAATCCTACATCCACATTGTGGTCGAGTGATTTCTGTAATTCTGCATTCATTTTTGTTTCTGCATGTTCACTTAGGACTGTTAGAAACTCCAAAACCTGTAATTGCTTGGCTTGACTTAGTGACTTCTGATCACATCTCATCTGTTTGCATCACACCCATTTGGATTGACACCTAAAATACTACAACGACACGATAGTGTTTTAGGATTAATTGATCGAAAAACCTATTATCACTTATCTTAGAATTATTAAGACTTGTTTGTATGTTTGCTATGCTATGATTAAGGTTTTGTTATGACTTGTCTTTATCCAAAACAATTTGTCTTTGTCACAAATGCATCCAAAAAGGGAAAACAAATTAGAAGTAGGAGTTTACATGATTTCAAACATCCGAAAATGACTTTACATATAGCTAATCCATCCAGAAAGGGCTAATCCATCCATCAATAGCAAAACAATAAGAGAGTAGAGTTTACATCTCACACATCCGAGAATAATATATCCATCAAAAAAGGGAAAAAGAGAGGTAGATCCTTAACCATCTCCATCATCATTCTCGCAAAAAACCATCATCACTACCTAATTATTACTTCTGAAAAGCAACCATTGACTTCCTTGAGGTGCAGTAGAAGAAACATCTTGAACTTCAGCTTCCCCGTGTCCTGAAGTTCCAGCTTCCTCTAGACCAATCATTGCAGCTTCCATTTCTGCTTCATCTTGAGCAGGCTTCCTTGCCTTACCCTTAGGTCTCCCAGGAGGGCGTTTGAATGGTGGTCCGTAAATGTGTGGTCCTCCAGTCTCCTCCCAGAACTTGCTTCCATTGACAGGCTCCAATCCTCTACGGTAAGTGTCTTTGTGTTTAGCTGTCAAATAGAAATCTGAAATGAAATCCTCAACCTCTTGACAATTCTCTCTGATTGCACAAACAGCATGGCGACAAGGAATTCCTGTTAAATCCCACTTCCTACATGCACACTCCCTTTTAGACAAGATCACACTATATGAAGTACCAAACTCTAAAATCTCATATCTTCCACTAGTGCTTGAAAGAGAATAGCAATTCTGAGCTTCTTCACATGATTTCTCAAGCTCTTTCCTAGCTTTCTTTGTGTGCTTTGCAGTCTCCTTATCAGCTGTTTGAAACCTTGCAGCAATCCTCGTCACTTCAAGCAAACAAAAATGACATGTATCAGTGTTTATTAACTCGATAATAGTCCACAACTAGACTTAAAAAATGATATAAACAATGTTATTCTATCCGACAGTAACCCGACGCAACCCGACAAAAGAATATTATTCAATCCAAAAGTGAAATCTTTGCTTTTAAACAATATGACTTTAAACAAACCACTTAAACAAATAATCCCTACAAAACCCGACAATACACAAAAGAAATCAACAAACAATGTAAAACCCATAAGTTAAAATCAAACCCAGAAAACCCGACAAAACTCATTCGCAAAATCAACCAAAAAAACTCGAGTTCTTACCTCATTGGAACGAGATTCCGTTTCTTTCACTCTCTAAGCTTCAATCGTGACGATCTTCGACAAGAAATGAGGCGATTTGAAAGGGGACACTTCGTCGCTCATGAACCCTAAATCGCCGAAAATGAGAGAGTTTGATTTTGGTCTCTCTAATTAGGTTTATTTTTGTTAAATTCGTTTTGGGCTGGGTTTAATTTTTGTTAAGCCCACTAAATTTCGAATTGGGTTTTAATTATGGCATCTGGGTCGGGTTAAGGTTTGCGTGTGGGTCGGGTTTATTTGAATCTGAGTCGGGTTTAAAATTGGGTATCTCCGGTGCCGGATTCCGTCGTCTCTTTTATCGGACCGGTACCGGAATGTATGTTTATGGTGTCGGCACCATGACTCATGTTAGTTTGTGCATGTCGTTATGTGATTGCAGTAGTTGGTGTGGCTGTCGCAACATTTTCTTTGTCTGCATGTGTGACGATGTGATGACGTGTTGTTGGCGTAGCTGAGAAACATTTTCCCAAAACAAAAAAACTCACGTTACTGAGAGATTTCTCTCCAATGTCGCCGTTTTTTAATATTTAAAAATTTCCCATGGGTAGGTCTTGAGACCACAACGAATAAACCCCGTTTGAGGAAAGCGGGTAAAGTAAATTCGGCCCGTTAAAGCCCATTTATTTCCAACACAAAAAATACAATTAGAACCGGAGACTTCACGGATAGGGTAAAAAAGACTCAGAGGTTAATCGGAAGTATATTTGGGGTTAAGAAGCTTCTTCTCAATCATGTATAACTTCATTTTTCAACTTTGGTGACAGCTAAACAAAAGTAAGTTATAAGATATTTAGTATCTTTCTTCTTCAACTGAATCGCGAACAAGCCACCACCACTCGGATCTCTCTAATCGCCGATCGGAATCCGCCATGGGAGTACCGGCGTTCTACAGATGGCTCGCCGACCGATACCCGAAGTCAATTAGTGACGTCGTTGAAGAAGAACCTACCGATGGAGGTCGTGGTGACCTAATTCCTGTTGATATCACCAGACCTAACCCTAACGGCTTCGAGTTTGATAATTTGTATCTCGATATGAATGGTATAATTCATCCTTGTTTCCATCCTGAAGGAAAGGTATGTTATAGCTTGGAAATGTTTTGGTTTAGGGTTTGAGTTGATTTGTATCAGGTAGTACTAGTATTTATGGATTTGTTTGCTTTATGAGAAATGAAATTACTTGAGTTTAGGTATTTTGGTGGAGAAGATGATTGTTGTGGTTTGTGTTCATAATTTAGTACAGTTATGGGAGAGGGAGAAGTATACTAGTTGTTGCTTTTTGTCGATTTTGCTTACGGAAAGTCAATGGAAGCAATGGCCAACTTGGTTATACTTGATTTTGAGGATATAACTTCTCTGAAGTAGACATGGGTTTGTTTGTTGTATGGGAAATGAATCACTTAGTTTGGTATTTTGGTGGGAAAATGATTGTTGTTTGTGTTCATAATTTAGCTCATTTAATGGGGAAGGGAGGAGTGTACTAGTTGTGGCTTTTCGAGTATTTGCTTACAGAAAGTCAATAGAAGCAATGGCCAGCTTGGTGATACCAGATTTTGGGATCTAAAGTTCAGTTTAGAAACTGATTTGGATATATTATTTGGGAAGTTGGATGGAACTGGCTGTGTGTATTTTGTTCTTGTATCACGTATGCGAGTCTATAGTCGTTTTTTTTTTTAAGTTTTTGACTAGAGAAATAAGAGACAGCAATGTTACTAGTTTTTTATTAGAGTTGAGGAGATATTATTATCCATGGGAGTGAGTTTGCGTAGCAATATGTGTTATGGTGATACTTGATTTCCATTAAAGATTTTACTAGCTAATCATATTTTGATTAAAATGCAGCCTGCACCTGCCACATACGATGATGTATTTAAATCGATGTTTGAGTACATTGACCATCTTTTTACTTTAGTACGTCCGAGGAAGATTCTTTATTTGGCTATAGGTGCTTGTTCCTTCCTTCTTCTTCCCTGTCTGTTTTGCTCTATGAGATTGGATCTGATTAAATATGATGTTACAGATGGAGTTGCGCCCAGAGCAAAGATGAATCAGCAGCGTTCTCGACGTTTCAGGGCTGCAAAGGACGCAGCAGAGGCTGTATGTTCTCTTTATATTTATTCCTCTATCACATTTACTCATGGCTTTGCATGGGTCACTGTTACTTATAATATATCTGGTTGTATAGGAAGCTGAAGAAGAGAGGTTGAGAAAAGATTTTGAGATGGAGGGCCAAATCTTGTCTGCGAAAGAGAAAGCTGAAACCTGTGATTCAAATGTCATTACTCCTGGGACCCCTTTTATGGCTATACTGTCAGTCGCTCTTCAGTATTACATCCAATCTAGGTTAAACCATAACCCTGGCTGGAGATATGTTAAGGTGATACTGTTCATCTAACTTAGCCGCTATTTCCAAACTGTACAAGACTTTTTTGCATTCTTGCAGTTCCTCTTTTTTTTTTAGCGTTGTCCCTTTACTCATGGTTTTAAAGGTAATTTGTCTCCCTAAGAATTCGTGGATTATTATTTGAAGGTTATTCTTTCTGATTCAAATGTTCCGGGCGAAGGAGAACACAAGATAATGTCATACATTCGTCTCCAACGTAATCTTCCTGGTTTTGATCCAAATACACGGCATTGTCTATACGGTCTGGTTAGTGTCAACCCACAGTGTAGTTGTTTTACTTCCTCTTTTCTTAATAAGGTGTTGGTGCTTCTTCCAAAAAATTGCACATTACATTTGCCAAGAACTGTATATAATTATGCAGGATGCAGATTTGATAATGCTCTCCTTAGCTACACATGAAGTTCACTTTTCCATCTTAAGAGAGGTAGCTTATTTCCACCCCTATGCTCTATATTTTCTTTGATATTCAGTGGATCAAATAATGGGTCATCTTACTGATTCCAGGTTATCACTTACCCTGGGCAACAAGAGAAATGCTTTGTGTGTGGACAAACTGGTCACTTTGCTGCAGATTGCCCTGGAAAATCAGGTAGCACAAATGCAGCAGCTGATATTCCAATCCACAAGAAAAAATATCAGGTTTGTAGTTTTCCTTGTTATCTTCATGAGATCTTGCTGCAGTGAACAATAGGAAATTATTTTCTTTTAGTTTTGGAGCTTTCTCTTATTTGTCTGATGTAATTTTTTTTTTTTTAATAGTTCCTGAACATTTGGGTGTTGCGAGAATATTTGCAATATGAATTGGCCATTCCAGATCCTCCTTTTATGATCAACTTTGAGAGAATAATAGACGACTTTGTATTCCTTTGCTTCTTTGTTGGCAATGACTTCCTACCTCATATGC
Organism: Arabidopsis arenosa; assembly: GCA_905216605.1. Lineage (NCBI taxonomy): Eukaryota > Viridiplantae > Streptophyta > Magnoliopsida > Brassicales > Brassicaceae > Arabidopsis > Arabidopsis arenosa. The sequence continues at coordinate 23,300,938 of LR999451.1, forward strand.
CTACCCTGGAAATTCGAGAGGTATGTACATGAGGAAAGCTTTTTATTGCTTTAAAGATTGGCTGTTCATAAAATGATGGTTGTGTAGACTGTAAAATATAGTAATAGCCTTGTGAAAGATAAATATCCTATTTCATGCTCTACAATGCCATTGAGGCAATGAAAAAATAGTCTGTAGCGAACAAAAAACAACAAAGTCTGTAGCTTAAACAATTTAAATCTTTATACTCAGTTCTTTGTTACTTCAGGGGGCTATAAACTTGCTGATGCATGTTTACAGAAAGGAGTTTACAGCTATGGGAGGCTATCTAACAGATTCTGGTGAGGTAAGTTATTGGTCTTTTTTCCAATCTTCTCCCACACTTCATTCTTGCTTCACATTGCTCAATACCCTATTTTGTATGAGCTGTAGAAATGGTCAGTTATCTTGTGGAAACTATTCTCTTGAATTGATTCACTTCTATTTTGTCTTGCTATATGATTACTAATGAAAATCTGAACTGCAGTATATCCGTGGGCTTCGTTTTTTTACCTTTAACAATCTTCTCTTTTTCTGCATTAATAGGTTCTACTAGATAGGGTAGAGCATTTCATTCAAGCTGTCGCTGTAAATGAAGATAAAATATTTCAGAAAAGAACGCGGATAAAACAGGTATTCCTGACCTATGCCCTATTTTCCCTTACACAACCATTAGGAGGCTTTAGGGACTGAGGTTTCTCACACCCTTATGAGGCTAATGGTGTGCTGATGTTGGTATTAGTCAATGGATAACAATGAAGAAATGAAACAAAGATCAAGAAGAGACCCATCTGAGGTACCACCTGAACCGATAGACGATAAGGTAAAATACTTTACGGCAAAGCAATTTTACATGTGCTTGTGAGCTGGAGAGATTCTTATATCTTTATAGACAAGGAAATTAGTTTAGGAGGTACGACTAAAATTGCTCTTTCATTTTGGGTAGATTAAATTAGGAGAACCAGGCTACAAGGAGAGGTATTATGCTGAGAAATTTAGTACGACCAATCCAGAAGAAACTGAGCAAATCAAACAAGACATGGTGAGTCTTACTTCAATTAACTCTCTCTGTTACCCTTCTGAATCTCTGATGATTTGTTATAATAAGTCTAAAGTTGGAAAAAGGTTTCTTTAGGCCATGTGCTACTTTGGTTTTGTGTGCATTTAGACTCTTAACATCCTATTAACTCTCTCATGTTGAAAGTTTCTGACCACCAAATTTAGCACTTAAGATTTGCACCGTTCTTTTTATCTTTTATCGAGACTTATTTGCGCGATATGAACTACTTTCTTGAAATGACTCCCGACACAGTTTTGGATGAACATTAACTTGTAATCAAGTCTGATCACTGATGACCTATTTTCCTTGTAGGTACTAAAATATGTTGAAGGTTTGTGCTGGGTTTGCCGGTACTACTACCAAGGTGTATGCTCTTGGCAATGGTAAGTCTAACTTTACAAAAAGTTCACAATTAGAAATTTAGAATGTCAGGTTATTCTCATGAGAGCTATGCATTCTAACAAATACTGGAATATCTTATTTGATAGTTGACTGATGGGTCTCTTCTCAGGAAAGACCTTGATGTTAATGTCACTTACTGAGAATTACTAAGTTGCAAATTTTAGATGTAAGTCTGTGTTTTCTAACTGTTTCTTCTAATTGTTTCAGGTTTTACCCATACCATTATGCTCCATTTGCTTCAGATCTTAAGAATCTACCTGATTTGGAAATCACATTTTTTATTGGAGAGCCCTTTAAACCTTTTGACCAGTTAATGGGAACCCTGCCGGCTGCAAGGTTCTTCACTTTTGTTGAACCATTATTATAAATATTTGGGCGCCTGTGGTGATGTAAATTATGCTTCTTGGTTGTTGCAGCTCAAATGCTCTGCCTGGAGAATACCGGAAGTTAATGACTGATCCCTCATCCCCGATCTTGAAATTTTACCCTGCTGGTAATTGTTGGTGGTGAATATATATGTATTGTTGTTTTCCTATGTATTATGCTGGATAGTGGACACTCATAAGTCTCTGTTTATAGATTTTGATATTGACATGAATGGAAAGCGCTTCGCCTGGCAGGTTCATGCTTTTCTCTGTTCTGTGGATATAGTGATCATGTTATCATGCCGAGACTGTTTATTCTGTTCTTCAGCTATTGATGTTGTGTGTTTTGAACTTGATGTGATCCAGGGTATTGCAAAACTTCCTTTCATTGAGGAGAAACTATTGTTAGCTGCTACAAGGAAGCTTGAAGAAACGCTAACGGTTTGAACTGAAGCTTTACTCGAATTACATATGCATATTGTTTTGGTCAAAACTTCATTCTCTCCAAGGAAACTAGAATTAAGAATGTTTTTTTGTTAGTTATGAAGTAGCTTTACAGCTTAGATTGCCCTAGTTATCAGTTTTCGTCGCAGTGTGTGGTGACTAAAATTGTAAGTGATTAATTACAGTATGGATCCATCTCGCAGGTGGAAGAACGGCAACGCAACAGTGTGATGCTTGATTTGTTATACGTACACCCCGCTCATCCTCTGGGCCAGCGGATCCTGCAGTACTACCATTTCTACCAGCACTTGCCACCACATGAATGTCTTCCATGGATGATTGACCCGAATACTAGGTTAGCTTTGATTGGCTAAATTGATAATTAACAAAGCCGTGTGTAATCTTGATATCGATCGTGTTCTTATCTCCAATTCTTTTGTGTGTGTTGCAGCCAAGGAATGAACGGTTTTCTTTGGCTTAGTGAAAGGAATGGTTTCCAAACTAGAGTGGTATCCCCAGTCAATGGTTTGCCATGCATTGAGCAGAACCGAGCCTTGTGCGTTTCTTGTGCTTCACAAGTTAGTGTTTTATGAAATTGATGAAGTCTTGATTTTCTCACTTAGATTTTCCTCTACATTTTCCAGAAATGTTACATACCTGTGTCCTGCCAAACACTCTCATATCTCAGAACCACCAAGAGGAGCGATCATTCCGGACAAGGTATGGTTCCCCAAGAATTAGTCATGAATAGTATTCCATCTCTGGCATTAAAAGAAATAGAAACTTGGGTTTTCTTATTAGCGTATAGGAGAATCTACTTGCTTGCATCTCAAATGTCTATGTTTTCTTACCAGTCTATTTATCTGCTTAATATTGATTGCAAAACAAGTGTTCTTATGAAAGTTCAATTGGCAGATCTTGACGTCAGTAGACATAAAGCCATTTCCTCCTTTATGGCATGAAGACAATAGCAACCGACGCCGACAAGCCCGAGATAGGTAAGGAGATTATACTGCAGACTGATATTTTGAAGATCATAGTGACTGTGAAGTATGTTAAAAACCATATGATATATCTACTGTGCAGGCCACAAGTGGCTGGAGCTATAGCCGGACCTTCGCTGGGAGAAGCAGCTCATCGTCTGATCAAAAACACCCTTAACATGAAATCCTCTACTGGTGCGGCTTCAGGATTAATTGACCCAAACGGATACTACCGAAATGTACCTGGTAATCATTATTATGGTGGAGTCAATAGACCAAGAGCACTGGGTCCCTCTCCTTACCGGAAAGCTTATGACGATGACTCGAGCTATTACTATGGAAAGTATAACAATAGCTCACAGGGAATGTTTAACAATGGTCCAAGATATCCTTATCCATCAAATGGGTCCCAAGACTATAACCGTAACTACAACTCCAAGATAGTAGCAGATCAGCAGAACCGTGGTGGACTTAGAGCTGGAATGGCTGGTTTATCGATAGAAGATAACGGCAGAAGCAAACAATTGTATTCAAGTTATACAGAAGCTGCTAATGCAAATTTGAACCGGTTGCCTTCACCACCCACCCAATGGATCGGTACACAGCCTGGTGGTAATTTTGTCGGTGGATACTACAGGGAAGGAGTTGGGTATGGCGAAACAAATGGAAAACCGGTAAAGAAAGTAATTTATCAGGCCAAGACACAACAAAGTCATCGAGGCACAAACGAATGAGATTTTAGTTGAGGCGATGGAGGTTTCTCTGTACAGGTACGATGCAACGTTCTGCAGCATTTTCTGCCACCAGTTCTCTTAAATTTCTGGCTAAAGGCAAATGTACAATGTACCTTTGGACATTTCTTTTGTTATATATATTTATTTACATTAAACTTGTTTAGAGTCTTTAGACAGCTTTTGGCAATTTGATATTGGACTTTCTCTCTTCCTTCTACAGCATTTCTCTATTCGTTTTCAAATCCGAGTAAGAATATCTCTACCACTGGAGTAACATTGTTAGATTAAGGTTCTTCTGACCAGGCTTTTTCAATAGAATGGATGGTAGTATCATATTGATGAGAATAATGGTGTAATGAAACATTATAAAAATTGGTAACATCATTAACATAATTATTGGATGAAATAGCCGCTCAAAAAAAGCATGAAGAAGAGTAAGAGAGAGCCAAAGATTAAACCAGTCTTCTGACCAGAAGTAAGAGCATTGCCACCAAGTCCATATTGCTGATTCTGAGCAAAACCAGCAATCTCAACCATTTTACTCTCAAAGAAACTCTGAGCAGCTCCACAAGTAGGACATCTCCAATCTTCAGGCAACTTATCAAACTGAAAACCTGGTGGAATCGGGTACGATGGGTCACCCGCTGATTCATCGTACTTGTAACCACATGATCTACACTCATATATCCCAGTGTTTAGAACTGCAAACTTCTCCTCCATTCTTCGTTTCTCTATAGTGTCTTCAGCTTCTTTGGTCTCTGTTTCTTGGGTTTGGTCGGATGAAGCAAGAGGCGTCGTGGCATCGTCTCTTGAGACAGCGAGGTAACGAGAATGTTGAGTTGGGTAAGAGATGGTGATGAAGATGTGGTGGTGAAGATGGTGTAGTTTCTTGCCATATCTGAGAAACGGCGTCGGTTTGATGAGAGAATAATGGGAATGGGACTGAGAGAGAGGGCAGAAGGAGAAGGTAGCACTCGCCATTGTTGTCTTTACTTCTTATAATTTCTGAGTTTGGTCATTGTTAGAGAAGAAGGATCCATCGGAGACGAGAGGTACGAAGGAGACTTATGCTTGGATAAGATTTTTGAAAAGCATTGTGACAACCACGTGGCCTTTTTTCATTCAATCTATCTTATTTCTTTACTTACCCCCAAAAACTTTTATTGGATATAAATTGTATTTTGTTAAAACTCTCAAGTATTGGCATATCCATTTTAAAAAATTTAACCAAAACAAAGGTATCAGCATATCCATTTTAACACCCCTTGACCCTTGTGTGTGTATAGATACATTTTACTTATTGCATATTTTTTTTTTCTTTTTTCGTTATAAAATTAGATTTAAGACTAACCCGCTAGACTATATACCACTTTTTACCATCAAAACTCATTCTCCACAAACTAATGAGGGGGAGTTATTAATCAATCATGAGTTTCAATTCAATTCTCAAAGTCTTACATATTTAAGAATTAGAATTTGATATTATTATAAAGAAACTATTTGTGTGGATTCCAATATTTCAAATATAAGATTCAGACTATCCCCTAACACCTAATTATAAAGCATGATTTAGTATCATTAATTGAATAACAATGAACATTGGTTGGATTTCAATTCTATTAAAATTCATGATTGAATAACTTTTTAGTTGTTATACCACACAAACTTTCAGGCTCATTTGATTTCAACTAATACGTTTAACTATGACATTTTTCAAAAATATATAATAGTTCCAATTTTCAATTATCTTTTCAGGGCTTTTATTTCCGGGAATGTCAAAAAATTTTGATGGCAAAAAGAAAACCTCGATTAATAAAGGGTTTTGCAAAAAGAACTTCCAACTCACCTTTTGCAACTTTATCCTTCACCTCAAAAATGTAGATTATTCATACGAAGTCAAAAATAATACGCAATATAATATATAACCCTTACACTAAACGTTTTCATGGTCACATACATTAGTTTTTTTAAATTCTAAAGGTAGATGAACTCGTCAAAGTGAGGCATTCAATTTGACATATTATTCCTCAAAATTTTACAAACTTAACAGTAGCAAAAAAAAAAGTTACATTGCGCATTATTTTTGGTTTCATGCGATTAATCTGTATTTTTTTTTGAGGTGGATGGTAAAGTTGCAAATTAGAGGTTTTGTGATAAACCAGTAAACTGGCCCAAAATTTTTCACAATACATTATAAATTACACAATCCATTTTGTATGGAAATATGAAAACGTTAAAACCAAAGAAAATAGTCAAATGAATCGTGAATTCACACCATAGCAAGGAAAATGTGGATTACCACAGCAGGGAAAACAAATAGATTGGAAACTTTTTGAAGTCTATATTAATACAAGTCATAAAAGGTGTCAACACTATTAAGTGTACAAATTACATATGCAAAGCTACTGGTTCGGCTCAAGCAAAGACCATCCAACGCAACATACTAATACTGTTACTCATCTTTTAAAAGTGTCAGCCATCAAACCTAAATCAACTCTACAAAAGCATGTTATAGCTAAAACCGAACTAAACCGAACGTTAAGACAAAGTGAAGCCTGTCAGAGGAAACCCACAGGTGGTATCTCTCTAGAAACATTTAGATTTACCGTTTTCGACTTTTCACGATTCTCCTTCAAGCTCTTTGCGATCCATATCGCGGTTTCTCTGGGAGACACCTTACCAGGGCCAAAAGGCTTAAGCAACACGTTGAGTTCATCATATCTCCCTTCTTGTAATAATCTGGCACTAAACTCAAGCAACCCTTCCAAAGCATCAGCCCGTTGACGATACGATGATGGGTCAAACCGACATCTTCTTGTAGTAGAGGATGTGGTCTGGCTTGATGCACCTGCAGTTGCATTCTGATCAGATGATGATGACCCGTCGCTTATGTTGTCTACCATGTTGAGTTTGATTCCCTGCCACGTCGTACAAGTTTGAACTGTGCATTTGTCTTTTGTTACAGAGCGGTCTGAGACAGAGGAGCTTTTGGACGATGTTTTCCTTTGCATGGGAGTAAAAAAGATGTCTTGTTCATATGGAGCTAATGGGAAAATGGCAATCTTATCAACTTGTGGCTCATTAATGGAATATTCTGGAGACTTCACATTCTGCAAGATTCCAACTGTTCGGTTGTAAGCTGCAGCTTCTTGGTTTGTAGCCCTTTTCATCAGTGGTAGAGAAGTCCGGCGAGCTGATGGAATTATCTTGCTGGTAGTACCACCACCTGAAACCGGATGCTGAACACAGAGCAAAAGGCAACCATGATCATTAGTGTCTAAGGTATCAGTTCTAAAAGACAATGCATAGAAGGTCCAGAGATAGCTATCAAGTAAAGCTTTTTGGTGTTTGGAAACATGAGACATGTAGAGAAATATAACAGAAGAGGATTTTCTGGTAATGATATTGGCAGCCATGTAACACCAACTGTGAGTTTATAATGATCACTTTGTCGCAGAGTTTTTTTCCAATGGAAATCTGTGTTATTTTTGGTCACTGGTTCTAAGATAACAAAAAGGAGTGAGTAATTACCAAGTGTTCGAATCTCCTTCCAGTTTCCATGATTCTTCTGGATGTCACTGAAGATTTTGCAAGAGGATACTTTGAGACCTTAGAAGCACTTGAAGCAACTTGCTTACATATCACTGTTCCTTTACTGCTGCTCTCAATTGATAAATCTGAAATTCTGCGACTTATACATTTGATAGAAGATGCAGTGTCTTCTTCAGCTTCTGGATTCAAAGCTCTGTCATTCCATAGAGAACTATGTTGTCGTTCTCCAAAGGCTGGACAAGTGACAGCGGGTTCAGAAAAATGAGCTCTCTTCATAATCCTCTTAGAATCTGGCCATTGAGGCGGTAATGTTTTGCGCCTCAGGTTATTGAGCCTGAGTTTGACATCCAGAACATAAGGCTGAAGATGTGGATGTCTAAGTAAATCTGAGGCCTGTGATAATTTTATACTTCACATAGTTAACAAACATTTCCAATTAAGTATATCAACATGCTACGTAAGGTTATACATACAGATGGCCGAACTTCTGGGTTTTTTCGCAGCATGCTTTTGACAAGACTTGGGCTGAAAAAAGGTTCAGAAAATAGCACTGTAAACAAACCAAGATATATATGAAGGTATAAGCAAGACAAAACTCGAAACTTACAATGAACCAGAATATTTTGCAGGGAGCGGAGCCACAATCGTCTTGTTTATCTTATTAATCAGTGCTTGCATATCCTAACAAATATATTTTAATAAGTATCATAATGAAAATGCATCAAAGATGGATATATTTCTAGTACACAACTTACAAAAGCTTTAAATGCCGGCTTAAGATAAGCCATTTCATATATACAGCATCCTGCAGTAAGAATTTTGTGTCGGTAAGTAAATTATCCTAGGATTGTTAAGATGAAATTGGTAGATTTTAGAATGATTTTCTTTGTTTCTCACATCAGAAACTGAATCAAAGAACCAACTAGGGTTTAGTACGAGAGAGTCGCTTACTCTACCAAGCCACCATACCCCAAATCACTTAACAGTTAACACCCCTCACAATCTCTCTGCATCTCGTATTCATAAAGAGACCCTCAAACTAATTAACATATTTAGTCAGTTAACACAGCTGGTCCTTCCGCTACAATCCGAGGCTTTTACACTAGGCTACTTAGAATGATCTAGGAACAAAGAGAACACAAGACTTCATCAGAACTCTCGTTAGTCTTCTTTATTATTAATGAAGACTTCTTAGAAACCTCATGAAAACTAAATTGCAGTAATCATTTTCACGCTCATGTTGGAAGCTTTAGTGGGACAAGCACAAAGAGATAGATTATTGCTTCCTTATGTAGCAAATAAGTGAACTTAACAATCCACTACTAGATGCAGAAAAAACGCACCTAAAGACCAAATGTCAGATTTAGAACCATAAGGTATATCAGCTAGAAGCTCAGGGCACATATAGCTGGGAGTCCCGACAACCTGACATTCATAGGATAAAGAATCTTAGAAGTGACGTAAAGGAAACATGGTGGCAGATATGCACACGATAGAGTAACTATTAGAACTCACGGAGGAAGTAAGATTGTCGGATGTTAGAATCTTGGCTAAACCAAAATCACCTGTAATAGCAATAATTAGGTTGATATTTCTACATTTTTCTGAAGATAGGTCGACAAGAAAAAGCAAAGAGAAGCTTACCAAGGCGTATATCTTGCTCCTTGGTCAAGAATATGTTAGAACACTGGACAGAAATACAAAATATTAGCATATAGACAGTCTCAGCTTTTAGCTTTGTGTTGTGGAGATAGCAACATGAGAATGATACCTTGACATCACGATGAAGAATATGGTTAGAGTGTAAGTACTCAAGGCCCATCAGAAGCTGAACAAGCCACTTGCACAGTTTCTGAAAAAAAAGCACAGAATATAATAATATGTAAATCAGATAAAAAGTTCACGAGAAGCAGTGAGAAATTAAGATCTTCGCACCTCTTCCGAAAAATGCACGCCATTGGATTTCTTGATAGCTTGTGCCCTGTAGCATAAGAGGAATGTGAGGCTGCGTCATTATCTATATAATTAAGCCAAAATGGGAGAAGTTACATAAAGAAAGGTTGAAACAAACAAAATTAAAGACAAAAAAACTAACATGTCCCCTCCTTCACAATAACCTATGACGATGCACACATAGCAAGCCTAAGAGAAACAATACAAAAAGCTTTATCAGATCAAGAGGTGTGGAATGATATAAACTTTTGTTTAAGTCAGAAAGTCTGTCTTACCTTTTCCACCCAAGAATCTTTGTATTCCACAATAAATGGATGACGCATTTTCGAGATGAGCTCCATCTACTCAAAGAAATGATAAAACTTGTTATACAGAGAGCATTAAAAGGTTCAGAACTGATAGAACAAGAATACCAACCTCTTGATGCGCAGACCGTCTGGTCCTCTGCGTTTGCCGGGCAAGACGGATCTTTTTCAATACATATCTAATGAAAACCAATACATGACATCAGAAATTTCAAACTTTCTTTAAGTAAAACAATAAGAGGCAGCAAAAGAAGATAGCATGTCTCACTTTTTCTTCTCATGCTTATGTCTCACTAAAAGAGCTGACCCAAAAGATCCTTTTCCAATTTGCTCAAGAATCTCATATTGTTCCATTTCTAGCTTTTTATTTTCTCACCTGGAACCTAGAAAGGTAAATACAAAAATAACAGTGTGATACTTCATGATTACATTAAAAACAAAGAGAATAAGACACAACAATGTAAACCCCAAGTCAAGTTTACATTTGAGTAAGCAAATGAAAATAACAACAGAGAAACCATCAGATATAGCTTTTAAGTTACATTAGAAGAGAAATTAACTTTGTGGCCAAAGAATCAAATACTTATTCCACATGTATTTGAGGTTCAACTAAACAAGTTACTCTGAAATAATCTACTTGCATTCAAATTTGAAATTAGTACCAAATTTGAAAACCCTAGAGAAAAATTACAGAGATAGACAGAACAATGGATGTCTAGAACGCAACAAGACAGAGCAAACAATGAAGATACATGAAAACTGACCCAAGAAATCAGAGAAAGATCTGATGGCGAGAGTTTAAGAGTTTATGGTAAGAGAAGAAAGCTATTTGGGAGAGTGATTTGTGGGGACGAAGATGACAAATTTGGTAGAGAGATAGTGGACAAGTTAAAGAAACTTTAGATCCATTAATGGTGGCTTTTATGTGACATCATAATTAGATGAATTTGTTTTTTTAAGCTCTCATATGCTGTGGAAATAAGAGTCATATAACACAGAATTAAATGAATTTTCTTTTCAAAGCTAACATTAAATTTTTCATTTTATTTTTAGACTTTTTATTATATAACGTTTCCAAAATGAATTCTTTTATATTTTCAAAATTAAGGATGAGTATTCAACCTTCTTTTTTTTTGGTGGGCTAAAGGGAGACAAATTTTTTTTTTTTTCCTTCTGGAAATAAATATTAGAATGATAAAGAATAAGTTACAACACAATTTTGAAACATTCAAGATGTACCAACTTTAAAAAAAAGAATTAACTCCTTTAAACACTAAAAAATATTAGTCAAAGATAAACACAACTGAAACAGAACATCAATGAGCTAAAGAGGAAAGTCTCTTATCTTCAAAAACCCTATGCAGCCATTGAGGGTGATCTGCAACCACATAGTCATGAAATCTTGCATCCGAAGTAACACTTTGCGCAATGAGAGAAGAACCTCTATTAGCATTTAAACTTACCACCTCCAGTTTCTAGTTTTCAATCTTATCCAAAAAATGTTTAATCTCCACCACCTGATTAGAGAAAGAAGGCCATGCTGTAAGTCTAGTCATCGCACCAAAGACATCATGCGCCTGAGCCGCAAAAATAACCTTCTTCATTTTAAGATTAAACATAGCATCCTTGGCCCAAGTCAAACACATAAGCATGACCACTTTCTTATTGTTCAAACCACAAAACACTTTTCTACTATGTACAATCACCTTACCATCCTCTCGTCGTACCACCCAAGCACCACCACCCAATTTGTTTTTATTGGACCAAGACAAACCCACATTACACTTGACCCATTAAGGTGGGGGAGGCAGCCACGTCTTTTCCTTTGAAACAGATCCCAGGTCCGCCACCTCCTCAGGCTCCCACGACACCTCTTGTGCAACAAACCACTCATCCACATCTTCCCAAATTTTGACAATCGAATCTTAAGGACTGAAACACAAGTTTTCAAAGAAAAACTTGTTTCTATTTTCCATATTCTCCACAAAATCCAGGGAAAACTCTTTTTGGTTCTAAGATCCAATCTTTTATCCAAATGTAATTCATAAATAAATTAGAAATTAGCCAACATAGAACTCATTTCAAAGCCACCTCTAGGTGCAGGCACCCTCGACAACGCCCAAACATGCCTCGCCAAACCACAGTTAAAGAGAACATGATTGGTGGATTCTGGTTCATCCCCACAAACCTGACATCTCACATCGTTCTCCATATCCCTCTTAGCAAACTGCTCACTCACAACGAAGGCACCAGACAAGGCTCTCCACAAAAAAATCTTAATCTTAGGAGCTGTTTGTAAAGACCAGATATTTTCCTTCAGCTTGTTAATAGAGGGTAGACATCTAGCCTGTCTCAAAATAATCACCACTCTTCGTGTGGATGTAGGATTCACACTCGATTGTCTTTAAGTATTTTTGTGGAGAAAAACTCTAAAATCAACAAATGAAAATAAGGATTTGAAAAAGAAAGTAATCAAGAAACTAAATAAAGCGAAAGAACTTGGCAAGAATAAAATAGTAAAAAGCCTTGCAAAATTGTAAAAGAAAGAGTATGCTGTATTATTTGATCGTAAGAGAGAAAAAGTTGTTCTCTTCTCAAACACATGCGTTTGAGGTTGTTTTTATAGAGAAAACATGATCAATGCGGTCATTTACTGCTCATAATTGCATTGATCCGCATTAATCATGTAGGTTACAATTTGACCGAAACGGCTTGAATTTGAACTATCTTGGGCTTCGCGTGGATCTTCCGAACTCTTTCTTGTTGACTCCGAAATCCTGCGTCTTGACGCTGCCGCGAACCTCGAATAATATTCTCCTCGCTTCGGCCTTTTTTTATGCGAACAGTATGTTGAATAAGAGAGAACTCCGTACTGGTAAAGATCGAGCTCTTTAATAAACTGAATCGAACTCCTGACAGGTCGAGATCAATCCCGGCAACGAAACATCTAGAAATTCAAGAGGATTATTATGTAATAATGACGTGGACAGATCCAAGTGGATCCTACCGAAGATGTGTGGGATCCGACCCTAACATTTAGCCCCCCAAGTCTTGCGAGCTGAGTGCTCGGCTTGGAAGACTTAAGTAAACTGTAATTAATGACTCGAGATCTTTAACATTCCGGAATTATTCCATGTTTTTTGCTATTACGCTGATCTCGGATAATCAGATGATTTGATTTCCCTGACAACCGTCATCATTAATTTCTTAATTTTATATTAATACCACGGGGAAAACCGTCCCACTTCCCAATATTCTCGAGGGGGTTTTCCATCATACTTTAGGGTTCTAAGAGGTAAAATCACTTTTCCATCTTATCTTCTTTACCTAGAAAACTTTCATTCTTATTACAGAAGTCATTGTTTCCTTTCGGTAAAAAATCATTTTTGTAAAATGTCGAACCTTTCTTCCGAATTTCGCGAGTATGAAGTTGATGACCTCGAAGCTCTCATGGGTGAAGGATCCGAACCTCAAATCCATACTGGAGATGAGTTTGATCTTCACCCTCAGAGTGAATCGACTGTCGATTCTCTCGACGATCTTCGCAGACTATGTCACATCCCTCCTGAGGTGGAGATGATAGTTCCAGAGCCCTTCGAGTCTCCTGAGTCGGGACGAGATGGTTACTGCTGTGCCTATGAAATTTATTTCAAAGGGTGCGGCTTATTCTTTCCCCTTCCCGAGATACTTCTTACTTACCTCAACCATCTGGGAATTGCCTTCTCTCAGATGTCGCCCAACATGCTTCGGTATCTTTTGTGTATCTTTACTGTTGCGGCGGAAGCTGGCTACTCGTTGGGACTTTGCGAACTCTTGGAAATTTTCCAGGCTCGCGAATCCCGAACTTCTGGGTATTATGCCCTTTATCCGATCGCTGATCGGAATCTTATTGACAGCCTGCCCTTAAAGGACAACGCCTGGAGGAAGTTTTGGTTCTTCTTCCGTATAAATAACTTTTCTATTCAGAGCTCTTCTGAACTCCTTCGAGTCCACTGGTCATTGAATTTGGGTAGAAACTAGGACTTAACTGAATAAATTTTCTATGTTATTTCAAACTGCGCTTTAACATTTCCTTGTTTTCTCGCAGGTCCCCAAATTCGACCGGTCCCATCCATCGATTTTCTCAACTTCTACAAGGCCGTCTTGGAGAGGCCAGTTAATTGTAATTCCTTTAATTTGGAAAGGATTCACGGTGCCGGATTTTCTGTTAGAATGGGCCTTACTAACCCCGTCGACCCTCCTCCTGCTGGGATTGATCTCTCGAGTCTGAATGCCCGAGATAGGAGAAAGATCAAAGAAGCAAACAAGAAGATCAAAGATCAGATTTCTCTAGTTGGGAAAGACAAGAAAAATGCAACTTCCACCGGAGACGACAAGGTCTACCGGAAAACTCTCCTGGTTGACGATGGATCTCTCGAAGGTTCAAAGTCAATGGCAGTTGCTGTGAACAATGCTTCTCCCTCCATCCCAGCAGCAGACAACATGGTCGCTGCCATCGTTGAGGAGGAAGGCCTTGCAAGTGACACCTCTCTTATGAAGAAGAGGAAGGCCGAGGAACTTGGACCCCTGCCCCAGGGACGTCCCAAGAGCACAAGGAAGGGCAGAGCCGCTCCTTCGAATCTTCCAATTCCTGAACCTGCTGAAGCTCAGGATGCAAATCCTGATTCAGGAACTGTTTTGAAGGAACCGCTGGGTTCAGGGATGTTACCCCCTAGACGCCCCCGGGGCAATACCTCTAGGGTTCGATCATCTCCGAACTCAGGACTGGTTGCCAGAGCTTCGTCTCAAGCCGGTAACCTTTAACTATCATTTTGTTGTTTGAGATTAATAGATTCTTTCTTTAAAGAAAACTCAATTCTCACACAACTAACTTTATTCCAGATAAAGAGAAGATCGGGAATATGTTTAGGTGCTTCCACACCCGTGTTGGGAAGAAGCTTCCATCCTTTGATTGGTGGAAGCCTGATATCAAGAAGATGTACATCAGTCATTCATTTCATTCTTCCCAGGTTTGACTGTTCGCATCCTTAAACAGCCGATTTTGAAAGAAAACATATATATATATATATTTTTAAAAGATTTGTTTTGTTGAGTCCATGAGGATTATTCCGTTTGACGGAAATATTTTGTTCAATTAGTGTGACCGAACACAACCATGTACATGCTCTGGCATATGATTTTTTTTTTTTTTTAGCAAAAACGTTTGGACACGATTCTAGGTTTGCAAGTCCTAGCCCGCCAAAGAGGTTTTATGAATTGTGAGAGATGAGCTGATCAGGCTCACTTGCCTTTTTTAAAGAAAAAATCTTAATAAGTATTTTTCCTCGGTCTCTCGAAGGCGAGGATGGAGCTCGGCTTAAGTTTTCTTTTTATATCGAGGGATAAGATTTATAATTCATGAGAATTTTGTCATAAATACGACCAGGCAATGATTTCGATCGTTGCCCATGATGGCTTCGGAATCGCTGGGCCGCGTTTTAATTGGATCTGAAGCCTGCTCCAACAGGCCAACAATATATAATTATTTCTAGAAATCTGAACCCCTTTCTCCTTTAAAAGGGATTCCAAAAGATCACCTTAGTTCATTATAAGAAAAAACTTGAAAAGATGCCGCTGTCTTCTTTCAGATCAAGCTCAAGAATAACAACTTCAAGTGGGAACCCATTGTTTGAGTCCGAAGACGGATTCTCTCCAAAGGGAGTTATTCACCCAACGTTTTTTCATTTCCGAATAGGGAAGGAAAGGGTCAAATGTTATGACTTCCTGGAAAAGGTTCCTTTTCTAACTCTTAGTCTTCTCAGAAAACTATAACTTCCTTTCTTTTGGTCATTTGACAAAATGTTCGTTTAAACAGATCGTCGGGAGACACAAAGCTTTATGTGATAAGAGACAAAGAATCGGAAGGAGGCGCCATGCTCTTGATGAGCGCATAAAGAGGATGGAAAGAGAGATCCTTCGCTTGGAATCTGAACCGCACGAATGAGAGAGGAATGGTCTAGACATCGTGGCCATAATGCCTACTTGCCTCCAAAGATTCCTCCGCATGCTGGATAAATTTCATCGTTTATCCTTGGCGACCAGTGATGGGTCCTCTTTTGTCTCATGTTCCTCAGAGTTCCGGAGACTTCCGATGTTAAGAACTGAAGAAAAAGAGGAACCGGAGACGAAAATTGTTGATGACTTCTCCGGTCTTTTTGATTTATCTTCTGACGAGGGGCTATCCTCGGAAAGCTGTTCGGGATCTTCCACCTCGCTGGAGTCATTATCGGGCGAAGACTTTTGATCGAACACTTTCCTATTTATGTTTGTAAAATGTCACTGGTCTTGAAACCCAGCCACATTAATTACATTTCCCCATTTGCTCTAAATTCGCCGATTTATTAAAATCTCATTTAATGCGTTTAATCTAGGGAATATAATTAGCAATTAACTCGATTACATTTGCCATGAAAATCGTAATTTCAGATTTGGGAAATCGTCAATTAATCCTCTTAAATGCAATCGAATAATTTTTCGAGTATAAAGTGGGTGTAGTCTGTCATTGAATTTCAACAACAATTCTACAAAAATGTTCAAGGGGGGTAATTCATCAGAGAATCCTTCAGATTTGTTCAAAGTGATGAGCGTTGATCCTTTGAGGACGTCGGACATCGAGCTTATAAAAGCAGGAGAGTCTGGCGAACCAAAAGATTCACAAATATTGAAGAAGGGAACTAGCATTCAGGTTCCGATCGTTCTAATCGAGAGATTGTTGCCTCAAGATCGTGTTAAGGCTGAGGAGTTTATCAATAAGGTATTTTTCATCCTAGTGATTAACTTCTTTTTGTTATTGCTAAACATAGCGTTTTATTTTCTTCAGCTTATCACTCGGCATGACGAGCTCGAAGATGAGAAGAAAAAGATTAGGAAATGGATAATGGAGCTAGAGAAACGTCGCCTCAATATATCTCGCGAGCTTCATCGCCTCGAAGCCCATCCTTCCGATTGGATCGAACTAGGACTTCAGGAGTACGGAAACATGCCAAGTTGCATTATGAGTGCATTACGAGCATCGTTGACTTTGCTGGTCAAAGAGCGGAGTTGTTCCGTAATTCAAGACCCTTCTAGATCCGGTCTTAGCTTAGCAAGAAATATTTATTTATACATTGTTCGCAACGTATCTTTATATTCATGCTCGAATATCGAATTTATAAAAACAGGATTCCATGACTGGAATAATATTTTTATTTTTATGTTATAGCTGGACTCGTGACTAGCGAGCTGCCTACGTACCCAGAATAGGATCAAGCCAAATCGTAGTTCGAATGTGTTTGCTTTAGCAATAGAACTTCTTCAAGTTGATTATGTTCCAAGGCCTTTGAACGGGATTTCCATCAAGGTCTTGTAAACGGTATACACCATTTCGGATTTTTTCAGTGATTTGATAAGGGCCTTCCCAGTTAATACCGAGTTTTCCAGCTCCTTCTTCTTTTGTATTATCGAACACTTGCCTTAAAACAAAGTCTCCTACATTTAAAGGTCTGTTTTTCAACTTTGAGTTATAGTATCGAGCGGTCAACTGTTGATAATTCTGAAGTCGAATAAGGGATTGGTC
This sequence comes from Arabidopsis arenosa, assembly GCA_905216605.1. NCBI lineage: Eukaryota > Viridiplantae > Streptophyta > Magnoliopsida > Brassicales > Brassicaceae > Arabidopsis > Arabidopsis arenosa. The sequence goes on from LR999451.1 coordinate 23,318,348, forward strand.
TCGCCTTTCATCGATTGTATCGAGAACGTCTTCTAATAATTTAGAATTCGATTCCTCGTTAAGTGGAGCTTCGCTTCGGCGCAAACCTGGGACATTTAGCTCGGCTGGGACTACGGCTTCCATCCCATAAACTAATGAGAATGGAGTTTCACCCGTTGCTCGCCTCGGGGTTGTTCGATAAGCCCACAACACAGGTTGCAGCTCGTCATACCATCCACCTTTTCGAGCACTCAAGCGTTTTTTAAGATTGCTGAGAATGGTTTTATTGGAGGCTTCCGCTTGTCCATTTCCTTGAGGATACCTCGGCGTTGAGTAGCTAAGTTTTATTCCCCAAGCGGAACAAAAATCTTCAAAATCATTTGAAATGAATTGAGGACCATTGTCCGTTACTATTTCGTAGGGAACTCCATAGCGACAAATAATGTGTTTCCACAAGAATGTCTTTACTACGGAATCTTGTATGCTTATATAAGCTTCAGCTTCAATCCATTTGGAAAAATAGTCCGTTAGAACTAATAAGTATTGGACGCCTCGTGTTGAACGATGCATCGGACCGATTATATCCATCGACCACCTCATGAAAGGGTATGGAGCGGATATATGTGATAGAATTTCAGATGGCTGGTGAATAAGAGGAGCGTGCATCTGACACTTTTTACACCGTTTGGCGTAATCAATGCAGTCTGAAATCATAGTTGGCCAGAAATATCCTAACCGTTTGATTTTGAAAGCCATTGCTCGTCCCGAAGAATGACTACCACAAAGCCCTTCGTGGACCTCGCTTGTCACTATTTCAATTTCGGGTCCGAAAATACATAAAAGATAAGGATCACTAACGCCTCGCTTGTACAATGATTCTTTAATTATACAATACTTAGCGCTGATGATTCTTAATTTGCGAGCTTGCCATTTGTTAGATGGTAGTTCTCTTTTAAGAATGAAATTTTTGATGGGTACCCTCCAGTCAGCCCCCCAATCATTAGCGGAAGTATTATCCTTGAGTATAAACTTCCTTGGTTCGGGTTCGGAAGGAATATCAGGATCTTCAATTGTCTCTTGAACCTCTACATCACCTGTAAGTGACTGTTCGGTTCGAGACGGTTCTTTAATGGGAACTCCTTGATCCTTTAACTTTCTTTTTGACTCTCTTTTAGGAAGTTCCAATGGTGGAGTAAGTTCGTCATCTTGAGACTTTACTCGTTACCTGGTGATGACAAGTGAACTATTTCCGGAACTTTGTTTTGGAGTTTCGATGTATTCGGCCGCCGAAATGTTATCGTTTTCTGTTTCTTCAACCGAAATACTTCGCGAAGAAATACATTCAACGGGGATAACTCGTTTGAGTTCAGGATCTGAGGTAGAAGCTAGGGCAGCTATAGCGTCTGCCGAAGTGTTTTCTCCTCTAGGTATTCGAACTAATTCGAATTCTTTGAATTTTCCGGCTAATTTTTTGACAGCCGAAAGATAAGCTTCCATTCGAGGAGCCTTAGCTTCGTAATCTCCAGCGAACTGGTTTACAACTAGCTGAAAATCGCAATAAGCTATTATTTTTTCTGCTCCAATCGCAAGAGCAAGCCGAAGTCCTGCTAAGAGAGCTTCGTATTCTGCTTCATTGTTCGAAGCTGGAAACATTAACCGAAATGATTGCTCGATTATTTCCTTTGTCGGAGTTTCGAGCCTAATGCTGATTCCAGATCCTTCTTTAGAAGAAGATCCATCTACATGTAATTTCCATGTAGAGTCTGTTTCAACAAAGATTCCATCATCTAATGGTAGTTCGGTTAGAAAATCAGCCAGAACTTGTGCTTTTGCGCTAGTTCGACTTTTGTATTCTATATCGTACTCACTGAGTTCGATTGCCCATTTTGCTAACCTACCGGACTGACTTGGCCCATGAAGAATTGAGCGAAGCGGATGGGAAGTTAGTACTTCTATAGGATGGGATTGGAAATAAGGTCTGAGTTTTCTAGCAGATATGACCACTGCTAAAGCTAATTTCTCCATCATGGTATATCTCGTTTCTGGACTAGTAAGAGATTTACTTATGTAGAAAATTGGCTTTTGCTCACCTCGGTCCTCTCGAACTAAAACCCCACTTACGGAATGGTTAGAAACTGAAATGTAGAGATAAAGTTTCTCATCTAATTCAGGTTTTGAGAGAATCGGCGGTGTTGTCAGATAAGTTTTGAGTTGACCAAATGCTGCTTCGCATTGATCATCCCACCAAAATTTTTTGTTCCCTTTCAAAATTTGATAAAAGGGGAGACATCTATCGGTAGACTTCGATATGAAACGATTTAATGCAGCAATGCTGCCTGTCAATCGTTGGACCTCCTTTATGTTTCTTGGCGAAGGCATAGTAAGGAAAGCGTTAATCTGATTAGGATTAGCTTCTATCCCTCTTTCCGTGACTATGTACCCCAGGAATTCTCCGGAAGGCACGCCAAAGGAACATTTAGCTGGATTTAATTTCATTCTGAACTCGTTTAAAATTTTGAAACATTGCTCGAGATGTGTGATGTGCTCGGATTTCTTAAGAGATTTCACGAGCATATCGTCAATATATACTTCCATCGTTTTGCCCAAATGTTCTGAAAACATTTTGTTAACTAAACATTGGTATGTTGCACCGGCATTTTTTAGACCAAATGGCATAACTTTGTAACAATAGATATATTCCTCTATCTGTTATGAAGGATGTTTTCTCTTCATCTTCGGGATTCATCATGATCTGATTATATCCAGAGAATGCATCCATAAATGTTAAGAGTTCGTTTCTGGCTGTTGACTCAACGAGCCGATCGATATGTGGGAGAGGAAAGCTATCTTTCGGGCAAGCTTTGTTAATGTCGGTGAAATCGTCACATACTCTCCATTTTCCGTTTTTCTTTTTGACTACCACGGGGTTTGCTAACTAGTCCGGATATCTCACTTCTCTGATGGAACCAATTTTCAAAAGCTTATCAACTTCGTCATTGACCGCTTGAGCTCGGTCTGGACCAAGTTTTCTTCTTTTTTGCTTTATTGGTTTAAAACTGGGATCGACGTTTAAATCATGGGTAATGATACTTTTGTCGATTCCAAGCATATCTTTCGCCGACCAGGCAAAAGTATGTTTATTTTCTTTTAGAAATGTTACCAACTGATCTTTGATTTCTGAATCTAAAGTAGTACCGATTTTTACTTTTCGATCTGGAAATTCGGAATCAATTTCAATTTCTGTGGTAACTTCACTTGAACTGAGACCACTTGGGTAACGCGAAGTGATTTCTTGCTTAGTGTTTATCATTAATTGCTATTTAAGCTTTAAACGATGTCCCATGAGGTAGCAAGATCGCGACGTTTCCTGATCTCCACGAATGGTTCCGATTCCTGCAGGAGTTGGAAATTTCACACACTGGTGATAAGTTGAAGGTATAGCCCTCATTTGGTAAATCCATGGAGTTCCGAGAATTATGTTGTAAGCGGCCGGACGGTCGAAAACAATAAATTCTACAATTTTAGGAACCCCTGCGGCGAGAACTGGTAGTTTTATGTTCCCCAAGGACATAGATGTGTCACTCGTGAAGGCTACTAATGGTGCCGGTGGACCGATAATGTCAGCCTTACTGATTCTCATTCTTTGCAAAGTGCTTAGAAATATGAGATCTACCGAGCTTCCAGTATCAATTAGACACCTGGTTACTTCGAAGTTCGCAACATCTAAAGTTATCACAAGAGCATCGTCATGAGGTCCTGTTAATCCTTGAGTGTCCGAATTATCGAAAGAGATAGAAGGTGTTTGTTCATTTGATTGGAAACCCACAGCGGTTTGAATTGCTGCTGATTTCTTGTGCCTTTTGATTGATCTGATCGAATCTCGGCACAATTTGGATCCTCCCATTATAACATCGATCCTTTTCTTAGGAGTGTTCGGAGTTCCGGGCCCATTGGGCTTATGTTTCTTTTCAGGAGGATTGGACGCTTCGGAATCTTCGTTTTCTTTATGATAAGATTCCACAAACTCTTCGATATTGAAGTTAGCGAGCTCTCCAGCCGCCCACAGTTCGGTGAGGTGCTTTTTGAGTACGCTGCAATCTTTGGTGGAATGCCCATTTACTCTATGAATATCGCAATAGGCACTCTCATCTCTAACCCAGGTATTAGAAGAATTGTATCTTCCTTTGTTTGGGGAGGGTTTTCCTACGGCATTAGTAGCAGGATTAACTCCGAACCGTTTTTGATCTTTTGGTTCGAATTTTTTAGTTGGATTTCCAACGACCAATTTTGCTGGCCGATGCTTTTTAGCGAGGCTAAACTTTTCTTCTTCTGCCTCCATCCAATTAGTAGCTCTGAATAAAGCATCTTGGATAGTGCTCGGAGGATTGACGATGATTTCTTCCCGAAATCGGGATTCATGCCAAAGTCCGTTCCTTAAAGCAGAAAGGGCAGCAGCGTGCGATACCCCAGGAATTTTAGTTATCACTTCTTTGAATTTAGCGATATATTTGCGAAGTGGTTCGTTCTGACCTTGGGTTAAATTCCATAGATCTGCATCAGAGGTTGCCTTTTCCATAAACATGGAGTACTGTTTTAGGAATGCGGAGGACAATTCCTTAAAACTATCAATAGATTCAGGCTCCAACTAAGTGAACCATAATAAAGCCGATCCGGATAGATTCTCAGAGAATAGTTTGCAATATCCGACATCTTCCTCGTCTGGTTCTAGATCAATTCTGCCAGCAGCGATCTGAAAAGCAGCGAGGTGATTTTTAGGATCACCATTACCATCGTAAGTTGGTAGTTTGACCTTTCGAGAATCTTTGATCCGAAGGTTCGAGATTCTCGATGTGAAGGGTGTTCGTCGAGTTTCTTCGATTACTCGATCGATCTCAGGTGCCGAACTGGTCGCCTGATGAAACTTCGACTTCATCTCATCAAGCTCTTGACAAACTTTGACGAAATCATCGGAAAAGATGACATCAGGTTCTTCCATAAGGAGTCCTTCGTCAATAGCAGGATTGCCCTGCTTTTGGGGATTTTCATCCCCGGTTGGATTGGACCCATCTCCTACGGTTGTCTGATTGCTAGTACTAGCAGGACGGCCCGTAGGAGGAGTTTGAGTGCTCCCGGATCTGTTTTGTGTGGGAGTTTGGAATAGCCTGCGCTGATACGCTGTCGTTTATGCTGAGGACAAATTATCTAAACGGCTTGAAACAACGTTCTGCGCGTTTGACAAATTTGTTTGAGTATTTAGAACACTCGTTAAAGTTTGCTCGACTGAGTTTAACCTTTCACCAAAAGTGGCGTTGGCACTAGCGAGTGTACCCATCTGATTGGTCAGATCGGTGGTTGACTGAGTAAGCGAGGCAATTGCATTGCTCAAAGCTTGCTGATCAGCCATAGTTTCTTGGTTTGAAAAGAGAGAGATTTTGAGATTAAAGAGTTTTGCGGTAACTCCCCACAGGCGGCGCCAAAATGTGGATGTAGGATTCACACTCGATTGTCTTTAAGTATTTTTGTGGAGAAAAACTCTAAAATCAACAAATGAAAATAAGGATTTGAAAAGGAAAGTAACCAAGAAACTAAATAAAGCGAAAGAACTTGGCAAGAATAAAATAGTAAAAAGCCTTGCAAAATTGTAAAAGAAAGAGTATGCTGTATTATTTGATCGTAAGAGGGAAAAAGTTGTTCTCTCCTCAAACACATGCGTTTGAGGTTGTTTTTATAGAGAAAACATGATCAGTGCGGTCATTTACTGCTCATAATTGCTTGATCCGCATTAATCATGTAGGTTACAATTTGACCGAAACGGCTTGAATTTGAACTATCTTGGGCTTCGCGTGGATCTTCCGAACTCTTTCTTGTTGACTCCGAACTCCTGCGTCTTGACGCTGCCGCGAACCTCGAATAATATTCTCCTCGCTTCGGCTTTCTTTTATGCGAACAGTATGTTGAATAAGAGCGAACTCCGTACTGGTAAAGATCGAGCTCTTTAATAAACTGAATCGAACTCCCGACAGGTCGAGCTCAATCCCGGCAACGAAACATCTAGAAATCCAAGAGGATTATTATGTAATAATGACGTGGACAGATCCAAGTGGATCCTACCGAAGATGTGTGGTGTTGGTGTCGGATCCCGCACCAGAGGTCCAGGACCAACCAAAGATTGCCACGTAGTCAGGGTAGCGGCCCATAAAGGATAAAGCCCATTAGACCCACAAGTAAAAAGAACAATCGAAGTGGTTATCACCATAAGGAGAATTCGAAGTGACTGCACCTCGACACGAGTCCGGAGACGAAGTCATGGTTAAGTCGGTCCAAGGATATTTGGGTCAAAAGGCGAGGCCCATGAAGATCAGAATCAACTCAAATTCGAACGTTGAGCATTAAAACCAAAGATCAAAACGGACACATTTAAGAGAGAATAATTGTACTTAATTAGTCATTTAAATGTCGTTTTTCTATGTATAAATATAAAGGCCAATGGCCATGTAAAGGGGATCGTTTTTTTCGAGCAAGAAATACTATAGCAATTTTTGTAGCAATTCATAAGCCTTTTACATATTTATTTTTGTCCCTCAAGAGTAATCTTTCCTACTTAATAAAATACTTGAGTGTGTGAATTCGACATCCACATTTTGGCGCCGTCTATGGGGATAGAGGATTCTTGAGTGGTCAGATTTTTCTTTACTACATTTCCGAGATAAGCAGCAATGTCCGGAGGAGACGCCGTTGAGACATCATTGGCCGAAACCCTCAAAGCTATGCAGCAAACCATGTCGGACATATCACAAAAGTTCTCGGATGTGGAAAAGGCCGTCGATACGTTGCAAACATCCCAGGTATCTCTTAGTCAAAACGTCAATACTATACAAACTCGTGTTCGCTCTTTAAGTGCAGGAAATCCTGTGGGAATCCGAAGGAGGATATTCAACTCGCCAAGTTCCGCTGCGTGAAATGAAACCAGCGGACAAACAACTCCTGGTGCTACTAATAATGTAGTTCAGCCATTGGATGGAGAGGCACAGCTCGAAGATGAAGCTCAACTTGCAGATCAATATGAGCAGGAAAACCTCGACCAGTTCGAGACTATGAGGAAGGTTAGCCAAGAACTAAAAGAAATGAAGTCAAAGTTCCATCAAGCTACAAGTTCGGAGCCAGACATCAATCGAGTCATTGAAGAAGCTAGGCGAACACCTTTCATCTCGCGAATTGCGAGTTTGAGAATCAAAGATTCCCGGAAACTCAAGTTGGACCCTTACAGCGGATTGGAGGATCCAAAGAGCTATCTCGCAGCTTTCCTGATAGCTGTCGGAAGAGTCGAACTGGATGAAGCTGATGAGGACGCAGGTTACTACAAGCTTTTTTCGGAAAATCTATGCGGCCAAGCTTTAATGTGGTTCACCCAATTAGAGCCGGGTTCGATCAGCAATTTCGACGAGCTATCAGCTGTATTCTTAAAGCAATATTCCATCCTTATGGATAAAAGCGTTTCGGATGCCGATCTTTGGAACCTATCACAAGGATCAAATGAATCACTTCGAGTTTTCATCACCAAGTTCAAAGGAGTGCTGTCAAAGCTCCCAAGAATCTCACAACAATCAGCTTTATCCGCCCTACGGAAAGGATTGCGACATGATTCAAGGTTTAAAGAAGATTTAATACTTCATAAACCAGACACAATTCAGGATGCACTCTTCCGCGCAAACAACTGGATGGAAATAGAGGACGAAAAAGAAAATTTTGCCAAAAGAAATAAGCAAGAAAAGCCGGCAATCACCGTCCCTACCAAGAAGTTCGAGCCTAGGGAGAACAAAGGACCAAGAAAATTTGGATCGCAACCCTTTAACAGTATCGTCGGAAAGCAATTCCAAGGAAAAGGAAGGTCAAACACTTGGGTCCGTGATGAAAGTTTATATTGCGATATTCATAACGTAATCGGACATTTAACCAAGGATTGTAGTGTCCTTAAGAGGCATCTCGCGGAGCTTTGGGCCAGTGGAGATCTTTCCAAATTCGATATAAAAGATTTCGTAAAGGAATACCACAAATCAAAAGATAATTCCAAAGATCAAAATTCTAAAAGACCAAAGTTATCCAACGAGGAAGAGCCAAGGAGTTCAAAGGGTAAGATCAACGTGATTCTAGGAGGTTCTAAATTTTGCCAAGATTCAATAAGTTCCATCAAAAAACATAGGCGAAATGTTTTACTCAAAGCAAGTTTGAACGAAGAAGTCGATTTTCAAGGTGCATCAATATCATTTGACGAAGAAGAAACGCGGCACCTCGAGAGACCTCATGATGATGCATTAGTCATTACCCTGGACGTTGCCAACTTCGAAGTATCAAGGATTCTTATCGATACGGGCAGTTTGGTCGATCTAATCTTTTTAAGTACTTTAGAAAGAATGGGAATTAGTCGGGCAGACATAATAGGGCCTCCATCTCCGTTAGTGGCATTCACAAGTAAATCGGCCATGTCCCTCGGAACCATCAAGCTACCAATCGTTGCCAAACGGGTGTCGAAGATCGTGGATTTTGTTGTCTTCGATAAGCCCGCGGCTTACAACATCATCCTCGGAACTCCTTGGATTTATCAAATGAAAGCAGTCCCCTCTACATATCATCAATGTATCAAATTTCCAACATCAAGTGGAGTGGAAACAATTCGGGGAGATCAAGAAGCTTCACGGACGTGTTATCTAGCTAGCCACCGTATGAAGATTCAATAGCAATTAACGGAGCCCGCAAAAGAGGGACTAAGATCAAAATTTCCTAGCAGACAGAAAAAAAATGATGTAGTAATCGAAGTGGTATTGGAAGAAGACAAACCGGACAGGAAAATTCGAATTGGGGCAACTTTGACTGGTCAAATAAAAGAAGCTTTGATCGAACTCTTGAGGAAAAACAAAACATCGTTTGCGTGGTCAGCGGCGGACATGCCTGGCATAGATCCAAGTATAATTTGTCATGAACTAAACGTGGATCCGAGCTTTAAGCCGGTGAAACAAAAAAGAAGAAAGCTCGGAGTGGAGCGAGCAAAAATAGTAAATGACGAAGTGGATAAACTTCTGAAGATAGGGTCCATAAGAGAAGTACAATACCCGGAATGGGTAGCAAACACTGTCGTTGTCAAAAAGAAGAATGGAAAAGATAGGGTTTGCATCGACTTCACAGACCTCAATAAAGCATGTCCCAAAGACAGTTTCCCGCTCCCACATATAGATCGACTTGTAGAGTCCACCGCTGGGAACGAGCTGTTAACATTCATGGACGCCTTCTCGGGTTATAATCAAATAATGATGAACCCCGAAGACCAAGAAAAAACGTCATTTATCACTGATAGAGGTATCTATTGTTACAAGGTAATGCCCTTTTGGTTTGAAAAATGCAGGAGCAACTTATCAACGGTTGGTTAACAAAATGTTCCATAATCATCTCGGGAAGACAATGGAAGTCTACATAGATGATATGTTGGTTAAGTCATTAAAGAAAGAAGATCACATTAAGCATTTAGAGGAATGTTTTGATATTCTCAATAAATATCAAATGAAGCTGAACCCGGCGAAGTGCACATTCGGAGTCCCATCCGGAGAATTTCTTGGCTATATTGTGACAGAAAGAGGGATTGAAGCCAATCCAAATCAAATTAACGCTTTTCTAAACATGCCATCTCCAAGAAACTTCAAGGAAGTACAACGGTTGACTGGGCGGATCGCGGCTTTGAATCGTTTTATCTCAAGATCAACAGATAAGTCGTTACCTTTCTACCAAATTCTAAAAGGAAACAAAGGATTCCTTTGGGACGAGAAGTGTGAAGAAGCTTTTGGGCAGCTTAAGGCATACTTAACCACTCCACCTATACTCTCCAAACCAGAAGTGGATGAAAAACTTTATTTGTACGTGTCGGTTTCAAACCATGCGGTTAGTGGAGTCTTGGTTCGGGAAGACCGCGGGGAACAGAAACCAATTTATTACGTAAGTAAGTCAATGACAGATCCGGAAACCAGATACACAATGATGGAAAAACTCGCACTCGCGGTGGTGACTTCGGCTCGGAAGCTGCGCCCATATTTTCAATCCCATCCGGTTGAAGTATTAACCAACCAGCCACTCCGAGCAATACTTCATAGTCCAAGTCAGTCCGGACGTTTGGCGAAATGGGCGGTGGAATTAAGCGAGTACGATATAGAATTCAAAAGCCGGATCAGTATGAAGGCTCAGGTTTTAGCAGACTTCCTGACCGAGCTACCAATACCTGGAACGATAGAGCAACCGGAGAACCAAACTTGGAAATTACATGTAGATGGGTCTTCAACAAAACAAGGATCCGGAGTGGGAATCAAGTTGGAGTCTCCAACATCAGAAATTCTAGAACAGTCATTCCGATTGTTATTCAATGCCTCCAACAACGAGGCAGAATACGAAGCCCTGATCGCCGGACTTCGATTGGCACAAGGAGTTGGAGCTAAGGAAATAGTGGCTTATTGTGATTCGCAATTGGTAGTTAACCAGTTTAATGGAGACTATGAGGCCAAGGACTCAAGAATGGAAGCATACCTCGAAGTGGTGAAGGATCTATCTAAAAATTTCTCGAAATTCGAATTAATTCGCATACCTCGGGGGGGGGAGAATACAACTGCGGACGCACTTGCCGCATTGGCGTCAACATCAGATCCTGATTTAAAAAGAGTTATTCCAGTGGAATGCATTTCGGAGCGAAGCATTCAAGACAACAAAGAAACACTCGTCGTTACAAGGTCTCGAGCAGCGGCACGTGACCGTGGCGAACCAGAGATCGAACCGCCACCCAACAAACGGAGGAAGTCAAAGGGATCAAACACATCTAACAAGGAACCCGTTGTCTTAGCAGGAGATGTGATTCCAGAAGCAATATTATAGACCGAGCCATTAATCAAGGAGGATATTCTAGAACCAAACGAGCATCCCGAACCAGAGCCACGAGTATTTAACAAGGTCGACCAAATTCCGGCTAAAGACTGGGGGGCTGACTGGAGGGAGCCAATAAAGCGCTACATCATGACAGGCGAGCTCCCAAAGAATAAGTGGCAGGCCAGAAAAATGAAAATCGTTAGCGCGAAATTTTGTCTATCAAAGGATGCATTATATAGACGAGGTGTCAGTGACCCTTACCTATTATGCATTTTTGGGCGCGAAGTCGAAATCGTCATGAGCGAAGTACATGAAGGATTATGTGGGAGTCATTCATCCGGAAGAGCTATGGCTTTTAAAGTTAAAAGAATGGGATACTACTGGCCCACTATGATCACGGATTGTGTTAAATTCGCCCAAAGATGTAAGCGCTGCCAACTCCATGCGCCATTGATCCATCAACCTTCGGAGTTATTCTCTTCCATCTCCGCCCCATATCCGTTTATGAGGTGGTCAATGGACATCATCGGACCATTGCACAGGTCAACTCGAGGTGTACAATACCTTTTGGTCTTGACGGACTACTTTTCGAAGTGGATTGAAGCTGAGGCATATGTTGGTATCAAGGATTCGGCGGTGAAGACTTTCATTTGGAAAAACATTATATGTCGACATGGAGTTCCGTACGAAATAGTCACTGATAACGGGCCACAATTCATTTCACAAGAGTTTGATGCCTTTTGTGCAGACTGGGGAATCAAAGTCAGTTACTCTACTCCACGATATCCGCAAGGAAACGGTCAAGCTGAAGCCGCGAACAAGATGATACTGAGCAATCTCAAGAAACGTTTGAATCATCTAAAGGGAGAATGGTATGAAGAACTCCAACCCGTCCTATGGGCCTATCGTACAACCCCTAGGCGACCTACCGGAGAAACTCCATTCTCTTTGGTTTATGGCATGGAGGCAGTAGTACCAGCTGAACTCAACGTGCCCGGACTTCGCCGAACAGAAGCACCATTAAATGAGGAAGAAAATTCAGCAATGCTTAACGATTCACTAGATACCATAAATGAAAGGCGTGATCAAGCTTTGATTCGGATTCAGAACTACCAGCAGGCAGCAGCCCGATATTACAACTCTAAAGTCAAAAGTAGGCCGTTCTTCGTGGGAGATTATGTGTTAAGGCGCGTCTTTGACAATAAAAAAGAAGAAGGTGCCGGTAAACTTGGTATTAATTGGGAAGGACCTTACATTATTACTGAAGTGGTTCGGAACGGTGTTTATAGATTGAAAGACTTAGAAGACAGGCCAGTCAAGCGACCTTGGAATGTGATCAACCTAAAGAAGTTTTATGTTTAAAGCTACATGCATTTTTATGTACATGAACTACGGTGTGGCTTGATCCCGAAATGGGTACGTAGGCAGCTCGGAAACGAGTTCAGCTATTAATAAAAATTTTGTTTTATTTCTTTATTAAAGGAAAAGGTTCGACTGAGCGAACAAATGAAGCAAATAAAGGTTCGGCTATGCGAACATACAAGAGATTGGAAATAGAGCGTTTATTCAAAAAAAAAAAATGGAATGTCCCTCATCGTACACTTCGGGTTATGGAGATCTTGTTGACGAGCAGAACACTTCAACTCCTTGACCAGCAAGGTCGAGGATTGGCTTCATGCAGTCCGGAATTCGAGCGAAGTCAGAGATTCCAAGCTCGATCCATTCTCCAGGGTGAGATTCAAGGACGTGAAGATCTCTTGATACCGTAGTAAGCCTGCGTTGCATCCGGTTAATCCTCTTCCGGAGTCTCCTTTTTTCCAACGTAAGCTTCCGATGTTGAAGCGCAAGTGCATCTATGAATGCCATCGCTGTTCCTTGGTCTCTGATTGAGAGATCCCTGATCAAAGCGCATGGAGCTCGAATCTGGGATCTGAAGATGCCTCGAGGTGGAAGAGGCCGCCAATTTGGCTCATTTGGAGCATCTTCGTTTATCATTCCAATCCTGGAGAAGTCGGACATAGATTCTGAACATCGAAGGTTAAACTCCATACCTGCTAAAATGAAAAAGAGTGATGAGGAGAAAAGAGAAGTTGAGACTATAATTTATAGGAATGTCATATTCTTAGTAAGCTGCGGATTCTATCCTAAGAATGGAATGATTCGCGGAGAGATTTATGCCCTTAAATCGATCCTGCATTAAAAGACGCATCTCCGAGAATATTTGAAGAGTAAGGAAAATTGCAAATGTTTCCATAAATAAAAAAGGGCCGAAGCCCATTACGAGTTCAAAGTAAGTGAAGAAGTTAGAGAACATTTATGGAAGAGGCTCAGGAACAGGCTCCTTCATCGCCGGTTTAGTTTTCGAAGTGGACGCCTTGTTCTTGGCATCCACTTCGGGACGATCCCGAACGCGTTTCCGACTGGTACTAGCCTCCTCTTCGTCTTCTTCCTCGCTATCAGATGGAACGGTATGGACCGGAGCATTCACAGGACCCGGGACTCCTTTAGCACGGAGATACATCCGAAGCATCTTCGGGATCTCAGCAACAGAATCGAAGTTCCGCCATTCCCATTGAAAGGGATCACTTTCCAGAGCCCTTCTTCCTCTCTACCCGAGCAATGCGAGCCTCGAGTGTTTGCCTTTTGAGACCTAGCCGCTGCCTTTCCTCACACAAGCGACGGTGTTTGTCGGCGACCTAGCATAAAGATGAATGAATAAGATGAAACAAAAAGTTTTTAATCAAAGACGACAGATATTAACCTTGTCAATAAAGTCGCAAGCCTCTTTCTTCTCCTTTGAAGGAAAGTGAAAGACGGCGTGAGGGAAAAGAACGCCGGCCGGTTCAAAGCCGTCGCCGGACAAGAAGAGTGGGCTGCCGGGATCAATGGGGGCTACGTTTTCGTTTTCCATTAATGTGGTGTTATGAAGTTTCTTGAGGAAAGATTAAAGGCAAACAAGCTCTTATTTATAATAAGGTTAGAGTTTGTCTTGGGAATGAAAATTCAATAATGGTGGCGTGCCCAAATGGTTTAAACCATTTTTGGAAAATCGAGAAAAGGCAATTATTGCATTAAAGACGAGCCGCTTTTCCTACTTTCAAGAAATAAGAAGGGAAAGAGCAACCGTCGCATTAACTACAAAAGTTTCTAAGGCCCAAGCCCAATAAATTTACCGAGTTGACTAAACCCGAAGTGGGGAACTCGCTTTAAGCCGAGCTCAGTTCTCGCATTCTTAAGAGAAAGGTCTGATCAGCCTAAAAATCTCAAAAGCATAACCACAAGGCCACAAAGGGTTAAAAGCGGACTTTGCAAACCCGCACATAATTTTAACCAAACCCCCTTGGGGTCAAAACCTAGAAAGGTTTAAAAGCCTCCTCAGGCAAATATCTTGTTCAAAAGAAATAATAAAGCCTCCTTAGGCAAAAACAAGTTCGAAATTAAGTTTTAAAATAAATGGGACAATTCCCAATTTAAAGTGGACGCAGCCACTACGGAGTAACAGCCACCTCGGACTCCGGCTTGGCAGTCGAAGTTTCATTCGTCTCCTTGGCTGGTGCTTGGTCAGATGGGGCTCCTGGTCCGCCCTCCACAGTACAACCATCCTCCGGGGTGACCGCCGGTGCCGCAGGAACTTCGGGTGGAACGACATCTTCCGTCTCACTTGAGCCTGGGAAGGACAGTTCCAGTCAATTTAAAAAAAAAAAACAAAAACATAAGGTGAGAAAAAGGTAGTAAGTGTGAGGAGCCAAGCGTTACCTGCCCAGTCTAGACCCGATTCACTTATAGGAGGCGATTCAGTGAAGAATTCCTCGAAGTCCTGCGGATTGAAGGTCGAAGTAGGAAGAGCTGCCAAGCGACTCCGCTTTTCTGAAAGATTAGCCGACAGTTCGGTCCTTTCTTGCTCCTCGAAGAAATCTGTATCATGGATTTGATCCAACAGAATCAGGTTGCTCTCGTGCTCCTTGATGTCAGATTCCAAACCTGACCTAGCTTTCTCGATCTGCATAAAGCGGATGGCCCCTTGGATCAACTCCATCCCGCGTCCCTTAACCTCCTTTCTGGCCTTCGATGCTGACCTTGCTAACTCGGAATCACGCAACTTGGCGATCGCCTGGTACTTCGCGTGAAGCTCGGTAAGTTGGTTGTTCAGGGTATCGGCGGATGATTCAGACTCATGAAGTCTACCCTGAACACCAGAAAGTTCATCCTGGAGCTTGTAATTCCGGTCGTACTGGTCCTGCAGCTCCCCCTTTATCTTCGCAAGCTCGGATGATAGACCATCAACCTTGTCCTCCAAATCATGCTTGGAGTCGGTAGAAGAACGGAGGTCAGCCTCGAGATTAGAAAACTTGCCCTTCCACGTGTCGATCTCCTTCTCCCGACCAATGACCAACCCTTCGTAATGTTCAATTATGTCATTGAGCTCGCCGTTCGCCTGATATTACACATAAACCCGGAATGACGGATCAGTTCGAAGAATGACAGTAAAGTCAGAAAAATGAAGTGGAACTAACCCGAGATGAATGATGAGCATGAAGTAGGTATCGTTCACGAATTGCAGAGCGCCATTTGTTGAATTCCGGCAGGATCGCACATGATCGGGTTTTGAAGCACCGAAAAATGTTACCCTCTTTCTCCATGGCTACGAAAGCAAAAGAGGAAAGGTCTTAGAAATTCAAAATAAGTACAAGACGAAAAGAAAAGAATACATGTATATCGTCATACCTGAGAGCGATTTGATCTGAGGAACAAGAGCAGGCTTTGTCTTCGGAGAATCATCTCGAGACTCATAACTTTCCTTCTGAGAAGCTGCACCCAGGTTCGTCTTCTCACCACTACGTTGAGAAGAAGAAGACATATCAACAGGACGAGGAGGACCCATTGGTTCAGTAGGAGGGGACGATCGAGGAGAACGGTCAGTCCGGGCCCCTGACTTCTCTCTTCGCGGAGAAGAACCACTGCGGGATGACTTGTCCCTCTTTTTGCGAATTAAATCCTTAAGCGGTTCGTTGCTAAATTCATCTCGGGAAGAACGATGAGAGTCACGGTTAGGAGATTGGAGCCTCCGGGGAGGACGGTCATCGTAACGTTCACGTCGAGGTGTCAATCTGAAAACGGCGACAGATCTGGCTCCTTCAATGCTACCGTCGTCAACCAATAAGGTTTTGCTATAATCTTTTTTGTCAATGGCGGTCGCAAGGAACGCCTTGTTCTCGTCACAAGCCTCAGCCATCGTCTTGGAAATCATTTTTCGCTGGGCAGTGAGAGCTCGAGCTGACATTCCCTGGGTTGAGGGAGGAGGCGGAAGACGATGAAGTTGATTGGGAGGGCTCATCCTGAGTTTTCGATTGGCTTCTATGAACCGTTCGAGAATGAAAGAATTCCAAAGGGTTTCCCCTTCGAGGATTATTTTGAAGAAGCCAATGAATTCTTCAGTTGGTAAAGTCGGAGCGACGAAAGCTGCGAAGTGAAAATAACAAGTTTAATCAATAGGAATAATAAAATTGGAGGAATGTATGCGACCTAATTTCTACCAGGTTTCGCGGACCACTTCGATGGGAGTAAATCTGATAGACTTCCAATCGAAGCAGGGGTTTTCTTAATCAGGAACCAAGGGTGATGCCAATTTTCATCCTTGTTTGGAAGATGTGAAATGACGTTCCTGTTAGCATTAGGGTATGCCGAGAAATACCCTGTCTTCTTCGATGAACTTCTCACGCTTAGAAGCTCATTCAGCTCGGGGACCCCTATAATGTATCCGGCTTCCGCCGCTACTGTTATAATTCCGAGTATGGTTCGGAGAAGATTGGGGGTTAATTGAGGAAGAGCGATCTCGAGAACCGCCAAGTACCGAACCAGGGCTTCGGGAAGTGGGAAGGTTAATCCGCAACCCTTGAAATAAATCTTGTACACACAGAAGTAACAATCGCGATGGTTCTCTGGGGATTCTGTGGGGGCAGCTATTTGTGCTTCCGCCATAATTTCCGGCGGAATCCGGCAAAGCTCTCTCAACCGCTCGAGGGATTGAAGAGTACAAGTGGATCTATAGTGCGGACCGGCAATATCATTAGGGCGAGTGCACTCGTCATTACTAGGGCGCCTATCATCGAATGACGGAGATTCGGGTCTTTCAGAATCAGAAGTCATTGGGGAAAATGAAAGGTTCGAGATCCGACGAAGAGAAATTTGGCGAAGGAAAAGAAGAGAGAAGTTTCGAATAAAGTGCAAATGTAAAAGTAGAAAATGATGATGAAAAGAAGTTACCTTACACAAGCTAAATGATGGAACCGCCTCGGAAGTTGTGTGGGAAGTGGGAAGGTTTTTCCCGTTTTAATAGTAATTAATTAATATACGGTCATAATGATGACAGATGTCACTCGGGTAAAAATGGCTAGTGCCGAAATTAAAGGAGTGATGAGATTTTCGGCGGGAAATCAGAAAGATTCTCGAGCGCAATCTTTGGTCATTTAAGCATTTAAAGTCCTCCGAATTGGAATGGCACTTCGAAGAACTTGGGGGGCTAATTGTTGGTGTCGGATCCCGCACCAGAGGTCCAGGACCAACCAAAGATTGCCACGTAGTCAGGGTAGCGGCCCACAAAAGAACAATCGAAGTGGTTATCACCATAAGGAGAATTCGAAGTGACTGCACCTCGACACGAGTCCGGAGACGAAGTCATGGTTAAGTCGGTCCAATGATATTTGGGTCAAAAGGCGAGGCCCATGAAGATCAGAATCAACTCAAATTCGAACGTTGAGCATTAAAACCAAAGATCAAAACGGACACATTTAAGAGAGAATAATTGTACTTAATTATCCATTTAAATGTCGTTTTTCTATGTATAAATATAAAGGCCAATGGCCATGTAAAGGGGATCGTTTTTTTCGAGCAAGAAATACTATAGCAATTTTTGTAGCAATTCATAAGCCTTTTACATATTTATTTTTGTCCCTCAAGAGTAATCTTTCCTACTTAATAAAATACTTGAGTGTGTGAATCCGACTTCCACATGTGGGATCCGACCCCAACACTTCGTACTTTCCCAACAATAGAAATCATCTCTGTCCACAGCCGGCTTTTGCAACAAAATCAAAGCAATATCATTGGGGGAAAATGTTCCTCTAGCTCTTCTTTATTCCAGCCCCTAGCCTCAGAGTTAATCAACACATCAACTTTCATATCATAGTTGATGATTGGGTTTTTGCTAAAAGGAGCTCTCATCCCATTATCATAAACCCAAGAGTCCATCCAAACACTCAGCGATTTCCCATTACCAACCATTTTACGGAGACCTTTAATGAGCAAATCCCTTCCATGGATAATGCTCCTCCAACCAAAAGAAGGCCTTGAACCAATGTCAGCCTCCAAAAATTCATCAGATTCGAAATATCTGCTCTTCAACACTTTAGCAAATAAACAGTCAGGATCTTGAACACACCTCCAAGCTTGTTTAGCCAGCAACGCTTGATTAAAGCATTGAATATCTTTAAACCCTAGCCTTCCATCTGCTTTGGACAAACACATTTTATCCCAGCTTACCCAATGCATCTTCCTCTTATGTTCCAGGGCACTCCACCAAAAGTCAGCCATGGCACTGGTCAGATTATCAAAAGTTGTCTTGGGAAGCTTGAAGCATGACATGGTGTAGGCAGGCATGGCCATAGCGACCGCTTTCAACAGAACCTCCATGCCCCCCTCCAAGGAAAGTGATCTAGTAAACCAACCAGAAAAACGAGACTTCAACCTGTGTTTAATGAAATCCAGCATATCAATTTTTGACCCAGAAAAACACTCAGACAAACCCAAATATTCACCAGCTCCCCCTTCATTAAAGATACCCAACTGAGCTTTGATAGACTTTTTAAGCTCTTCTGCAACATTTTCTCCAAAAGTAAGAGAGGACTTATCAAAGTTGATCTTCTGCCCTGTAGCATCTCCATAAACTTTGAAGATCGACTTGATAACACTAACTTGACTCTCCTCTGCCTTACAGAGAAACAGACTATCATCCGCAAAAAATAAGTGATGAATAGCTGGTCCCTCATTGGAGAACTGAATACCATTCAAAAGACCATCGCTTTCAGCTTTATTCATCAAATGTGTCAACCCTTCAGTACACATAACAAACAGAAATGGGGACAAGTGATCTCCCTATCTTAACCTCTTCCAGGCTTAATCATCCCATACGGCTGATCATTAATAAGAATAGAAGGAGACAGACGTGACACAAAACATGATTCAGCTTATCCACTTAGGATGGAAACCCAAAGCATTCACTAAAGCCAACATATATGGCCACTCCACCCTATCATAAGTTTTAGACATATCCGACTTGATTGCCATAAAATCCTTAGAGATATGAGGATGAGTTCTGAGGCCATGGACTAATTCATGGGCAATCAAAATATTGTCAGAGATTAGTCTATCATCTACAAAAGCAGACTGGTTCGGCGAGACGATCTCTCCAAGCCAAGGCTGTAGTCTTCTAACCAACACTTTTGAAATGGTTTTATACAAGACTGAGCACAGACTAATGGGCATCAGACATCTTAACAGGGTTAACCACTTTAGGCAATAAACAAAGCTGAGTATAGTTCCATTTGGAAGGAAAATGATCATCATTGATGAAAAAACTCTGAATTTCCAAAGTAACCTGAGCCCCAATAACAGACCAATATTTTTGAAAGAAAAGACCTGTGAACCCATATGCCCGAGGAGCACTAGACGGTCTGATAGAGAAAACCGCCTCCTTAATCTCCTTATCTGATACTTTAGCAATTGATGCGGTCATCAACCCAAGATCCAACCATGGAGAAGATTATGGGCGAGAAACAACAACACAGGAGCAGCCAAGTGGGATTTTTAACCAAGTTTTATCCAAAACTTCGGGCCAAAGCCAATTCAGCCTACCCGACAAGACCCCTGAGCCTTGTTCAGTCCAGACGAAGTCCAAGATCAATTTATCCTGCCCAGAGAAAACTTTGAATACATTCTCAGCTCAACTACCGAGCACCTCGAAGAAGAATCAGCCTAAAAGGAGTTCACACGAAGGAGTTATTCAATTTACAAATCGGGTGATTCCCAGCTTACCCGATTTGGACATACACGGAGTAATTGGAGGATTCCGACCCGACCAGAAAGATTTAAGCTACGAAGTGAATTTTTCTACATTCTTGACTCATCATAGGAGCTCTTCGAGTTGGAATCAAGTCAAAACCGATTTTGGTTTAGGAGATATTAAATTTCTAAACCAGATGATTCTCGGCTTGCCTTATTTGGAAGCTGACGGGTTTAGTCACTTGCAAACCAAACTTTGGCGTCCAGGAGAGTTTCTAATACAGATAGAGGCTCCTAATATCACCCCAAGCTTCATTCTCAGCCATTGGATTAAGTGGATTCAATCTTGCCTAATCATACACCAAGAGTTACCATATATAGACCCGAGAGCATTCAAAGTCCAAGCCCAACGGCTATCTTCTGATTTAGTGCGATTTAAGGGAGTTATTAGAAGATTAATAAGCCATGGAATCATCCAGAAGCTGTCAAGATACAAGAGCCCACGAATTACTCCTTTTGGCCTAAGTATTCAAAGCCTAACAGCTATATTCTTTCAAGGCACATCTCCACTTGATTTCTTTGATTTATTTCGTGTATTGCTTTGATGCTTTCCTATTTTGAGTCATTAGACAGTTACACCAATCCTAGAGTCGAGCCTATATAAGCTCAAGTCATTTCTTTGTAAAAGTCACCCTTGATCATATTAAAGTAATAAGAACATTTTCTTCTTGTCAAAGTTTGAGTCTTTGTCGTTTGTTCATTAGTCTTAAGTGAGTGAGTCTCTTAAGCCTATTTGAATCTGCGGATTAAGTTTGTTGATAAGTTCAACATCTTTGTTTCGTTCTTTGATCGAGTGAGTCAATTAACCCATTGATTGAGCGAGTCAATCATACTATCTCCACATCGTTTCCATCCTTCCGCGGGATTAAGCTTGGAATCTCTTGATCATTGAGTGATCATAAGTTGGATTGGTTCGGATCGGTTCAATCACCCGATGATAAGTAAAGGAGTAATTGAACCGATCCGAACCAATCCAACTTATGATCACTCAATGATCAAGAGATTCCAAGCTTAATCCCGCGGAAGGATGGAAATGATGTGGAGATAGTATGATTGACTCGCTCAATCAATGGGTTAATCGACTCACTCGATCAATGAACGAAACAAGGATGTTGAACTTATCAACAAACTTAATCCGCAGATTCAAATAGGCCTAAGAGACTCACTCACTTAAGACTAATGAACAAACGACAAAGACTCAAACTTTGACAAGAAGAAAATGTTCTTATTACTTTAATATGATCAAGGGTGACTTTTACAAAGAAATGACTTGAGCTTATATAGGCTCGACTCTAGGTTTGGTGCAACAGTCTAATGACTCAAAATAGGAAAGCAATACACGAAATAAATCAAAGAAATCAAGTGGAGATGTGCCTTGAAAGAATATAGTTGTTAGGCTTTGAATACTTAGGTCATCTTTTGGGACATCTTTTATTTAATGCATGTGTTTGGATTGATCACCAAACGCTTATCCAAGAGGTTAGGAGCTCTAACCGGGTAAACCTAATCTCGGACATAGTGTTACCAATCCTTCGTGTTGTTGCCTGCATAAGTTGAGTAACAGGACTTAGAGTACTTAGCGAGTCCAACCCTAATGCATCGATCTATGCGTCGTTGCCTGCGTCAGTTGTGTAACGGAGTATAGGAAGATTTGCCGGCTTATTCTATAACCTACGATAACTCGTTCATTCGCTTTTCGTAGTTATGAACTAGAACGGAAACATAGAAACCCTAGAGATCTAAACCCTAGTTAGTCGAGAACCATGATACCCGGAGAAACCTGAGAACACCCAACGTCTTAGTCATATAGTTTACAACCGTTTATCATCTTAGCTTTCTTTTGTTTACTTAGCTTTCATTCATCGCATGCATTTACTTTCATTGCATTAGTCTTTACACTACAGGAAAAGCGGGTATTAATAGCAGTTGAAGATAGCGGTTTAGATGGTTATGCTATGTTTGATTATTGCCTCTTTTATTCATAGCGTTTGTGAAATATAAAACGCTATAATATATTGGGCGGCAAAAGTCACGTGGTTCGCGCTTAAGAATTTTGCCATCCATTTCTCTATACAAAATTTAGAATGCTATGGTATGTTAACCGCGAAACAAAATTTTGATGCCCGCCCAACTAATAAAAATTTCGGATATCTCAAAGGTATGTGGTCAAAAATTAGGGTTCACGTCTATCTCTTTTTCCCATTCGACACCTCTGTCTCTTTTCAATTTTTCTTTTTGGCAACTCTCGATCCTCCATCTCTGTCCCGATCTCAACTCTCGATCCTCCATCTCAGTCCCGATCTCTCAATCAGACTCGTTACTCCATCTCTGTCTCGATCTCTCAATCACAGTCATGTTCCTCGTACTTTCATTCTTGATCTCTATATATCTCCGTTTCGTTCCCTCTCAATCGTCATCTACAGCGATAAATCGAATTGGTGTGGTCGAATTTGACATTGTATGTGAGATAGTGCTTGGGTTTTGGTTATTTTTTCACAGATTTAAGGTTTCAGATTATTTCTCTTTTTTGTAGTAAGAGCTCGGTGAGACTTCAGTTAAAGACATCCCTCTCAGTCTCAATTCCTCTCTGTCTCAATCCCTCTAGATCTCAATCGTCAGTTTCATTGATCTACAAAGCCCTCTTAATCGATTTTGGCTCGAATCACAAATTTGGAGTTTGATTTTATTTGTTGCTCGCTTTCGTTGACTTAGATTCATGAATATGTTTAGTTTCAGTAGCTATGGGTTCATAATTTCAATTTTGTCTTACCTATATTGTTCCTCCTTGGTGATGTGATATAGAGTTTGTTAAATCCTCCGCGTTATAGTTTCTATTTTTTTTATGGGTTTCTTTTGAATTCTGTGTAACAGGTGTACGGTTTCTCTTGAGGCTCGTTGATGGTTTGAAGAATGAAGAAGATTCGGAACACAAATACCGCTTGACATAATGGCAATCCGATTCTAGTGATGGTCTTTGACAGTCCACAAAGTGATTTGGAATTTGCTTCAAAAGTTTATTCATATTGTAACAATTTAGATCGGGAAAGGACTGAAATTTTGGTTTTGTTGTTGCAGTTCTTTAGATGGAGCATATTTTCTTCGCAAATTTGGATATGATGCATGACAAGAACTCGTAAGTTCCAACCTTTGATTTACTTCAAGGGAATTTTCAATTAACCAACCTATGTTTCTTATAGTTTGACTAACAGACTTTAAAATGCTTATTGAAGGAGCCTGGAAAGAGGTAAATGGGTACTAACTCTTGTTATTCTTAGACTAAATCGTGCTGCATTTTATGTCCTATGGAGTCTAAAAGGTAAATGTATCAGTTCCTAAATGTACTGAGTTATTTAGCTTTATTGTTTAGGTAATATATATGCAGTGTACTTTTCTTATAACTTCTACAGCTTCTAATATGTGTTCTCGTTTTTTTGTTCAATACCCTTATAGAGAACCAGCTCGGTGTTTGATCAAAACTCTACTCAATACAGCTCTAAGATTCATAGTTTTGTTCTTATTGGTGGAAGAACTCAATCTCTTATGTTGATAACTTGAGTGTTTGTTCAATTTTTGATGATAATCTTTATTATTTGTTCTTCGCTTTTTGTGACCATGATGATGCTGAGATTGTTTATGGGGATGGTGCAGGAAGTTTTCATAAATATAAAAAGGAGGTCGACACATCTTGATCTTGTTGTGTGATGAAACGACATAATCTTTGTGTGGATTTAGCCTCAAAAGAACAATGCACTTGTTGGAGCTCACATTGTTCAGCCAATGAAGAAAGCTTCGAGCCATTAACAGATCACAATTTGTGGTCTTCGTTAATTTTAATTTTTTTTTATATACCATTTATCAATTTTGATCTTTCAATTTTTTTTTGTCTTTGTAAAATACTCGAGTTTAGTTATGTATGTATCAATAAAGAAAAAAAATACAACAAATATTTGTTTCTTAAGAAGAACATAAAATAGAATAAAAATAATTAAACTACTACAAAACAAAAAATAATAACAAAATTTAGTGAGTTTTTGATTTAGAGTTTAGGGTATAGATAGGGTTTTGGTTTGGGGTTTAGAATAAAATTTTCTAATTCTGTTATGTGTTAACAATAAAAATGAATTTTTATATGTACTTATGAATATTTAATTTAAGGTATATAAATTCAAAATTGTAAAATAGCTTTTTTGCTAATTATCAACGAAGAAAAAATAAAGTATAATAATTTTTTTCAATATTCATTTGTGAATTATACATAATAAAATAAGATAAAAGTTTTTAATATTTTTTTGCATTTTATTTTGTTAATTGATAAATGGTAAAAAAAAAATTCAAAATTGAACCCTATACCCTAAATCCTATACCCTAAACCATATACCCTAAACCTTCTAGGGTTCAATCTTTAAACATATTTACTATTTATCAATTAACATAATAAAATTCAAAAACATAACAAAATTATGTATTACTAAGTACATAAAATAAATGGATTTAGGGTTTAGGGTATAGAGTTTAGGGTTTAGGGTTTAGGGTATTGAGTATAAGAGTATAGGACATATATATATATATATATATATATATATATTATTTAGTGTTATTAAAAATAGAAATATAAATATAATTATTTTTTAAAATGAAGTTTATTATGAAATATGTTTTCAAATTGTTTTATGATATCCTCTAGTTTATCTTTTATCAATTTATTACATATTAAAAATTAATCTACTAATTAGAATAACATAGGGAAAAACACAAATAAACAGACTTGTTTCTGATTGGCTAATTCTTAGAGGTGAAGATCACACCTCATTTGATATCTACCGTTAATCTATATATAATAGCAATCTAATAAATACCATTTGCACATCTGAACGGTTGCGTCTTTTTATCGCAACTTTTCGTTAATGTTTTTATTAAATAGAAATATATATTTTACGGTTATGTTTTTTTTTTATAAATTGCATTCTGAATGTTTTCTACGATTGCGTTTTTTATTGTAACTCTTCATAAACAATTGAAACCGCTTATTCGAATCATTGCAATATTTAGTTTATTTTATGAACAATTGCAACCTTTGGTTTATATATTTAGTTTATTTCACGAACAATTGCAATTTTTGTTTATTTTATAAATAGCTATAACATTTAATTATCTACCGCCGCGTCTCTCGGTGTAACTTTTCATAAATTATTGTTTAATTCTTAATTTTTAATTACTAAAATATATTTAAATGAGATTGTAACTATTTAATTGAACTGTTTCAACATTTGGATTATTTGACGAATTATTGCAACTTTTGGTTTTGTGTTACGAACCATTGTTATCTTTAGTATATTTGATGTACTATTGCAACATTTGGTATAATTGACGAACCGTTGCAGTTTTTGCAATATTTGATATCTACGGTTGTGTTTCTCGGATAAGTTCGTCATATTTTTAAAAAATATTTAAATAATAAAATATATTTAAATGAATTGTTGTTACCGTTTAATTTAACACAATAGCATTTGGTTTATTTGACGTTGAACGTTTTGGCTTATTTATCAAACCATTGTAATATTTGGTTTATTAGTTTATGTTTTTTGCACTTGGGAATAGTTTTTTAGTTACAAATTATTGTTTTTCTAATATTAATATACTTAATAAATGCTTGTGAGGGTTTTCTTTATCATAATTTTTGTAAAATATATATTGATTTGTTATTAAAAAAATTCAAAATTATTACAATTTATTATGATTTTTTCGTTTGATATTTTTTTAAATGATTTTTGAAATATATTCTCCCGCGACATCGCGGGGGTCCTGAGTCCTAGTAACAGTAAAATCGACGGACGGATTTATTTCTCTCACTTCTCTACCTCTTAACATTCTCTCATCTTCCTCGCGACTTACACACTTCTCTACGAGATATCTGGCTTCCCTCTATCTCTCTAGCCATGGCTGGCTTTCACTTATACCTTGTCCTCCGGTTTTCTCTCCTTACCATCGGCTTCACTCACTGCTCGACGGATGTTGGCCTTGTTACCGCAATCAGGAGGATTGAGAATCCGTCTTTCTCACTCTCTGACTTCGTGACCTCGATTCATCCTAGGGATTCTCGATTATGATGTCGTCTGTGAAGCTCAGGAAACTACTTGGTTCTCGCTCTCTATCATATAACTCTTCTTGTTCGATTTTGTTTGATTTACTTGGTTCTCGATTTCTCACGGGCTTGATTCGTACTTGGGTTGATTGATTTTGATAAGTGTTTTATGAACTGATATCGTGTTGTTGATTGTTTGGTGTTGATTCTGTTTCTCTAAGTCTTAAGAGGTGTTTGACGTATCTCGCCAAGTTCTTTGCTTTCTAAATTTCAGCTCATAGTGATATAGTCTATGATGCTTTTGTCTTAATCTTTTGTTTTTGAATGATTACTTGAGGTCACGAAGATTTTGGTTGTTTAGAATCTGAATGGTTTTGGTTAGATTTTAGGGTGAATTTGATCAAGTTATGTTTGTGAGACTTTTGGGCTCTTGAAACTTGATTTTTATTATTTGATTAACATAACTTGTCTAGATAGATGTGAGGTTTTGCTTTGTGTTAAGAGCTCAATTGGATCACTGGTATTCATGAATTTTCTTTCTGTTTTGGAACAGGAACTAATGGCTTCCCAGACAAAGGATGTGATCGCCTCATTGTGATTCGCTTCACTCATCAGTTCCAGATTGAAACTACAGATTGTTTTCACCTATTGCTGCTTCTTGATCTGGTAAAGAAAGATTTGCCTTCTCTTCATTTTAGTTTAACCACACAATTGTATTTGGCTAAGAATCTAATTACTTTTGGTGGTTGATTATGTAGCAAAAACTAGTTTTATCTTGAGACATCCTACTGGGGAGATGGGAAGATTGAGAAGAAGCGTGAACATCAAAGAGTGTGCAAGGCCTCGAGAAGTTTAAATATAAGAGTTTTATTAATATATCTTTAGGACGTACTTTTACTTTTAAATTTTGTAATCTAATTTTCCAGTATTATGTTTTCATATAATATAATAAAATATGATTTTTAATATGTTAATCTATCAAAAAACCTAATAAATTATATATAATTAAAATTAATTAAACAAAATTAATGTATATAACTTGTACAAATACTGTATAAATACATCTCACCAAAAAAAATACTGTATAAATACAATTTTGTATAAATACACAAAAGTATTACAAAATGCTATAATAAACCATGCTATAAATAAACTATTTAATAACAAAAATAAACTGCTATTGAATACTATACAATTGCATATAAAGAAACGCTATTATTAAATTAATAATAATAGCAATCCGAAAAAACGCTATCGAAAGGGACAGACCTATTATCGCGGGCGATGACATAGCGTTTTCTATAACGCTGTCGTTTTTTACAATAGCGTTTTTCCGATGTTATTAATACCGGATTTTCCTGTAGTGTTAGAAACCCCAAAACCAAAACCCCAAAGTTTAGTTTTGTCTTAGCTAGATCTTCTTGTTTGAATTCAATAACTCGTAGCTACACTCTCTGTGGGATCGATCCTAAAATACTACTCTAATTATTGTGCACTTTCAGGTTAATGTGAGGTCTTCCAGGTAAAAGTCTGAAGTGAAATTACACGCACATCAGTAATTCTCCACCTCACGTCCGTTTTGCAATTCCATTTGATCAAGTAAGTAGAAATTTGAAATTCACCACCATTATGGGTATTTGATGAGGAATGATCGAGACAAAATTAAAAAAGGAGGAGCAAATTACGTGACATCACCATCAAGTCCAATCGAGCCTTATCGAACGATGAAAGTCGACATCGTCAGAATATCCCGAGATTCAAAATTTACCAATTTTATGGCTTTTCCAGGACATAAGATCGAGACAAAAGCGCTTGAGAACAGACTAGATTGGGAGATATGATGAGAAGCCGTCATAAAAGCCTTCACCGTACCACCAATCTCAACTTCACTGAATTGACTTGGGATCTAAAATTTAACGGGAAAGTAGCCATTCTGATTTTATTTGGCGAGAAGAACAAGTCAAGGATCAGGTTAGTTTGGAAGATATCAACGAAAAGGTATGAGATACGATTGTTGGTGTCGGATCCCGCACCAGAGGTCCAGGACCAATCAAAGATTGCCACGTAGTCGGGGTAACGGCCCATAAAGGATAAAGCCCATTAGACCCACAAGTCAAAAGAACAATCGAAGTGGTTATCACCATAAGGAGAATTCGAAGTGACTGCACCTCGACACGAGTCCGGAGACGAAGTCATGGTTAAGTCGGTCCAAGGATATTTGGGCCAAAAGGCGAGGCCCATGAAGATCAGAATCAACTCAAATTCGAACGTTGAGCATTAAAACCAAAGATCAAAACGGACACATTTAAGAGAGAATAATTGTACTTAATTAGCCATTTAAATGTCGTTTTTCTATGTATAAATATAAAGGCCAATGGCCATGTAAAGGGGATCTATCTCTCGAGCAAGAAATACTATAGCAATTTTTTGTAACAATTCATAAGCCTTTTTACATTCTTATTTTTTGTCCCTCAAGAATAATCTTTCCTATTTAATAAAAATACTTGAGTGTGTGAATCCGACATCCACATTTTGGCGCCGTCTGTGGGGATAGAGGATTCTTGAGTGGTCAGATTTTTCTTTACTACATTTCCGAGATAAGCAGCAATGTCCGGAGGAGACGCCGTTGAGACATCATTGGCCGAAACCCTCAAAGCTATGCAGCAAACCATGTCGGACATATCACAAAAGTTCTCGGATGTGGAAAAGGCCGTCGATACGTTGCAAACATCCCAGGTATCTCTTAGTCAAAACGTCAATACTATACAAACTCGTGTTCGCTCTTTAAGTGCAGGAAATCCTGTGGGAATCCGAAGGAGGATATTCAACTCGCCAAGTTCCGTTGCGCGAAATGAAACCAGCGGACAAACAACTCCTGGTGCTACTAATAATGTAGTTCAGCCATTGGATGGAGAGGCACAGCTCGAAGATGAAGCTCAACTTGCAGATCAATATGAGCAGGAAAACCTCGACCAGTTCGAGACTATGAGGAAGGTTAGCCAAGAACTAAAAGAAATGAAGTCAAAGTTCCATCAAGCTACAAGTTCGGAGCCAGACATCAATCGAGTCATTGAAGAAGCTAGGCGAACACCTTTCATCTCGCGAATTGCGAGTTTGAGAATCAAAGATTCCCGGAAACTCAAGTTGGACCCTTACAACGGATTGGAGGATCCAAAGAGCTATCTCGCAGCTTTCCTGATAGCTGCCGGAAGAGTCGAATTGGATGAAGCTGATGAGGACGCAGGTTACTGCAAGCTTTTTTCGGAAAATCTATGCGGCCAAGCTTTAATGTGGTTCACCCAATTAGAGCCGGGTTCGATCAGCAATTTCGACGAGCTATCAGCTGTATTCTTAAAGCAATATTCCATCCTTATGGATAAAAGCGTTTCGGATGCCGATCTTTGGAACCTATCACAAGGATCAAATGAATCACTTCGAGTTTTCATCACCAAGTTCAAAGGAGTGCTGTCAAAGCTCCCAAGAATCTCACAACAATCAGCTTTATCCGCCCTACGGAAAGGATTGCGACATGATTCAAGGTTTAAAGAAGATTTAATACTTCATAAACCAGACACAATTCAGGATGCACTCTTCCGCGCAAACAACTGGATGGAAGTAGAGGACGAAAAAGAAAATTTCGCCAAAAGAAATAAGCAAGAAAAGCCGGCAATCACCGTCCCTACCAAGAAGTTCGAGCCTAGGGAGAACAAAGGACCAAGAAAATTTGGATCGCAACCCTTTAACAGTACCGTCGGAAAGCAATTCCAAGGAAAAGGAAGGTCAAACACTTGGGTCCGTGATGAAAGTTTATATTGCGATATTCATAACGTAACCGGACATTTAACCAAGGATTGTAGTGTCCTTAAGAGGCATCTCGCGGAGCTTTGGGCCAGTGGAGATCTTTCCAAATTCGATATAAAAGATTTCGTAAAGGAATACCACAAATCAAAAGATAATTCCAAAGATCAAAATTCTAAAAGACCAAAGTTATCCAACGAGGAAGAGCCAAGGAGTTCAAAGGGTAAGATCAACGTGATTCTAGGAGGTTCTAAATTTTGCCAAGATTCAATAAGTTCCATCAAAAAACATAGGCGAAATGCTTTACTCAAAGCAAGTTTGAACGAAGAAGTCGATTTTCAAGGTGCATCAATATCATTTGACGAAGAAGAAACGCGGCACCTCGAGAGACCTCATGATGATGCATTAGTCATTACCCTGGACGTTGCCAACTTCGAAGTATCAAGGATTCTTATCGATACGGGCAGTTCGGTCGATCTAATCTTTTTAAGTACTTTAGAAAGAATGGGAATTAGTCGGGCAGACATAATAGGGCCTCCATCTCCGTTAGTGGCATTCACAAGTGAATCGACCATGTCCCTCGGAACCATCAAGCTACCAATCCTTGCCAAACGGGTGTCGAAGATCGTGGATTTTGTTGTCTTCGATAAGCCCGCGGCTTACAATATCATCCTCGGAACTCCCTGGATTTATCAAATGAAAGCAGTCCCCTCTACATATCATCAATGTATCAAATTTCCAACATCAAGTGGAGTGGAAACAATTCGGGGAGATCAAGAAGCTTCACGGACGTGTTATCTAGCTAGCCACCGTATGAAGATTCAATAGCAATTAACGAAGCCCGCAAAAGAGGGACTAAGATCAAAATTTCCTAGCGGACAGAAAAAAGATGATGTAGTAATTGAAGTGGTATTGGAAGAAGACAAACCGGACAGGAAAATTCGAATTGGGGCAACTTTGACTGGTCAAATAAAAGAAGCTTTGATCGAACTCTTGAGGAAAAACAAAACATCGTTTGCGTGGTCAGCGGCGGACATGCCTGGCATAGATCCAAGTATAATTTGTCATGAACTAAACGTGGATCCGAGCTTTAAGCCGGTGAAACAAAAAAGAAGAAAGCTCGGAGTGGAGCGAGCAAAAATAGTAAATGACGAAGTGGATAAACTTCTGAAGATAGGGTCCATAAGAGAAGTACAATACCCGGAATGAGTAGCAAACACTGTCGTTGTCAAAAAGAAGAATGGAAAAGATAGGGTTTGCATCGACTTCACAGACCTCAATAAAGCATGTCCCAAAGACAGTTTCCCGCTCCCACATATAGATCGACTTGTAGAGTCCACCGCTGGGAACGAGCTGTTAACATTCATGGACGCCTTCTCGGGTTATAATCAAATAATGATGAACCCCGAAGACCAAGAAAAAACGTCATTTATCACTGATAGAGGTATCTATTGTTACAAGGTAATGCCTTTTGGTTTGAAAAATGCAGGAGCAACTTATCAACGGTTGGTTAACAAAATGTTCCATAATCATCTCGGGAAGACAATGGAAGTCTACATAGATGATATGTTGGTTAAGTCATTAAAGAAAGAAGATCACATTAAGCATTTAGAGGAATGTTTTGATATTCTCAATAAATATCAAATGAAGCTGAACCCGGCGAAGTGCACATTCGGAGTCCCATCCGGAGAATTTCTTGGCTATATTGTGACAGAAAGAGGGATTGAAGCCAATCCAAATCAAATTAACGCTTTTCTAAACATGCCATCTCCAAGAAACTTCAAGGAAGTACAACGGTTGACTGGGCGGATCGCGGCTTTGAATCGTTTTATCTCAAGATCAACAGATAAGTCGTTACCTTTCTACCAAATTCTAAAAGGAAACAAAGGATTCCTTTGGGACGAGAAGTGTGAAGAAGCTTTTGGACAGCTTAAGGCATACTTAACCACTCCACCTATACTCTCCAAACCAGAAGTGGATGAAAAACTTTATTTGTACGTGTCGGTTTCAAACCATGCGGTTAGTGGAGTCTTGGTTCGGGAAGACCGCGGGGAACAGAAACCAATTTATTACGTAAGTAAGTCAATGACAGATCCGGAAACCAGATACACAATGATGGAAAAACTCGCACTCGCGGTGGTGACTTTGGCTCGGAAGCTGCGCCCATATTTTCAATCCCATCCGGTTGAAGTATTAACCAACCAGCCACTCCGAGCAATACTTCATAGTCCAAGTCAGTCCGGACGTTTGGCGAAATGGGCGCTGGAATTAAGCGAGTACGATATAGAATTCAAAAGCCGGATCAGTATGAAGGCTCAGGTTTTAGCAGACTTCCTGACCGAGCTACCAATACCTGGAACGATAGAGCAACCGGAGAACCAAACTTGGAAATTACATGTAGATGGGTCTTCAACAAAACAAGGATCCGGAGTGGGAATCAAGTTGGAGTCTCCAACATCAGAAATTCTAGAACAGTCATTCCGATTGTTATTCAATGCCTCCAACAACGAGGCAGAATACGAAGCCCTGATCGCCGGACTTCGATTGGCACAAGGAGTTGGAGCTAAGGAAATAGTGGCTTATTGTGATACGCAATTGGTAGTTAACCAGTTTAATGGAGACTATGAGGCCAAGGACTCAAGAATGGAAGCATACCTCGAAGTGGTGAAGGATCTATCTAAAAATTTCTCGAAATTCGAATTAATTCGCATACCTCGGGGGAGAATACAACTGCGGACGCACTTGCCGCATTGGCGTCAACATCAGATCCTGATTTAAAAAGAGTTATTCCAGTGGAATGCATTTCGGAGCGAAGCATTCAAGACAACAAAGAAACACTCGTCGTTACAAGGTCTCGAGCAGCGGCACGTGACCGTGGCGAACCAGAGATCAAACCGCCACCCAACAAACAGAGGAAGTCAAAGGGATCAAACACATCTAACAAGGAACCCGTTGTCTTAGCAGGAGATGTGATTCCAGAAACAATATTAGAGACCGAGCCATTAATCAAGGAGGATATTCTAGAACCAAACGAGCATCCCGAACCAGAGCCACGAGTATTTAACAAGGTCGACCAAATTCCGGCTAAAGACTGGGGGGCTGACTGGAGGGAGCCAATAAAGCGCTACATCATGACATGCGAGCTCCCAAAGAATAAGTGGCAGGCCAGAAAAATGAAAATCGTTAGCGCGAAATTTTGTCTATCAAAGGATGCATTATATAGACGAGGTGTCAGTGACCCTTACCTATTATGCATTTTTGGGCGCGAAGTCGAAATCGTCATGAGCGAAGTACATGAAGGATTATGTGGGAGTCATTCATCAGGAAGAGCTATGGCTTTTAAAGTTAAAAGAATGGGATACTACTGGCCCACTATGATCACGGATTGTGTTAAATTCGCCCAAAGATGTAAGCGCTGCCAACTCCATGCGCCATTGATCCATCAACCTTCGGAGTTATTCTCTTCCATCTCCGCCCCATACCCGTTTATGAGGTGGTCAATGGACATCATCGGACCATTGCACAGGTCAACTCGAGGTGTACAATACCTTTTGGTCTTGACGGACTACTTTTCGAAGTGGATTGAAGCTGAGGCATATGTTGGTATCAAGGATTCGGCGGTGAAGACTTTCATTTGGAAAAACATTATATGTCGACATGGAGTTCCGTACAAAATAGTCACTGATAACGGGCCACAATTCATTTCACAAGAGTATGATGCCTTTTGTGCAGACTGGGAATCAAAGTCAGTTACTCTACTCCACGATATCCGCAAGGAAACGGTCAAGCTGAAGCCGCGAACAAGACGATACTGAGCAATCTCAAGAAACGTTTGAATCATCTAAAGGGAGGATGGTATGAAGAACTCCAACCCGTCCTATGGGCCTATCGTACAACCCCTAGGCGACCTACCAGAGAAACTCCATTCTCTTTGGTTTATAGCATGGAGGCAGTAGTACCAGCTGAACTCAACGTGCCCGGACTTCGCCGAACAGAAGCACCATTAAATGAGGAAGAAAATTCAGCAATGCTTAACGATTCACTAGATACCATAAATGAAAGGCGTGATCAAGCTTTGATTCGGATTTAGAACTACCAGCAGGCAGTAGCCCGATATTACAACTCTAAAGTCAAAAGTAGGCCGTTCTTCGTGGGAGATTATGTGTTAAGGCGCGTCTTTGACAATAAAAAAGAAGAAGGTGCCGGTAAACTTGGTATTAATTGGGAAGGACCTTACATTATTACTGAAGTGGTTCGGAACGGTGTTTATAGATTGAAAGACTTAGAAGACAGGCCAGTCAAGCGACCTTGGAATGTGATCAACCTAAAGAAGTTTTATGTTTAAAGTTACATGCATTTTTATGTACATGAACTACGGTGTGGCTTGATCCCGAAATGGGTACGTAGGCAGCTCGGAAACGAGTTCAGCTATTAATAAAAAAATTTGTTTTATTTCTCTATTAAAGGAAAAGGTTCGACTGAGCGAACAAGTGAAGCAAATAAAGGTTTGGCTATGCGAACATACAAGAGATTGGAAATAGAGCGTTTATTCAAAAAAAAAAAAAAAAATGGAATGTCCCTCATCGTACACTTCGGGTTATGGAGATCTTGTTGACGAGCAGAACACTTCAACTCCTTGACCAGCAAGGTCGAGGATTGGCTTCATGCAGTCCGGAATTCGAGCGAAGTCAGAGATTCCAAGCTCGATCCATTCTCCAGGGTGAGATTCAAGGACGTGAAGATCTCTTGATACCGTAGTAAGCCTGCGTTGCATCCGGTTAATCCTCTTCCGGAGTCTCCTTTTTTCCAATGTAAGCTTCCGATGTTGAAGCGCAAGTGCATCTATGAATGCCATCGCTGTTCCTTGGTCTCTGATTGAGAGATCCCTGATCAAAGCGCATGGAGCTCGAATCTGGGATCTGAAGATGCCTCGAGGTGGAAGAGGCCGCCAATTTGGCTCATTTGGAGCATCTTCGTTTATCATTCCAATCCTGGAGAAGTCGGACATAGATTCTGAACATCGAAGGTTAAACTCCATACCTGCTAAAATGAAAAAGAGTGATGAGGAGAAAAGAGAAGTTGAGACTATAATTTATAGGAATGTCATATTCTTAGTAAGCTGCGGATTCTATCCTAAGAATGGAATGATTCGCGGAGAGATTTATGCCCTTAAATCGATCCTGCATTAAAAGACGCATCTCCGAGAATATTTGAAGAGTAAGGAAAATTGCAAATGTTTCCATAAATAAAAAAGGGCCGAAGCCCATTACGAGTTCAAAGTAAGTGAAGAAGTTAGAGAACATTTATGGAAGAGGCTCAGGAACAGGCTCCTTCATCGCCGGTTTAGTTTTCGAAGTGGACGCCTTGTTCTTGGCATCCACTTCGGGACGATCCCGAACGCGTTTCCGACTGGTACTAGCCTCCTCTTCGTCTTCTTCCTCGCTATCAGATGGAACGGTATGGACCGGAGCATTCACAGGACCCGGGACTCCTTTAGCACGGAGATACATCCGAAGCATCTTCGGGATCTCAGCAACAGAATCGAAGTTCCGCCATTCCCATTGAAAGGGATCACTTTCCAGAGCCCTTCTTCCTCTCTACCCGAGCAATGCGAGCCTCGAGTGTTTGCCTTTTGAGACCTAGCCGCTGCCTTTCCTCACACAAGCGACGGTGTTTGTCGGCGACCTAGCATAAAGATGAATGAATAAGATGAAACAAAAAGTTTTTAATCAAAGACGACAGATATTAACCTTGTCAATAAAGTCGCAAGCCTCTTTCTTCTCCTTTGAAGGAAAGTGAAAGACGGCGTGAGGGAAAAGAACGCCGGCCGGTTCAAAGCCGTCGCCGGACAAGAAGAGTGGGCTGCCGGGATCAATGGGGGCTACGTTTTCGTTTTCCATTAATGTGGTGTTATGAAGTTTCTTGAGGAAAGATTAAAGGCAAACAAGCTCTTATTTATAATAAGGTTAGAGTTTGTCTTGGGAATGAAAATTCAATAATGGTGGCGTGCCCAAATGGTTTAAACCATTTTTGGAAAATCGAGAAAAGGCAATTATTGCATTAAAGACGAGCCGCTTTTCCTACTTTCAAGAAATAAGAAGGGAAAGAGCAACCGTCGCATTAACTACAAAAGTTTCTAAGGCCCAAGCCCAATAAATTTACCGAGTTGACTAAACCCGAAGTGGGGAACTCGCTTTAAGCTGAGCTCAGTTCTCGCATTCTTAAGAGAAAGGTCTGATCAGCCTAAAAATCTCAAAAGCATAACCACAAGGCCACAAAGGGTTAAAAGCGGACTTTGCAAACCCGCACATAATTTTAACCAAACCCCCTTGGGGTCAAAACCTAGAAAGGTTTAAAAGCCTCCTCAGGCAAATATCTTGTTCAAAAGAAATAATAAAGCCTCCTTAGGCAAAAACAAGTTCGAAATTAAGTTTTAAAATAAATGGGACAATTCCCAATTTAAAGTGGACGCAGCCACTACGGAGTAACAGCCACCTCGGACTCCGGCTCGGCAGTTGAAGTTTCATTCGCCTCCTTGGCTGGTGCTTGGTCAGATGGGGCTCCTGGTCCGCCCTCCACAGTACAACCATCCTCCGGGGTGACCGCCGGTGCCGCAGGAACTTCGGGTGGGACGACATCTTCCGTCTCACTTGAGCCTGGGAAGGACAGTTCCAGTCAATTTTAAAAAAAAAAAAAAAAAACATAAGGTGAGAAAAAGGTAGTAAGTGTCAGGAGCCAAGCGTTACCTGCCCAGTCTAGACCCGATTCACTTATAGGAGGCGATTCAGTGAAGAATTCCTCGAAGTCCTGCGGATTGAAGGTCGAAGTAGGAAGAGCTGCCAAGCGACTCCGCTTTTCTGAAAGATTAGCCGACAGTTCGGTCCTTTCTTGCTCCTCGGAGAAATCTGTATCATGGATTTGATCCAACAGAATCAGGTTGCTCTCGTGCTCCTTGATGTCTGATTCCAAATCTGACCTAGCTTTCTCGGTCTGCATGAAGCGGATGGCCCCTTGGATCAACTCCATCCCGCGTCCCTTAACCTCCTTTCTGGCCTTCGATGCTGACCTTGCTAACTCGGAATCACGCAACTTGGCGATCGCCTGGTACTTCGCGTGAAGCTCGGTAAGTTGGTTGTTCAGGGTATCGGTGGATGATTCAGACTCATGAAGTCTACCTTGAACACCAGAAAGTTCATCCTGGAGCTTGTAATTCCGGTCATACTGGTCCTGCAGCTCCCCCTTTATCTTCGCAAGCTCGGATGATAGACCATCAACCTTGTCCTCCAAATCATGCTTGGAGTCGGTAGAAGAACGGAGGTCAGCCTCGAGATTAGAAAACTTGCTCTTCCACGTGTCAATCTCCTTCTCCCGACCAATGACCAACCCTTCGTAATGTTCAATTATGTCATTGAGCTCGCCGTTCGCCTGATATTACACATAAACCCGGAATGACGGATCAGTTCGAAGAATGATAGTGAAGTCAGAAAAATGAAGCGGAACTAACCCGAGATGAATGATGAGCATGAAGTAGGTATCGTTCACGAATTGCAGAGCGCCACTTGTTGAATTCCGGCAGGATCGCACCTGATCGGGTTTTGAAGCACCGAAAAACGTTACCCTCTTTCTCCATGGCTACGAAAGCAAAAGAGGAAAGGTCTTAGAAATTCAAAATAAGTACAAGACGAAAAGAAAAGAATACATGTATATCGTCATACCTGAGAGCGATTTGATCTGAGGAACAAGAGCAGGCTTTGTCTTCGGAGAGTCATCTCGAGACTCAGAACTTTCCTTCTGAGAAGCTGCACCCAGGTTCGTCTTCTCACCACTACGTTGAGAAGAAGAAGACATATCAACAGGACGAGGAGGACCCATTGGTTCAGTAGGAGGGGACGATCGAGGAGAACGGTCAGTCCGGGCCCTTGACTTCTCTCTTCGCGGAGAAGAACCACTGCGGGATGACTTGTCCCTCATTTTGCGAATTAAATCCTTAAGCGGTTCGTTGCTAAAGTCATCTCGGGAAGAACGAGGAGAGTCACGGTTAAGAGATTGGAGCCTCCGGGGAGGACGGTCATCGTGACGTTCACGTCGAGGTGTCAATCTGAAAACGGCGACGGATCTGGCTCCTTCGGTGCTACCGTCGTCAACCAATAAGGTTTTGCTATAATCTTTTTTGTCAATGGCGGTCGCAAGGAACGCCTTGTTCTCGTCACAAACCTCAGCCATCGGCTTGGAAATCATTTTTCGCTGGGCAGTGAGAGCCCGAGCTGACATTCCCTGGGTTGAGGGAGGAGGCGGAAGACGATGAAGTTGATTGGGAGGGCTCATCCTGAGTTTTCGATTGGCTTCTATGAACCGTTCGAGAGTGAAAGAATTCCAAAGGGTTTCCCCTTCGAGGATTATTTTGAAGAAGCCAATGAATTCTTCAGTTGGTAAAGTCGGAGCGACGAAAGCTGCGAAGTGAAAATAACAAGTTTAATCAATAGGAATAATAAAATTGGAGGAATGTATGCGACCTAATTTCTACCAGGTTTCGCGGACCACTTCGATGGGAGTAAATCTGATAGACTTCCAATCGAAGCAGGGGTTTTCTTAATCAGGAACCAAGGGTGATGCCAATTTTCATCCTTGTTTGGAAGATGTGAAATGACGTTCCTGTTAGCATTAGGGTATGCCGAGAAATACCCTGTCTTCTTCGATGAACTTCTCACGCTTAGAAGCTCATTCAGCTCGGGGACCCCTATAATGTATCCGGCTTCCGCCGCTACTGTTATAATTCCGAGTATGGTTCGGAGAAGATTGGGGGTTAATTGAGGAAGAGCGATCTCGAGAACCGCCAAGTACCGAACCAGGGCTTCGGGAAGTGGGAAGGTTAATCCGCAACCCTTGAAATAAATCTCGTACACACAGAAGTAACCATCGCGATGGTTCTCTGGGGATTCTGTGGGGGCAGCTATTTGTGCTTCCGCCATAATTTCCGGCGGAATTCGGCAAAGCTCTCACAACCGCTCGAGGGATTGAAGAGTACAAGTGGATCTATAGTGCGGACCGGCAATATCATTAGGGCGAGTGCACTCGTCATTACTAGAGCGCCTATCGTCGAATGACGGAGATTCGGGTCTTTCAGAATCAGAAGTCATTGGGGAAAAATGAAAGGTTCGAGATCCGACGAAGAGAAATTTGACGAAGGAAAAGAAGAGAGAAGTTTCGAATAAAGTGCAAATGTAAAAGTAGAAAATGATGATGAAAAGAAGTTACCTTACACAAGCTAAATGATGGAACCGCCTCGGAAGTTGTGTGGGAAGTGGGAAGGTTTTTCCCGTTTTAATAGTAATTAATTAATATACGGTCATAATGATGACAGATGTCACTCGGGTAAAAATGGCTAGTGCCGAAATTAAAGGAGTGATGAGATTTTCGGCGGGAAATCAGAAAGATTCTCGAGCGCAATCTTTGGTCATTTAAGCATTTAAAGTCCTCCGAATTGGAATGGCACTTCGAAGAACTTGGGGGGCTAATTGTTGGTGTCGGATCCCGCACCAGAGGTCCAGGACCAATCAAAGATTGCCACGTAGTCGGGGTAACGGCCCATAAAGGATAAAGCCCATTAGACCCACAAGTCAAAAGAACAATCGAAGTGGTTATCACCATAAGGAGAATTCGAAGTGACTGCACCTCGACACGAGTCCGGAGACGAAGTCATGGTTAAGTCGGTCCAAGGATATTTGGGCCAAAAGGCGAGGCCCATGAAGATCAGAATCAACTCAAATTCGAACGTTGAGCATTAAAACCAAAGATCAAAACGGACACATTTAAGAGAGAATAATTGTACTTAATTAGCCATTTAAATGTCGTTTTTCTATGTATAAATATAAAGGCCAATGGCCATGTAAAGGGGATCTCTCTCTCGAGCAAGAAATACTATAGCAATTTTTTGTAACAATTCATAAGCCTTTTTACATTCTTATTTTTTGTCCCTCAAGAATAATCTTTCCTATTTAATAAAAATACTTGAGTGTGTGAATCCGACATCCACAACGATCATTACTTTACGTTATGCTATTGACATTG
This sequence comes from Arabidopsis arenosa, assembly GCA_905216605.1. Classification (NCBI taxonomy): domain Eukaryota; kingdom Viridiplantae; phylum Streptophyta; class Magnoliopsida; order Brassicales; family Brassicaceae; genus Arabidopsis; species Arabidopsis arenosa. The sequence continues at coordinate 23,358,288 of LR999451.1, forward strand.
AAGAAACTGCTTGGGATTGGAAATCCACAAGCAAGATGCCTATTCTAGATGTATTGATCAAAGGAAACACGGACGCTTACCGCTCAGTTCGGAAGATACACGAGAACACCCTCCTAAGAGCATTCTGTCGTTTTGAAGTTCACAATCTGACGAGAGATTCAAAAGTCATTGGCAATTTGCATGTTTTAGAGCAAATGATCGAGAAAAACTAGCCCATGAACGGGTTAGATTTGAAGATTGGCGAGCTGAAGATTGCATAGGCGGACCGAACGGTCCACGACTGGTCGAACGACCCACAGCCAGTCCCGCCTCACACAACCAGCCCTGTCACACGTCCCGTGAACGGTGGGGCCAAGCACCACAGGATCAGTCAAATAAAGTCCAAAATCGATCCTCACCACACCATTCCACCTATGCGATCCGACACCACAATCGTCAAGCCAACCGTTCTTACCATCTATCACCGCGATATTGATCTTAACCGTGGATAACCCGACATCAAGATCAAATCTATTCTAGGTATATTTTTATTAATTTTGTTTTGTTGATTCTATTGATGGTTTTAAGTTTTTGTCTCACGGAAGATGCGAATATAGATTTATATCACGGAATTCGATTTCACTAAGCCAAGATTAGTCAATGTTAAGCAACAAAAAAGATCATCCGGTTAGTCACCATCCACATCCACCGACCATCACCCCGTTTTAGGTGACATTGTTCTTAACCTATCTCTAATGCAGATTCATCTCTTTATTTACTTTTCCACCGAGGACAGTGTGATTTACGTCTCGGGGTGGGGGGGATTAATGAATCTGCCACGACTAATGCTACTCCTTATTTTGTTGACTTGAGACCTTTTTCTAATTTTTACATCAATACGGTTTTGCAAAGCAAAAAGGTTTTATTTATTTTCTCGAGTCAAAGTTTTATTGAGTCAAAACCACTTGGTTTTCGCTTCTCCATCATCATTTTTCTTCGTCCCTGTCACAAGTCTCCGGTGCTTTAAGGAAGAGTTTTGGTTGTGACTGGTGTTGTAAGTGTTGGTTCATTTTGTGAAGGTGAGCTGCTAGGTGCTTTGGCAAGGTTAGTCGAGTGTTGAGTAGAGGCGGCGAATAGGTATAAGTGACGTTGCAACTCTCGCGATTTTATTTAAATATTTACCAATACAAAATTATGAATATGTTAAGTTTTAAAGTTTCTAAAAACGATTTGAACTACAACAGATATTGAATCATGATAATAACAAAAATACTTGAATTTTTTTAATGTTTTAACCAAATTTTCTAACTTACATAAATGTTATATGTTATGTTAACTAATGGTTTTTGAAATTTCTTAATTTTCTTTGCATTTTCTGTTTTTACTTATTAAACCGATTGATCTTGTTTAGTATTATAATTTTATTGATTGTAACATTATAGATATAACTTTTTTGGGTCTTAAACTTTAAAATTCATATGAATAAGGTTGTGACTCATAAAAATTCGTCACAACAGAGTAGCATTTTGCGACTATCCGAAGGAAAAGTTACAAATAAGTCACTAAATACCCACATATATGCGACTTATTTGTGACTGACACCTGAGATTGAGACGATTTTGCTACCTTTGAGCAACCTTCGCGATCTTATTAAAATATTTATCAATAGAAAATTGTTAATATGTTAAGTTTCAAGGTTTCTACATTGATTTTAACTACTATATATATTGGTTCATTATAATACCAAACAAACTTAAAGTTTTCAATGTTTTAAACAAAATTCCTAAACTTACATAAGGGTTATATGTGATGTTAACTTATGGTTTTGAAATTTCTTAATTTTCTTTGCATTTCTGTTTTTACTTATTAAACTGATTGATCTTGTTTAGTATTATAATTTTATTGATTGTAACATTATAGATATAACTTTTTTTGGGTCTTAAACTTTGAAATTCATATGAATAAGGTTGTGACTCATAAAAATTCGTCACAACAGAGTAGCATTTTGCGACTATCCGAAGGAAAAGTTACAAATAAGTCACTAAATACCCACATATATGCGACTTATTTGTGACTGACACCTGAGATTGAGACGATTTTGCTACTTTTTAGCAACCGTCGCGATTTTATTAAAATATTTATCAATAGAAAATTGTTAATATGTTAAGTTTTAAGGTTTCTACATTGATTTTAACTACTATAGATATTGATTCATTACAATACCAAACAAACTTAAAGTTTTCAATGTTTTGAACAAAATTCCTAAACTTACATAAGGGTTATATGTGATGTTAACTTATGGTTTTGAAATTTCTTAATTTTCTTTTGCATTTCATGTTTTTTCTCATTAAACTAATTGATCTTGTTTAGTATTATAATTTAAGTGATTATACATAGATTTTGTTTGGTTATTAAGCTTTAAATTCATATGAATTCATATGAATATAGTTGTGACTCATAAAAATTAGTCACAAAAGAGTTACAATTCTTGACTACTTTGATAAAACGACAAGAGTTACACTTCTCATTTCTCATTGGCTGATCTTAAATGACAAGGATTGCCTTTTGGGAAATCATACACCGTTGATAGATTTCATCCAACGGACAAAATCATCTCAATATTTCCCTACTCTCTCATACTTGTTTCTTTCCTTTTCTATAATTAATTTTTCTTCTTTCTTACTTTTTCTACTCTTCTCTTTTTCTCGCCGTATCTTCTTCTTCATCAAGTTCATGTGAAATCATGAAACTCAGAAGATTAATTCTTCATTCAATTAATCAATGATTCCTATAAGGTCAGTTCTCTCTTTATTCTAATATGTTATGTGTGATAGATCTGGGGAAATCGAGAGTTTGTTATGTGTTTTAATTATTTCTTCGGCAGATCTAACGAATTTGTTATATGTATTTTAGGTTTCATTGGTAGATCTGAAGTATCTGAAGAACTAGAGTCAACGGAGACGTCGGAGATCGTGGTGGTAGTTTAGGACCATTGTTGAAGACGACGTTCACCACCACCACCACATCTGGAGGCCTCCGCCAGTTCACCCCCAACACATGTGAACTCGAACCCCCCAATCGCATCTCAGATTCTCCGGCCGCCGCCTTGGCTTTGTTTTCCGACTCCTACCGTCGCCAGCCCACCGTCAATTTTGTATAAAACTATAGATATATATGTTATTGTATTTGTCTGTTTGTAATGTATTTAAAAATAAATAAAATTAGATTTATTTCATTTTGTTTAATTTTGTATAGTAAAATTAATTTTTTTTTTTTTTTTAATTTCTTGTTGTAGTTTGTCACTAAAAGGTTGCTAATATACGACTTTAGTTACAGTCACTGTTTAGTCTCTAATATACGACTATTAATATTCGGCACTAAACAGTCGCTTATATACGACCACATAAATTAGTCTTAAAGGCGTCACAAATATGCGACGTTGTTGCGACCATTTTATTTAGCGACCGTTTTTTAGCGACCAACTTGGATAGTCTCAAAATAGTTGCAAATAACGATTTTACGACCGTTTTAGGACTCTTTTGGGGGTCACAAAAAGCATGTTTTCTTGTAGTATATGGTTGCGTTAGTTCTCGGAGAAGCTGTAGGTTTCTATCTCGAAGTTTAGAGGACTGATCTCAGTTAGATTGGCTCGTGGCAACTAGGTTCTATGGAAACCATGCAAATTTTCAAATTTCACGAGTTCTGAATTAGTGTTTTTCTTCGCAACTTGGCTTTCATCGCTTAGATGCGATCCGAAGCTTTTTGAATAGTTATGTTGTATTTATTTTCTGTAAAATGCTTTGATCTAATTTTTGTAATTCTTGTAATTTTGTCAAAAATTAAAAATAGTACAAAATTTAATTTTTTATCCAAAAAAAAAAAAAAAAAAAAAGGTTTAATGAAAGTTGAAACAAGGTAAAGTCGACCATGTTACGTTTACTATTACTTTTTTTTTTTTGGTAACATATTTTTACTATTACTTGACAGTGACTGAGACCCAATACGTACCAACGAATAGTGGTTTGCACACTCTTATACAGTACACACCTATCTCCATTAATATAACTGTTGTGTCGGTTATATCACCAAAAATCATTGAAATATACTCATATGACATTAACCAGAAAAACCAATAATCATTCAAGTAAAAAAAAATCCATTATTATTGATTTTCAGCTTCAATCAATTATTATCACACAATGACTACAAATCCCGGAAGTAAACTGAAGTCAGAACCCAAGAAACCAAATTATTAGAAAAACAAAGACTAAAGGGCGTGGTCTTTTTTCCAATTTTCACATTTATATGTTTCTTCGGTAAAAAATATTAATTATATGTTTTTTTTCCTTATTATGTGGTCTTACAGTTATCCGTCTTCTATTGAAATATTGTTATCTATATACATTTTTGGAAGTCTTTTTGGCCAAAAAATTCTTATTCAATTTCGTATTTATATATTTAGTCCCTACAAAATCCATCTGACAAAAATATTGTTCTAACCAAATTTTACAAAAAAATAAATTAACACACAATATTTCCTAATATTACGATAACAAATTTGAGATTCAAAGATATGAAAATCAACGATTCAATTTAAAATGCTATTAAACATAACATCGAGAATATCTAGCAAATGAAAACTACTAAAACAATAAAATCGTGATCAAATTTCTCCATCAATTCTCGCCAAATACAAGATTTCTTCTTTCATTTAATTACTCCCAACATACCATTTTCTATATTTTATTCTCTCCAAGATATTGAACTAAACGATTTTTAGAAACAAACTAATGACGAATCTCCATAAAAATCTCCGCGGTTTCTTTTCATAATAAATATTCCGTGAAATCTTTAAGAAATCGATTTTTGGAAACAGATTTATGACTCAAATTATATATTGATAGCATATTCTTAAATACCAAACTATTTTAGAGATTTTATTCCAATTTAGTTACAATATGGAATATTTTACGCTTTGTGATCAAGGGATTTTTTACCTAACTTATGAGCCTATAAATACTTTTATACTTGACCTCTCACAACATCGTAAAACATACAAAATCAACGATCTAAAAGAATCAGCAAACACACCTTAAGTCTCTTCAAATGGCTGCTACCTTTGCATATGCATAATTGAGTCTTGCAATAACGATTACTGTCTTCTACCCTTTTAACAAACCCTAACTGAGACCGAACAAGAGCTTGCCTTGCAAGAACCTGTGGAGATGTTCACAAACAGATCCGCTTCGAAGATGTGTTATGTTCGAATCCAAGGCGAATTAAAACCTCCATTGGCTAAGTTTGGATTTCGACATGTTTAGTAAGATGAGAACATTTTGGATGGGAGGAAGAGAATAGATCGACACAAGCTTAGGGTCTCGGCTGGATTGAGTATCACACAGAAGAAGATGAAAACGGAGAAACTAACATTAAAAGTATGGAGAAACTAAGTTTTCCGAAGACATTGCGATATTTATATATCAGATAAGAGAGTAAGAAGAAACAGAGAGGATCCGAATCAATCGAAGAAACAATTGAATCCGAAAATTGAAAACACATAATTGAAGATTAAGGATCGCAAGAAAAGTGAAGAAGATGAGAGATGAGAAACAGAGAACGTACCACAACAGAAGCCACGAACCGATTTTTCCCTTTGATGGGTCCTAAAGCTCTCTTTTTTGCGCCTTTTTTTTTTTTGGGTGCAAACTCTTTTTTATTATTTATGGCTAATGGATATCTATATTAACATTAAGGTTATATTTGGTAACTGTTATAGATAATAACTCTATAATATAATAAAAAAAAGTAGAAGGAGAGAGGGGAGAGCAAAGGTGCGTAATATAAATCTTTCTCCTCTTCTCATTATTAACTTCTCTTTCTTTCTTGTCTTCGTATATATAGGGAAAGTAACTTGAGGCCCACGTAACTTAAAGAAGAAGTAAAGACTAGAGATAAACTTTACTAATGGATAATCACTATCCATTTCTAACACTCCCCCTTGATTATTCATTATTGCGTACTGTCTCGTTAAAAACCTTATCATGGAAAAACCATATAGGATCAAAACCATGATAAAGGAAAAGAGTACAGTAACACAATCTCTCCCTCGAATAGACGAATCTTGTTCTCTTTATAGCTTTCGTAGATGATGCATCTCGATCATTCTCTTTGCTTCTTCTGATCTCGTCAATGCATGACAGAGATTTTTGAAGATAGATAGATCTTCACTTTGATGTCTATCTTTTGCGTGTTATTTACTGCCTCGTTAAAAACCTTGTCATGGAAAAACCCAGTGGGATAAAAACCATGATAAGGGAAAAAGAGTGCAGTCACGCTCATCATCATATGTCTCCCCCTGGAAGCATCTTTTTCAAAAGATGCTTTCTGAAAGTTGTAGCTGGAAGCGCCTTTGTAAATCTGCTACATTGTTACTTGGTCGAATGTACTGGACATCAACTTCTTGCTTCTTCTCAGACTCTTGGGTGCAAGAGAAGAATCTTGAAGAAATATGTCTTGTCATCTCGCTCTTGACATAGCTACCTTTGAGTTGGAAAACATTTGTAGCAGTGTCTTGTTGTTGGCTCTTCATTGGTGCCTATATTGCTTGTCTCTTGTATATGTTGAGTGCATCAATATGAGCCATACAAATTCTCGACATGCTTCATGTAGCGCAATAATTTTGGCATGGCTTGAGCAAGCGACGACCACAATTTGTTGTTGAAAACGCCACGTAGTTGTTGTTTTGCGATATATATTTAGAAAGATCTGATATAGATTCTCCATCTGCAAAACCAACTAAACCAAACTCGGAGTTTCTAAAATAAAATAAGCCCAAGTTAATCGTACCTTGCAGATATGGTAGACACATTTGAACTCATTCAAGGTCTAGTCTGAGGAGATCAATTATACCTGCAAGGCTGCAAGTAGATCAGTAGCAAATGCTAGGTACAATATATTCACTAGATATATAAATGTTCGTCAGCATTTATATATGCTAGCTACAATTCACAAAATATATAAATACTCGTCAGCATTTATATATAATGCTTCATGATCAAACTATATAAAGTCGACTTTCCTTAGAAGTGACTAATATAACATCTGTTTCTTTAGATGTTTGGTTGGAATATTTGGAGAAACTTTTGTCTTTCCAAGATCTTTTATTCCAAATAACTCTTTAAGAGTTTTGATGATGTTCAAAAACATCATGCTTATAAGTTCCCGGGAATATAACTATGATATCATATATTTTAGGATTAGTCCTTCAGACATCCCATGAGGCGCAATTCAAGTCATTTATTCATCAACTCAATATCGAGTGATTTTGACAAAACCCGGTACGACACACCGTTTTGTCTTAAGTATCATAATACTCTTTTGATGCATGGACCATGTGTCCAGGAAATTACTCGTTTTTTATACGAGATTAATATAGACTTGGCTGCCTCTTTGTTTATTGGCCAATATATATCTCTTTACGCTCACAGAGCAGAGATTTATGATCCTCATTAATCACATTTGTGCACTAAATCATTTTTCTTGTCGACATTATGTTGTCTTTGATTCCATATTTTCCGTAATGACATGGTTAATCGAGATCTCTTAATCATTATAAATGATTTTATTCAGGTACCTGATTTCGTTGTTAACCATGACAATCGGTATTTTTACTCCTCTTTAGGAGTCTCTTTGCTCCTCTTGAGGAGTCTCTATACTCCTCTTTCAGAGTCTATATGCTCCTCTTTTTAGAGTTAAATCCTCTTTTTAATAATAATATGCTCCTTTTTTATTTTCGAGGATTTTCTTTATATTTGGAACCAAAGTTGTCTATCACGTTTTTATCGTGTTATAGACAATAATATGTCATCCGCCAGAGACATAATTTTTGTAGAGCATTTTTAGCTGGGACAAGAGATTTCCTATGAACTTTAAGTTCATATGTATTTATACGAGGATCAATAATTTATGAAATCTCATCCATCAGCTTTTTGCATTTGATTTGCAATAAATTCTGAATAGTGATCCTTTTGAACTTTTGAACTCTAAAGTTCATATTTATTATATTTATTTGTTCAAAGATCTAAACTATTCAATGATTCTCCCATAATGATGGGAAATTTTTTATCATCAACATGATGATTTGCAAATCTTGCAATAGGCACATCTCTCATAAGATGGCTCAATATTTATAGAGCAGAGACTCATCTCCTGCATCTATATATTTCATCTTTTTTTGGATGATATTTTTATGCGGTGTAGAGGAGCATTTATAACATATATCTCACACCCATAAAATTCAAAATGAGAAATATTTGATTCCCAATCATGTATATATAACATGGGAGAATATTTCTTATAAATTGTTGGCCTTATATATAATTATTAATACATGCAAAACTGCATGCTCCATGTAAAAACATGGAGATTAAATCACCATGAATCGTTTTGCAATCTCTTAGATTTGCGCTTTGAACGATTCGCTTAAAGCTCATTTTGAGAGTGAACATCATTTTTAGATGTTCCACTTTAACAAAAAGCGATAAATTTTAGGATATGACTTCACCAGAGTTATCTCGCTCTGGGGTGTCAAACTCACCAAAATTTATCGACTTATTGTCGATGTGGGATTATCGACTTATTGTCGATGTGGGATTCCTTTAATTCTCCCCCTCGAGATGATAACTCTTCGAGTTCATTCATCTCGAACTGAATCCCACTTTAGGATCAATAACATATCCAATATGGATCATGTATTTATTCTTAGATCCTTATAAAAATATGAGACTTGTAATACCCCTTCTCAAGATGATGGCTTTTTAAGCCTATTTATCTTGGACCGAATCTTATTTTTAGATCGGTTATATTCGGGGCTTAATTTGGGGATTATTGAGGAAATCAACCAGCATATACAATGAGCTTATTAAAAAAATGGTGATTTGGCCAAAAATCATATGTTTCTGGAGGCTTAGCCTACTACAGAATTAAGGAGGAGGAGATATATAACCTTCAACTCCGTATATAATATTAAATTTAAATTTAAATGAATTTAAATAAATTCAACATAAATTAAATGTTACCTCTGAAATGTGGACGGAAGCATGCAGTGCTTGAATAGGCTTCTCTTACTTTACATAAAATTTTAGTCATATTTAACCACTATTTTTGAATTCCAATTTAGGTCATCAACATATACAGCAATGATCACAAATATCGAAAGAGATTTCTAAATAAAGACGCAAGAGCATATTTCATTATTAACATACCCATTCTTTAATAAATAATCGCTTAAACAATTATACCAGATGCGTAATCCGTAAAGTGATCGCTTTAATTTGACCGCACATATATATATATATATATATGTAGTCACTACATACTTAAGGTACATTTCTAAATTATAAGAGACCGTTAGGCTCATTAAGTACCTGAATGTAATTACATCTATAACTGGAGAATATGTTTCTTCATAATCAACTCCAAGTCTTTGAGAAAAACCTTGTGTAACAAGTCGGGCTTTATATCGTGTGATTTTAACTTTTTCGCACAAAGACCCACTTGCACCCAATAGGTTTTATATCTTTAGATGTAGTGACAAGAGATCCAAATGCATCTCTTTTATTAAGGGAGAGCTATTCAATTTGCATTAAACTTTTCTATTTCTCCCAATCAGGCCTTTGCTGGCACTGATACGGATCCTGGATTTGGATCATCATTATTAATTGCTTTGTTATACCGGGATGGCTTGACCGGTTATATTATATTATAGCAATTAGCAAACCTCTGTTTATCATAAATATTTTGCCATCTTTATTTTTTGCATGATATAATCATACATATGCGTGTCTCCATTGTGGTCAAACATTCGATACCACATTTATTTATAGTCTCAATATAATCATTATAAAGAAAAATATTTTCGAAACTACAGAGTTTCTTTGAGACTTTGGAGTACACAAAGCATCAATTATTATGAATCTGATGCATTTGGAAGTCGAGAGACTATCTCATCTAGACCTTCCAATTATTTGCACTGTCTAAAAATATATTGACACGTGCTTCATATATTCTCACAAGAAAAATATAGTTTTGATTTTAAAGACATATTTCAAAGTCTTTAAATCTCATACAATATATATATTTATTCTTTACGAATAAAATAAATAAAAATAATTAAACATATAAATTCACAAAAATAATAATTTATAGACTATAGCATTTTCATACAAGAATTCAAGAGGCATCGCCTTCCATTAAGAATTCAATAGACATAGCTTTCGTATGATCGTAGAGAAGGAGGCAGAGCCTACCATATATATCAATCAATCCAAAAAAAATATAAATTTTTATTTGATCGTTAGGAAGGTAAAACCTACCATATATGACGATCGATCCGGAAAAAGCATAGCCATTTATTTGATCGTAAATGAGGCATAGCCTACCATATATAACGATCTATCCGGAAAAGACATAGTTTTTTATTTGATCGTAAAGAAGGCAAAGCCTACCATGTATAACGATCAAACCGGAATAAGGCATAGTCACACGATGTCTAAAATAATTATGTTCTATAAACATAAATAAAATTTAAATAATATAAATTTTACTTACCTCATAAACGCTCTAACGGTAAAGACATCGTGCTGATAACGTGTTATAAATAATAACTCTATAATATAATAAAAAAAGTAGAAGGAGAGAGGGGAGAGCAAAGGTGTGTAATAAATCTTTCTCCTCTTCTCATTATTAACTTCTCTTTCTTTCTTGTCTTCGTATATATAGGGGAAGTAACTTGAGGCCCACGTAACTTAAAGAAGAAGTAAAGACTAGAGATAAACTTTACTAATGGATAATCACTATCCATTTCTAACAGTAACATTATTAAACGAAAATTGTCCACACACACCCTAGAACTATTAATAAAACTTAATAAATTATATATTTAAAATCTTAGTTTGGAATTAATCAACTTAAAGTTATATCAGCATTTACTATATGCTACAAAATATTATATATAGTAACATCTCTTTACTTTTTTTTTTTTTTTTGTCAACCACACGTTAATTAATAAATAACTCCTTGGTTGGTTGCCCAACTAGGAGGAGTAGTGTTTACAAAAGTAACTTCAGAAAATAAAAGTCTAGAAGATCGGGCTAAACAGTCCGCTTTAACATTACATAAACGAGAAATAAGAGAAAGCGAGAACCTGAAGATTGGCCCGCTTTCTCCAATCTGCTAGATGAGTTTGGTTTGCTCCGTGTCTACTTTCCCTTGTTCACATCTCTTTACTTTTACAACAACTAGTTTTAATTAATTGAATTCCAAACAAAAAAAAATTGACCTTAACTTAGCCAAATCCGGGTTAAAAGTTCTGTGTCTTTTTAAATAGGTTGTCTCATTAATGATAAACAACTCAAATACTAGTTTATGCAATTTATTTAATTTAATTTAATTATAAAAACGAAAATACAGTATTAATTTTAAAGAAAAAAGAATGACCAATCAAAATGAACATATAAGATTTGATAACTAACTTTCCATATTAATTTGTTATTAATTATTATACTTCACCTCTCATCTTTATATGATTTTATTTTGTGAAACAAATAAATCATCATATCATCTATATATACATTTTTGAAGTACATTTAGCAAATAAATCCTGAAGTTGAGAAGTATTTACAATAGAATGTCATTGTCATAAATGTTTATATATTAATTAATATTACAAAATATTTTTAAAAAAAACTTTTAGAAACTGTGGCTTCCAAATATGGTAACAAATTGATTTTGTTTCTAAATTTTTCTAAAACATCTCTACCAAATTTAAACATTAATATATAATTCTTCTTTCACTTTTATATGATCTTATAGTAATTTATTTTGAATTTATATAAAATACGAATAATTAATAAAATAATAGATTTTTCTACATATAATGTGATTCAAATTTTTAAAAATGGACATATATTACTCAATCGATGAACAAAAAGTATGTGTACAATATCCCATATTGCTTAAAAAATTGGACAATGGTTCAGAGTCATACTATAAAAAGGACCAAAATGATTCTGAATACAAAACGAGGTTATATGGTGGGACGAGTTTGAGTCGATATTAATACGTGACGATATACCACGGGTGAAACCTAGAATTAAAAATAAAAATATAATTATATAATCTTAAATACTAAACAAACCAAACAATATTAACCAAAAAAATATAACTTAAAATTTAAAATTTTTAGTTTAAAAAAATCGACCCGCCATATACCGCGGGATAAATTTTTTTGATACAAAATAATATCAAATTATTATAATAGTCCATGATTATAAATACTTGCCAATATTAACACTATATCATTTATACACCTACAAATCTTCTAAGTACACATATTTCAACTATATTAATTATAATATAAAATAATTAAATGAGATTTTTTTATAATATCAATTTTAAAATACAATAAATTATAAATTATTATATAAAATACATAAAATATAATTTTGCCCCGCGGTGTACCGAGGGTTAAATCCTAGTCTATATAATAAAAAAAAAAAGACTTTTTCTGCATAAGCCATGATTTGAATTTTTAAAAACGAATATAAATTATTCAATCTATGAAGAAAAAATGTAACAATCAAAAATTTGGACTTGGATAATATATTTCTTTTAAACAAAAATAAATTTTAACAAAAAATTTTAACTAGGTACCGGGTCAGAATTTGAATGTGTATTCAATTTTATTCATTTCATTTTTTTTGAAACGTATAATTTTATATACTACAATAAAATTTATAATATTTTAATTTGGAATATTTAAAAATAGTTTTGCTTGATATTTTTTAAAAATATCATCAATACTGAATATGTCAAAAATTTAAAAATTATAATACTCTAATTTGTTTTTTAAAAAATATATTTAAAATATCTACAATATACGGTGGGTTAAATATAATGTATTATATGATGGAATGAGTTATGATCCTTAAAACTATTTGAATATTTACATTTCATTTCATACAATTCTTTTTTGAAATTCATAATTTTATATACTACAATAAAAAATTTAAAATATTTTAATTTGGAACATTTAAAAATAATTTAATTTAATATTTTAAAGAATATCATAAATATTTAAGAAATCAAAAAGATATATTTAAAATATTTATAGCAGACACTGGGTTAAATGTAATGTATTATTTGATATAAGAGATGATCTTTATAACTAAAGATATGTTAAGATTATATGATGAGATGTGTTAAATAATGTTTGACACCTCTAAAAAGATGTGTTAAATAAGGTTTGACACCTCTATATATTTGAAAGTTTGATTCTGCAAGCAATTTTGAAAATAACGAATGATGGATTGTGCACACAATTTTTTCATTGGGATTCTAAAATTAAAATATAGACTCCACGCACATGTTGAATTTGGTATTATTTTATACCAAAATATGTTCATAACATGTTCAGATGGTCCCTAGGAATTTATCGGTCTGGCGAGATCCTTGGATTCCATATGTTAATCCACGCCCCACAAATGGAAGGGGAAAATTATTACATCCAAATCTGATGGTTAACCATTTAATTAATCCGATTACTAAAGAATGGTACATTCCTATTCTACCAGAATTTATGGATCTGGTGGATATTCAATTAATTCGAGGGATGACTATTAGTCAAGTACATAAGCCAGATAGGCTTATTTGGCATTATACAAATTCAGGGAGATATACAGTAAATTCAGGCTATCGGCTTGCCCGAGGGATGATTGAAGCGATTGAATGGGGCCCAAATTGTAAAACTTTACAAGCACAAACTTTTAAAAGTCAAAGCTCCTCCAAAAATAAAATACTTCTTATGGAAAATTGTTTTGGGATCCTTAGCAGTAACTTCAAAATTAGCACATCGAGGGATTCAGTGTAATATTACCTGTAAAAGGTGTGAGATGGCAGAGGAAACAATTAATCATGCTTTATTTGAGTGCTCTCATTCTCAAAAAGTCTGGGAATTATCTGAAATACCTATGGTATCAGGTAGTTTTCCTCTAAGGTCGAAATTCTCTAATCTAGACTATCTTTATTGGAGGCTACCACCTCCTATAGATGGAGGGGAGAAAACTTACTGTTATGCTTGGATTTTGTGGTTTATATGGAAAGATAGGAATAGAAAGGTTTTCAAAGGAATACAATCTGAACCCACATATATTTTAAATCATGCTTTGAGTAAAAAATTAATGTGGAAAGAAGCTCAATTGGAACCGATGGAAAATAGCAATATCACGGATTTTATGGAAAGGCCAATCCAATCTATAAAATGTCGGATTGATGGCTCTTGGAAATCTTCGGATCCAACTATGGGTATAGGATGGTGGTGTTTTCAAGGAATTGATCAAACCTTGCTGCTTGGTATAAAATGCCTTCGGAGAGGCCCCTCCCCCCTTCATTCGGAGTTGGAGGCTTTAATTTGGGCTATGAAGAACATCCTTTCAAGAAGGATTGATTGTCAGGAGTTTGAAACAGATTGTTCTGAGTTAGTCTCGATGGTACAATCTCTTGAAGAATGACCAGCTTTCTCCAATCTGCTAGATGATTTGGATTTGCTCCGTGTCTCCTTTCCCCTCTTCTCGCTTTCTCTTATTTCTCGTTTATGTAATGTTAAGGCGGACTGCTTACCCCGTTCTTTTAGACTTTTATTTTCTGATGTTACTTTTGTAAACTCTTCTCCTCCTAATTGGGCAACCAATCATGGAGTTATTTTTTAATGAATGGGTGGTTGACAAAAAAAAAAAAAAGATATTCAATTATGAAAATAATTGCTAAATTCCGTAATTAGCTCAAACAAATATCTATTTCAACAACCAAAGAATTACAAATTGAAAAAGAAACTTCCTAAATTAATTTAACATAATAGCTAACTTCCTTAATTAACTCAAAATAATTTATGTTTTTGATACGATTCATTTATGATATTTCGATTTTGGATCTAATTAAATTCTATGCAATCTCATTTTGTGGTTGTTAAAATAAATTAACTCATAGTTCAAACAATATTAATTTTTAAAAAATAATATTACTTTACGTTTTCATATCTTAAAAAAAAATATCCATAATTAAGTATTATATATATTTATATATATTCATTATAATATTATATATATGTACTTACAAAAAAATATTTTTTCACTTACGACTATAATATATCAAAAATTTATTTCAAAATATATAATATATATAATTTTTTACTAAATAAAATTCAACACGTACTGTAGTACGTGTGATGATCTAGTTCATAATTATTATATGAACTACAAAGTGTTATACATAGTAACATATGTTTACTTTCTCAACAAATAATTTTTATTGATTAAATTCCAAATGAAAATAATAATTATATATATATCAAGCAAATAAAATTGCAAATATCTCTATATCATTCTACAAAACTAAACAAATCTAAAAACTTATATTTTATTCAATATAATGTTTTTACTTTTTAGTAAATTATATAAACATGGAAAAAAAAACATAATCTCGCAGTTCCTTAATATATTTGGTAACCAAAATTAAGATTACATCTTCTGCACGTCTACACAGACGGACATGTTATTTATTCATTTGCTTACAATGTCCCACCACGAAATAAAAAAAAACAAGAACCGATTATTTACTTTTGACAAGTAATTACAGTTATTTGTTCGTTTTGTTTTGTTTTGTTTTACAGTCTTTTCTCATTTGGTGAAATCAAGTCAAATGACCAGAACCAAATGCAAGTAGAATGACACATGAAACTTTCTAATGAAAATGTAACTTCATCCTCTTGTCCGCTTGGTCATCCTTGTTCCCCAAGTTAGGGCTTCCTTTGTGTTGTGGCTGCCCAATCGTGAGTTGAAAAGGAGGACGGTGAATCAGTTACAAAAATTTATGCATCTCAAGGTATGTGGAATAGACGGTCTTTTAATTCAACATACCTCGAAATGGTAATGACCTAACGTGAGCCTTGGCATCTAGGCTTCGTCACACCGGAAATCTTCATTAACCATTGAAGCCTCCTGAGTGTAATCACGATGTGTCCAATCGTTATTCCGAAGATGACTCCAGGTGCTAAGCCTATGGCAGCTGCAGTCCAGTTCAACACTCCTTCTTCTTCTTCCTCCCCTGTTTCTGGTTGTTGTGATGGCTGCGTGTTGACACCTCCGCAGTTTTTGTCAAGGGGAGGACCACAGAGTCCAATATTTTCTTCAAAAGACGAAGCAGATTGCGTCTGGAACTGTGTGCTTTGCGGTATAGGACCTATTAGCTTGTTGTGGGAAAACTTGATGAACGATAGTGTTGTGAGGTCCCTGAGCGCAGATGGAATTTGGCCTGAAAGCTTGTTGTGAGACAAGTCTAGTGACTCAAGCTGAGTCAGGCTCGCCAAAGATGAAGGGATGTTTCCAGTGAAAGAATTTCTTGAAAGATTGAGCACAATAAGATCCTTCAGTAGACCAACAGATTCAGGGATCTTTCCGTGGAGTCTATTTCCTGAGAAATCAATGGTTGTTAAGATTGTAAAGATCCTGGTGTACTCCAACTCTACTCCTTTATTCGTCAAAACTATTGAGTCCTGGTAATATGAAATACCCCCAATGTACTTCCATTTTGGACGATCTCCCTTTGAGGACATTGCGCTCCAATAAATGAAGAAATCAGATGCTAAGGTCCCTGTGAAGTCATTGTGTGATATATCAATAATTCGCAACTGAGTAAACCAAAAATGACCTTGAAAATGATGTTGTAACGACCCATGAAACTCATTTGACCGGAGGACTAGAACTTGTAGCTTCTTCAGTAGATGCAACCAGAATGGAAAAGTGTCGTTGAGTCCATTGTGTTCCACGTTTAGAA
Source organism: Arabidopsis arenosa (assembly GCA_905216605.1). NCBI lineage: Eukaryota > Viridiplantae > Streptophyta > Magnoliopsida > Brassicales > Brassicaceae > Arabidopsis > Arabidopsis arenosa. Next base: position 23,375,154 of record LR999451.1, read on the forward strand.
CCTCCAAAGATGAGCAACCAATCAACGATCTTGGAAGTTTCCCCACGAAATTGTTGTGACCAACATTGAGTGACCTCATATTGCTGGCATTCATGAATATATCTGGTAAGTTTCCCCCGAGGTGATTATCACCAAGGTCTAAAACTGATATAGACCTTTCCATGAGCTTCCGAAGACACTCCGGAACGGATCCATTCAAGTTGTTGTTACCAACATCTAGGATATCCAGAGAGGTCATATCACATATCGATATGGGAATCTCTCCGGAGAAATTGTTTCCTGATGCCAATAGGTCTGTGATGGGCCATCTTGGGACAAATAGTGGTCCTTGGAAATCATTTGACCTCAGATCTAGCACACTGATCTTGCTTGTAGAGATATCCTTTGTGAATCCATCTAAACCACTGAAACTGTTGTTGGAAAGATCCACAGTAATCAAATTTGGCAGACTCCACAACCAGCTTGGCACTTGACCTGTGATTCTGTTGTTCGAAAGGTATAAACCCGACAAACTGCTATTGTTTAGGTGAGATGGTGAAGACATATTTGAAAACCCCAGAGTTCCGTTGAGTTGGTTATCACTCAAATAAATAACTCTCAAAGAAGGAATGGTGAAGAGAGTAAAAGGGATATATCCAACAAAAGAATTTTGTCTTGCATCAAAGTTTTCCAAGTTAGAGAGTGAACTCATATTTGGAGGGAGTGTACTTGTGAATTGATTATAGGCAAGTGATAAACTCGACAATTTCGTAAGATTGAGTAGTTGAAGGGGAAACTCACCACTAAGCTTATTGGAGTCAACAATTAAGGTGGTCAACTGCTTCAAACTACCAAAAGAAGATGGGATTTCACCAACAAAATTGTTACCAGAGAGGCTGACAAAGGTCAGACCAGAAAGGTTTCCAAGTGACGAAGGAATCAAACCACTGAAATTACAGTAGTCAAGTTTCAAGACATTCAAATGTTTGAGGTTACCGATAGAATTTGGTATATTACCCGAAAAAGATGTGGAAGAGAGGTCCAAAACTTCAAGAGAGTTATTTCCATGAAACTTTGGGAGAGGGCCTTCCATTTTGTTGTTGCCACTCAACGAAAGGGATTTTATAGTAGGAATCAAAAGAACCCTACTTGGAAAGCCACCGATCAAGTTGCAATCGTCCAAGTAGAGTGATTTTAGATAGGATAGGTTTGTGATATTTTCTGGAATTTCTGAGGAAATGTCAACGGAACCTAGGCTTAGCTCCTTGAGGTTTGTCAAATTCCGGAAAAGATTGTCAAGAAATGATTTTTCAGCTGATAAAGAATTAGAAGAAAGATCGAGAGACACCAACTTAGTTAGCTGAAGCAGCTCGACTGGAATTTTACCCGAAAAATTAGAGTGAGAAAGGTTGAGTAGTGTTAACTCCGTGAATGTAGTGTATTGAATGGAGAGGAAAGAAGATTTGAAATCATTGTAAGCAAGATTGAGAGCACGAAGATTGTGTAGCTTAAAAAGACTGCTACTTGAATTGATCTCTCCCTCAAGGGAATTTACGCCAAGGTCTAGCCCGATCACTTCCCCTGACTTGCTATCGCAAGTAATACCATCCCAAGAACAACAATCTCCTTCTTTCTTCCAATATGTTGTGCTCCACCTCAAATCTCTAAAGGGACGAAAAGACTGTTGAAACCCGTTCTTTAGCTCTAGAAGAGCATCCCTCTGGTCTTGACGGCACAAGTGTCCAGATGGAGCCCCATATGCGCCTAAAAAAGTTGAATTGAAGACGAGAAAAGAAAGGGTTAAAAGAATGATACTCACTGAGTTCCAAGAGCCCTCCATCTCTCTCTAAGGTAATTCAACGAAGAGAATTAATGCAAATATGGAAAATGGAAATCGTGACGGTAATACGGTTTCAACTTTCATGGCCATATCTTTATAAGCAGTAGGTCTGGGCACGAAGCGGATATCCGGAAAAATTAGGATATTCGTTATTCGATTCGTCTTAACCGAATATTTGATTTTGTGATTTGCTTTGATCCGAAAATTTCCGGATATTCGGAAAATCGAATATCCGGATTTTTTTATGATATTTGCGGATATCCGCTTCGATACTTCTGCACCTATTAAAACCCTAAAAAGCTAAGCGCTCGCATGTAAAACTACGAAGAATAAGATAAAATTTGGGAAAAAACAATCGTCGCACGATTCCAACTTCTTATTTTTAAGGGATAATTGATTTTTTTTTCTTCAATAAATTCCACTTCACTAATAAAAACTATTAAATTGTGTCACAATTCACAAACACATGACCAAAAGATAAAAAACTGAGTTTTACAAATACAAGCCAAAAATATATTATGATATGCATATATATTATAAAAATTTTACTAAAATATATATATATATATACTAATATATATCAAAAATACGGATCGAAGCGGATATCCGACGACTTTAAAAAAATCAATATTTGTTATTTGCTCCGGTTTTTACGAATACTATATTTTCGTATTTGATTTGCTCCAAAATTTTACGGATATTCGGATTTTTTGAATCGAATCAAAACGAATACCGAGTCGAAGCGGATCTAACGAATATTTTGCCCAGGCCTAAAGCAGAATAGACAGTACTCTCTATAACAAGGTAAATCCAATCAGGTTGACTCACTTATTAGTCTTTCTTCGAAGTATTCTATACGTTCACGGCAGAGAGAAAAATCTTTGGTTTAATGACTAGAAATTCCATATGTATTATCATCTTTTTCCAACTTTGACTCATTCAAACCCGTGATAATCTTCACAAGAAGTCAGGACCCATTCATTAACTATGTCTATGTGTCAATGTCTTCACCTATATTGTCTAACACAAAATGTAATTTCTTAGAAGAAACATATATAAGACAAATTTCAAAAAAAGAAAAACATATATAAGACCAAAACCATATTATGGCGAGCTAGGAGACAAAAACAAAACCATATAACTGCATAAGACTTCAAGTTCTTTTTTCCCGCCAAACCAACAAAATTATGTTTTCCCGTCAAAACCGTAAAATTAGTTTCTATATGTTAAAATAATAGTTTAAAATTTATTTAGTTGTAAATATATTTTAAAGCAACAATTAAATTATTATCGCTAAGATTAATATTAAAAATATTTGTATTTTAGTCATTATTTTATTAAACTCATCTAGATGGAGATCAAGATTTATAAAAACTAATCAAACAAACAAAAATTCATTCAAATGTTCCATCCAAATGAACATTCAAGAAATGAAACTAATAACATTCAGATGAAGCATTTGGATGATCAAACGAACAAGCCCCATAAATAAAACTACCTAGCTATATGTATTGGCCAGGGACCAATCTTTGAACGTACAAATAAGAATTATTAATTTAAAAAATCTATTCAAGTCATCGCTCATCCATTCTATGTTCTTAATGAAAATTTTAAAATAAAGATTTAATACTATCAAAATTCTAAATAATTATCGTTAAATCATTATTTTTTATATTAGTTTTTCTCAAATAAAGATATAAGCTATATATTTGTAAAGAGCAAAGCGTTTTTGCAATCTTTATTTAGGTGTGGAGAGATTTGAGCAATAAATTTGTAAAGAGCAGCAAACCTTATCCGGATTATATCGATGCCATGCATTATCATCAACAACAATAGCCTCTTCCAGTGAAGCAACATTGTCACTTTGAAGCAAGGACTTGGATTGAGTTATAGGGGGTGATCGACTGTATAGACAATCTTTAGGAGTTTTCCCGAAGGTACTGACACATCTGATTGTTTTGATGCTTGACGTACATTTTTAGATTGAGGAAAACTTTCATGTATCGAGCGAGACAATTTGCGACAATGAAGTTTTTGCCCTATCTGAGATTTGTGTGTCCTGTATTTTTTACTAAGTTTCAGGTTCTGTGCTGTTAACTTCTTAATGGTCTCTGCTAATTCATGTCTCACCGCAACGAACTCTGAATTCACCCACTCTTTTATATCATCAGGCTGAGCATCGTCAATCAATTCAAACTTACGCTTCTTGCCTTGCCTAGAAGTACTCGCCTTGGATTTAGATGGAGTTTCCTTGACATAAGGGGTTGGCGAATGTTTCCTTTTCCTAACAACTATATGCTTCTTGTGAACAACAACAGGCTACTTTTCTGTAACAGAAATCAGACCTAGCTCAGCATAGCCACCAGGCCATACCTTTTGAACATATGACCTTTGTTTATCTGATCAACCAAATAAACAACTTTCTTGTCTCTCACTTCATCATCCCACTCTCCCCAACCATCTTCATGGGGGTCAACAAAAAGCATCGGAGTAACTGACAACTATAAAAAAATGAACACCATGAGAACTCATCCACATAAAAAAAAGTTAAATATATGTTTGAAATGACTTACATCAGGAACACGGTCAACGAGATGTACTTCATTTAGCGAAAGGTTTTTTCTTGAATTGAATGCCATTCCATGAAGGTTCAAGGGGTCTGAAGAACCTGAAATCTTGTCCAGTAGGCCAGATATGTTCTGATATGCAAGAAGTTGCAAGGCCAATAAAAAACCATACATTGTTATAGTTTGTTGTTGCATCTGATTTGTGAAGATTTGGATGGGATCTTCGATTTTTGTAGCTGAGTGTGTCCTTCTTTTCTTTCCATCTGCCATACACGGTTTGTTTCTTCCAGTCTTCATGATATGTCTATAATTTGCATGATCTAGGCATTCGTTCTTCATCACTTTTACATTGTTTCACCCACATTTCATCTCATTAGTAATCGTTTTAGTGTGTTTTGCATACTTAGAACGATTTTGCATTAGAATGCATGTGCATTGCATATGGGGATTGTTTTCAGGTGCTTTGGATGCTTTTGGTGCTCAAACAGAGGAGAAACAGAGCAGAAAGTCAGGAAGCTCAATCGCACCTTCACCAGACCACTCGATCACAACCCAGAGCCATTTCAGAAGAAGCACTCGATCTCAAGATCGAGCAGAAACTGTCATGAAGGACATACCACTCGATCACAACCCCGGAGAAGCCAGCAGCTCGGTTTCACTCGATCGCCACTCTATCGCAGAGCCAGAGATATCACCACTCTATCGCACAGCCGGAGATATCATCACCAAACCACTTTATCGCAGAGCCACAAATATCATCACCAAACCACTCTATCGCAGAGCCGTAGATATCATCACTCGATCGCAAGGCGACCTATCTACTCATCCTGCACTCAACCAGACAACCTAAGCATACGAAAGAGAAGAGAAGAAGCAACCACTCGATCACCACCTGGCAACATTCACTCGATCGCAAGGTCGCTGGACCATTCCATTTTGTCTTCACTTCAAACCACTCGATCGTAAGGCGGAGTCCCTGAAGCCCAATTTGATCTGCCAGTATACTCGATCGCAAGGTCCTGATGTGAAGACCACTATCTAGTTTCCTTATTTGTTTTGTTTCGTTTTTATAAATAGCCTCTAAGGGTTTGCCCTAAAGGATCACTCTTTTTTTTCTAAGCTTGTTTTTACCTTAAACTTTAGCAGCCGCAGTACGCTCTGGCGACTTTGTATTTCCGTTTCGAAGTTATTCAGATTTCGTTTACGTTTTCATTTCGTTTATCCTTTAATCTTTCTGTCATGATGTTTTCATTCGTTTATCTGTTATTGCCTTTGATGTTGTCTGAGTAGTGACTAGTGTTTCTGAGGATGGGATAGAGTAGTCGTGGTTGCCTTAGTCTTTTTAGATGGTTGAGTTTAGATTGTTTGAATCCCTTCTGGATTAGTTGCGCTTATTGCTTGTTCCTTTCTGATCAACTGGAATATGAGTCCAGACATTCCCGCACCCAAAAGGTGTTTGATGGAATGTCTGATCCACTAATTCCAGAGATACTCGTCTTTATCCCAAGGTATTGGCCGTTTAGAGCGGGTATTGGCTTTAACAAGTTGATTCGTTAGTACCTGCTTTGTTAGATGTCGCTACTGGTGATTAGGTCTGAGTCTAGCTCTACTTGAGGATTTCTATCACGATAGTGAATTGATTTGCTTTTGAACTTGTTGTCTAGGGATAGCTTCTTTGAAGTTTTGTCAACCGTCTAAATAGATTAAGGAGACCACGCTACTCGATTACCCCATCCTTAGGAATCTCTTATCCATTTGATTACCTGTTATCTTGCCTGCTTAGTTATTCTCTTGCTTGCTATTGCCATTTCGCATTTTAGTTTCTTTCTATTTGCATTAGGATTATTAGAAAACAACAACTCTCTGCTTGGCTTGACTTAGTGAAATCTGATCATATCTCATCTGTTTGTATCACACTAGATTGGATTGACACCTATAGTACTACAACTTTGAAATATACATATTACCTACGGATTTGAGTACGGTGAAGTTTCTTGACTTTGAAATCACGTGTTCTGGGTATGGCACGGTGAAAAGTTGCTTCGGACATCTTCCAATCTACCCTGGGAACTGTTGTTTTTCTCTTGGTCATTGTCTCCGGAATGGACACCTTACTTATGGAAATTTGATCCAAAGTAGTTCCTGACATTTAAACTTCAATCGGTTAGTAATAAGTATTTGACATACCTCTATGTCATATCTTCCAATCCACTCCAATTCATTACTTGTTTTTCTCGACCATTCTCTTCGGATTAGCTAATTTCCGGATGAATTTCTCTTCTCAAGTCAATTATACAAAGTTGGGATCAATGGTACGGTGACGGCTCTTTTGGTGTTGCAATCGTCATATCTTCCAATCTAGTCCGATCTCGAGCACTTTTTTCTCGACCATATGCTCTGGAATAAGCATATTGTCTATAAATTTCGAATCTTGGGAGATTCTGATCATGTCGACTTTCGTCGTTTGGTACGGCTCGTATGGGCTGGATAGTGATATCTCGCAAATGGCTTGTTCTTTCAAGATTCTGTCTCGATCATTACTCATGAAATATCCAATTTATCGGTAAATATTAAATCCTAGATCATTTGGTCGGACAGAATTGAAGAACGGACGTGGAGGTGCAATGCGGTACGGTTGTGGGACGGTGCGAGACGGTTGGGTCATTCCGCGGGACGGTCCACGGGTTTGATGGGTCAGTCCGCGGGACATCCGGTACGGTACCGCGGGTCGATGGACGGTGTTGTACGGTCGGTACGGTCGGGCTCGGAATCAGGGACGGCACTGGTGACAAGGGGACGTGACCGTTCTGTGGGCTCATGGTCACACCGGTCACATGGGGTCATGGTCGGTCCGGCGTGTGGTGGTGGCACCGGTCACGAGGGGTCGTGACCGGTCTGGGTTGACGGACCTCCTTCTTTTTCTGATTTTCTGATTTTCTTCTTTTCTATTTTGTTTTTATGGTTTTTATGAAAGATCTGAAATTGCAAATACGAAAAACACTAAAAGTAAAGTAAAATAAAACTAATATGAAATTGAAAAACTTATGAGTGGGTTGCCTCCCACTAAGCGCGCTTGTTTAACGTCGTTGGCTCGACGTTTGGGAACCCGGTTTAGGCTTGGTGGTATGAAGCTTCGGGAATCGCCTTTCCTTTAGCATCCTCGATGTCTTGGTAGTCATCGTTGGCTCGACATATGTAATCTCACGATGTATCATTCGGATGTTTTATAAATCAAATGAGATGAAAAAAAAAAAATTGTATTAGACTCATTTCAAATGTCGGTACTTATAATAAACCGGTTTGAGGCATAAACCGATTGGAAAACCATTATCCACTGGAAAATAATCTCCCTCCAAATATTTCTGACATTATCTGTCGTCTTCTTCCCCAAATGTTCACCACATAAACCCTAGCGATCAATTTCTCCAGAAATCAACCAACAATCGTTCATGGCATCTTCTTCTACCTTTCTGGAATTAACTCCATTTCAATGGAATCAACCTCTTCCATACATGAAACGACCCCATCATCGTAGTGTTCTTCTCTACGCCAAACCTCAACAGAGATCAAATTCGATTCGTCTCCAAATCTCCGTCAAATATAAACAATCGACGAATTCAGATTCAGATTTGCGATCCAATTCGAATCCATTTGAACAAATCGCGATTCAGGTCAAGAAAGCGTTAGATTCGTTGAAGAAACCTGCTATAGCTGCTGTTTTGCTTGGTTTGCTTCTGTTCTATGATCCTAATTCGGCTTTAGCTGCGTCTGGTGGTAGAATTGGTGGTAATTCCTTCTCGTCGAGGTCTCGAAGCTCTTCTTCTTCTTCTCAATCGTATTCTGTGCCGAGAACATCGAGTCCGAGCTTTTCGTACTCTGCTAGGACCGCTCCGTACTATGGACCGTCACCATTCGGTGGGGGTTTAATGGGTCCGGCGGTTGGTTTTGGGTTTGGTGGATTTTCGAGCTTTTCTTTGATTCTGGTTGGTTTCGCTGCGTTTGTTTTGGTCTCTGGATTCCTCTCAGATCGGTCACAGGACGATAGCATTTTAACCGATACTCAGAAAACTAGCGTCATTAAGCTACAGGTGAAGCTACGGTTTCTCCATAGCTTAGCTTTGTTATATTCTAGGAATGCTATTTGTTCATTAGTATAATTTACATATGGAAAGAACATGAGATTGAGAATTTGCTTATGTCTTAGGTGGGGTTGCTGGGTTTGGGGAGGACTCTACAGCAAGATTTTAATCGTCTTGCTGAAAGTGCGGATACATCCACACCGGAGGGTCTGAGCTATGTGTTAACCGGTAGCCTATTCTTCGATGGATCTTATTCATGATATATGAACAATGTTCAAGACTTTTTCATTTGTTTTTAGAAAGAAGATGTGTATTTTTATTGCTGCTTTGAGTGAATTACCTGTGGCACTATTTTGTTTTGTGTGGTTCTGCCGAATGTGTTCTTAAACTCTAATAATATGAAAACCTGTGAGATAGGGCCATCTATTAGAAGTAGCTCATTTTAAAAGCTATTTAAATGGCATTGGGTAACCATTTGGGATTAATTAAATTTTGGTGTTGCTAGATTTGATTGAAAAATGTTAATCTGAATTGCTTTACTGATTATCTTCTTATCTTGAGTCAACATGCTTACTCTATGTAAAAGCTTAAGGTAGCCAGTTCCATGATAGATGCTAAAATAAAAGTTACAGCTGTTGATGAAAAATGGTGACTTGTATAAAAGACTTATTATCTTTGCTTGCATACCAACTCATTTATTTTGGCTTTCAATATTATGTACTCCGTTCGTAATGTTCCGGGATTTAAATTTCCTTTCTAACCTGCTTGCTTTTGCTTCAATAATGCTTCTTCTTTTCCTGTGATATGCGTGGTTTTAATGTTTTTCCTGCCACTCATTTTTCTGTGTCTTACAGAGGCAACATTGGCTTTGCTGAGGCACCCGGACTATTGCATCTCTTGTTATTCATCAGTATGTCTACTGGTTCTGAAGTGATTTTTTTGCATGCTTTGTATTATATTCACCATTTTAGCCTGGTTCATTACCTGAGCTAGTAATTCTAGGATCATTGAGCGATCATGGATGCAGAACCTAACCACTCTGTTTGTATCATTTTCTTTCAGGTGGATGTGAAGCCGAGTATAGAAAAAGGAGAGAAGCGATTTAACCAACTCTCCATTGAAGAACGAGGAAAATTTGATGAGGAAACACTTGTTAACGTGAATAGCATAAAGAGACAAAGCTCAAAGATTAAGAAAGCTAGCGGTTTCAGCAATGAATATATTGTGGTAAACTTATTAAAACTCGGAGTTGAACGTTTAGTGGGTAGGGAAACACAGTTAACCTAGGTCTAGAAGGTTGTGCCCGCCAAAGAAATTTCATGAGGTTTTAAAAATGATGTTAAAAGCAGTGAAGGATTTGCAAAAAGGTTGCCCGGAAGTTAAAGGCTGTGTCAAATTAATTAAAGAAATATGTATTTGTTTTGCTTTGGTTTTGGTAATTGTTTAACAGGAAAGTGTTGTAACATGTTCAGGTAACCATCTTGGTGGCTGCAGAGGGTATACATAAACTGCCGCCAATAAACGGAACTACAGATCTGAAGGAAGCCTTACTGAGACTCGGGTCAATACCAAGAAACAAAATAATGGTAAGAGACTCTGTACCAGTAAGTTACATATTCATGGGAAAGGTTTAGTCTAGTAAAGGGTACCCTCTAGTAAATGAAAGATGTAAAACCAAAAATGTTGCAGGCTGTAGAAGTACTATGGACACCGCAGAACGAGGCAGACGCATTGTCAGAAAGGGAACTACTTGAAGATTACCCACTTTTGAGGCCATTGTAAATCATTGTCATAATACAAAATAGAACCAATCTCTTGTTAGACGGTACAGTTTCTTACTCTGTAAACACACCATAACTGTCCTTATACGGTTATACTTATACCATAAACCTCTAGAGAAACCGGAAATGAAGGCAATTAAGAATCTAAAAGGGACAGAGTTCAAATTTGACACCATTAATGATGACATTTAATCTCTCTGCTTTTGTGTATTGTAAAACTTTGACCAACATAAATATCAAAATATTTTGTAAGCTAGTAGTTAAAGAGTTCATAATTATACCCAACCTATAACAAAATCATTTTAACTAATTTATACAAAATCTTCTAAGAAAATAGATGGATATGCAAACAAATCTGTAAATGTGAAGACATGTCATAATTATCAGAAGATTAACATTCAAATCATGACATATTCAAGCTTAAAAATAAAAGCAACAACAAAAAACAAAAACAAAACCAAAAAAAAAGAACTCATATTTAAAAAAGGTAGCTTATATTCTCTGTGGCAAAACATGCACGCAACATATTACTACGTTATCGAATCTTATACCACCATTTAACCAAACAATAACGAAAAACAAAATTTTCAAAGAGACTTTTTTCCAAATTCAGATCTCAAAACACAAATTCGATCAATCTTCATGAATTCTAAAATGATCGAAACTGTATTCACAAGCAAAACTCTCATCGGATTCATCTCCGACACCAAATCATTCGAATCCATAACCGACGACTATTTCCATATTCTAGATCTAGACAAAAACGGAATGTTGTCTCTGTCAGAGCTCCGTCAAGGTCTCAACCATGTTGTGGCTGTGGAATCTGAAGTCGCTCCTGAAGAAGAGACCGATAACGTGTACAATGCGATTTTCGAGAGATTTGGTGAAGATTTGGTTCCAGAGAAATTTAGGGATTTGATTGCAGAGATTTTGACGGCAATGGCTAGAGGAATCGGAAACTCTCCGGTGATTATGGTTGTGCATAATGATGGTTTGATTATGAAAGCTGTTCTTCATGAATCTGAACAAGGCAAGTGATGATAATTTTTAAGCTTTTAGGGATTTTATTTTTTCTTTTGGGAAAATCTGATTTATAATTTGGTTAACGTTATATTTGATTTTGAAATTCTAAGTAATGTTGTTGATTGAAAAAAGATTACATTGTAATTTCTTCTAAATTTTTTTTTTTACCTGGGATTAATTAACTTGGAGATCGTTTTAATTTTGGTCATGTATTCCGTTATACCTTGTGTAGCTGACTATTTTTTTCCCTTTAATATTTCAATTATCATAATTTGTCATAGGTTTATAAAATTGTAAACCATTTTATTTTTCGTTTTCATGTTTTGTCACAAAATACTATAGATGTGATCACACATTTTGGAATTTCCAAATCTCTCAGAATTTTCAAATTTTTCAAATTTTATTGAGCATAAAACCAGAATTTCAAAATATTAATCAAATGTCTACGAAAATGATGAAATGAGTAACACCAATAAACAGTAGAAGCCTAGAACTAAGAACATCTCAAAGTTTGGCCTTAAAACTGCAATCACTAGCTTTGATGTTGATATTATTGTTTGTTGATAAACTATCAACAACAAGTTTACAATTCCCCAATATCCGAATCTTCTTCATCTTCAATTTCCCGAGTTTTACGGCAACAGGTGCATCGACTTTGAGATCTAACGGCACACGTCCGGTCTGTTGCTGCTGCTGCAATGCCGCCAAGACAGTGTTCCCGTATTGCGCTCTTCCCGTTAAAGCGACATTTAGTTTAGTCACATTACGATGCCCTTGATAAAACTTCGGTATAGGGCCCTCGCATAGCTTTGTCTTGTCGTACCATACACCTATATGGCCTCCTTTCTCGTAATAAATCCCAATCTTTTTGTTTGGATTACGAGCTGTGATCTCGACTCTGAACTCCGCGGAAAGAGAGAGGTCTAGATTGATTCCAAGGTTGGTAACTCGTAAACTATTGACCTCGTATCGCGGGAGTTTAGGGTGGAATACAAAGTATACAACCGCAACCGCAATCCCTAACGCGATCAATGCAATAACTAGAAGGCTTAACACCCAACAAAAGATTTTGCAGCACATATTTCGATTCTTACTAGGCATAACAGGAGGCGGAATCGGCCGTTGAACCGGAAGCAAGTCTGTCTTTCCGGGAGCTGGTGTTGTTGTCTTCGTCTTGTTGGCTTCCATTTGAAGAACCGGGTGAACTTTTTGTTGTTCTCCCATTGATTTACAACTTTGTGTTTAGTAATACTAATCCACCAACATGTATTATATATAAATACCATTTTATATTCAAATTTGTTGTGTTGTGAAGTTGTTTCTATGCATGACTTTTACCAACATCTTACCTTCCTCACCTATAACGTTGAATTAATAAGAGACATATTAAAGAGACTAGAGGTTGTTCAACAGTTACAGTAATTTTTTAGTATTTAATTAGATAAAAACAAAAGCAAGAAAGTATTCGGTATGCTATATTGGTTTAGTTAGGATGACGACTTTGGCAACATCCGAATGTTTTTTTTTTTTTTCATCGTCACATAACAGAACAAGAGACCAGAGTTTGGTTCAAAACAGAAAACGATAAAAAAGTAAAAACACCATTGATATCATATGACGAAGATACGAAGAGGAAAAGGGACTATTATTGTAGCTCAATGGTTGAGGATTTCTTGTGAGTCCGATAGGATAACAGTTTAATTCTCCAATGACGTAGTTTTTTGGTGGTTTACACGATCTGGAGAGAAAGGAATGGAAGAAAACATGATGAAAACCCACAAACGGCGGAACAGATCACGGGGTGGATTGATAAGCAAATAAGGAATCAGATTTCGGCAATTCGTCTACTAGGAGACAGGAGATACGACGAAGCCTACCAAGCTTGGATCAACTCCCGAACTTAAGAAGACTGTTTTAGCAACTCAGTTCTAAATTATATCTTTGATTTATTTTCAGCGAAATGTCGCACTAGTTGTACAAACGAATATTTTTTCTTTTGAATATAATTTAACATTAGATTCAAAAAAAAGAAGAGGAAAAGGATAACCAATCTGAAATTCCATAAGTAGAGCAATGATACCACATAACCAAAATCTGATACAGTAAATTTCGAAATCTTGGCCAGTTTCGTGGATGTTATGCGCAAAAGCTTTAGTGCATGTCATGAACAAGGCGGAAGGGAAAAAACGAATCACTGGGATGAAAATCACTCGTGTACATAAGGTTTACACCCAATGTTATTCAACAATGGCTTCTTTTTTTTTTTTTTTTTAGTGGCGGACTCGGAAATGTTTTAAGCCTAAGAACATCTCCAATGTACATCTATAAATTTTCCTCTATTTTAGAGGAGATTTTGCTCCAATGTATGTCTCTAAAATAGAGTTTCCTCTAAAATAGAGGAGAGAGACATTGGATTACTCTATATAATGTCTCTATCTTCTATTTTAGAGGAAACTCTATTTTAGAGGCATACATTGGAGCAAAATCTTCTCTAAAATAGAGGAAATTATAGAGATGTGCATTAGAGATGGTCTAAGACATTAGCATTGAGCATTAGGATACCTGTGTTCGGGTTCAGATCGGTTTTGTTTGGTTAAGAGATTTTAGGATCCATTCAAATAATTTAAATTTTGACTCGGGTTTGGTTCGATTCTCTCTCGGTCTATATTAGTTTGGATATTTGAAAGGAAAACTAAATTAAATAGAAGCGAAATTTTTAGTTCGGATCGAATATTTTTACCAAAAATACGCTACTAACACAAAAATATGTATTTTTTGTTTTGTTTAACTAAATTATCCTAGTTACTCCATATTTTGGTGATATATATATATATATATACTAGATATGGACCCGTGCGTTGCACGGGTTGCCGGTCAAAATTATTATTCTTAACTTTTAATTTTATTTTTATAAACATAACTAAAATTCTATAAATATATACTTTAGATAATGCAAAATATATAATTTTAGATAATGCAGCATTTTAATTATTTTTAAATATAAATTTACAATGTATATAGCACAGTATAAAACACTATTTGTAGTTATATTATACTAATTATTAAATCATCTAATATAAATATTGACCTATTAATAAAATTATATAATTTTTTGCTTATTATAAATTATGAAGTCATAAATATTTATAGGTTGTATTATTGAATTTTAATAAATTATTTACATCCATCGGAAGAGTGTATTACACCTTATAATTTCAATGTGGGCAAGATGGAAAAAAACTGTGACAATAAGAAAAGATGAAATTATATAGTTACGTGGCATTGTCAATTTTTGGCTCATATTATCCATTTCTTCGTTTTCTCTTTATTCCTTCCGCTCGTCGGCGAGAAATTCTCAAATCTCTATATTTCTTTTATTAGATTTTTTTTTATTTTTGTTTAAACTCCTCTTTCTTTCTCAATCTCTCCCTATTTTTCCCCATATATCCATTTCTCCCCTTCTTCGGACATCACCACCGAGTCTTACTACTCTGACCCACCACCACAAATGAATCTCACTACTATCACAATCACCACCACCATCAATACCGAATCTCGCTAAATTTGATCCACCACCTTCATCAACATTTATCGCCACCACCACTACCAAGCTTGAACCACCGCCATCAACACCAACACACTGTTATCGCTTCTTCTCCCCTTTCCCCAACTTCTCTTGTTACTCCACTTTTTTTATATTTTCCGACATCAGGCCAAGCCTCTACGACAACAACTCTAATCTATGTCCATCGCCGTTCATAATTCTTAATTTGCCTCTATTACCATATATTCTTTGGGTCTGAATATCACATGCTATTTTTAAAAAACCATCATGATTCACAGTGTTTGTTTTTATAAATTGACATGATATTTATACAACAAATGATAAATGCATGTAATTTTTACATGATCATATTATTTTTATAAATCACCTAATCACCACCTCCGTAATCATCAACCATCACCATCATCACCTTCATAACAATCATATGCTACTCCTATTTCTTTCAGTATGACATGCTATTTTATTAAATGACATTGTTAGATGCCTCTATTCCATCGCCAAAATTCTAATATTTATTTTTTTCCCCAGATTTTTCGTGTTATTAGTATTTATTTCATGTTTTTTTTTCTCTAAATTAGAATACGTATTTGTATGTTTGTTTTTTATTTGATAGCCATTTTGAATTTTCACATATCTGAAAAACATTAGTTTCCAGAACTTTTTTGAACTCATGGCTATTTCTTTAATTATTTTTGAGTCAAATGTTAGTTACTTATATTATCCTAAAAATACTTTATAACCAAAAAAAAAGTTTTACCAATAGAAAGAAGTTAAAACAACGATGGTGTGTAAAAAAATTAGTTTGCTTGGTGAAAAAATATGAGATAGCTTATTGTTTATATAAAGGTGATTATTTACAATCTTTTTCTTATAGGAATAATAACTTCTTGTATAATTTACTTAATCCTTTTTCTATTTTATTTTTTTTTCTTGTACAATTATTAACTTATAAATAAAATATTTAGCATAATTTTATAATTTAGTTTTTTTTTGGGGTAAATATACATATAATTTCTTTATATATACATATAGTTTTCTTACTATGATCTAACTGTTTAAATTTATAATTTCGTTATAATTATGTTTTAACAATTTTTAAGTTGTTAAAAACAAAAATTTTGGTTGCTTGATGGCAAAATCTTTTATTGAAACATATTTACAATTTCCTTATAATCAGCTTTTTACATTTTAAAACTGTTTACATTTATAATTTTCTTATAATAATTTTTTTACTTTTTTTCGTAATAAGAAAAATTTATTTGACACATGGCAAAATCTGAGATCGAAATATTTCATACGTGTCACGATCTCGTGAGTTATTAACTTTGAAAACCATACTTTATATAATAAGATATATATATATATATATATATTTTTTTTTTCTTATATTTGGATTAAGACACTTTTTCCTTTTTTATTACATTAAATTATATGAAAAGGCCCGTTTAAACAACCTGGGCCGAAGCAAAACGTTATTTACACGTATTAGGGTACCGATCGAATTCGTCATTGACACATTAAAAGGCAGCAGCAGATTGAAAAACATGGCACACATCTGTGGAGAAAGCTGAAAACTTGAAGTATGACGACAGCAACCGATCTATTAGATGATTTGGTAAGAGAGATATTTTCTAGGGTTCCATTGACATCTCTAAGTGCAGTGCGGTCTACTTGTAAAAAGTGGATCGCTATATCGAAAGATATCATCGTTGGTACAAAAGTAGCAGCCAAGAATCAGTTCCTTGAGTTCATGATTATAGATTCTAGGGTTTGTTCCTTGAGATTAGATCTTCAAGGAATCCGTAGCGAAGAAGATTTGATTGATCTATCTATGAAGCAAATAAGTATACCTAATACTGATGATCAAGTCGAGATATCTCAAGTCTATCACTGCGATGGCTTATTGTTATGCATCGTCAAAGACAGCTCGAGTCTTATGGTATGGAATCCGTATTTAGGGCAAACGAAATGGATTCAAGTGAGAAACAAATTCCATGAATATGACAAATTTGCTCTCGGATACGACAACAACCGTAACTACAAAATCTTAACGTTTCTTTATAATGACGATCGAAACAAAGGCGGTCCAAGAAAAGACATTGATGTCTACGATTTTAGTTATGATTCATGGAGGGTTCTTGATGTTAATTATCCTTATTTGGATAAACTGTTGTTTCACAGTGGCGTGTCTTTGAAGGGAAATACTTACTTTTTCGGTCGAGAGGTAACATACACTGAATATTATTTACTCTGTTTTGATTTCACAATAGAAAGATTTGGACCGCGTTTGCCTCTGCCGTTTAAACCTCCCTCTTATATTTTTAAATATTTGACTCTATCTTGGGTTAGAGATGAGAAGCTCGCTGTGTTATACAACCACTATGACAAATTGGAGACAATAGAGATTTGGATTTCGACTAAGATTGAACCCAATGCGGTATCGTGGAAAACTTTTTTGACAATTGATACGACACTAATCAATGGTTTACCGAATCATTTTCCAATTTACTTTTATGCTACGAGCTTCTTCATCGATGAGGAGAAGAAGGTCGCTGTGATTTTTGATTTTATAGACACATATAGAAGAACCGAGACAGGTCGCTACCATAGAGCTTGCATCGTTGGAGATGGTGGATACTTCAAATCTGTCAACATCGGACTAGTTTCGAATTCACAGCAGAAACCTTGCAAACTTGTGAGCTCTTCTTATGTTCCAAGTTTAGTGCAACTGCAAGATTAAAGAAGCGCCTCCTGTTGCTTGATTGTGTATGACTCATATTTGTAGTAAACTTATGTTTGCAGTGATGGCAAACTTATTTTGGTAGTGGTAAACTTATTTTTTTTTTTTACTATTTTTAACATCTTTCTTTATAAAGGCATATTATATATTTGTTTAAATGTTTTGCAGCACATTAACTTTGCAATTCATATCAATGCAGATGATCCGAAATATATGTTGCAAACAAAACAAAAAAGTGGCAGGGTATAATTTCTGACTAGACCAGGTTAGCTTCAAAAAGTTTGTATTCTTAGTATATAATCAAAGTTGAACTTATTGACACCTCTATTCAAAAGAGAAGGATTATTACAACTACACAGTGGTGGTGTAAACTTATTGAACCAATTTATCTTTTATTAGTCAGAACATGGCAATAGAAAGCTAAAACCAGAATTCTCTCGGATGAGAGGCGGTGGTTCTACATCTCCGATCTCTATCCGCTCCATCGATTTCGACAAATCATCAACCGAGAAAGGAATGCTGCCAACCAACAAATACAAAATCCATACTTTATTATACATATTTAACAAAAGGAAATCAAAATATTGGGTTGGATACATGAGTGAGAGTATTCACCTCGAATCGTCATCCAAGAGAAAAGAGTTGCTAACAGCATTGTTTGAATCTTCTGTCATTAGTACTCTCATATTTGCTATCACCTATCATATAAGATACACCGAAGATTGGTATCTTTCCTTCATCATCATATAAATCAAAACAGATTCCAAACTTACGTCTGGGGATACACTGTGAGTTCCGTACTTGTCGTCCCAATACATCGTACTTATTCGGTATAGTTGTTGAATGCTGAGCACCTGCAATATCAACTCATATTTCAAACTACTCCACACTTACTTACTTTCTAAAGATCAAACAATTCATTCACTTACCGGACACAGCTCATGACTTATCTCGTCCAAGGTTTTTTTCGGTTTTTGGTGAATGACCTGCATTATATTACAACAATAAATTACTGCAATTTGATAAACCCTGACAGAGACTGACTCTGAGGTTTACAAGCAAATCATGAAATGTACCAGAAACCCGATGGCCTGTCTGATATGCTTCAGCTCATCCCAAGAAGAACCCGCATATTCATCTGTTGCATTGTAACACCAGTGCTCCAATTCAGCTAATCCTGCTTTTACGTATTCCCCATTGCTAAATGAACAACACTCCCGTCTTAACAAAAGACTGTAAGGACGATATGGGAATGCGCTATTAGTTAATACAACAAGGCAATTTTTGAGACATCAAATAAGGATGAGCTAGTAATCAACAGTCGAACCTATTAAACAGTTGAACATTGATGAATGAGAAGATCTGCGTGAACACCTTCCGGACCAAGAATGGAGGAACCTAAGAAAAACAGTCAATGAAATGATTTGAAGTCTTGGTATCTCTCAAAAATTTTTTTTTTTTTTTTTTTTTATAACATTTCTAGATTAGGGACTCACGTGGTTCGATTTCAGATTGTTGAGGAAGTTCGTAAGGCTCTTGACAATTCCTTGCCAATGGGCGATCAATGCTTGCTGTGCTGCGGTGTTGCCAACAGAACGAGATGCCCCTTTCACTAAACTTGCTCTTGATGTTCTTGGTGCCTATTTTTATATGTCCAACAAAAAAAGATTTAACTCAGTGAACGCCATTGCTTGTTCATGTAGACGATGTATGCCAGTGTGTTGCCATATATACCTGAATGCACAATCCAAGGAGTGGAGAAATCTCTTTCTTCAAGTTATCACGAATCATTCCGTATATTTTCTCAACATAAGCTGTTAGCTGTTGCTTGAAGAGTAGAGCTGGGTATTTCGCCTCAACTTGCCTTAAGGTATCCACTCCACCATTTATCATGGCAAGATTCACACCTTGAGGTGTGCCACGAAAGCTCTAGAGAAAGATTGACATTGACAAGTTAAAACTTGTGATGAATCTGATATATATATTAGTAGGTTACACACAAACCTGAGTCATCCTCCCAAAGAGAGTGGCAGAAGATGAGCGACGGCGCTGTGGAGCCATTCCTGCTGCTCCACTAGCTTTAAGCGTGCGTTGGAGGAGTAAAAGCAATGTTGAGGCATTGGATAACCAGTATGCTAGTATATTGTTGTTATCTTGCGTCTGAATAAGAAACAAATGCAACAATGACTAATAAGTCAACTGAATCCAAAATCCATAACTTTCATTTTTGTATCCTTCCATAGTATAGTAGCTCAAACGAACCTCAATTGCTTGTCCTATTGTCTGAATGATCCTATCAAAGACACTAGTTCTTTCAACTTCAAATGACCGCCATTGCAATAAGCATTTGTATATGATACATGCTGTAACAGGTCGTTTCCCTTGGAAACCCAAGTGTTGAACAATGCAACGAATAAGCAGCTCTTGGTTTTCTTGCTGCTTCTCGTTTAGTGATTTCTGTGGCTTATCGTCCACTTCAGAGAGATCCCTACGGTTAATTGAATGGCTATGCAGATCCTGATTCAAATTAAATAAAACCCAAATAGAAGAATGACACGATTAAAAGAATCCAACAGAAACATTCAAGACGATATTTACCAGGCATATCGAGGTACTTACCAAACTTGGCCTTGCATCAACTGATAGATGACCACTCTCTGAACCTCTCTGTTTTGGTTTTATGAACAGATGGGAAGTCATTAACTTCAGATAGAAAAAAAAACAAATGGAGGCCAACAGTTTTCTTAGTATATATATCCGTACCTGTAAAATCGACCTGGACCGGCCAGAGAGAAACTTATTTGGTGCAATGGACACAGCTTGTTGTCGTAACACTTTATTCTCTGATTCTAAATTGTTACATTTTTCCTCCAACCTGATCATTATGATTACAACTTTTAGATCAACAGTGTCATGAGTTTACATTAATATATGTGGCCAGATCTATACCTTCATTTACTTCCTACTATTAAGAAAGTAATGATTTGATATCGTCTTACCTTGTCACAGACTCTTGGAGCTGCTGAGCTTTTTTCTCTGTTTCTTCCAACTTTTTCTTTCTGTCCTCGTTAGACTCTTGAGCTTCATCAAATTTCCTTGCTGCATCATCGGCCCTTTGTTTCTCGTGTTCAAGATTAGCCTGTTGAAACACAAATGATTACTAATGCTCCATACATTCTTTTGTAACAATACACTAACCGAGTCGAGTTCAGGCATGTTAATAACCATCTAAATACCCTAGCGAAAGGATAAACCATCTGATTGTCGTTGAATGCGAAATTAAAAGAATTCAGTTATTAACTAGCTTCAAGATTTGGCCCTGAGGGATTTAAGTTGGGACAAGGAGGGGGTACCTTAAGACCCTCCACTTCTTCTGTCAATGCTTCAATCTTTTGGGTATCTTCAACCAAGACTTGCGTTTCTGTCACGACAGGAGGCGCTTCTTCAATGGCCTTCTTAGCAGCTTCACGTTCCTTAACAAGAAGCACATTTGTTTCATCTACTTTCTTCCGCATTTCCTCTAATGAACTCTGCAGTTTCTTTATCTCCTGATTCTTTTCTTCTTCCAGGTCAACCTGACAATTTCCATTATATGTTCGCTTTAAAATCATCCTATCGAAAACAAATATATTTATCAATAAAATCAATTTTCTGTATCAATTACCCTTGAGCGTTTCTCCAACTGTGCACGGTATGTGAGTTCTTCGACTTTCTTTTCAAGCATATCCTTTGCCTCTTTCAGTGCGCCTGTTTCCCTCGAAGCCTGAAGATAACAAAAAGTGTTGATGAGTATGTTTAGGATAGTTAACCAGAAGATCACATACATGACAAGCACCTTATCTATAGCCAAAACATGGAAGAAAAATTAGGAACTCTCTATTTCATCTTCAAAGTCCCTAAAAGTGGCAATTACATGGTGAATGTACAAAGTGCACCTACGTACCATTTTGAGCTGTCGAAGTTCTCTCCTTGCAAGTTTGCCTCTCCATCGTGTCTGAGACAGGATCACTCCTTTCTTAAGCTTCTTGTAGTACATGGTTGCTCTGTGACACCGCAACTGAGCCTGCAGATTATAACATGAATTAATGCGTTAGTAAGCAAAACTGCCAAAACAAAGCTAGCTCGACAATTAGATAAGCTGACCAATGTATATTTCCCACAGAAATACAAACCTGAATAGTTGTAGCAGCCTTTGTTTGCTTCCTGAATCTGAATTGTTTATGAGCAGCCATTGCTCTTAAACCTGTTTGTACAACAAGCGCCGCTACATGGAGGTTTTTGTATGATTTTCTAGAATGTAATCTCCGAGCATTCTTCTGAATCTTCACAGCAGCAGCTTGTCTTCTCAAGTTCTCGTAAAGTTTGGATGAAAGTCTTCCTATAATTTTCACAAAGAAGAGAAACTTATTAATCATCTTATGTCTAGACTATTCATTCATGAACTATGAGAAATTTTTATGTTTCTAAATTCTAGCCAGGGGATACTACGCAAGATAGGGATTAAGAGAGTATGAGATGAATCAGATGGTTCACCTCTGCATAAAGCTTGGAGAGATATGGTGGCTTTTCTTAGTAAAATGAACCGTTTTTGGGCCTGATGAGTCCGTATTCGTCTCTGAATTTTTTTGGCAGCAGCACTAAGAACCAGAGTTCTTCTCGCGTCGAGTTCAGCCATCTGGCCCGCCCTTAAAAATACCTTAGTTTTACCAACCTGCATTACCCAACGTATTTTATACATTTCAGTTGCACTATTCGATCATTTTACCATATTCTATGGCATCATTAGTATTAGATAATGGTTGAACGAATACAAAGACACTTAGAATCAATACCTGGTATCCTTTGAGTCCAATATTGTCCAAGATCTTTTGCGATGCAGCCTTCTCCTCGTAGCTGTTCAGGAACAAGTCAGTACACACACTATTTAGTTCCAAGATAGTTGTTACAATTGGATCAACAAAGCGAAAGGTTTCACTTACTTCCCTTCTAGAGCTCGAGGATATAGAAGTCCAAAACGGTTAATGAACTCAAAGAAAGGTTTACGAGTGGGATACCCCGCACAACTGATTCTGATCGCTTCCAAAACACCCTAGACGAATATAAACCAACAATGTCTGTTCGATAAATGAAAATATGTAATACTATTGAAAATTTGTAATACTATTATTCATCTATACTTACACCACACCGGAGTTGCTGCATGATGTTGACATTCTCAAATACGGCAGGCTTCAAAAGGTTATTGGGCTTCACACATCTGATGTAGTGAGGCTCGGTAGAGTTTAATGTTTCCATCAGTTGCTGGAGTTGCATCTGCATCAATCGGGATATCACATTTTATTTCTTACATTTGCTTGAACACAACCTTGCCATTTCTATACTCTAAGAGAATAAAGCCTATTTACCTTAAAGCGAGAGCCAATGGATGAAAACTTTGAAGATTTCGATGTTTCTTCCGGGAGCGGAGGAAAGAGGCCCACAACAAAAGGACATTTGGAAGCACCCAACAAATCTTGATGTTCAGGGATAACATAATCCTTGTTTTTGTCCAGAAATAGATCAGACTGATACTGGACCTGAAATGATATTCCACCAAAAAAAAAAACAAAAGTACTAATAAGAAACTTATAAGACAGAAAATTGTGTTGTACAATGTTAAATTTCCTTGAAGGAAAAAAGAACATACTTCTCCAGCATAATGGGCAACTGCAAAATCTGTTCGAGAGAGTTTTGGCTTGATGAACCTCTTGTGGGTCTTAAAAGTTTGATAAAGCTTGTTGGCAAATGTTTCATGGGTCGACTTCGGAAACATGCTGAAGAACCAAGAGACATTGTTTTAATATAATATAACATAGCTAAAGTTAAATACACAAGGAAATTTTATTGATGCTAATATTACCAAGCTTCATCAAGGAGTGCCACGATTCCACCAGGTTTCTGCAGATGGGAAAATTTCGAGAGGGAGAGATAGAGCGATAAAATATTTAGATTGCATTGTCATTTCAATAAGATCCTACAAAAATGTGATATTGAGCAATGACCTTTTCAATAAGATCAAGAACATCTTGATTGTCCACAAATTCAATGTAGCTCCAATCTATTGCTTCTTTTGTGTATTCCTCCTGTTCCATCTTGAAAACGTGCTGAAAACAGCAACAGAAACTTGTAAACCCCAAAAGCCTAATCTGTGAACCTCAGGGGAAATGGTTCACACTACAATCAAGAAATTACCTGATTGAAATGTTGCTGCAACTTCTCATTTGTGAAATTAATACAGAACTGTTCAAAACTGCAGAATTCGCTATTAGCAGAGGAAACACAAAAATCTAACGGAAGCTTAATTCTGAACTTTGGGGTAGTAGACATTCCTTACCTATTTGTTTTAAAGCTCTCGAAACCGTATATATCGAGGACTCCAATGAGTGATTTAGAATTTGCATCTTGGCCAATTGAGACGTTGATCTTTTCTACCAACCTGCAAGTAACTAGAGATATTCACTTAGAATCAAATCTGTAAATCACCAATACTTGTGTAGTGTTACAATATACCTATTAAATCAGCCACTTACCAATCGAATAATCTAGAATAGATAGTCTTAGCTAGACCATCTCTGCTGATTAAAGCACTCTGTGGATCTAGACTTCTCTTGATAACTTCCTCAGGTGTGACCATAACACGTTTACACAGTGCATCTTCAAGCGCCTTTACATCGCACCTAAAACGAGACGTCTAGTTAGTGCATGTATTGATAACAACAACCAAGTCTTCTCGGGGGAAAAAGGTTTACTTACATGAGAAGTTCTGCCACTGTGTTAAGATGAAATTTCGACTTGTCATCTTTGGGGACTGATGAATCCACTTCTTTTCCCTTGGTAAATTCAATGTTGCCAATGTGCAGAATTGCAGCAACCACTCTGAAAATTGCTTCCTGTTGATTTATACAGAGGGTGACAAATCAAAATTAATACAAAACTGCATCAGAAGATAACTTAGTTTCATACACAAGCTTACCTGTTCCTTTTCGCTCATCCCGACAATATCCATTGCTCTTCTTGTCGCAATATAATCATGAGCATCACTTATACCAACAAGTTCGAAGCATTTCGACTGGTTCAGATAATGAAACGTCTTCGGGTGACCCAACTTGTATTTTTCGATCTCCTGCTAGTTCTTTTATGTTATGCCCAGAGTTTTCAATGATATTCAGAAATAACAAAGAGTAGTTCCTGTGAGGATACCTCCTGTGGTGCAGCACATAGAAGATAAAAACAGTGGTAGTTGCGCTCGGGATCAGAAATCTGACAAACACGAGACCTCTCTAGTAGATATGTCCTTACTGCAGCTCCAGATATTCTTCCTTGCTTATCAAATTGGATTTCAACAAATTTACCAAACCGACTGTGAGAAAACAAATTAACTATCAGCTCAAATTCTAACAAAAACTTGTAAGACCACACAATGGATTATGCATAAGTTTTTTCACCTGGAATTGTTATTCCTGACAGTTTTGGCATTACCAAAGGCCTCAAGGACAGGATTTGACTGCAAGCAGAAGTTACATGCATATTATCACGGGGTGTGATAATGTAATCAAAATCACAGAAACATAAAAGGAGGATTTAAAAGACAATCCATATCGATTAGAACATCATACTTCAAGAACTTGTTGTTCAACTGTACGGCCTTCTGTGACAGCACGACCTCCAAGATAAGCAAGGTATCTCATAAGCATCTTCGTGGTTTCAGTTTTTCCTGCTCCACTCTCACCACTTACAAGAATAGAATTGCTTTTTCCCTCGTTGATCATTGCCCTGTACGTATATATCGCATCTCAGCTGATAACATATATCTCAAGTATATCATAAGGTTGAAAGCTGACTATTAAGAGAACCTGTATGCAACATCAGCAACTGCAAAAACATGAGGACTTAATTCTCCAAATGGTGCTCCCTTATACTGTTGCATCATATGGGCATCATAAATGTGCGGCAGTCGTTGAAAAGGATTAATAGCGATAAGGATATTTCCGGTGTATGTCTGTCACGACAATGTTGGAAGACTGTCAACAAAAGCATAGTCTTAAGGTCCAAAAAAGCAAAGAAAATTTTGGGTACTAACATAAATCTCATTAAGTTCATATCTGATCTTTAAGTTCTGAAGAACACCAGGCTCGTGCAAGTAAGATAGCTTTGTCATGTCATCAACTCCACCAGCAGGTGCTTCCATATCTTTTGGGTATATCTTTGACAACTTTGCGGTGATCTATCCATACAAATAATTTAGAAAAATCAGCTTCAGTGTACTTTATGCTTCAATTATACATACAAACACAAATATGTTTAAACTCGCCTTTTTTCCATTTGTGGCTTGAACCTCAACATCTTGTCCATTGATCTTTTCAACCAGACCATCAATCCAAGCCACATCGGAGTCTTCAATCCAAACATGAGAGCCTACAATGATGTTAACTGGAGTTCCCTGCAATTTCACAAACAAAAAACTAGCGTTTTGATAGACGATCCACAACATTTAGTAACTGAACCAGTACGTAGATACTTTTTGAAGGAGTACAAACTCATTGTGAATACGGATAACGAGTTAACGACTAAGTAATAAGCCTGACAAAACTAATCTCGTGCTATCCGAAAAATCTAAGTTTTCTGTAACACAAATCTAAGATCAGGGTCACTGAATTTCTCATCTCATTGTTCATTTGTTCTTCCACTCTTAGACTTCTAATCCCGATGTTGCATAAACGAAATTTTAAATAAATGTATCAATGACATACCATTTGGAAGCTTCAAATCCAATGCTCAGCTAAATGAAACCCTATCTATGGGTAGATTTCACAGAAAGTGACTTGTTACACAAGGAAGCCATAAAATTATGTCAATCCTTAAACACAAACACATCGAGAAACCCCAAAATCACAATTCAACAACACTCAAATCTCCCAAAATCGAAACGAAACAACTGCATGATTCCACAGAGACTCAAGATTTAGGGTAAAACAGAACGAAATTAAACGAAATCGGATCACCAAAAAACTGAAATTCGATCGAAAGAGGTGAAAGAAACGGAAAAAAACGGGAAGAGAGAATAGTGAATGAAAAATTCAGAGAGTGCCATAATCATCTTCTTCTTCTTCGCCGAGTTCGGTGTTTCTTCCCTACGAATTCGCGCCAATTTGTGGCCCTAAATCGAGTCTCTTCTCTCTCACACATGACCACACTCTCTCTCATCCTTCTCTTTCTCTACGTTTCAGTTTTTTACTTTTTTTTTTAATTTTGGTAACAAATCAGTCTCAATCTTTTAAAAGCTAAAAAAGATTTTAGCCTTTGGTTAGCTCACTAATTAAACTTTTCTAATTATTTACTTTGAAATTATCACTTATATACACTAAAAAATTTTCAATTAATAAAATTTTTCACTACCAAGTTGGATGGACTAGTGTAAAAAATGACACAATTCGATAATAATTTTTTTGAAAATCCTATGTAAACATAAGATCTCATCAATGTCCTAAATTAATAATTATATAAACTATAATATACTATATATGGACCTGTGCGTTGCACGGGTTGCTGGTCGAAATTGTCACTTATTTTTATAAAGTTTAACTAAAATTATATAAACAGATATGTTTTAATTTTAGAAAATGCAACATTTTCATTATATTTTAAATAGATTTCTTATGCATAACGCACAATATAAAACACAATTTGTAGTTATTTTATACTAATTATTAAATCATCTAATAGAAATGTTGGTCTATTTATCACCAACACCACCATTACCGCCTCTTCTCATCTTTTCCAACTGATCTTATTTCTCCTCCTTCTTTATTTTCTCTAGCATCGAGCCGAACCTCTTTCCGACAACAATTCTAGTCTATGTCCATCGCTGTTCATAATTTCTTAATTTGCCTCCATCGCCATATATTCTTTGGATCTAAATATAACATCCTATTTTTAGAAAACCATTGTAATTCAAAGTATTATATATATATATATAAATGACATGATATATTTCTAATAAATGATAAATAATTTTTACATGATTCATGTTGTTCTTAAAGTCAATCTATCACCATATCCGTAACCATACACCACCACCATCGTTACTTCCATTAACAATCACATGCTACTCCTATTTCTTTTAGTATGATATGCTATTTTATTTAATGACATTGTTTTTTCCTCTGATTCTAGGTGGATGTCTCTCTTTCGTCGTCAAAATTCTAGTATTGATTTTCTTTATTTTTAGATTTCCTCTTATTAGTGTTTATTTTTTGTTTTTTACATCCTAATTACATGTATGTTTTGTCTTTTGTTTGAAGGCTATTTCATCGCTGAAAAATATTAGTTTCTAAAGTTTTTTTTTGACTCAATGCTATTTCCTTAATTATTTTTTAGTCAAAGGTTAGTTACTAATATTATCTTAAAAATAACTTATGACCAAAAAAAGAGAGGAAAAACTTTACTAATAGAATGAAATTAAAGAAATGATGGTGTCTCTGAAGAAATTAGTTTGCTTGGTGAGAATGAGACAATCTATTTTTTCTGTAGAGGTGAGTATTTACAATCCTTTTTCTTATATCATTAATAAATTATATAATTTCCTTAAAAAAATTATCCTATTTTTAAATCTTGTTTTTGTACAGTTAGTAACTTATAAATAAAACGTTTAGCATTATTTTATAATTTCTATTTTTATGAACAATACACACATAATTTCTTTATATATACATATACTTTCCTTATAATAATCTTTTTATATTATGAAACTCTTTAAATTTATAAATTTGTTATAATTATCTTTTTACAATATTTAATTTGTTAAAACCAAATTTTTGTTTGCCATATGGCAAAATCTCTTATGAAAATATAGGTATAATTTCCTTATACTTTTTACATTTAAAACTATTTAAATTTATAATTATCTTTTTTCTTTTTAATTATTAAAAAGGAAATATTTATTTGACATATGGCAAAATCTAAGATCGATAGATTTGACACGTGTCACGATCACGTGAGTTATTAACTTTGAAAACCATAGTTTATATAATAAGATATATATATATATATATATATATGTATATCTAAGAAAATTTAATAAAATACAATTTTAGTGTTTTTTGTTTATTCTTAAATTTACATTCTTGTTGGAGCTATCTTAATCTTTCTTATTGCACTAAAACTTTTGGTGTTGTCTTTTCGAATTGCATTCAAAACTTGTGAAGGGATCTAAACGTGATAATTGTCTCTTTATGTGTAACTCGCTCAAAACGTACCTTAATAGCTAAAAAATGAAATTATAACAAAAACTTCTAAAGGTACCGCATAATCTAAAAATATAGATTATAACAAAAACAAATTCTAAAAATACATCATTATCTAAAAAATATGGATTATAAAGTTAGAGTGATTCTCTAGAATAGCACTAAAACAAGTTTTGTAAACAATTATAGTCCACACTACACAAATCTATCAATACAATAAAAACACTAGGGAACTCTCCAGCATCTGACACATCAGCAATTTGGTGTATTCTGGAGCTGACACATCATTAAAAAGACAAACCAATCAAAACATTTCAATTAATACACATCATCTCTCCATCTTGCCACATCAGGTTTTCACTAAAAAAAATACCTCATTAAAATTATAGCCAATCAAATTAAATTAAACAATATACACTACAATTTTTTTTATAATAACATATATATTTTTAATTTTGTTGAAAGAAAAACAAAACCAAATAAACATCTATTTGTATATTCTAGATTTGTTTTCACAGTCTCATTGTCTTATCTGTTTCGATTCCTCCAAATTAATTTGTAACTTTTATATATTTTAATTTTAACCAATTGTTGATTTCAAATATTAAAGAAAATCAAAACGAAAGTGAATCGATGAAAAAAAAATGTGTTACAATTTAAATTACTACAACAACACTCTCGGTCATTATCTTTTCGTTTTTACAAAGTGAAAGCACAAAACTTAGTAAGATCCAATTTCGTAAGACTTTTGATGTTCTTATTTTGATACTTCATTTATTTTATGATTAATCCAATTCCAAAAAATTAAAATCATATTTTTAAAAATAAATTAAGTATCAATATGTATCGTATATATCGTCATAAAATAAATAAAGTATCAAAATAAGAATTTTGTTTTTTCTATAGGTAAAATAAAATTACTGAAAAAATAAAATAAATAAAATAAAATACACACTTAAAAATATGATATTAAGAGTTTGAATACATTAGATGAAGGGGGATTAGCAAAAATACCCCTTTTCTCATGCCCCTTTTCAAAAATGCCCCTTTTAGATGTCCATTTTCAAAAATGCCCCTTTTTAAATCTGAAATTTTTATAAAGTTTTATTAGGTTTATAAGGTACTTATGGATTGTAACTACTACTTGAAAACTCGATCCAAGTATTTATAAGGTTTTATAAGGTGTTTTTAAAGGTTTTACAAGTTATTTTAAAGGATTTTTAAGGTTTTTCAAAGGTTTTACAAGATATTTTAAAGGTTTTTAAAGGTATTTAAAATGCATTTATAAGGTATTTATAAAGTATTTATAAGATTTTAGATACATAGAAATGTAGTTTGTGTATGTTTTAATAATATTACATACATATTTGGGTAAATCTTATATTTTTAAGAGCATTTTTTATAAGGTTTTAAAAAAGGGGTATTTTTGAAAAGTGGCATTGAAAAAGTGGCATTATTAACAATTTCCCTTAGATGAAATATTGAGTATACGCATGCATAATACATAAATTTTGATATGGAGAGATAATACAATATATTCATTTTGTAAAAGTAATATATAGCTAACTAAATCTACTAAAATATGATAAAAGGTAAAAACTCAAATTTTAGAAGTCTTTTAAATCTATATCAATCATATTTATATTAAAAAAATTAATATTAAAAATATTCCGAAGTATAGATAAAACACCAAATCTTAGAAATCTTTTAAATTGTTACAAATTATACTTATATTAAAACAAAATAATATTTTAAAAATACACATTTTCCAAAAAATTAAAATCATATTTTTAAAAATAAATTAAGTATCAATATGTATCGTATGATATATCGTCATAAAATAAATAAAGTATCAAAATAAGAATTTTGTTTTTTTCTATAGGTAAAATAAAATTACTGAAAAAATAAAATAAATAAAATAAAATACACACTTGAAAATATGACATTAAGAGTTTGAATACATTAGATAAAATATTGAGTATACGCATGCATAATACATAAATTTTGATATGGAGGGATAATACAATATATTCATTTTGTAAAAGTAATATATAGCATATATTTATTAATATTTTTATATATATAATAAAATAGCTAACTAAATCTACTAAAATATGATAAAAGGTAAAAACTCAAATTTTAGAAATCTTTTAAATCTATATCAATCATATTTATATTAAAACAAAATTAATATTAAAAATATTCCGAAGTATAGATAAAACACCAGATCTTAGAATTTTTTTAAATTGTTACAAATTATACTTATATTAAAACAAAATAATATTTAAAAAATACACATTATATTAATATTTTCTAAAAACAAAGGTTTAAAATTATAGCTTAAATTTAATATAAATTAATAAATCAATTACGCTTTAAAAAATAAAAAATATACATTTACATAAGCCTTACAATTTAACTTATAAAACACATTTAAATAAATCGTATATTATTATAAAACATCTGATAAAAACGGCTTACAGAAATCATATAAGGTTTTTAGAACGATGTATATGTGTTTTATAAGTAAAAAGCTTATTCTTATATAAAAATTTCATAAAAGCTATAAAAGCTTATAAAAATATTTGTAAAGGTTATAAAACCTTATAATATTTTATAAATATTTATAAGATGTTTATAAGTTTATATTATGAGGTGCTTATAAAAAGTATAAACATATTAAATATTATAACATCTTATAACATATACATCTTATAAAAATATTATAAAAGGCTTATTATATACATCATATAAAATATAAATATAATACAAATAAAATATAAATCAATGTTAGCCAAGAATAACACAAAACCAAATTAAATTAAAAAAATGTATTTGTACTTTGACATACATGGAACTATTATTCAAAACAGTTATAATTTACAAAAATAACAAAAGAGAAATAAATAACTTTTATAGCAACAAAAAAAGATATAAAATTGGGTGATTAAACTTGTATAAACTACAAAAAAAAAACTAAGAATTGAAATAGAGACTATAATTATAACTACAAAATCTAACCACATAAAAATCAAAATTAATCCTGAGAAGTAATTTTACCACAAACCATTATCCTCTGATCACAAATTGAGCACAAAAAGATAGTATTTAATAGGCTCCAAATTATCTTTTTGTTTTTCTCTTACTCTCACTCTTTTTCTTTTTTGCTCTTATAATAAAATAAGTCTTTTTTTTCTTAAAGTAAAATTAAACTATTGAAAACAATAAAAAAAAATAAAATACACAAACGAATATATGACATTAAGAGTTTGAATACATTAGGTGAAATATTGTGTAAACACGTGCATTATACATAAATATTGATATGTAGGGATAATACAATATATTAATTTTGTAAAAATAATATATAACATGTATTTATAAATGTATGTATATATATATATAATAAAATAGTAAACTGAATCTATTAAAATCCCAAAAAAAAGTAAAAAAACCAAATTTTAGAAGTCTTTTAAATCTATAATAATCATATTTATATTAAAACAAAATTAATTTTAAAAATATCACGCGGTAGATAACAGACCAAATACTAAAGCTCTTTTAAATTTGTATAAATTATACTTATATTAAAGAAAAAATAATATTCAAAAACTATCCCGCGGCGGAGCGCGGGTTTCCACCTAGTATATATAATGGGAGAGTCTTCTCTCCATCTAGGCTATCCACATCATCATCCACCTAAGCATCATTTAATTAAAAATTAAAAAATATAATCTATTTAAAATATTCATTCAATACATACTTATTATTATTTATTGTTATTTATGATTATAAAATATTTAAGTTAAATACAAATGAATATATATTAGAAGTACAAAACAAAGAAATATAAATTTATACATAATAATATAATTTTAATTTTAGCAAGAAAATGTTTATGATTAATCATATTTAAAATTTTATAAACATTTCAGTTTTAAAATTGATATATTAAAAATCAATATGATGGATATTTCTAAAATTGTATGAAAGTTGAAAGATCATATATTTATTAGCTTTCAAAAAACAAATATAGTAATGAATCATGACATATTTAAAAATCAATATATTGGGTATTTCTAAAAATTGTATAAAAGTTGAAAAGACATACATTTTTTAGTTTTCAAAAAATATATAGTGAATTAGTGATGAATCTTATGACATATTACTAATTAAAATAATAGTTGATTAGTTTATAAATGACAGTAAACAAAATGTTAAAATATAGCTAAATAGTATCGAGTATAATAATTGAAAACAAATCTAAAATATAATTCTGTGTACTTTTAATTTTTATCTTATCATAAATATAATATAAAAAATTTTATACGTAAATGTATAAATGCATTTGATAGTAATACATGCACTTATTTAAAATATAAAAGATTATTTTAAAATGATCAAAAATAGGTAGAAAAAGCACAATTGCAACATTGGATTTAATAAGATGAAAAAAAAAATAGAATATGAAAATATTAGAACTGAGTGACAAAATTAGTCTCAAAAAGCTAAATTCCTAAAGAGAAAGCAAATATATAAAATATATATATTCTTTTATTTTTGCTTCTAAATACAATAGATATAAATTTGGAAAAGATAAACCACATTTAAAATTTCGCACTTGAGTTTCTAGAATTATAAAGAAAATGTTATGCATAAGAATTCATGTACTAAAATAGAATATATATAATGAACGGTCATAGGATCTAAGTCAAATACAAAAGAAAGAAAAAACGTTTAATATATGTAGTATATTATAAACAGACGTGTAAATCTATACAATTATCACTATAACATTTCTATTATATTTATATAACCATTTTTTTTACCATTAGAATTACATATAGTTTTCAAATAGTATTGTAATAAAAAAAATATTTAAAATAATATAATTTACAAAACTATAAAAATATTGAGTATATAATACTAAACCCACGCAACGCGTGGGTCCATTTTTAGTTTTAAAAATTAGCATTAGTGAGTTTACACAAAAACCATTTTATCCTTATATAGTTATGTAAACTAAAAAAAACTAATTACAATATAAAATCACGATTATAGTATGATCGCGTGAAACGTCGATCAAATTCTTATATTAAGTTTTTAATATTAAATTTGTGCTATCCTGCTTTATATTTAATTACCCATCAGAGTTAGCTCCAAATAGAATCTTTACACATGAATTTCTGGCGGGAGAATAGTTATCAATAAAGATGAATCCTTTAGATAGCTTGGAAACGACTCTAATTTTCGAAAAAGGAGGTCTTGCCTTCCGAGATTTGGCAAAGTTTAATGATGTATTGCTTGCAAAAAAAGCTTTGCAAATTATTTGCTCCCATATTATGAAGGTTAGATATTTCAAGGATGAATCAATTTTAGAGGCAAAAGATCGCAACTACTTGTCTTATGGATGGTTTTCCCTCTTGTCTAGATAGCGCTCATGAAGTAAGGAATTCGATTTTTCATTGGTGATGATAAATCTATTCGGATTGGTCATGACAATATCATACTTTCCCATCCCCGAGACCTGTTGGCGCAAAAATTTTAAATAATGAGCAAACCCTTGATTATTTAATATTTAAGAACGGATCATCTCGCACTTGTGATATAATGTCTATTCAAATTCCATAGATCCAAATGACTATGACTTTCTCTTTATCTATTAGAGCATGATTATAGGTAGTTTCTTAGAAATTAATCTTAGCAATATTTAAGTAATTTATTTGTAAAAGTGATTGTTAAGAGTTGGATTTTTTGAGTTAAGATTTTTGTGTGATTAATGGTAGGCTCTTAACATGTGGTTATTAGAAAAAAAATATTAATATAAAAATAAAATTTATAATTATAGAAAATTTAATAATTGTTGCAAATTAAAAAAAATTAAAACATACATGAGATACAATTTATAAAAGAAATAACATAAAACACAATTGTTTTAAACTTGATTTCTGGAATATTTTGTTCATATATGCTCGACCAAATCATTCTTCAATTGTAGATGCATACCTCGATCACGAATTCGAGTTTTAGTGGTCATCATATCGACGAGATTTGAAGGCATTTCTGTAGAATAGGTGAAATCCACCCGTGATTCCTTTGTAGTTTGTGATCACACATATTTTTCATTTTTGTCTTGTGGATTATTTAGATTCGGAACCCATGCTTTCTAAGTATAATACAACAGTGTTGACATTTGACAATTGAAGTTCAACATCTAAATTGAGCAACAAAGTCTGAATTAAAAATGAATTACGACCAAAGTTCCTTGTGCTCGTTAGATAAATTGGAAATACTCTTTCATGTATTCGAAAGCTCGTTTCTTATTCAACAAATTAATAATCCAAAGCTAAATGATACATATGAGGGTTTGATCCCTTCTATAATACCATTTATGATTAGATCAAATCTAAAAACTAAGGAAAGAGAAGAACACTTCAGAAAACAAAGAAGAAGCTAATTTTAAATGTCAAATATAATCAAGAAATGAACACTCTTTTTTTCATGAAAGTTGAATTGGTCATTGGTACTTAAACAAACTCCGACCACATAGAACTCACAAAGGGGGTTGAATGTGAAACATTATCAACTTTCACTCATTTTCTTGTTCGGCCAGAAACTTATTCCTCTTTGGTTTCTTTAACCGTATTGGGACGTCTCTGTGCAAGTGTTCTCTTAGTGCTCTCGAGGACACCAAAGAAGATTGAACCTCCAATACCTATCCACAACACTCTTGGCCCAATACCCTGTAAGTCAAATCTCGTGTAAGAACTCTACTCTTAAACCTACTCAGTTTACAATTGACTTTCTAAAAGATTCTACTCGAAACTTTGAAGTTGTGTGTGTGTGTATGTGTACCTTTAAGAGAGCAGGAGATACAAAGGGAGACTTCTAAAGTGTGAGGATACTATTATTACCTGAACCAATAATCTTGTCTTAATAACATCAAGCGGAGTAGTGACTGCTCCGGTTAGAGCACCTGCATAAACAACGACGATATCAAAGCACCGCTCATTAACTAATGCCAGATACTTTGAAAAAACTCAGCGTATTCAGTTGTCCCTTCTTCAGTCTTATGAAGCTGCAACACCAATGGCCTCCTTGTAACGATACCTGATAAATCAAATGGTATCATTTTTTAAAATTAAAAGTTTGGTTTTTCTAAGTTAAGAATAGAAAGAGAGGATCAAGATCAGACACAAAGGAAAAGTATGGAAAGTGATATCTACCATTTAAAGAAAAGCTTTGGATTCTGTGTTGTTCAAACATAAACTATAAGCAGCTTCTGCAAATTTATGCAACATAGCAGCCTCCTGAAGATGAAATGCTGGAGCTTCCATACAGTCCTCATATGATTCAAGAAACTGGCTATTATTCTGCAGCAGAGTAAGGCCTGAATAGACAAAGATTAGATAAGGTTCACACACTGAGATTACTTAGCAAGAAGAGTAGAGACAAGAGACCACAACACGAAGTGTACATCATAGCATATCAATTTAAGAGAAGAGAAGTCTCTGGTTTGACTTATCAATTTTGGAGATCAGTATCATAATTGATAAGAAGAGAACAAAATTGCAATCATAACAGAATCCAAAAAACCAATATCAATTTTGGTTTGACTTATCAACTGCATCCAACAAATAAGAAGAGAACAAAATTGCAATCATAACAGAATCCACAAAACACTAACTAAGACATGCATAATCTCAGAACCAATTCTGCTCGTTACACAACCCTCCTGATTCTTAATAACATTCTCTAACACTAAGTCAACTCCCATCGTCAAATACTTGATTTTTAAAGAAGAAATTCACAATTGAGAGAGAGTGAAAATTGAAAAGAAAGAGAAAAGTACCTTTCTTTGGTGGTTGTTCTGAGTAGGAGAATCCATAATGGTCATAGCCATGAGTTCCTGAGTAGTATACCGACCTTAAACATGGCGGCGAGTTTGACGCCGACAGCGAAACAAACGACGAAGACGGGAAATAGCTGACCGGCGCTGTCGCAACCTGAGTCGGAAACGATAGTAAGAACGCAGCCCAAAATAATCACGACGAAATTGGCAACACCCAGAACCATAATCGTTCTCCTAACTCGAACAATTTTTTCTTTTTGTTATGCTTTACTTTTCCTCCCGAACTTGACACGTAACCGTATCTTAACACTCAAAATAAATCTTAGCTAAGGAACGTTCTTAGCTTATTACTGCATTAACTATTTAATTTAAATCAATTAAATACCTAAGATTCAGCTAACATCCCCGTTAATGATGCTCTTATCCCCTAAGACTTGAAACTCATGACAAGCTCATATAGAACTATAACACCTCTCGCGATTATACAACTTGTTCAGGTATTGGCTCCTTACTCATGACACCGACCGTGTTCAAATCTTCAGGTCATTTCCATGGATCTATTTACCTCAACAATCAAATGTAGAAACTTGCTTAAAATAAATCATTTCTTTTGGAGAGCACTCTCTCGAGCCTAAAATAAAACATTTTCTTTGGAGAGCACTCTCTCGAGCCTAAAATAAAACATTTTCTTTGGAGAGCACTCTCTCAAGCCCTAGCAACCTCTACTCGATTAATCACACAAAGAATGAAAATCAGCTCATCTTGCACACATTGTTGTTCTACGGATGAATCAATCAATCGTGCTTCTTTTACTTGTCCTTTTGCCACAATGGTTTGGCGACTCTTAAATACCTCCATAAACAACCCTACATCATCCAACATAAGATTTTGAAGAGAATATTTTCACCATTTTAAATCTTTATCAAACCTAAAATCTACCAATGGAACAAAAGCTACTACCAATGTGATTGCTACGGAGGATTTGGAAAGCAAGAAACAATTTCGTGTTAAAATATCCGGAAAGTTTGACAAATATCATCTTAAAAGCACAAATTGAAACAAATAAATGGATAAACATTAAAGACTCCACTCGAAACAAAAAATCAGAATCATCACAAACGACGTCCATACCTCCCACTTGGTCACGTCCGATCTCACCATGTTTAAATGCAAAAACGACGCAAATTTTGATTTCTAATCACTAGTTACTAGTGGATGGATTATTCGAGATCATCTTAGCTTCCCAAAGTTCTGGTATGCAGAAACAAAAGCGCTCCTAGTGGCTCTTCAACAAGTTTCCATACGTTGTTTTAAGTCAGTCTCATTTGAAGGGAAGTGTCAAACTCACATCAACGTTATCTATGGCACGAGAAAAGATGTGTCAATAACGATTTTTGCTCCAAGACATATATTATTGGCTTGTAAATTCTTTGATATTTGTTTCCTCTTTACAAAAAGAAATTTTTACCAAAACGGCTTGTTCTTGAAATGATTTTTTTTACTACTTTAATTTTGTAACCTCGCCAACATGGTTTGAAAACAAATTGTATATTGATTTTTCGAATTCAATATAAAAAATCTAGTCACTTCACTTTTTTTTGTGCAAATAATGATATTCGATTACCTTAGACAGATAGGAAACGATCTTCAAAGAAGACACCTCTCCCGCTTCTGTGACTGAGCTTCATCTAAGGTAAGAGAAAATAAAGAGTCCTTCGCGAGAGCATTGGCTAAGCGGTTTGCATCTTGGGGAGTGAAATTAAAGGAGATTAAAACAAAATTAAAAGATAGAGAGATGATATCGTTGAGAATTTCATGAAGTTCTTTGTGTTGAACCTCTGAATTGAGCGCTTTGATAAGTTGGGACGAATCTGAAGCGATGTAAAGATGTTGACGCCCAGATTGTGGGCATGTTGGATGGTGAGGAAGACCACAGTGGCCTCTGCCATGAGAGGAGAGCTAATAATTGGAGCCAATGTGGATCCCTGGTCCACTTTTCTTCCCGATTTGGTGCTGAAGATCCATCCAAATTTAGAAGAATTATTGTCTTTCCATGTCACATAAGTGTTATAGATGATCAAATTTGGGTGTAATCGAGATTCAGCGGGGCGTTTTAAGGGTAAACGATGCTGGCTTTTCAAACTCAGGGCCAATTGCCACTCTTTTGCTTTGGTGATTGCTTGGAGAATAATAGTCTGCCAATCCAGTTATCGATTGTTGAATATCTGTGTTTCTTGCAGACAATATCGACCAAATAATCGAGGGGAAAAGCGGTCCGCCTCCTAAGCTAGTTGGTGGAAGGCAAGTCATGAATTTTGAGGCCTCGAGGGCACTTCTGAAGCTTGGTACAGATCCAGGGATTAGAGGGTTTTTGTACGGATACTGGATCCATATCTGGGACACATAGTTGCAATTGAAGAACAGATGCTCTGCAGTTTTGTCTGCACCACAGAGAGGGCATTAAGCTGAGTTGTTGATGTTTCGATGCTTTAGGTTCTCTCCCACAGGTAAAGCATTTTGCATCACTTTATAGAGGAGGAGTTTTGTTTTTGGTGAACTCTTGATAGTCCAGATATTTGACTTCCAGTTGAATCCATTGGTGGAGGGAAGAATTAAGGGATCAGCTAGATCTTCTTTTACAGCTTCATAATACCCAAATTTTGATGAGTAAACACATGTTTGTGTGGGAAGCCATGCCCATCTATTCATTGCGCCCTTCTTGCTAGGTTTTAAAAGGAGAATATCCTTTTCATGTTCTGAGAGGATAGTCTTTATCATGGCTATATCACACTCCAAAGAATCGGGGAGCAAAAGGTTAACGACTGTCAAATCTACAGAAGCTTGTTCCATTGGTCGCACAGGTTTTGATAGAGACAGCCATGGTTTTTGCCAAATGGGAGTAAATTCTCCATTGCCAATGAATTTTCCTTGGTGGGGTTTAGGAGATCTCTCCCTATGCATATACTTCTCCAGCCATGAGATGGAGAAGAAGGAACAATGCTTTCAAGGAAATTTAGTCATATAACTTTGACTAATATTATATGTACATGATTAAATGCCAAAGAAAGATGATGTAAAATCTTTATATATAATGAGAAACTTTTCTCTCCTCTTAGGGTGTCCACCTAAGTATCTTCTTAAACAACAATATTTTATGGTATAGAAGATTGATAATTTATGGTATAAAAGATTTAAAAGATTGGTAAATGATCTTAATGGCAAACCTTCTCTGATTGTATATATATATATATATATATATATATATAAGAGATAATCAGGTGAGAGACAACCGATCCATGACAAATTAAATTTTAGGTATTATCTTTTCAATCCCAATACAATGGAAATTTTAGCCCATCTTTTTACCCACTTTAACCCCCACGCGCCGAAGAGATGTGCCCAAATAATTAACCCACTACGTGAGACAATGGTTGAGTGTATACATGCTATTGTATTTTGTTTTTGTGGAGGTTTTCCTGGTTACGCTTTCAACATTTGGTGATAGAACTGACCCAAAATCTGACGAAGAAGATGTCTTTGCTGTATTTTCTTTGAAATTACACAAAGTATGAGATATGCATGGAGAAGATGAGGTTTATTATACATTTATGTATTTATATACATGTTCATTCATTAGCCATATATATCTATATTTATAAATACTCGTCTACTTGCTTATGTACAACTACATATACATTGAGTATTACTCATGTTGTTAGTACTAATTCAAGTTGTTATTGTATTAAGTTAAAGTTTTATCTATCATCCTTTCAGTTGAAGCAGTCTTTCCTGTAATTTCTTTGAATTTAAACAAAGTATGGGACATGGATGGAGAAGATGAGGTATTTTTTACATTTCTATATTTATATACATGTTTATTCATTAGCCATAGATATCTATATTTATAAATACACGTCTTCTTACTTATGTTCAACTACATATACAATAAGTATTACTCATGTTTTTAGTACTAATCCAAGTTGTTATTGGGTATTCGGTGATTGTTCTTAACCCGGATCGTAACTCCTCTATGGACGAGAATGATTACTGGGTCATCCGACTTACTAGAAATCTCTATGCACTGAGTTTGAGAATGATAAAATTTCTCACTCATACAGATAATTATATAGACGTGAATATTATAATGTGGATGTCTAAACACATTTTATATTAGACATGCACAGCTGGAAGTTTGGTGGTGGACCGCGTAAGGGTCAGTTTACTTGATGAACATTTAATACATGTCAGTTCAATTATACTCTCGCGTCAAAAGTCAAACATGTTTCTTCCATACGCATGACCAAAAGATGGACTGGTTTTCTTGTAAATATTTTGAAGTCTATACCTATTTATATACTTTATTTGACCATTTCTCTCAACAAAAAATCATAATGTCTATTACCTAATTTACTACCCCAATATTACATCTGCCCAAATTCACTCTATATATAAATCATGAGCCGAGATCATAAAGAGCATACCACGAGTAGGAATTGGAATTAATACAATGAATTCAAAAGCATCAAACCTCACTTATATAGTTTTTAAAATATTTCACTTTTTAAATAAAAGATATGTGGCATCATTTTTTATTTTCGGTTGTATTAAATATTTTTTATTCTCAAAACACAGTTTTATTGAAAAAAGACAGTATTATGGAGATTGATTAGTTATGTTGTGTTTCTTTTCATTTTTGATCCTTTAAAGAAATATGTGTGATGAACAGTTTTGAAATAAATATAGGAAAAACGCAAAAAAAAAATGCCAAAACGAGAAGAAAAGTTTTTATATGAACAAAGATGTAGCCATTTTGAAGGAAAAATTTGAAATGAGAATATTAATAAAACTACATATACCTTAAAACCAAAATGAAAAAATGAACATGTAAGGAGTTAAAGGCAGAAAACAATTGCATGAGGTCATTATGAAAATTTTAAACTAAAACATCTAATAATTATTATGATACTTACCTTAAAACAAATATTTTGTAAATAGCTAAATCTTACATTTATTACAAATGACCTCATATGACTATTTTCTTCACCTCTTATGTTGTTTAGTAAATGTTGTGGTAACACCTCAACCACTACGCCCCCTAAGAGCAAGTCTTTGATGCATCTTGCTATTGCAATCATCCAACACAGATCTATCAGAAAAAATAGACAGATTTATTATATTTATGTTGATTCACTAATCTTATTTCAAACAATGTATATAGATTAAATATATACTTACTCAAAGAACCTTGGTTCATGGCAGCTCTAAGTAATTTGTTGCAATTCTTTATATATTTTGTGTACATCGACGGAAGATCCTACATACAATGGAAAGTAAAACTTAGTTGAATTGGATGATTATTACTTGTGTAATGCATATAAGTTAAAAACAAATGTACCTTTGGCCAAACTTCATCACTTGGAATTAGTTTCTGAATAAAACAGTTAATCAATTAGTAAAACAGAATTTGCATTAAAATAAATAAGTCTATAAACTATGTAGTTATATAAATGTTTATTAGGAATGTAGATTAACCTTAGTAGATGCTGAGTTAGAGGCTTTGGATTTGTTTGGAAGAGGAAGCAGAGCACGTGATTTTCCCTTTTCCACCAGCTTCTACACCAATTGCATCTTCATCGAAACTACTTGTAGGATTATGTTGATGTAACAAATTTTTAGGGTCTTGTGATGTAGTATTGTCTGTAGGCTTCTTCTTCGTTGCCTTCATTTTGATCTACATTACAAGGAAAACCCAAGAATAAATCGATTCTTTCAATTTGTGTTTTGTGGCCAAACAATCATCAATAGAAACAGAAGAATTTGAAGAAAACACTTGAACTTACCATATGTGTGCTAAACTTCAATAGAACAAAACACAAATAACAGAGACAATCGACAAGTAAAATTTGAGAACACACACTTCTTCAGTAACCGCCATTTTTAAGCCAATCGGGTTAGTTCTATTGAACCAAAACCAGTTAGATTCTACAACCCGAAAAAAACCGAGAAGAAGAAGAAGAGAACATACTCGAACAATTTCAAAAAACAAAATCCCCTAAATTTCACATGAGATACAAGAAACAACATTCAACAACGAAATTAACTTGGTATGAGACCCCCTCATACAACATTAACTCCGTCCATGTATATATGGTGGATAGCGTAACGATGTTAAGAGAGCTAGATAAAAAAAATTAGAGATTAGCGACCGTACGTGGTGGGTAACTTGACTCTACTTTTCTCAAGTGACTCACATTTATTTCTTTAATCACAATCATAAAGTGGAGTGTTTGCAGCATCTAACATATCATGAAACTTTTTTTGTTTTTTGGGTGGGTTCTTCATGAACATGTTCATGATATTCGTTAAATGGCACAAAACCATGAAATTTCATGCATCATTCACATCCCAGCATACATTCCCCATATCAAATCGTATTGGATAATTGGTATAATCTTGTATTAGCATAATGACTACTAGTTCCCCAAACCACAACATAATATTTACCATGTTCATACTATACATAATATTCTGGCATAAATCCTCTACTGTGAAATAATACTAAACCGTCATAACTTGCAAACATTTGGAATTCTGAGATTTTACACAAGGACAATAAAACCTACATCCTCTGTTTAGTG
The DNA here is from genome assembly GCA_905216605.1 of Arabidopsis arenosa. Classification (NCBI taxonomy): domain Eukaryota; kingdom Viridiplantae; phylum Streptophyta; class Magnoliopsida; order Brassicales; family Brassicaceae; genus Arabidopsis; species Arabidopsis arenosa. The sequence goes on from LR999451.1 coordinate 23,418,500, forward strand.
ATATATCATGGATACATGTGAAATTCATGAACTGTTCCACTCCCGCCAAATAGTCCGTGGAGAGTTTGTTTCCCTTTATTTTATTATTTTTCATCAAATTTATTGGCATCCATTTAACTTTTTAAACCTCTTAGACCATTTCCAATGTATTTCCCTATTTTATCTTCTAAAATAGAGGAACTCTATTTACTCCAATGTATTCCTTTTTTTTTCTCTAAAATTTTAAACTCCATTATAGGAGAAAAATATAGAGGAAAAATAGAGATCCTCTATATATAGAGCAAAAAATAGAGATTTTTATTTTAGAGGTGAAAATAGAGGTGGGTTGGAGTGGATTTTACTCTATAATAGAGTATAGAGGAAAAAATATAAGAGGGTTCGAGATGCTCTTAATCAATTTAGTAGACCCCCACTAATTACAATTTCACCTTTGAATATTTGTATCACTCTTATAGTTTTATCCATTAAACTATTATCTTAGTATAAGACGGAGCATAAAACTTAAAATTATTACACCAGCATTCATTATACATTATTCGTATAACGAAGTTAATTCTTATCAAACATATACAAGTTTTTATATTTGGTTACTATTCAAAAATATAAATATATATATAAGATATATAACATAGAGACTGAAAAATATAAGCTCTATATCATAAAAGAAATTTTGAAACAAACTTTCTACACTAATGTGTCAAATATTTTTCAATGCATGCAAGAATATCAAAACAAAGTATATTTAGAAATTTGAGCAAATTTTAAAATGTGATGGTAGACAACAAGAAAATCACAACGTAACGTAAATTTCCAGCCAAAAAATATTTCCCGTAAATATATATATATATATATATATGATTGCCAAGTGGAGATAGAAGTACTTGATGAGTGCCCAAAATTTTTTTACGTTGCGGAAATTTTTTGGCGGGAAAAATAAATTTTGGCGGGAAATTTTCAATTTTATTTATTTATTTATTTTAATTGAACTAATATTTAATTAATATTTAATATTTGTGGAACTTATCAAATGTAGTGCTATTTTTGGAAGAAAAACTTATTTTAATGCTATTTTTGTCAATCTCCCAAAACAAAATATTAAATCACATACATTAATCTATTTTAAATACTAACTTGTGACCTAAACAATGTAGATTTTTCTTATTAGCAATATTTTTTTGTTTCAATATACTAAAAAAGAAAATTTTCATTCTAAATGAAAAAATAATTATCTATAAGAAAATATAAAAAAAACTAATTATTTATAAGATGAAGAGTCCATGTCGACCTTTAGAAACTTCATATAACATATATCGATATTTTAGTCATAACACCATACATCATAACCACAATTTCTTAGGTGAGTGTATGGCGTAGTTCCTAGACAATACATTGCGCTAGGAACAAATTATCCGAAACACTTTTTTCAAGAAATCTTTTATGTCTATTTCCAAATATTAACTCTCAAGAAACCTTGTCCGCCTTCATTTGCTAGAACGGAAAAATTAAATTTATGACTTTCACTTTTGCCTCTGATAAATACAAGCATCTTTCCACTTTTCTAGTGAACCCATATTTTTCATCGCCTTAAATCCTTCGACTCACATATTGTTTTGCCACATACCGTTTTAGACTCATGCATAATTCTCATTTACAAACTTACAACATTTCAACAAGAAAAAGCTCCCGTCGACCAATTATTTACAGTAATATAACATTCATTGATTTTTACTATTAAACCATATATCATAATCACTGTTTCATATGTATATATTTGTATATGTATGTATTTATTTATGTATCATCTATCAATCTATGTAAGTACATGTAGAATATCAAACTATAGTAGTCACTTTTCACATCAATTTTACCAAAGATGCTCCCTTTGATGTATTGTACTACCACCATCGTTTCATCTTTAACAATATCATATAACTCAGATGATATAATACTTTGAAGTTAAATTTGTATCGAGGAATTGAGTCTACCAGAAAAAATATTGAGATTAATAAGTGACAAAAAAACCTCTCGGTGACAAAAAACAGATTTGTACATAGATTTTAGGGTGTGAATGGTTGCGCATAAGACTACTTACAACGGTGGAGACTGATATGGTGAATATGTTTATGTGATCTGGTCGTTTTTCGTATTTTTTAGAAAAGAAAATCCCGATTTAGAAAAATATCAGAAAACAACTAATGACCTAAAGACAATTGCAATAATGAACCCAAGAGAATAATATAAAAATTTCAGTGAAGCATTCATATTTTAGGTTATGATGGAAAAACGTATTAAAGTAGAAAGAGAAAAGACGGAAAATGAAAAAAAATAAATAAATAAATAAATTTTGGCGCCTACAAATAATATTTACACTTTTTATATTTTTATTACTTTTGTTTTATTTTCAGATGAATTGTTTTTTCCACTTGTTTGGGCCTTTGGCCTAATAAATAAAGAAGTCAGAATAGTAATTTATTACTCTATTTATACTTATGAACTTTATGTATGACAATCAATCATACTTTTTCTCTCTTCTGCTGGCAAGTATTAAAAAAGTTAGAAACCAAAGTAAATTTATCTGTTTATATAAAATTACTCTTAACTTATGCATCCAGTCACAACCTATGTTTATAGGTAAATCCAACGTAGATTTTTTTTTTGTTTTTTTTGTTTTTTTTGTTCACCATTCGTAAATATTTTTAGTTTTCTTTTTAGCATATTTCCATATTTTCACTTTCTGCAGGTCTTAGATATAGAGGGAAAAAAATATATCTCAAGATTTTGGAGAACATAATAACATAGCATCTTTCGGAGATAGTAGACAATTTTCAAAGTCAAAAATCAAAACTGCTCTCAATCTAAATTTTTCATTGCAAGTAGTAAACGCAAATTGAGTCAAAATATATGAAGTCCTAAAGATTGGAGTACGGAAATCAAGTTATGAAGTGATTTTCCATGTTATTTAGGCAAACCTATATATGAGAATGATCCTAGATTTTCATGTGGACACTACTAACCTAATGCATGTAACCAGATATGAGATTTTGTGTACATTTGCGTGGACTACTGTAGCCAATAACGAGTACTTTCACACGAGTAAATAATAATTTCATCTATATAAGAGATGGGATATACATGAAATTTTCTATATGACACAACAAATGTTTTTGTTTTGTGTATGTAACAAGACTAAACTTACCCTTTTGTGTTCAATCATGGTTCGAAAGACGGAACATGAGTTGCGGTAGTATGCGTCAAACTGTAGTTTAATCTGTCTAAGACACTTCTGTATGGATCTTCCTCTCGTTTCTTCAACAAGTAGGCTATACTATTCTCTACTTCCGCTTTGACCTCCAAGTAAACTCGATTTGCTTCGTCTTTGTCTTTCACAAGTTCTGGTCTTCCCTTTGTCTCTATCGGTTTCCCAAACAGGTAATAGAACCTACCCGGGACTTTCGGTATGAGTCCTGGTATGTAGAGCGGCTGGTTTGCTACCTCTCCTTCTGATTCTTCCCTATGATCACAAACAACACTCATCAATCTTTGACTAGTAACAACTACATTCATTAGCATCTATTTCAGTTAAATGAAAAGCAATGTTACCTCAATTTAAATTGTTTGGTATCGCGAGTTATTTCTGTGACATAGTCATTAAGAATTGGGATCTTCATCAGGTCGTTGTAATCAAGAACCAACTGCAATACCAAAGGAAAAAAATATGTTTGCCTCTTTTCAATAAGTGAGCACAAGCTTCATATATTGGGAAGTTTTGCTGTGACAGGAAGCTTACTTCAGCTATGTCGTCTTCACCAACCGTTCCAAACGGCACTATTGTTGCACCAAACCGTGCTGCCATTCTTACAAACTCTTGCTGTTCAGGCCAAATTAGTTTGTATTGTTCACCCTGTAAGGTCGTAGGAAGTAGTTAAATTAAGTACACACTTTTATTACGACAACAGAAACAGAAAACCTCAGATAACCAAATCATTTTAATATTATTTGAACTTAACCATTAGCTGCGTTCGTAGTAACTCTGAGGTCGCAATGGTGTTATAGCAATAACAGTTTCATGGACTCAATCAGGCCTCAATTGTTTCAATATCTACATTCTATGTTTCAATGTGAAGGATTTTCAAAAACAAAGTAACAATTTTTGAACATGAAACATTTTCATCTTTTCATAGAACACTTAGCAGATTCAAGACGCATAAGCCTATTTGCATTTACTAATCATAAAAAATGCTAAGGTTGTGGATTCTTTTCAAAGAAAATCCCACTAAACATAAAAACAAACTGGAACCACCAATCAAGACTTCAATAGCCAACAATGAGTGGATTCATGACAATGATTTTAAAGTTTCATTAATTCTTTCTATGACCTTAGAGGGATATGCAGGTTCCACTGCATAATCAAGACTGTTTGATTTCACCGTTTAAGTGGGTGGAACCACTCTCCTTTCGGCTACTAATTTTCTACTAAACTAGAAAATAAAATAAAAAGATATGAAAGATGGCTAACCCGGTTATGGAGAGCCTCTCGTGCACCGCCAGGGAAGAGAAGGACATGAGATTTAGAAGATAACAGCTTAAAAAGATTGGTTGCGGTGACAGGATAGGCACCAAATACCTTAATCCAGTCGCCATAATCAAACGCCTTAGCTGGATCATTATCAGAATACAGAACCGGATGGGCCATTCCACGAAAGAGAATGTTTTTCTCTTTTATAAATGCCTCGGACATTGGACCAAGTTCAAGACCCATCAACATGTGGTAACCAACAAGTAGCACAGGCCCTTCATCTGGAACACCAGCAAGTCCCTTCACTATTCTACCGTCTTCCAGAGTTGAATAAAACACAGAACCAACAGCATTCCGCAAGAATCTGCATATCACAAGGAATCAAATCAGACCAGATACATCACATGAAGCTTAGTAGATTTGGGTCTCTTTTGCTCATTTGAGGAGATCCAAAGAACGAGACAATAAATTAACTTGTACTGTCAGCTTTTTTCGATAAAGTTTTTAAATAATTAGTAGAATCAAGGAAGAGTTAGCGAAATTACCCAAGCACTTCATCAAGGGCGTACGCAAGTTCTCCCTTACTTGGAGGCAAGAAATCAGAAACCAAATCATATCTCCAGGAGCGCCGGTACTTGCCTGTACCTTTTATAACTGTGAGCAAACTGATGCTATCTTCCTGGGACAATGAATGAAAGTCAATGAATAATAGTCAGACTCCTTTGTGTTTTTCTCTTCTTGTAAGAAATTACTCTGATACTACTTCATTAGCTTCACCTACCATCAGGAACAAAAGGATACTCAAGAGTAAATTAGTATAAGTGAATTACTATGCCAAATTTACCAGTAAAAGGGTATGCCCATTGTCCTTGAAGCATCGAACTGAACAGTTTTTAAGTACCCCATGAAGCCTCTTCGCTTCTTCTTGGCTAGGAAGCATCATGTCCTTTCCACTGAAAGTCGATGAAATCCAAAGTCATTTCTATTTTCTTGATGATATGGCAATCATCGTAAGCCAGGTTTGTTGTATTTCTTTCATAGACCACATATAAGAAAGAGAGAAGAAATGCAATAAAATAAGAAAGAAGATTACCTAGCAAGGACCAAGACTTCAGCTTGAACTGCATGGATGCGGGAATTGGCATAAGCACAGCCAGATCTCAGTAACTTAAGCTTCCAAAGTAAAGTTTCCCGTGGAATAATTTCACCGAGCTCCTGAAAGCGTATGGTTAGAAAAGATGTTATCTTTTATAGAAACAGAACAAAGTAGATGCATTTAAAGAACACTCACAGAGAGAAGCGGGAGCATAGTTTTAGTAAGCCTCTGTCTCAACTTTTCCATTTTGATTCCTGTTGGAAGTTGGTTGTTGATACCAAGTGTCGCCATCTTTATCGGATCGCCTAAAAATCCAAGAAAGCCTAAGTAAAGACAAATTAAGAAGAACAAAAGGGACTTATTAACTTATATAATAAACATCAGTTCATGTACCCATAATAAAGCTTAGCGCATATGGAACAGTAAAATGAAGCTCCTCTGGTACCATCTCTAATATAGGCAGCAACGGCTGTAGCGGTGACCTATCAAATGATGTAGCTAAAAAAGAGGAAAACATATTTGTCATTCATGAAAGCTTAAATGCAAATATGCATTTAGATACAAAGCTACAAAATTGAATAAATAAATGTTTGCTGACCTGGGTTGACTAGTATCAACACCAAGTCTAATGAACGGTTTCTAGCAGCAACAGCAAGAGCCAGGCATCCTCCAAAGGAATCGCCCACGAGATATATCGGCTTATTAGGACGTGTAGCCTGCTCCTGCCTCAAAACATCTTCGACTACTTTCAGCAGCCCTTTATGGTAAAACCAACAGTAGAAAACATTCAGAAAAAATCGATCAAACAACTAACGACCTTAAAGAAGCACTCGTTAGATATTTCTATCCATTTGGAAGTCAATCATATACATATATTTGGACAACCATATTCATTTGTGGAAATCTTTTCCTCGCATTATTACGATCTTCAATTTGATGTCAAAGAAAATGAGCTAAGTGAAAGTAATCTAAGCATTGTTGTATGTATATATACTTGTCGAAATGTATTTATACACAGCACATGCATTTAAAAGAGGGAACACAAGCCAATGAAGATCTATTCTATGATCTTAAAGGGACTAGTACTAAAAATCTGCATAACCAAGTTTATATCCTGTCTTTTTATTACCTTCAAATGGAGTTCGGTCAAGTACAGGAATATGCAGGCACGAAACATGAAAAGCCCTGTATTCAGAAAATACAATAACAACAGTTTAGACTGCAAACACTTGTGTGATAAAAAAATTACACGAGATTCAACATAATCTCAAGTGTAAGTTTGTTGCATCAGAGGCATGGTTAATTATGTTTTGATTAGTTTTCTTGCTATAGATATTATTGCTTCTTCATTAAGGGTTCAAGTTTATATATTTCCATTTGCACATTCTTAGTCCAATGCCATTCAGAGAAACGAGACTTAACCAAAAAACGGAACATACTTGCCAAGAGCTTTGTGATGTGGAACAAGGCCCATCCCTGTGCCATCCATCCCTGTATAAAATATTAATCCATCAGGCATTTACCGAAATTATCGGGAAAGTTTGGAACTTTGAAACGATGATATGAGAATCAAATATGTGAGATAAAGAACAGTAAAAACCCATTATTAGAATTCAACAACACAGCCTAAACAATCAAGCATTTTCGAAAAAGCTTGGAACTTTGAAACAATGATCTGAGAATCAGATACTTGAAATAAAGAACAGTAAAACGAATTACTAAGAATTTAACAAAACAGCCTAAAGATTCAAACTTTCCTCCATGAAACACACAAAGAATAGTAAAAAGGTTCAATTTTTAGCTCATGAAGCACACACAAAACACACATAACTCAAGCAATTTCAACAATCAAAGCTAAAAACCATTGATTCTTGTAATAACTGATTTTGTTTTACCAGGTAAGAAGAGTAACGTGGGAGCATCTTCAACAGGTCGACCACAATCAACGGGACTAAACCACCGTGGAGGACCACCGTCAGGTTTCAAGATCTCTCTAGCCGCCGCAAAGTAATCTTTAACAGATTTAGAGCCATACCCATCATCCCATAACAACTCAATTTCATCACTCACTATCTTTTTCTGGGATTTTACTTTCCCATTCACTTCATTTGCCCCTTTTTGGTTTTGGACAGTAGACACAGAGACCGAACCGTTGTTGTTCACTGGTTCCAAAGATGTTGTCTTCTTGTTTTCACCAGAGATTTGAGCTCTTACCTTGAAATTGCGTCTTTGGTTAGAACTCCATCTCAAATTTGGTAACACGAGTAGGCTTGAAGAACATGTTGCCATTGCCTTTGATTCAGGCAGTCCCAGGCAACGGGAGGAGAGAATTATTAGAAACGATTACCAAAATAAAAATAAAATTTTAAAAATATAAGAAAAGATTGAAACTTTAAAAATATCTGTCAAAAAGTTTTTGAACAGACAAAGCAATTAAAAAAAAAAAAGATTATCAATATTTCTTCTTTCTTTCGGTTTCGTTTTAGAATTGTTTTTCATATGAAGTGCTAAAAATAAGTAAATAAATATTTAGTAGAAAAGAATTATTGCAGATGTTTTCAATTTTCATCGGATCTCACTTTCAAAACTCCATATTAAGGAAGTGGGGTTACAAGAGGTAGCCAATCAGACACCTATACTACTTGATATTCACATAATGGTTGCACACAAAAAAAAATATGCTTCTGTGTTTTTAGCAAGAAAATTGGTACTGCAATATAAAATGGAAGTCTTAAAATTATAATATATGGAATAGATAATATTTTTTAGTCATTTGCTAAATGGGTACGTTTTACATATTAAATTCCATATGTATCCATAATTATGATTTACATTAGAACTCCAAATTAAGAAATAAAAAATATTTACTTAACAAATAAGATAATTAATAAGAGTTGTTTGATATTCAATATCTATCTACTCTAAAATAAATTAAGTAATTAGATACTAAATTGATTAAAAATAAGAGAAATCAATTTTAAAAATATTTTTTTAAAATAAAAATATTTGGTGTACGACTCATGGTTTCCGAAAACAATATTTAGGTGTATGATGAATGATTTTCGTGAAAAATATCTTATATACGATGGATAGGGGATGCTTTTCGTGGACGATTGATGATTCTCGTGGATGATATCTGGTTTACGTGGATGATGGATATCATTTTAAAATTACCTAATTTCTATATACTTTAAAAACTAACTACTTTACTTATTCCAATGAAAAAATAGATGTAAGCATTCGTACTATTCAAACTCATTGTTGGATTGGTCGAACATCAATGGGATTGGTCGATCTTCTCTTTTGCTCATTTTGGTTGATGGGAGAAACATGTCTTTAGTGAATTTTTCATATGTGTGATTTTGAATTTTCTGATTTTCTTCAGTTAACTTTTCAATGAAAGCCAACATCACCATCACATAGATATAGATATATATATATATATATATTTATATATCATGCATTAGAATCTAATCGATCAATTAACATGTATTGCGATCTCGATGATTATAATTTTGACATATGTCGAATTATAGTGACATGTGTTCTGCTTTATATAATTTTCATTATTAATTCTAATATATTGAAATTATTAAGTAAAACTAAACTACTTCTCGATCTGTAAAGTAATTTTCATATTTTTAAAAGAGAGATTTTTATAAATATACTAAATTATATTAAAAAAAAAATTGAAAACTACACTAAGTGTTATAGTAATTTGAATACTACTCTTTTTATATGGAAAATTTACCATATTACCCTTTTAATTAATTTATATATTATTTAAATTAATAAATTTAAAATAATATAAATTTAAAATTTTAAATAACTAAAATTTGTTATTATTTATTAATAATAAAAATCAAAAACTTATTTACAATGTTTGAGGTAATCATATATTATCTAAAATTTTGAATAGATAAAAAATATAAAATATTATTGTTGATAATATTAGTAAGATTTGTAATTTATTTAAAATTAATAATTAGAAACTATATAACTAATAATAAATAAATTCTTCTTATTTTTTGGTAAATTTATTCATTCTAAGGTAATTTATTGATAAAGTCGATTTTTTTGAACTTTCGACTTATTTTTCACTTTGTTGACTTAATTTTCTTTTCTGTCGACTTATTTTACAACACTCGACTTATCTTTTAACTATTTTATTTATAAAATAATTGATTTTTTGAACTATTGACTTATTTATTTTGTTTATTGATTTATAATTTTTGCTGTCGACATGTTTATTCATGGTAGACTTAATTCATTGTATACTAACTTACTAATAAGGTCGATTTTTTGAACTATCGACTTATATTTTTTTCGTCAACTACATTTTTTTCTATCGACTTATTTTATAATAGTCGACTTATATTTTGGTTGATTGATATTTGACATAGTCGAATTTTTTAAACTATTGACTTATTTAATTTTACATCGATTTATTGATAAAGTTAATTTGTTGAACTATTGACTTATATTTTATTTTTGTCGACTTAATTTTATTCTCCATTGACTTATATTAAAACAGTTGACTTGTATCTTGGTTAATTGATTTTTTACATTGTCGATTCTTTTTGTTTTTTTTGAATAGAGATAATAAGTTTTAGTTATAATATTTAAATAAGTAATTTATTTTGTGATAATTAAATTTAAATTATATAATTTTTATTCGTAATAAATTTAAAATAAATATAGTGCATATATATTATATACCTCGAAAATATTAACTATGAAAAAACTAAAAAATATTTTTGAATCATATATAATTAATAGGGAGACTTACAAAAATGCCCCTTTTTCAATACCCCTTTTCAAAAATACCTCATTTGGCTGTCCATTTTTAAAAATACCCCTTTTATGTACAAAATGACTAAATTACCCTTCTTTTAATAAAAGATATCACAAATATATAAGGAAAACATGAGAATGTGCACACATCAAAATTACAAATTTGATTTTGTAAAAACTTGTAAAACCTTTAAAATACCTTGTAAAATTTTTCCCGCCAAAAAGTTTTCCCGCCAAAAAATTTTTTTTGCGGGAAAAGTGATTCCGCAATTTTTTTGGCGTTAAATTTTTGGCGGGAAAAATTTACAAGGTATTTTAAAGGTATTTTACAGGGTATTTATAAGGTTTTACAATGTATTTTAAAAGGTTTTACAACGTATTTATAAGGTATTTATAAGATTTTACAATCTATTTTATAAAGTTTTACAAGTTATAAGGTTTTACAAGTTTTTTATAAGGTTTTACAAGTTATAAATACCTTATAAAACCTTATAAGTACCTTGTAAAACCTTTTAAAATACATTGTAAAACCTTACAAAACACTTGTAAATACTCTGTAAAACCTTTAAAATACCTTGTAAATTTTTCCCGCCAAAAATTTTCCCGCCAAAAAAATTTCGTCAAAAAAATTGCGGAATCACTTTTCCCGCAAAAAAAAATTTTTGGCGGGAAAAATTTTTACGGAAAAATTTTACAAGGTATTTTAAAGGTTTTTACAAGTGTTTTGGCGGGAAAATTGCGGGATCACTTTTCCCGCCAAAAAATATTTTGTATTTTATGGACCTAATTTTGTTTCAAATAAGGGTAAAATGGTCATTAAAAATTAAAAGAGGGCAAACTTAAAAATGGACTCTCAAATGGGGCATTTTTGAAAAGGGGTATTGAAAAAGGGGCATTTTTAACAATTTCTCTAATTAATATTCGTAGTTAATATTAAACCAATCATTATCCAAAATATTTACTACATCAACCCATCAAATTACTAGAAAAGAGTAATTTTCAAATTTATTATTATATTTAGTATATTTATAAAAATCTCCCCTTACTAAAATTTGTTACTTTAATCTAATTTCACTCAATACTTTTTCATTTCTACTTTATTCCATTATATCATTTCATTTATTTCTATAACTAGACTCCATTCCATACTTGACCTTAAGGGATTGAGATTCACATTCTATGAAGAATTTTTTCATTTTTTAATTTTTTGAGGTAAACCAGAACATATTTTATGAAGAAATATATTTCATACTAAGTTCAGAGATGTCTAATTTCAGATAAATAATTGAACTATTTTTCTTTTGGCATTTATTTTTTTTTCTTGGAGTCGTTATCAAGATTACACAGTTAATTAGCTAGTCGCTAACAAGAAACAAAAGCCAACACTCTTACTTTTCACTCTATTGTTTATCTATTATTCCGTCTCTCTTTATGATTAATATATTTTTGTTTTTTCTCATTAGATTTTAATTCTTTGTACAATAACTATAATGATGGATAAAAAAAAACAAAACTATAATGATGGAAAAACAAAAGTTAGGTGTGGTGTAATATGTTTTTAGTGGGTTAGGTCACACGAAAGACGTGTTCAAATGGGTTCCGCAAGGTTTTTAACGGTAAAGAAGGGAGAAACAAAGCAAGAAGCATAGATTCTTGGTTGTATTCATATTCCTTTGCTTTAAGTCCTTCCGTCTCAATTTCAACACCTATATATGGTCACATGTGATCTCGTACCACTTGTCTTTACACATGCTTCTTCTTTTTCTATTTTTGGGTATTAGACAAATAAAACCTGCATGGAAATGAATGTGATATATCTATTGTTTTTTTTTTTTTTTTTTTTTGATATATCTATTGTTGTCCAATACAATTTGCGACATAAACAATATTTTTATTTTTTTAGAAAGAGAAATAAATGCAACTATATATATTATTACTAAAGAATATATAAAGAAATATTAATTTGGGCAAATTTTAGGTTTTTTAGTTGTTGGGTCGGATTTGGTGAGATTCGATCACACAAAAGCAAGTAAGATCCTAATTCTTACAAGATGAACTTTGGGTTGGGTCGGCCATGGTAGTGTTTTTGTGATTACACCGAAGATCTTTATATGGAGGAATAGTGAATCTTGCTAATATTCTCCAAATATAGGAGATATTTTTTCGTTATCTTATTTCTCATATTACCATTGTGCATATTTATCACAATTAGTTAAATATATATTTTCATTTATGTTGATAATATTCTCCAAATAAAACAAGAAATATATCTGTTTAGTCCAATAAAGCAATGAGTATAAGATACCTAATTAGCCTCCAAAGTTTGAGATCAAAAACTAATTAAATCAATAAGTAACTTATACTGATTGCCTTATTGGAGTTATACTTTTTTAGTTTTCGCAATCCAAATTCTTATTAGGATTTTTAATTCTTGTAGTTACATTGTTTCAAATATCATGCAAATTTAGATGACAAAAAGAATCAGTAAATGGTACTTCAAATTGTGAAAGTACGATTTGATAATATTCTCTTTTCTTTTGTTGTACGTATGACATTAAAAGTAGAGGGAATATGATTCTTGAGTGTAGAATCTTGCCTTCTACCATGCTTCAAGTGTAAGCAATATAAAAAAGGGAGAGGTGTGTATATTTCTGTCCAACTTTGAAACTCACAAGACCTTTTTAATTCTATTTCTCGCAAAATGGTGGATCATCATGGTGGGTACAACCGCGATGAGAAGAGCCAATATGGTTTTCCTCATCAGAATCTTAGAGCTGACCGCGTAGTTGCTCGGGTAGAGAAGTCGGTCAATTTGGTTATCGGTCATAGACAAACGCAAAGGCAGGCCAGTTCAATGGAGCATGAACGTAATCAAATGGATTATAAAGGCACCTCAAGCAATGAAGGTAAAACGAAGGGGAAGTACATGACTAAGAAGATCCCAAAATGGAAGCATAATGATTCAGAGAACAAGATAGGTCAAAAGGAGAACAATGAACCACCAACTATGATCGTCGCTGGTGGATGGGTCAGGCCAAATCGAGCCATGTGGGCTTCACCTCCAAATTCCTCAAGCTCCAAGCCACACAACAATAATTAATTATTATCTGAGAGAAGCTGGTGGGAACATATCTGTGAACTCAAATTACAGGTTCAAGTTGGGACGAAGTAGACAAATGTTGAGCAAGAACAAGGCCGGTCTTTTCAAACATCCATTGAAACTCAGCCATGGAGGGTGTGGTGGCATATATTTATATGTCTAGATGGGTGAATTCTATAAGTTATATTATATGTAATACGTACTGTATACTGCATGGAAGTTGATATGTCTATATATATAATGTATATTACGAGCGTATGTAATATATAGAATTCAATAAAACCTATCTTTGAATATTTTTTAACAAAAATAAAATAAAATAATTAAACTTATCTTTATTTGCATTTTTGTAATTTCACTTTTACGTCATATAACCATACTTTGGAATGATTTAATCGGATCCTTAGCTCTCATCGTTGAGATGGGTGATCATGCGGTTAGGCGGCTCCTTGAGCTTCCTCCAACTAAAATTCACGATCGGATCTGGATCAAGATCTGATAAGGTCTACTTCTGCTTAATCGAACCTTCTTCGAGTGAATCTCGACTTTACCGGTGTCAGCATGTTTTCGATGGTTCCAAAGCTTCATCAACGAAGCCCCATCAAGCTGGAGTTTGTAAGTAGATGGTTTAATTTCTTAAGTCTTTTAAGCACTAAGCGAAGACGTGTAGTTCCGAATCTTCCAGTGGTTGTGGAGTTTACCATCATCATCAACAAAGTTCAGTTCTCGGAGAAGAAGTAATTAGGGGTTCATTTTTTAGTTTCGTTTGTTTTAATTGTGGTTTTGTGCCTTAAATTGGCCTTTTGCTTTTGTAAGTTTAGTTATGCTTTGGTTTCGGGGAACTTGTTTTTCCGCCATCTAAGACTCCAGAGATATATATATGTGTTCTCCGGCTATGTATCTCAGTTTAATTCGTTTGAAGGTTTTAATAAACAGTGACAAAAAAAAGAATGATTTAATCGGGAATCCATAATTAAACTAGTAGTATGGCGTGAAATATTATCCGAAACTGGATCCAAAAATTCAGGTATTTGGGATATATATGGATCCAAATCTGGATATTATTAAACTACAAATCGAGATAATAAGAGTTTTGAGGATATTGTTCGATCCGATTATGTTTTTCACCTAGACTTGCTATAACCTTTTCTCTGCTTTTTGCTTCAACAACTTTTACACCGCATAAAACTAACTTAGAATTCGAGCTCACTAGCTTTTTACTTCTCAAATTTCTATGGCTTAACCAAATCGAAAATTTATTTAGAATTTTCATCATTATTATTTGTAGGAATATTGATCTTTAAAATATTCATAAAATCTTTAACTGAAAATTACCCAGATTGACTCAAAACTGGGCAATAATAACTAAAATGACTCCCATTAGTGATGGATAACTAGACTAATACAAATTTTGTGTAAAACGACCAAGTAACCTTAATCAAGATTTCTACAACATTTCTATTCACAAAAAAAAAAATTATTTGATTTCCGAATATTAAAAAAAAACAGAAAATTTAAGAAACAAAACAACTAAAACAAACACAAACTCGATTTAGGTTATCTTATTTCCCCCAAATCAGACTTTTCTCTCATGAGGCCACGTTTTTTTTCACAAAAACTAAGGAGGCCACGTTTTTTTTTACAAAAACCCTAGATGTCGACATTTAATGTTTTAGTGGTAAATATGGTAACTGCTCTAATAAGTCTGTCATTACAAGAAAAAAAAACTGTCACCACTGTAAATATTATTATAGCAAAAAAATCTGCAAAAAAAAAAAACATTGTTATCAAAGGGGTTCATAATTACAAATCTGTCGTAACATACAAAATTATAAAGGTCATTCCAACAATTTTTTTTTACTTTAACAAATCTGCCATCAAACGACAGATTTGTGGTAATATAATTTAATCTGTCATAACATAAAACAAGTCTGTCATAACATACAAGATTATATTTTGAAAAACAAATAAGTCTGCAGTTTATAAATTAATCTGTCACAACTATATAGCAGATTATTCTAAAATTGCTGAAATTTTTTATGAAGGGTATTTTTGTATATATATATTTTTTTTACACATGAGACAAGGGTATTTTAGGCATGAAAATAACTCATTTAACTCAAATTATTTGGGAGTCAATCTAGTAATTAAACTCAAAATTTGGGTTAATCTAGTAACTCTCCCAATCTTTAAACCGAAAAAAAAAAAAAAAACATTTTTGGCAAATACGTTTTATTTTTCCAACCTGCATCTGCATATATCTGCCAAAGCACCAACCCCCACCTGACTTGTCCGTCTTCACTTTCATTGGAATCTCAGAAACTTTTTTTTTTTTTGGTGACTATAAAATCTCTCCCACTTGCTTCTTCACTCTCACTGTGTAGTCTGTGACTCTGTGCCCTCACAGCTCTTCGTCTTCTCCGCCTCACTCCGATCTCTCGATTCATTCATTCAATGGCTTCCATTGCTGCTTCTTCTTCTACTTCTCTGCTAGCTCGTCCTCGCCAACTGGTCTCTCTCTCTCTCTTTCTTTTCTTTACTGGTTTTGTCCCATTTTGGTATAGATCTGATATGATTGATCTGGATCTAGTTGCTGTTCTTCTTCAATGGTAGATCTAATTGCAGAATCATTAGCTCAGCTCTATGATTCATCTTTTATAGTTTTCTGGAATTTTAGGTATTTGGCTCTGCAGGAACTTTTACTCTTATCGATCTGATGAATCTGTGTTACTTAGCTCCGTCAAATCACCGGAATAATTGTTTGTTCTCGTCGAATTGAATTTGTTTTCTTATATCTGAATTTGCATAGACTCTATCTTTTGTAAGAGTATGATGGAACAATGAATCAAGAATTACTTCTTACATAGATTTTAGTTGCTTCTTTGATATTCAAGAAACCGAGAAGCTTGTTCCTTCTCGCAGATTGTTTCGTTATTTTGCATTTCGAGTTTCAAATTTGTACTGATGATGGGAAGTTATTCGAATATGATGACAGGTGATTGCGGCTAATCAAGTTAAATGCTTTACCTATGGAAGAAGAACCAATCTTTCTTTTAATCTTCGCCAGCTCCCTACCCGCTTGAGTGTTTCCTGCGCTGTAAGACCTCTTTGTCTCTTCTCTCTTAGTAGAAGTTTTGTTTTTGCTGGTCCAATTCAACATTCGCAAACAATGTGATTAGGCTTCTATCGTACGCTTGGCTGATTCAATTCTCCATTTTTGATTGTTGGTAAATAGGCAAAACCTGAGACAGTGGACAAGGTGTGTGCAGTTGTCAGAAAGCAACTCTCACTTAAAGAGGCTGACGAAATTTCCGC
The DNA here is from genome assembly GCA_905216605.1 of Arabidopsis arenosa. NCBI lineage: Eukaryota > Viridiplantae > Streptophyta > Magnoliopsida > Brassicales > Brassicaceae > Arabidopsis > Arabidopsis arenosa. Next base: position 23,435,321 of record LR999451.1, read on the forward strand.
TGCCACCAAATTTGCTGCACTTGGTGCTGATTCTCTTGATACGGTAACTTAAAAGATTTGTTTCGTCTGCTCATTGGATTCAACTTTTGTAATGGATTGTTCATTGGAGTTATTGATGCTTAGTCAATGCCTCTTGAAACTTGTATCCTGCTTTCAAGCTCATATTTGTGTCACCAGAATATTTAGATTGTGAGGGTCGCTGCGTTTCCTTAACTCTTTAGTGTATATATTGTTACTGATATGCATATGCTCATGACTCTTGTGTTCAGGTGGAGATTGTTATGGGACTAGAGGAAGAGTTTGGGATTGAAATGGCGGAGGAGAAAGCACAGTCAATCGCTACAGTTGAGCAAGCAGCTGAGCTCATTGAGGAGCTCTTGTTGGAAAAGGCCAAGTAGAATATCATCGTTTAATTACATTAGCAAAAACCCAAACCAGTATCTGCTTATTGTTTGGTTAGCTAGAGAGCAATTGTGTCTGTTGAGATTTATGCTATATTTTGGGAAAATTATTACAAGGCTTGTATTTGACTTATCTTTCTTCTAAAACATTTGTACTTCCACCTTCAAAAAACTTTTACTTTCTAATTGGTTGAGCAATCGTTTATATCCCGCGGTGCAATGGAAATTGTCAAGATGTTAGTTATAGTTCAACAGAAAGGCTCCAAAACACAAGATGAATCCATAGTATTATATCAATTAATCAAGTTCTGGTGTCTATTCATGTAATATATCTACAACTGTCCTGATACTCCCAGAAGCCAAAGGCAAAAGACTCAGAATCACATCAACATAGTCCTTGACACAACCGGAAAAACAATGCGGTCTCCTTCAAGCCTAACCCAGTTTTGAGACTTTTAAAACTCAGCTAGCCTTTTGAATGGAACGTTTTGAACCAAGCATAGCTTCTACTAACAGCCAAGGAAAAGGCATTTTTGTAGCCAGTGGGCTTTGGGACCAAACACCTGAGTTTCTCGTGGGCTATGTCAGGACATTGTTTGATACGGGTACTTTCAATTTTGTGATTTAGGAAATTATTAGGATTTAAAAAAGAAAAATACTTGCCCCTGATAAAAAAAAAACAAAAAAATAATAATTAAAAAACTATATATCGGTTTGGGTTTATAAAAGAAAGTTAGGGTTTAGATTTTACTACTAAACGAGGTTAAATATCGGTTTGGATTTATAATAGTGGGTTAGGATTTAGATTTTACAATTAAACGAGTTTAAATGTTGGTTTGGATTTATAAAAGAGGGTTTAGGGTTTAGATTTTACAATGAAACGAGGTTCTATGTCGGTTTGGGTTTATGAGGGATGGTTAGGGATTATATTTTAAAATTAAACGAGGTTATATGTCGATTTAGGTTTATAAAAGAGGATTAGGATTTACATTTTACAATTAAACAATGATTAAATGTTGGTTTGGGTTTATAAAAAAGTGGTTAGGGTTTAGATTTATAATTAAATGTAGTTTAATGATTGTTTCGGTTTAAAAAAAAAATGATTAGGATTTGATTTTACAATTAAATGCATTTTTATTTATTTATTATTACATGGCATATCTAGGGCTGAACAACCCAAGTATTGTTTGGATTTGATTCTATCTCTAACATTGTTATTTGGATTTGTATTTTGTTGTTTCCTTTTCTCATAGGGATTTACTTTTACGTTTTATTATAAGTAAGATGATGTTTCGTTTGTGAAACTCATCCAAGCAATTGAGAGCTTTGGATGATTCTATCGGGGAGTTTATAATATCTACTTTTATAAAAAAAGGTTTTGGTTTGAATTGGATTCTATCTCTAACATTGTTGGTAGATGGAAATATCGAGAAGAAAGGTATTGAAGAAAGATAGGATAAGCCAATTACCAGATTCTTTGATATGTCACATACTTAGTTATCTTTCCACAAAGGAAGTTGTTAGAACAAGTGTTTTATCCACCACATGGACAAGTCTTTGGCTTTGGGTTCCTAGTTTGGAATTGAACTCCCAAAAATTCCAAGATTTCAATGCCTTTGTGAGTTATGGTGACAAGTATTTCGAATCTGATAAAGTGTTTTGCATAGACAAAGTCAAGCTAACTATTGATGAATGCCACGGTGGTGTAGATGATACGTCTTATTTCACATCATGGATTGATGCTCTAGTAACATCTAGAGGTTAAGTGTCTTCTAGATCTTGAGTATCATGAGATGCCCCTAACCTTTTATATCTGCAAGACACTCGTATACCTAAAACTCGCTCGGGTGAGCTTTGATGATGTCGAGTTTGTTTCTTTACCTCTTCTGAAGACTATGCATTTAAAAGATAACGTGTATCCCAATGAAGCCACTTTTGAGAGACTTGTCTCATCCTGTCCCCTCTTGGAAGAGTTAGAGATTGTTGGATGTTTGAATCATAATGCAAAAGTCTTTCGGGTGCTCTCTAGGTCATTGATAAGGCTCATTATAAGAATACGATTTTCTCAGCAAGATTCGGGTTCAAGAGTTGTGATTGATGCTCATCAGCTATGCTTTTTGAGTATTTATGATTACTTATCAGAAAGCTTTAGAATAATCAATATGGATTCCAATGCCAAGTTAGATATTTCGCTTGCCTTTCCATCAATGAAAAAAAACATGCGCAGTTTTTTCTTCGGGATTTCGAGGGTCAGAGATATGACGATATGTTCAAAGACTATAAAGCTCATCCACGAATATGTGACATCAGAACCGTTGCCTCGATTTGGTTCCGTGTCTCGCCTGTGTGTTACTCTCTGTGTATTCAATATGAAATGGTTGCCAGCTTTTCTCCAGAGCTGTCCGAATCTGAAATCCCTTATCTTGAAATGGGAAGATAGCTCAAAGTATTTGGAGGTGATGAATTCATTCCGATTTTCATCTGTGCCTACGTGTTTGTTATCGTCTCTCGAGTTTGTTGATTTCGAAACGAGCATCTTGGGATATGCTTCAGAAATGGAGCTGGTAAGGTACTTTCTAGAGAATTCGGCAATCCTCAAAAAACTCTCTCTACGTTTGCACTATTATAAAAGACGACAATATGACATCTTCAACAAACTCATCAAAATCCCAAGACGCTCCATCCCTTGTCAAGTCGTCGTATCACATGGCTTTAACCAGTTTAGTATGTGAAGACTCTATCCATTTCAATGTCGAATTTACATGTCAACAATCCAGATCAAGAAGAATATTTTTGCGCAGAATTTTAAAGTTTTGAAGAAACAATTATATCTAACGTAGCTGTTCATTATATCAAGTATGCAAAAACTAACCACAGCAATAACACATTCCTAAGTGCAAAATGCAGTTAAAACCATAAATCCTACAAACAAATGCAATTGAAAACGCAAAACGACTGCGTCTTACTGGTAAAACTAGACTCACTCAACGCAGAAAAGCGGAAAACAAAGTGTTTTAACAAGAATTGTATCACGACCATATCACTAATCTAAAACAAATAACTAGTGTTAAGAACAGAATGTAAATTTAAAACTAATAGCAACAAAAGAAGTAGTGTATATATATAATAAATATATAGTTATAAATACATGACAGTCTACGCAAATTTGAAAAGAATTAAAACATTTTCTCTTCGGGAAGCCACAAAGAATAGAGAGTAAACACTTACATTGTTATACATGAAGTAGTTATACACTTTCTCTTCTCAAGCCATCACTGCTCTCTTTCCTTTGCTGCTTTTGGTGTTATCTTTCTTCTTTCTGGAAATGCCCGTGATTGGATGACCCAGAGGACCTGACCACGTCTGGACTTGTGTTGGTGGTTCGTCTTTGGAAAAATTGAAAGAAGAGGATGTGAATGATGGGACCATGTCTCGTGGGATAAATGTTGGGTCTATATGCTGTGAGGCACCCAATGGTACACCCATTGCTCCACCATCTTGGTGTGGTGGCGGAAACTTCTCGCTCTTGCTCTTTGCATTTGCGTGTGTGATTAATCTCCTTCTCTGCTTTTTAGAGTCAAAAGATAGTATGTAAATAAACGGATCAGTCTTTGTGTGCGTGTGTGTCTAGATATGCCAGAAGCAGAACACTAGTGAAGATTTCACTGTCCTAGAGGCATAAGCATTGGTGGTATAAAACCATTATTCAGCTCACTTCCTAACATAGACAACAGCCTAAATGCACAAGTATATACAGCAAAACCTATCTATAACAACAGTACCCGCCTAGAAGCAACCTGATTTGAATCACAGGAATAAATGTAGAAAAGAAGAGACGTTGTTGAAAAGAAAACAGTTGGGAGGGACTTACATCGACATTTGACTGAAGTTCTGCATTAGCTTCAGGAGCTGGAAGCGCTCGATTTGAACGATCTCTGTGCCGATTCTTCCTTGCACCATCCCCTTGGGCTTTACTAGCAGCTCTTTGTCTGCACAGGAGAAAAGTGTTAGTCGATGCATGGTGACAAATACAGTATAAAATCGCTACAAGTAATGGTGGACGCAACAATAATATCTGAAGTTCCAACGTAATTGTGTTTCACTCCACTCTATCTGGATGATAATATTTACTATCCAGCCAAAGTCAGAGCCTAAATCGGTATAAGGTATGGTCGGAAAAACTCTCCATTGAGAAAATTGAGCGGCACAATTAAATACGGAGTGGGACATGTGGTTTTTCATTTATGGTTTATTCCTGCCAGTAAAAGGTGTGCATACTATCTTGCTTTAAAGAATGTGAATCACGAATTGAGTGGAGTACGCCGAACTATACCAAACATTTAAAGTCATGTTACTAACCTTCGAGTTTCTTCATCTCGTCGCTTTGCATCCATTTCTTTGCTCGGGGGATACTTAGGTAGATCAGCAGGTTCACAGGCATATGGTTCACTTGTAAAGAACTGAAAAGGAAAAAGTGCAAATAAACTGACTCAAACCTGCCCAGCATCATCAGACCATTTCATGTAAAACAGCAGCAAAATCAAACCTAAGAACTTACTTCACTTTTTAGAGCAGCAGATGCAGTTTGGCGGTCTTCTGGTTCGATTGAAAGAAGGGCGTCAATGAGGGGAAGAGATGATGGTGGGAAGTCTTTAAATGTCTCTCTTATGCTTCTTTTGTATGGTTCACGGGGTTTGTATATGGCTCCATGTGTGAATTTTCCCTTTTTCCAATAATCCTCTGATGGTGAACCACAGAGCTTGTAAATCTTATGGAGCTGCTCTACCTATTTCATGATGATCATAAGCATGCGGAGCCAATAAGTAATTATTCCGCATGCCGAACTCTCCAATAACATATCTAGTCTTTATAGACCAGTAAACAGAAAAAAAAAACAGATAAAAAGAATTTGATCAAGAAAGTTCAAAGTAAACTGCAGGATAATAAAAGTTGGCGATGCACACTGTGCCAGTTTTCAACAAAACTACCCAGAAACCACTCTAGTTACATACGGAGATCAGTATTAATTTTGAATCTATTATGTTCATGTAAAATCACTGTCTATCTGTGTATGTCTGTGTGTGTGGCTGTGTGCACGCATAAAAGCACATTTTAAATATTCTAAAGAAAGAGATACTAGGGAAATAGAGAACAGAACTTGCATATTGAAGGAACTATTAAGATGATGAATTGACTAGATACCTCTGTCCGACCGGGCATAATAGGTCTTCCCGCCAATAGCTCCGCTAAAATACAGCCAGCACTCCAAAGATCAATACCTACACCATAATCAGTAGCCCCAAGCAGAAGCTCTGGAGCTCGATACCATAGTGTAACCACTCGACTTGTCATTGGCCGCTTGTGATTAGGATCAAAAATTGTTGCCAGTCCAAAATCAGCAATTTTTAGGACCCCACCATCATCAATAAGAAGATTTGATCCTTTGATGTCACGATGAAGGACACCACGACTATGACAATGCTCGAGACCAGATATCAATTGACGCATCAAACATTTAACCTGCAATATGAAAGAGTAATCTGATCTTAAAAACGACTAAATGGTATTTATAGGTACTAAAAACAGCCTATAAATTTAGAATGCGAGATACTTGAACGCCTAACCTCTGGTTCGGAGAACTTAACAACAGGACTTGAAGCAAGACCAGCCAAATCATGATCCATGTATTGAAAAACAAGGTATAAGCTACAAGACATCCTTGACGTAACCAAACCTTCCAACTTCACAACATTGGGATGATCAAGTCTCCGCAACACAAGAATCTCTCTCGCCATAAACTTCACACTTTCTGGTTCCAAATTGTCAAACCGAACCTTTTTCAACGCAACGATTTTACCAGTCAACATATCCTTAGCTTTGTACACATTACTATATGTTCCTTGTCCAATCTACCACATCAAAAAAGATATCCCCAAATGAGAAATTTCAAAAACAACAAAAAAAAAACACACAAAAAGTATGTCTTTTCGTCACCACCTTATCGATTTTCTCGAAAGTGTCGGCTTTTCTCGGAACCCAACCATTTAAAGCTTCACCACAAGCATCAGAAAGCCAAGAAGGCCAACCAGCAGCAACCTGTTCACCACGCCAATGCTTCGACGGATTACTCAACCGCGGATTAGGCTTCGACCTTCTTCGATCTCCTTTCGATTTCCTTTCTTTATCACCATTTTCCTCCTCATTCTTCTTCTCTACTTCCACAATAACTCCATTACTCTTAGTAGTCACTTGCACACTACTCTCTCCAGCTACTACTCCACTAGCTTTAGAGCTCTTAGCTTGTTTAGGTTCAGCTGTTGTCGCCTCTCGGCCAAATACACAACCCATAACTTAATCTCAATCTAAGCTTCATTTCTCATCATAACTTCTACCAAAAACCTACAAGAAACAATCAAAACTATGTAAGAGACTAGGAAGAAGAAGCTCAAAAACCAGAAAATGAAGTCGATCTGAGATTACTTGGTTCGAATCGAAGAAAACAAAACCCTAATCAATGATCTTGAACTCCATTGAAGCTCCGGAAAAAAACCAAAAAGTAGGTAAGAAGTTGAAATCAGAAAAAACCTAGTTTCTAGAATCTGATTGAAGAGCTTTGGAGCTTGAAACTATGGTGAGAGAAAGAGAGAGGACGAAGCGAAGCGGGTGAGAGAGAAGAGAAGAGAAGTAGGCGAGCGTTTTTTTTTTTTTTTTTGGTCTTACTGATTTGGTTGAGACAGTCAATTTAATTTCCTTATGTTTATTTTTTATTTTAATTAGTTAATGAAGATGACCAAGAAAGAAGAAGAACGCAGATCTCTTCAGGGTCAAACCCAGATAATTTAATTAATTTAATAAAAATGGTGTAGAATTGTTTTTTTTTTTAACAATTAAATTAGTAACAGTAAAAGTATTATTTAAAATAGTTTATTTTTTTCCATTATTAGTAAGTTTTTGAACACGGTCTCGGATTATAAGTTGATTTTTTTTCAACTAAAAGATTTTATGTCTAAGGCTGTACATCCTCATCCATATACAAATGATACTAGTTGGGCATGATAATAGAGAATGTATAAACATCTCAAGTCATCCATAAATTAGGAATTCACAGCTTATTTTAGAATAAAAGTTTAATGGAGAATTATGCGTGTATTCTCAATCTCATTAATCGTCTAAAACAGGTAAAATAATTAGTATATACAAAATGACTTGATCATTTACCTAATCACAATATTTACAAAATGTCTCATGTTTCCATACATTTGGGTCTTGTTGATCTTTCAGAAGTTTGTGGAGTATGTTTTAGAGAGGCAAAAGAAACAATAGTGAGTTCTCTCAACAGGTTATTTCAACTTTCTGTTTTTGGCACCATGGACGTTACTAACCTGATTTATTTTGTAGCTTCTTCCATGCACACATGTGTTTTTCAAGGATTGTTTGATGCATATGTACCTCTCATGTGTACCTTCAACAAGAGCGTGTTGCAGCTGCCAACATGCAGAGAATCATTCAAAATAAATCTTGTTCTAAACACCAGTTTGAAGGGAGAAAAAAAAACTGAACAAGGCGAAAGGCACAAATAACATTCTAAAAACCTCATGTACAAAAATAGAACCTCTGATATCAATTTTCTACTTGAAGTCTTTTTTTGTCTTTTATTCTGCTCAAATTGTTACCTAATTATCATCTTTGTATACATCTTGACAGAGAAGAAATAACATGTATGTTTGGAACATATGCATCTGCAAAAGTTGTGATTTTGTAAAATAACATTTTCTCATTTTGTATCATTGTAAATTATCTTTATTTGTTCTTTAACACGTCCATTTTGTAATAGATTTCATGTGTTCAACAAAGCAAGATATTACAAAAGCTATAAAAGCAGTGACTGTAATGTTAATATATTTTTTAATTATAGTGATACAAAAGCTATAATTTAACTATTATGTATTTGTTTTGTAAAGAATGATTTTTCATTGACTATTATTTTTTTGAATGATTTCTTTATAGACTACTGATAGTAAACTCGGGTTTACATCCACTATTATCAGTTGGAATGTTTTTATTTTTATTGAAATGTTGTGTTTATTAATAGTGAAACGTGTATTTTATATTAGAGAATAATTGATTTGTTATTTATTCAAAAGTATTTTAGGGACTTTTAAAATAAACAAAACAAAAGAAAGAGAAAAAGCAGTTGCATTTTTAACACCTTTAAAAGCATGATTGGATAAAATTAAACTGTAAATACTTTTTAATGAAGTAAAAGTCCTCACAGCCCACCAGTCACCCCTTTAAATTGATTTTTACTTTTTCTTTAATCTATGTTTGTATATGTAGACTTTTCAAATCTATGTTTGATTCACATTTCAGAGCTTATAGACTAGACGTTGGTTCATATGTTTAGATTTTAGATATGGAAGTGAAGGTCTTTTATAATGTTTTATAGCAAGATCTTCTATAGGGTAGCAAGGTTTGCTAAATTTGTTTAGCGAGGTTTGACCGTGTAATTTGATTGTGAGCAAAGAAGGTGCAAAACTAAACTTCTCATTTATTAAGATATGCTAAATTCGAGTATTATGATTCTCAAAATCAAATTTAGTAGCATATTTTAATGTGTGATTGTCTTTTGTAAATTTTTGTAAATATGACATTGTACATGATTTTTTTTTTTTTTTTTCCTCGAACGCCATTATATTAAGTTATCGGAAAGAGACTCTCCGCTAGGGAGAGCCAATCAGGAACCGATTTGCTTACATGGGAAAACAGACTATTACGAGTCCGAGCTTTTTTGGCTAAACAATCAGCCCGACCATTAAAATTGCGAGGAATAAATCTAATACTAAAAGAAGGGAAAAAACAAATTAAAGACCGAAAAGAGGCTAGCTCAGCAGCAAAGGTAGGCCAATCTTCGTGGTTGTCGAGAAGGGAGATAAGATCAGAACAATCGGAGGCAAACGCACCAGAAGAATCCCCAATCGAGATCATGCATTCCATTGCCCACAACAAAGAATCGAGTTCCGCATGGAGCGGTGAAAGACTTCGTCGAGCACTTTTGAGTCCTAGGTGGCAGACTTTATCCTGTCTTACTAAAACCCATCCAAACCCGCTTAGACTATCATCCGTATGCCAAGATGCATCAATCTGACATTCCGAAGTCAATAGGGGAGGGGGTGAGGCAGATACCCCGGGGGGGAGAGGGTCAACGGGAGATCGATCTTTCAGCATTGCTTGTTTCCAAGCATTCGCCTCTTGAATCGCCAAGGCTAAAGTCTCCTGGGGAGGTTCTCTGATATTTTCAAACAGAAATCTATTTCTACTTTTCCAGATATACCAAAGAATCCAAGGGAAGATCTCAAGAGTGTCCTCTTCTATTCCGAATTCTTTCCCACGCCAGAAAAGAAAATCGAAATTATAGAAGAGGGAGCTTCTGGGGAAGATATGCCCCGAGGTGGGGATAGGGGACAAAGCCCAGATTTGTCTCGAGGGCGGGCAGTCAAAAAGTAAGTGGTTTATAGATTCCTCCGGGCTCCCGCAGCGAGGGCATCCTTTCTCATTCCCAATGTGGCGGTAGGATAATCTCTGACAAGTTGCTAAGCAACCGGAGATACATTGCCACGCGAAATGCATAAGCTTTCGCGTAGTTTTAAGCTTCCATACTTGTGCCTGAAGTGCCGAGACACCCGGTCCCTGAAAAGGGGGGTCACAAGTAGGACGAGATAATTCTCTCGCGGCCCAATATCCTGACTTAACAGTATAATTTCCGGACTTGGTATGCGACCAACTAAATCCGTCACTCAGATAGGTGCGACTCGGACGGATCCCTAAAATGAGTGGAATGTCAGCGGGGTCAATCAGAGCTTGAAGACGGTCTAATCGCCATAGCTGAGTAGATTGGTCAATTAGGTCATTGACATAGAGATGAGGGTCTCTCATAGGGAGGATGCTCTTGGCAGGTCTCGCTGGTATAGTGGGAATCCACGGATCTTCCCAAACTTTGGTTAACATTCCGGAACCTATGGTTCTCCGAAGACCTGAGACCAGTAGAGGTTTGGCCGCCATAATGCTTCTCCATCCGTACGAGGGTCGATTAGAATTTCCTATATGTAGCGGGTCGCTAAAGCGGAAGTACCGTCCCCGTAGAACCCTACTCAAGAGGGAGTTAGGGAATCTAATAAGGCGCCATAATTGCTTAGCTAATAGAGCTAGATTGAATTCTTCAAGCGTCCTAAAGCCGAGGCCACCATCCACATATGGGGTACAGAGCTTATCCCACGCTAGCCAATGGATACCATTACTATTCTCACTGGTTTTCCACCAGAAGTTCGCAATAGCACTACTTAACTTAGACCGAATAGCTTTGGGAAGGAGGAAACACGACATGACATATGTCGGAAGAGCCTGCGCGACGGACTTTATAAGAACTTCCTTGCCACCTTTGGACAAGAATTTTGCAGACCAGGTGTTGAGCCTCTTTTGGAGTCGGTCGCGTACAAAGGAAAACACTTGAACTTTTGAGCCATGTATCTGTTCAGGGAGGCCCAGGTATGATCCCATTCCCCCGTCCCGATGAATTCCCAGTGCCGACTTTATGGCAGTTCGGGTTGAGTTATCCACATCGTGACCAAACATTACCGAGGATTTAGCAGCGTTTAACTGTTGTCCTGAAGCTTCACCATAGGTACGGAGAATATCGATAATTTCTCGGCCTTGGACCGGATCTGCTTTACAGAAAAACAGGCTATCATCGGCAAAAAGAAGGTGGGAGGTAGAAGGGCTTGCTCGAGAAATTTGTAGACCTTGAATACGACCGTGCCATTCAGCGTCTTTGAGCTTTGCCACTAAGGCCTCTGTACACAAAATAAACAGGAAAGGGGAGATCGGGTCGCCTTGGCGAATTCCCCTAGATGGTTTAATGGAGCCCCTAGGAGAACCATTTAAGAGCACTTTATACGAGACCGAGGAAATGCAGAAGAGGATCATATCCACCCATTTCTGAGCGAAACCCATCTTCAACATTAAGGCTCTAAGGAAAGACCATTCCACACGATCGTAAGCTTTACTCATATCGGTCTTTATAGCCATAAACTTTTTCTTGCAAGCCGGGTTCGTACGGAGAGCATGAAAATTTTCCTGTGCTATAAGAATATTATCTGTAATAAGACGTCCAGCCACAAAGGCGGATTGAGTCTCGGATATTAAATCCGGAAGGAGTTTTTTAAGACGTAGGCTCAATACTTTCGAGATTACTTTGTAACCCACATTACACAAACTAATTGGCCGAAATTCTGTCATTTTCCTTGGTCTATCTGTCTTAGGGATTAGACAAATATTTGTCTCATTAAGACTCTCATCAAAAGATCCCGAAGCATGGAAATTTTGGACCAACTTTATTAGATCTGGTCCAGTCAAGTCCCAGAATCTCTGGTAGAAGAAAGCCGTCATCCCGTCTGGTCCCGGGGCTTTGTCGGGATGGAGAGAAAAAAGGGCGCGCTTAACTTCTTCCGGGGAAATCTCCTTTGTGAGTTTCTGGTTCATATCTTCCGAAATAGAAACCGGCACATCCCGAAGAACGGAATGGAATTCTTGAGGCTCAGAAGTGGTAAATAGGTCATTAAAGTAACCAGTCGCAAGACTCTCAATACCCAACTCCTTATCCACCCACAAACCATCATCGTTCAGAAGTCCCATTATCTTGTTCCTTGCTCGTCGTTGCTTGGTAATGGCATGGAAGAACTTAGTGTTCTTGTCCCCAGCCTGGTACCAGGTTTCCCTACTCTTCAGTTTCCAATAAATCTCTTCTTCCCTGTAAGCATCACAGAGTTTCCATTTCAGAGCCAGAAGATCTTCCGCAGAAATGGAATCGTCTTCTTGGGCGCGATCGATTTGATTCTGTAATTCTAAAATTAGCTTCTCTGAGTTAGTAGAATTAGATTTCTTCCAGATAGAGATGGTTTTTCTGCAACGCTTGACCTTTTGTTTAAACAAAGCTCCTTCCATCGAAGGGAAGTTCCAGCCTTCAAGAACGGATTCCTTAAACCCCGGTTTATCTAGCCATCTTTTGTCAAAGATAAACTGTTTAAAAGCTCGGGGCGGACATTGTACATGATTAATATTAGAAAATTATTGTAGAGAAAATTTATTTTTATCAACATTTTTAAAGAAAATATAGAAAATCACCAAAAACAATCGATGAGGGTAGTATTTTAAATATATTTTTAATTAACAGAAAAAATAAATAAATTCATTGTGGCATTTTCTAATTATTAGAAAATTAAATTATTTCATTAGACTAGATATAGTTGATATGTTAAAAAAATATTCAACAGTTGTAAAGAATGTAATGGATATTTAAACAAATATTGTAAAAGTGGTGGCAAAATTTGGAGTTGAAGTTTATCAATTTTGTTAGGCCTCTAGCTCCATTCACCGCAAAAGATAAGGACTGAAAAAGTGTTAATCTAAATAAAGTGTAAGTACAGTATGAGAAAATCTATAGGAATCATTCAAAATGAATACTATTTTTACTCGCTCTTCCACTCGTAAAAACACAAAACCGGCCCTAAAAATGTTGGGCCACATACCTTACAAAACACTCATTTGTATGAAAATATCTATATTTTACATAGTTTTTTCCAATGCTCATATATCTACATCCATCTCTCTATGTTCTTGATATAAGATCAAGGAGCTGATAAGATCTACAATGAGCTACAGTTCCTGCAATGGTCCTTATTAATATGTCGACAGCCTTGACTTTCTAGGATCTTGAAAAAGAGAAGAAAATGCAACAAAGAATTGTGAAATAAATGACAAAATGAACCTAGAATAATTTTGAATCAACGTGCAAAAGAAAAGGAAACTTGACATTTAATTGAAAAGATTTAAACGCATACCTTAGCTTGGGGAGGAAGCTCTCGGCCTTGGAATGTCTTCTACGTACGTTTCCTTAAGTAGCGTCGTTTGGAGTGATGACAAAGAGAACTTGGGCTTGACTTGTCTTGAGAAGAGGCCTTTCACTTGTTGGTTCACAAAAGCTTAGGCCAACACTTAAGTCTAGACTCTTAACCTTAGTTTGTTGCTCATTTGGCTTTGTTTTATTGCTACAAATAGTGATATTATCGAATTGTGTGATAGTGTTCTCCATTTTTCTATAGTTTATCAAACTCTCCACATCTTTGTTAAATTCTTCCTGCATTGTCTTTGTACCAGACCTTGTTCTAGGAGGATGATACATAGTCAGAACTCGGGCAACTTTGGTATGGTTTGAACTCATGTCATCATCAGTTCTCTTATACCTCTTTTGTCATCTCTACACCTCTCTATCTTTGTATCTCTCTCTTTCTCTCTCTCACTCCCTCGCAATCTCTCTAGAGCAAATTGTAAATAATATACTCTCTATTTCGCTAATTACTCTAAACAAAACAGTCTATTGTACAAATTTACCCAATAAAAATTGGCATCAATTGTTCAAATGATAGAAAGTTTACATCATTTACTATTTTATGCAACTCAAATTACGAATATTGATGCAATTTCAATTTTATTTTAAAGTTTGACATCGACAAAACAATCTGAGAGGAGATAGATTACTTCTGTAGAAAACAACTACATCATTTTAGAATAAGTTTATAAAAGGCTTAGATGAATAAAAATCTCATCGCACCAAGTAATTATTTGAGCATATTTATTTTAATTAAATAATAAATAGTAGTTAACTTGTTTACATATTATCATTTAATAATATTTTAATTTTAATTAATTAAATTTACTTATGAAAATTAACTAATTGTAGTATCAATTGTTTACAAGTGATGTAATGCCAATTAATATCAGTTATAACCAAATAATACAACTAGGTAGCATCAACTGATGATAATTAACATCAGTTGTAGTAACTGATGCAAAATTAACATCAGTTGTAGTAACTGATGCAAAATTAACATCACTTTTGCCGACTGATGCATATTAAAATCGATTACAATAATCAATGCAAATATTTATTTCAACTGATGCAAAATATTGGCATCACCACTTTTAGAGTCATTTATTAAAGTGATGTAAAAATACCTTACATCAATTATAACTGATGCAAATATACAAAATAAGTGATACAAGACATCCTTTTTGTAGTGTTTGTCGTATCACTAAATAAGTCAAACTTTTTGGAGTACTGCATCAATCATGTGACAAGGGTGAGGTTTACACACCGAGAGTAGACGTGAGGACCAATGAACAGTGGCGGTCGGAGCGTTACTATATAAATCATAATTCATGGAGTTTAAAATTTTATTTGACAGTTTATTTCAAAATAAATTTGGCTAACTACCCCAAAAATAAATTTGGCTAGAAGCTTCTTAGGATATTTGGCTAAGTAATATCCCAACACATTATTTGACAGTTGATATAAAAATTTTTGAAATTATTATTAAATCAAAGGAGTGAATGATGTGCTTTTTATGTTTCACTTATAAAATGAAAAATATAAACATTAAAATAATATCAATATTTCTATGAAACTTTTTATGAATTTTAATGTTTCTTAGAAAATAATTTATAAATCCTAGGTATTTTTATATTTATTTATTTGATCTATATACTTTTGTAATAGATAGCAAAGATATTTGCTTTTATCAAAAATAATAATATGCAAATGATACGAATTGGATATTCTATGAGTTAATCCATGAAAAATAATCTTTTACATTTAAACCGTAATTATAATGTTGATTATAAGAACTAAACAAAACATTCTTAACACACATACACCACAAACACACACACAAAACAAATTAACACCATTTTGATTAACAGATTTAATCTTGTCTTTCATATTTTTAATTAAAATATAAATCATGCATGCCTCCTATTCTTTTTTAGGCGCTAATCTAACGATGTCTATTAAAATTAAACATGTAAGGAATGTTGATCACGTCGAAGAGAATATCGTTTTCTTTCTTCACTGGAGATATTTGTTGGTTGTCGCCGTTGAATCCCATTTCGCAAATGCTTGGTGCTTCTTTTGCTTTCTTCAAACGAAACGAAAGTTTAAGCAAATCGTGCACTTTGATGTACTTCAAAGCTGAGGTTAACGCGTCATAGCCTTCAGAGTAAAGCTTAAGGCAATTTTGCAACAACTTCTTACTCAGCATGCTCTTATATTTCCTCTCGTTTAGAATCTTCTCCACAATTCTTTTCACATTTGTTAGGTTTGATAAAGCGTTATTCGTTCCTATCAATGTTAAATCATCGGTATTTCTTGCTTTCTGACTTTCCACATTCTCTTCGAGAGACGCAATGCAAAACTTATAGAAATATCGTTCTCCGTACTGTGAACTTTGATTGCAATATTTCTGAACCAGAGAATTTTCCACTCTGTTGGCCGTCAAACCATTGAAAAGAAGAACAAACACAACGAGGTAAATCAAGAACTTCATTGTTTTTTTTCTTCTTAGGTAGCAAATCATAAGAGGTAATAGATTGAATAGTTATAGTAACTTGTGATCCTGTTTATAAGCAAACAAAAGTCTTGTAACATGAGAGTGTTATTCAAACACATGCTTTTTTTAGATGACTCATGTCATGCGTTACCACTCCGTTTACTTCGTTGCCTTCTTTTGTGGTCAATTTTTCTCTAGACATTTCGATGATATCTCTAATATTGTTTGAAATGATTTTTCATAGCCCTTCCTCTGAATTTTGGAGCCTTAGGACAACAAAACTCCAAGATTATAATGAAACAAAAATATTTAAAGCACTCAAATCTTTCATTATATTATTTAACAAATACTTTCCAAAACAAAGAATCATTTAACTCCATCTGCATTTATCTAGTTATATGCCGTTCTGAATTACTTGAAACAAACAAAAGTTTGGTTCACATTTTGTTTTATCTTTCATTTCTGCTAATTTTTCAACAGTAGAAAATAAGAACTCTACTTCATACTCAATTATTGTATATATAAATTCAAATATTTATAAAATGTTAGATGTTTTTTCCGATGGAAAGATTATGACAAGTGACTTCGGAATTATTGTGACTGATAGAAGTTTTGGAGAGAAACTTTCGAGTATTTGACAACTAAACTAATAATTATGCAGATACATAAGATGCATTACATCATTTTGGTTGTGGAATCAAACATTGGGCAAGTTATCAAGTTTCTTCATCAAACTAGAATGTGAACAAGTACGAGGTCGTTTTATTGAAAACTAATGTTTGCATACCAGAAAGTAAAAGTTTTTTGAAGGTGGAAATACAAATGTTTTAGAAGAAAGATAAGTCAAATACTTTCGACAAAAAAAAAAAAGATAAGTCAAATACAAGCCTTGTAATAAGTTTCCCAAAATATAGCATAAAATCTCAACAGACATAATTGCTCTCTAGCTAACCAAACAATAAGAAGATAATGGTTTGGGTTTTGGTTTTGTAGTTTTTGCTAATGTAATAAAGGATTTTCTACTTGGCCTTTTCCAACAAGAGCTCCTCAATGAGCTCAGCTGCTTGCTCAACTGTTGCGATTGACTGTGCTTTCTCCTCCGCCATTTCAATCCCAAACTCTTCCTCTAGTCCCATCACAATCTCCACCTGAACACAAGAGTCATGAGTATGTGCACATCGATAACAATATAAACACTAAAGAGGTGTGTATAAGGAAACGCAGCGACCCTTCACAAGACTTACAATCGGTGAGACAATATGAGCTTGAAAGCAGAATACAATTTTCAAGAGACATTGATTAAGCATAAATAACAAAAGTTGAATCCAATGAGCAAACGGATATTAGACATGAGAAGGTTGTTAAGTTACCGTGTCAAGAGAATCAGCACCAAGTGCAAGAAATTTGGTGGCAGCGGTAACTTCGTCTTCCTCTTTAAGTGAGAGTTGCTTTCTGACAACTGCACACACCTTCTCCACTGTCTCAGGTTTTGCCTATTTACCAACAATCAAAAACCAAGAAAGAAATCAATCAAGCGTACGATAGAAGCCTAATCACATTGATTGCAAATGTTGAATTGGCTCGAGCATTCAAATTGGAATAGCAAAAACAAAACTTCTACTAAGAGATAAGAGACAAAGAGGTCTTACAGCGCAGGAAACACTCAAGCGGGTAGGAAGCTGGCGGAGATTAAAAGAAAGATTGGTTCTTCTTCCATAGCTAAAGCATTTAACTTGATTAGCCGCAATCGCCTGCCATCATATTCGAATAACTTCCCATTATCAGTACAAAGTTGAAACTCGAAATGAAAAATAACGAAACAATCTGCGAGAAGGAACAAGCTTCTCGGTTTCTTGAATACCAAAGAAGCAACTAAATTTTATGTAAGAAGTAATCCTTGATTCACTGTTCCCGCATGCTCTTACAAAAGTTATAGTCTATGCAAATTCAAATGTAACAACGAAAATTCAGTTCGACGAGAACAGACAATTATTCAGGTGATTTGACGGAGCTAAGTAAAACAGATTCATCAGATCGATAAGAGTAAAATTTCCTGCAGAGCCAAATACCTAAAATTCCCTCAATGCAAACAAAAGATGAATCATAGAGCGATTTCAACAAGTCGATCTAGAGCTGAGCTAATGATTCTGCAATTAGATCTACCATTGAAGAAGAACAGCAACTAGATCGAGATCAATCATATCAGATCTATACCAAAATGGGATAAATTACGGCAAAAACTCTGTAAAAAAAGATGAGATTCGAGTAAAGAAGAGGAAGAGAGAGAGACCAGTTGGCGAGGACGAGCTAGCAGAGAAGTAGAAGAAGAAGCAGCAATGGAAGCCATTGAAGATTAGAGAGATCGGAGTGAGATTGGAGGAGGCGGAGAAGACGAAGAGATGTGAGACACAGTGAAGAAACCAAGTGGGAAGGTTTTTTATTTTATAGTTTTAACAAAAAAAAAAAAAAAAAAAAAAACTTTCTGAGATTCCAATGAGAACGCAGACAGACAAGTCAGGTGAGGTGGGTGATTTGGCAGATGCAGGTAAAGAAAATCAATTTTGGAAAAAAATCCAAAATATATCTTAATATTGTTTTTTTCTTACAAACAAAATATAACATTTAAGATTTTTATTGGAATTATAATAAAGGAATTTCAAAACAACTTTCTAAAGTAATAATTAGAAAAAGAAAGTTATGTTTATTTGAATAGATTAATGTATCATTTTTGTTTCATGGAGAATTGGAATTAGAATCTTATTTTAGTTTCTCTAACCAATGTTTTGTTAAACAGATTGCAAGAATTTAGGTTTCCAAGTTTTGTTGGTAATCCCTTTTTCTGATTTTTAGTATGAACATCTTTAATATTTTGAGGTTTGAAAGAGTCATCTTGTTGGTAATCTCTTCTTCCAACTTCGGGTATTCTTTCGTTGAGAAATTCGAAAACTTTAAATTTTTAAAATTACTTTATTACATGTAATAATTTTTATGTGTATAAGTTTTCCAAAAAGACTCGTACATAAAGGTAGATTTTCTAATGTATAAGCTTGCGACTCTTAAACCGTCTTTATGTGGAAAAAAATCTTTCTCAAAGCTTAATGGATTTAGTTGCTTTTGTGCTCCACAAAAAAAAATAATGCATATATTTCTCTTAACTTCTGTGCATTATATTTTTCAAGAATTTTTGCTTATTGAAAAAAAATTCAAGTCATGTCATACGTTACAAGGTTGATATAGTTCGTGGGAAGAGACATGAACCAGAAAAAGATGAAAAGAGAACTATATATTTAAAAGAGGCATGAAATATGAAATAGAGAATATTTACTTATTCTAATAATGTTTTGATCATTTTATTCGGTCAAATGGCTATTAACTTAGGGAATGTTATTTGATTGTGATTAATTTAGAATTAAGATGATTATAATGATTGTAGAATTTAACAAATTTTTAGAGAATTTATAAAAGATTTAACAAATTCACAGAGATTTTTTTGTAGAATATCACATTATCATCTCTAATTTTGGATATCATTAAAAATCGTTTCAAATGAACAAAAAATTTTTAAGTCGACCAATCAATAACACTAAACTTTAATATAATCTGAAAGTTAGTTGAAGTATTTCCTAATCCAATAACCGCATGATTTTGAATGAATTTCTAAAATCATCAATTCAATTACATGAGGTTATGGTATATATTTGTCATTTTTTTTAATTTGTATGCATTATGTCTAAACAATAAAATAATGAGGATAGTATGTTTTATGATTTAACAGTATTTTACGATCATGAGGGAAAGAGTTTACGATTAAAAACTCTTTTACCGATCATGAGGGAAAGAGTTTACGATTAAATTTTTTTTATTTATTTATGTTATTAATTAGAAGATCCTACAAGACATCAAACATTTTTAATATGTTACTACATTTGATGTTATTAGGTTTTCTGTTTTCATGTGTGTCACTAAAATGTCCACCATATATAATGGAATATTTTTTGAGCGTTCGAGATATCATTGATTCATTTCTGTATATAAAACAACACAAATTAATTTTCTTAGAGGATCATATATATACAATTTATCTTTTCAAATTGAATGAAATAACCATAAGATATTTCTAATTTTTCCTTATAATTATTTAGAACCAATCTATTATCTGCTTAATCTTGACATAACTAGAAACGATTGTCATATATACTCATACATCTAAACCCTTCCAAAGAACAACCAATTGGAACTTCAGTAAACTCGTCTTGCCTCTCGTTATACACCATAAACTTGTCTTCTCCTTTTCCATTACCATTCACCACTATGAAGAGTTCTTCGTTTCTTGCTATACACGCAAAACCAACATCAAATTTTTTGAATCTTTTAACATTAAAAATGTTGAACGCTTTAACATTTTCATTCACGGTCCACGGGTCGAGATTCCAATGCATGATCTTCTTGCCTTTTCTTTGCGGGCGCCATAGACAAATGTCATTATTTAGACATGGGTAATGATCGATAACACATAGCTCTCCTCTTAAAACCCCTAACCATGAACTGAATTTCGACTCCGCGTACATCGGAGATGATAGCTCTTGGTACTCTTCCTTCGCGAAATCGAAACACAGGATGGTGTTTTTCCTACGGGGGTTTTTGGTGTGAGACCTGTCTGCTATCCAATACATACAATGATCCACAACCGTCCCGGTCCGGTCTTTGAATTTGCAATGAAGAGAAGTTTCTCGTACACTTTCTCTCCAACAACTTTCTTTGAACGCATAGATATATGTTTTGAAACCAATTATCGTCACGATCTTGTAATCATCAGAAATCCGGTCATATCCAAATCCCAAAAGATTTGTGGTTTGGCTGCGTATAACCATTGGTATTCTCTTGAATTCATCCGAACCTGGTTTCCAAATTGCTAGGTCATTGTTGTCTTTAAGAGTCAGACACATCATTCCACGACAATGAAGGATACATGCCGGTTCGGTTTTGTCCGGTAATGTAAACGGCAAGTTAAGTTTTGACAAGGTGGTTCCGTTGAGGTTGAGAAGGTATAAACCATCTTTGTGCAATGAAATGAGATGTGATGATTGTTGATTCGACATGGGAAAATTGATCAAAACAGATATATATTTTGGTGAAAATCGAGAATAAAAGGATAGATATTCTTATGACTATGAACAACAAGTCATTTTATAGATTGCTAATGTATTATTGTCGAGGGCGTGCTTATATAGTTAACTAATGCTTTAGTTATTGCTTTTTAATTGGTTTTAGAGTCTGAAATCTATATACATAAAATACACTGCTACATAAGCAAATTCAATCTTTAAATTCAATCTCACGAGAGACATTCTTCATTAAATATAATACTACTAGATCATCACCCGTACTACAGTACGGGTTGAATTTCATTTATTACAAAATTTATAAATTTTATGTTTTAAAATAAAGTTGTGATATATTATAATAGTAAGTGAAAAAAATAATATTTTTTTGTCAGTCCCTATGTATAATATTAGAATGAATATATTTTCATTTTTCTATAGTATTCAATTATGGATATTTTTTTTAAGATATGAAAACGGAAAATAAGATTATTTAAAAAAAATTAATATTGTTTGAACAATGAGTTAATTTATGTTAACAACCACAAAATGAGAGTGCATATAATTTAGTTAGATCCAAAATCAAAATATCATAAATGAATCGCATCTAAAACGTAGATTATTTTGAATTACTTAAGAAAATTAGCTATTATTTTGAATTAATTTAGGAAATTATTTTTTCAAATTTTGATTCATTGGTTGTTGAAATAAATATTTGTTTGAGCTAATTACGGAATTTACCAATTATTCACATAATCAAATATGTTATGAACATATATTTGGTATATAATAATACCAAATTCAATCTGTGTGTGGAGTCTATATTTTCATTTTACAATCCGTATGAAAATATTGCGGTACAATCTATTATTTATTATTTTCAAAATTGCTTGCAGAATCAAATTTTCAAATATTTAGAAGTGTCAAACTTTATTTAACTCATCTCATCATAAAATCTTAAAATGTCGTCTGTTATAAGGATCATAATTTTCTACCATATAATACATTACATTTAACCCGCCGCCTACTATAAATATTTTAAACATATCTTTTTAGAAAAACAAATTATTGTATTTATAATTTTTTTTATCTTTTTAATCTATTAAATATTTATGATATTCTTTAATATATTAAATTAAACTATTTTAAAATGTTCCAAATTAAAATCTTTAAAAAAATTTATTGTATTATGTAAAATTATGAATTTTAAGAAAATTATACGAAATTAAATATAAATATTCAAATAGTTATAAGGATCATAACTCATTTCATCATATAATATATTATATTCAACCCGCCGCCTATTATAAATATTTGTTTCAAAAAATCAAATTAGAGTATTTATACTTCATAAATTTTTGATCTATTAAGTATTGATGATATTAAAAAAAAAGGAATATATTACTCAAATATGAATTTTTGACCCGTTAAATTTGTTCTTTCATACATTGAATAATTTATATTCGTTTTTAAAAATTCAAATTTTGGTATATGCGGAAAAAAAATTACTTTTTTTTTATTATATAGATGATATAATGATTTATTTATTTATAGAAATAGAATCATATAAAGATGAGAGGTGAAGTATAATGATTAATAACAAATTAATATGGTAAGTTAGATATCAAATCTTATATGTTCATTTTGATTGGTCATTCTTTTTAAAGAAATTAATAATAGATTTTCGTTTTTATAATTAAATTAAATTAATTAAATTGCATAAAATAGTATTTGACTTGTTTAACCTTAATGAGTTGAATTAATTTACTCTATAAAATTTTATTTCTAATGGCATTCTTAAGTAAATTCTTACAAAGGAGAAGGTTAATTAAGGGTAATCCATAAATTGTACTCCCCAAATAATAGTATAGGATTATCTTATTATTTAATCAATTTTTTTTTTTTTTACATTGGTCTAACTTGGACCTGCAAATAATTTTATTATGTTACAAAAATTATTCATTTACCGAATATTAATTTATAGAGGTATTATTATAATTGATTTGTTACTTTTGTCCGTCATTCTATATAATTCTTTACTTGATTTGCTTCATTTGTTTGTTAATTGAAATTATGAATAATATAGTAATTTTAACTAAAATTTGGAAATAGATTTTTGAATTATATAGATATTTTGTCTGTATATTAAAAACAAAGAAATCCATAATACATTTTTAATGATTTTTGTCTTATCAAATTTCTCAATTCTTTATATACTTGACAAATTTGATTCGTGACCTAGCGATGGGTGAATTTGGAGGTATGGTTCGAATTTGTTTATATAAGCTCTTGTTGAAAGTTTGATATTTTTGCTTTTCTTTTATTGAAATAAAATCACAAGACACTAAAATCTTAACAGTTGCGGTGTTGTGGTTTCTTAAGAATTAAATTTATAGATTCTCAAAACTCCAAATCAACATTAGTTTCATGAACGTTGTGGATTGCTTGAAGAAGAGAAATGAAACTCAAAGATTATTTCATAAGAAAAAGTATTAGATCTAAAGAATATGATTTAACTCTTACACTACACAAAACTAGTTTAGTTTTGCACTGCAATGCTTTGAATAATGTCTTATGATTATGGTTTTGAGTATATGAACAAGTGAGGTTACAATTACAGGAATTGCTTATAAAAATATCAAGATTAGAGAACAAAGAACGCGAACTTAGTATGAGAGGATCAATGAAGAAAGATAATCCAAAAACTAGACTCTGCAATGTTCACAGATAGAAGATTGCCTTTCAACTTAATTTAGAAGGGCTTTTGGAACTTCCCATGAACCCAAACTCGGTACATGTTCTTACCCTTTCTCCGGTTTACTGCTTTGACACAACAATATTCAAGCTCAACCTGTATACGAGAATCAGAACACTAAAAGTTTGCTATTCATTCAATCACAACAAAGAATAGGAACAAGAAGGTTTACCTCAATGAAACCAGCATCTGTAAATAGTTTCCTGGCAGTGTCGAGACAAAAGAAATAGGAAAGGGTTCCATCTGACCGCACATATTCCCTAAATCCTACACGTTTCTCTGGCTCAAACCGTAGCATAGTCATGTCATATAAGCCTGAATATTTGTCAAAGTGTTTAGCCTATTAGTTTCTCTTTATTGGTAGACCTTTCATGCTGATTAAACAATTACCGTAATCTCTGAACAAGAGCAGACCACCCGGTTTGAGCACAGAAAAACATTCCTTGATAGCTCTCGGCATCCTTTCTTTAGGCACTGCCGACAATGTAAATATCTGACAAAACATAAAAAGTTGGAAAATCCGAGTTTCAATAGCTATCTGGAAAGAGCCTAATAGCTAAGCATTAGATGATAGAACATGAAAGATAGATATATATTCGCCATAAACTTTAGTTTAAAATCCATCTTGTCACTACATTATAAAAATCATGAGACGACCATTAATCTAGTTCCACTGCAGAAACATTAGCATTACTGTTTCCTGCAATGAGCACACTGTTTGGTCTTAACTAAAAGAGCGATGTTTACATACCAGAGTGACAAAATCCACCCCGCCGATGCAATGTTCATTCAATAAACATTTATAGTTAACCTGCATGCCTTCGCTCCCTCCTATTAATGAAGAAGATATATAAGACATACAAGATTAGCAAGACGTGTATGAGAGATCAATGTGTATCTTATGTAGGATGAATGAATTGGTGGAGAAGGACCATAAACCTGAATGGTTAACCATAAGCTTGTCTCGACAACGATCACATGCCACCCAATTAGGAAACTCAGACGTCGAAAAGTCACAACAGAAAGAACGGAAATTATCAACTTTATCAATAGCGCGGTCAATGTTCTCTTTAGTCCTAACAAGAGCCTCGCTACTACAATCACAAGCATATACAGTAATGTTCTTGCTTCCACTGCACAAAAGCAAAGATAAAAACAGATACAATGTACATAAGAATAACAACATAAAGATTAGCAGTGAAAAGGCGAAATCGGAAGAATAATACCGCAAAACTGCAAATGAAGATCGAAAGAATTATACCGTAAAATCGGAAGCACAGTACTGCCATTACCACAACCAATTTCCAAAAGTTTTGAGTTCTCTCCACAAGAAACTAACTCAGGGAATTCCTTCAACAAATACCTTCTTTCCTACACGAAAACCGGCGACGGCGAATCAAGACGAATAAAATCATTCTTACACAAAACCTAAGATCAATCTTCATATATGATAAAACATTACCAATCTCTCTACATTGTCAAAAATTCAGAAGCAAGTTTGTCTACTACTAACTCAAGCTTTCTTCGATTGTAACTGATAAGAGTTGATTTCAAAACCTAGAGTAGTGATGTGTGTGAACCTTGAAGAATTTGCCGGAGGAGTGACGGGAGTGAAAATCTTGCCATGGCTGCGAATTTGGTGAATATTTAGAGAAATCTTGGTGGTGGTGGTGGAGATGGTGGGAGAGAGAAGGATCGTTCTCGACGATGTTCTGAAGAAATTCCCATTCGAAATCTTTGGAATGATACTCTCCTGCTTCGTCTCTTTTCTCCATTGCTGTTGATTCAAGGTTTCAATGTCTGCTTCTCTCTTTTGAGATTATACGAACCGGACAAAACCACGCCAAACCGGATATTTTAGAAACCGGTAAACACGGTTTGATTGAAAGTCAAACGTTTTATACTTTTTTATTAGGGTTTGGGTGTTCAATTCAGCTTCTGATTCGGTTTGGTTTGAAGATTTTGGTTTTTCAAATTTCCGGTTCATGAATAACAACAATACATAGTTTGATATGGTTTTGGTTTGGAAAAAATGTCATTAAAATCCTCTAACTTATTCAAAACGTTGATTTAAATCCTCAACTCACGACGAAACGAAATAAATATCAAACTTATGTTGACTTTCCAAATAAATATTAAACTTATGTTGACTGTCCAAATAAACACCAAACTTTCATTGACTTTACTATATTAGGCATGACGTTAAGTGAGTTAACAGACCATGTTAACGGGATTAATTTTCTGTTAACAGACCCGCTATTTAAAAATGACAGTATTCCTTCTAAACATAAAACGACGTTGTTTTGTCGTAACTGCTCAATAAAATCCCGAGTTTCAAATCATATGAAGATTTAGGGTTAGGAATTTTGCTCAATTTGGGGATCTAAGATTGACTTTAGGAATTTAATTCAATCGTTACGACAAAACGACGTCGTTTTGTTGTTATATGAAACAATGTCGTTATCAATTAACATGTATGTTAATAGAAAATTAACTCCGTTAACGAGATTTATTAACCCACTTAACGTCGTACCTAATATGGCCTGGTCAACGGAAGTTTGATATTTATTTGGAAAGTCAACATAAGTTTGATATTTATTTGGAAAGTCAACATAAGTTTGATATTTATTTCGTTTCGTCATGAGTTGAGGATTTAAATCAACGATTTGAATAAATTGGGGATTTTAACGACATTTTTCCCGTTTTGGTTTTCTTCGGATTTCAGTCATTTGTAATTTTAGTTTTCGAACCAAATTTGATTTTTTATTTTATGAATAATATTATAAAATTATATGTAAACTAAACGTAATATACAAGTAGATGATTTTGTATGGTTTTAGTATCCGTTCGAATTCAGATTTTAGTCAAATATATTTTTCAGTTAGGTTTTGGATCATATTCAAATTTTTGGATATAGAAATAAAGAATCCATTTAAATCATACCAAGAAAAAAATTTTGATTTGGCTTTTGAGTCGAATTTGTGTCTTTGCACGGGTTGGTTTATTAATATTGAACATGCCTGGAATTAAATTAAATTTGCTAATATAGCAAAAAAAAAATTTGGTATAAATGTGAGTTCTTGCCGTTCCCGTCTTGCCGTTCGGATTTCTTCAGAAATCTTGCTGTATGTGGTAGTCTTCATCCGCTATAGGTGGAATCGTTCTCCGTTAGTTGGAATTTTCATCCCTTTCGGTAACATTCAGTGCCGGCCCAGTTAAATATGAGGCCCAATACAAAATAATTTTTTTTATGGGTTTTATCGATAAAGTTAAAACTTGAGACTAAATCTTAAAATTTCAGAAAAATGAAGTCTGTTTTTGCAATAACAAATAGATAAAATTTATAATTTGAAACAAAATCTAAACATTTCGAAAAAATGAGGTCTATTTTTGTAATAACAAATTATTTTGAGGCCTAATATTGTTACTAAAAATCTTAAAAATTTTGGAGGCCCAATACCCATGTGTCTTGGGTATGTGTGGCGGGCCGGTCTAGTGACATTAGTGGAAGGCTCTCCTCTCTTTAGGCTTTGCGGTTGAAGTTGTGGTGTGGTTAGATTCCGATTTTTCTTTGTTTGATGTCCTGTGTTTTAGTTTTTGTCTTTGTTGTCTTTGTTTGTTTTGGTTTGCATTGCATTTTGGTGTTAGTTAAACAGTTTTTCATGTCTTTGGACATAGTTTTCGGGGTTGTGTTGTTAACCGCCGGCTTAGTTTTCGAGAATATGTTTGTTTTCCGCTGGCTTAGTTTACGGGATTATGTTGTTAGTCGCCGACTTTGTATTTTGGTTTTCCGAATTGCTAATAAAATTTCTACCAAATGACAAAAAAAAAATTGTCCAAAAATATGGAGATGCGGGGGATCGAACCCCGTGCCTCTCGCATGCAAAGCGAGCGCTCTACCATTTGAGCTACATCCCCAATTGTTGAGTTACAATGTTTCATTCTTCCTAAATTCAAAAAACCAAACCAATATGATGAACTCTTCTTATCTCCAAGCGAGCCGCGTGATGGTACTCGGAGCGAAATCTCCGGTGGACCGCCGCCGGAGATCACTGGAGAGAGTGAATAAAGAACTCTTAAGAGGCAATTACGAAACTGCTCTCTCTCTCGTCAAGCAACTCAAGAGCAAACATGGCTGCTTATCTGCTTTTGGCTCTGCTAAATTGGTCGGTCTCTCTTATCTCTTTCTCATGCTTATTTTCATTAATTCATGTCTTGTTCCTTATTTTCTTTGTTTGATTAGCTTCCGAAGAAATTAGATATGAGTAGCAAAAGTGATCTTTGGTCGTTGATTGATTCGGTCTCTAGAAGCATTGAATCTGTTTATGTCCAAGAGGTACTTTCAATTTTGGACACATGTAGTTTCAATACACCTTCAAAGCAAATACTGTGAAGTTTTTTACTAATTTGTAGGATTCAGTGAGAATGTCCAAAGAGGAGGAAACTAAAACTTCACCTGAAGAAGATTGGGTTGCTGTTGTTCAGGTGAGAATTCTTGTACTTGTTAACTATAACTTAACATTGTTGCAAAGTTATGATTGAAGAAATTTTATCACAATTGTTGTTTGGTGATGAGATCATATCAATCAAATAGGACTTTTTGTGGTGTATCTTTATGGCAAACGTAACTTGTTTGCAACGTATGCAGCATGAATCTGGGCATTTTCTTGTTGGTTACTTGCTTGGAGTTCTTCCAAGATACTATGAAATACCAACCTTGGAAGCTGTAAGGCAGAATGTGTCGTGTGTGACCGGGAGAGTAGAATTTGTGGGTTTTGAGTTCCTCAAACAAGTAAGTGGTTTTGTTTGTTCTTCGTCGAGCTTTCAAATGGTGTCAGCTCGATAATGTCCCAACTCCCAACCATTATAGTTTATGTTTTTACCGCAGGTCGGTGCTGCAAACCAGCTTATGAAAGATAATGTCCACGGCCGAATGAATCTTTCGGTATGTCTTTTACTTACATACATAACATAGTATCTCTCGTGTATCTTCTTAACTCAAATACTTTTTTTTGTACAATGTAGGATACTCAAGGCAATATCTCTTCCAAGGTAAGATTTTCTCACACTTACCTGTAGTGGATCATTGTTTCACTCAAGCTGTTTCTGTAGTGAGTGGTTGGATCTGTGAATTGCAGACACTGAACAACTTCTCATGCGTGATACTTGGAGGAATGGTAGCTGAACATTTACAATTCGGATACTCGGAAGGTTTCTACTCAGATATTGTCAAGGTTTGTGCAAACCCAAGCCTCTTCTAGTTTGCAGTGTGAGACTATATAATCTTCTAATGTTTTATGAAATTTGATGTTGCTGCAGTTAAACAACGTTCTGCAGTGGCTCGGGTTCACAGAAACAGAAAAGGAGGCTCATATACGATGGGCTGTTTCAAACACTGTCTCACTAATACACTCTCACAAAGAAGCAAGAGATTTGCTTGCAGAAGCCATGGCTAAAGCCAAACCTATTAGTGCTTGTATTGAAGCAATTGAATCTGCTATTTCTAGACATCAAATTTGACTCTTTCTGTTCTTACCGATGTACTAAATATGATCCAAACCAAATTCATTACTGGATTTGCAAACACAGATTTTGAGTATCATAAAATCCCATAACTAAATTGTGGAACAGAGAGCCATGTCTATGTTACAAGCTAAAAATTCATTCAACAAAGAGAGTAAAACTAAAAAGAATCAAAACTCTTGAGACGCGGATCCGATTTCGCCTTTGTTCTTTCCAACCTTTGATGGGAGAAGTGTCTGATGAATGTTAGGCAAAACACCTCCATTAGCAATTGTTACACTTCCAAGAAGTTTACTAAGCTCTTCATCGTTTCTCACTGCAAGCTGAATGTGTCGTGGTACGATACGCGTCTTCTTGTTATCTCTTGCTGCATTTCCAGCTAGCTCCAATACCTATCATCATATAAAGATCAGACTCTAGCAACCACCTTAACATCGAATCGGTTAAGCAGAGGCCGATTATCGGTATCAAGTTGATCATAATCATTCAGCAAAAATCGAGAAATCGATAGATTATCAAACTTCTAGTGATTTTCAATTCCCATAGAGAGCAAGCAATTGACTAACGACGAAACTCGATTGCACAATTCAAATCAAAATCAACAAAATCAGAGATCAAGATCGTTTGTTACCTCAGCAGCGAGGTACTCGAGCACGGCGGAGAGATAAACAGGAGCACCGGCACCAACACGTTCAGCGTATTTTCCGGCTTTAAGGAATCTAGCGATTCTTCCAACGGGAAACTGAAGACCAGCTTTAGACGATCGAGAAACGGACTTTGTAGCCTTTGGCTTTCCTCTGCCGCCTTTGGTTGTTCCACTGCCGGCGCCGGAACTCATCTTTTCTTTATCGATAAATTGAAGAGGCGATTGAAAAATGAGTAGAGAAGGCTGAGTTTTGTGCTTTAGGGCTTTGGTGGTGATTTCTGGTATATATAGTGTTGTGATAATGGATTTTGATTGGTTAATCATGAATCACGCGGATTGCCAGCGTGGCACCATTGATATAGTTCTCGCGGGTCTTTTTTTTTTTTTCCGCCACTTTCCAACAAGTCGGTGATATCTTTTTTTTTTTTTAATTTTTTTTTTTTTAAATACAAAAAAGCAAGGAAAAACCGACGATGATGACCGAATAAATAAAAAATTACTATCCCTTTTGTTCAAATTATAAAATGTTTGAGATAAAAGCGCTGAGATTAAGAAACTATTTTAAATAGTAAAGTATCATTTAATAATTAGTTGAAAATAAAATTTAACCAATAACCAAAAAGATTGTCGAATTTGAAAAGTCAAAAATATCAAATAATATTAAAATATGCATAAAATTTTGTGAAATCTTATTATATAAAGTATGATTTTCAAAGTTAATAACTCATAGGACCGTGCCACGTGTCAAGTTTATTAATGAGATATCGACACGTATCAAATCTAATTTTGTTAATATATTAAAAAACGAAAATAGAAAATTTCCTAATCCTATCGAAAAAAGGAAACATAAAAAAGAAACATTATTAGTTTATAATAAGAATATAACTTGGTTTTTGAAATAGGGACCCTTTCAAATATGTTTTTCGTATATTTTTTCGATTTTATTTTGTTAAGATAACTGTAAAATATAGATGTAACAAAATACATAAAATGTTGAGATGCATAGATAAATATTGTGATGGAACAACTCAGTAGTATCAAAGATGATTGAGAATTAAGTATAGTCATGTTCGAGTAAGACATGTAGAACAAGTTATTGATATCTAAAGTTTAACTCACATTATAGTAATAATTTAGTTTTAAAAAAATATTTTACATGACTTAAGGATGTTTAGATAGAGTAGATAAATTGAGATGAGAGTTAGAACATTAATATAGAAAAAAGTGTGGATTTCTATTTGAAACTAAAATATCATTAAAAAAAAACTAAAACAATTAGATGGAGTATGTAAAATTAAATTTTTTAGCTCTTATCTATTAAGATGGAGTGTGTAGAAATTAATAGTTAAATTATATCTGAAAAATAGAATGTGTCAGGTTGAAATTTGGTTAAAAGAAATTAGATTATTAAAAAATGTATATTACTATTTAAAATTCAAAATTTATCAAAAAATTATATTTATTTCTTACACCCGTCTATTTAGGCGGGCCTTATCTAGTATCTTATAAAGTGAAACGAAAAAAATATTTTTAAACATCCTATATTATGGGACAGAGAAAGTATTTTTTTTTTATTATTGCTTACAGTTGTAACTTGTAAGTAAAATTTACAGTATCTTATATCGTCTGCTACAATTTGTAAATTTTTTTAAAAAAATTGTACGAAAAAAGATATTTATAAGAATTTAAAAAATGTTTTTTTCACATCGAATTTTTTTAAAAAAGTGTTCAATTAATGAGGTTTAGAGTGAACGTGTAGCAGACGAGTGACATAAAAGAGTGAAAGCATAACAATCGTATAGAAGAGTCAAGTGCTACAGAAAATACTAACAAAATATTTCAGACTCATTATAAAAATAGAGAATATGCACAAAATAACCAAATTTTTGTGGATAATTAACAAAATAGCACTATGCTACAATAATTTATCGGACACTTGTCATAGATTTCTTCGAATTACATGTGATAGCATAATATATCTCTCATTTATAATGTTATTTTTCTCGTATTGCACGTTATTTAGAAAGAGCACATCACATTCTATTCCGTTTAATATCTCACTTTATCATGTTATTTTGTTGTAATACACTTTTTCTTATTAAGATCATATATGATTTAAAAAATAAAAAAGATTCTATTCAAGTTAAATTTTTTCATAACAATGTTTTTTTCTTATAAAAACACTACGCAACAATGTTTTTTCTTAAAAAGTCACTACGTTTTTTCAAATTTCATGTCTTTCAGTTCAATACAACATGTGAAATTTAATTGTTACATGCTATTTTGAAAAATCTTACGAATCTGTCTCGTCTACTGTTGAACTTGCAACAAAAGAATGATGATTTTGTTATTTCACTTCTTCAAAATATATTAGGATTAGAATTTCAAAAAAAAAAAATTGGATTAGAATTTTGGATTACATGCATAAATAGATATCAGTGCTCTCAAACAGTGGTTGGCATTAATTGGGACCGAATTTCTTACGTTAAATGTTTTAGGGTTTCTTTGTATAGATTGTGAGGAAGAGACCAATGTTTCTCAAGGAATGTATGGTCTTGAAAAATTTTGTTTGGAAATATAGATTTTGTGTACAAGTCAAGGGGTGTTTTGAGTTTGTCTAATTCCGAATAGTCGGAAGACCGATGTTTATTGCTCTAAAAACCACACTACGAATGACCCCATATCTCTTCCCTAACATAGAGAAATTAGTTGTACATATGAATCCTGTTAGACTATTTCCAATGTAAATTTCTATTTTTTCCTTTAAATTAGAGTAACTTTAAAATAAAGCATAATTTATCTCTAATGTATTACTCTATATGTTACTCTAAAATAAAGGTAGGGTAAAAAATAGATAGAGTTACTCTGTATATAGAGCAATCCTATTATTTACTCTATTTTAGAGTATCATATAAAATGGGGTTGAAGAAAATGCATTTTATAATAGAGTTTTTAAAGGAAAAAAAAAAGTAGAGTTAAAGATGCTCTCAGACTGAATTTGTATTTCAGTATAAACCAAAAATAACTAAATTTTTTTTTCAAAGAACTAAATTTAGCTAAAATGAACATTTAATTGATTAAGATTTTAAGAAATATATATCTGAGTTAACGAGCTTAAGAACATTCCTAGCCCTGCAGAGAAACATTAACAGAAAAATGCAACAAAGAAAACACACAATGCATACACAAGTAGTAAAAACCAAACGAAATAAATCTTTATTTCTATTTTTTTGCCTGCTTTTTTCCTTTTTTTTTTTCTTTTTTTCGATGAATGAATAGAGTTACACGTGAAAAAAAAACAATTACAAAGAAACAGTCCATGGAAATCGAGAGACTGTTGATAATGAACAATTCATTTACAAGCATTTACAGAAACAGATGATAAAAGAAATTGATTTTAAATGTTTTTTTTCAGGGTATTAAGATCATCAGTGAGTAAGTTGCAGCAAACGGGATTAGCAAGTGAACCCTTCTCCATTAGAGCTTTGGCCATGGATTTAACTAAACTCAACCTGTAATACATCCAAGAATGTTGATGATATAGCGATAATACCGTAAGAAGAGGATTCATATTATCGAAAATGTTACCGGCTATGGGATGGATTCTTCTTCTTACCTTCTTCGGAGAAAGCGAAAACACCACCAAGCATGTCATCCTCGTCATCTTCATCGAGTTTTCCTTGATCAGATGGAGCATCCTGATGCTCAGTTTCTGTAACAGTTTCATTGGAGATCACCTCCTTGAAAAACTGCTCGAAATTTGGGGAGCCATCAATGGGTCCTTCACCCTCGTCAGCTGCATTCATGCTCATATCAGAACGGTTAGAACTTACATTTGAATCTCCACTTATCCCGCTGCTGTTTTCAATTCTTGTTTCAGCGGGCAGGGAGGCGTTCTTTGGCAAGAGATGATCATCGTCTATATAATCAGTGTCTTTCACAGCAGAAGAAATGGAAACAACAGGCTGTTTAAATGTTACAATCCCGGTATGAGGATTTTGGTTTGGAGATAGTGCAAAATGGGCACTTCCTCTACTTTCCACATCCTCGGGGTAAGCCATACCTGCTAAAAATTCAGTTTTAAGATTTGACAAATGTTATAATGCATCGATAAGAAAGTAAATTTGATTACCATTGAATGGATGTATTTCTTTAACTTGTCCGGGATCAGAAGAAGAAGAAGAATCTGAATCTCTTTCCCCAGAAAATCCTCTGCAAGCATAAGAAGAACCACTTCCCATTTGGATCATTGACAGACGCAATTTATAAGATGTGATGCAGTTAGCGAGGTAACTTACCTGTTGCGCATACTGGTATACACACTGTGAAAATTATCATACACCGGCAGCAAATCCTTCCGCCTAATGTCAACCTCATTCGCAGATACCTTCCCGATTTCTGTCTCACCGCCACCTTGATGCGAATTCAGGTTCTTGCCATCAGAGTTTGGAGGAAACATCGGATAGAAAGATATCTGGAATTTATAAAATTTAAGGGAGGGTCAGCCATTGTACATTCTATATAGTAAGAAGACATGACCAGACCGTGTTTTATCGTGGATCGTAAGGAAACAGAAAAGTAGATGGCACCTCTGAATTTTGCCAGATTGGTTTTCTTCCGGAGTTTATCAGCACCTCTGCATTGGCAAGATAAACATGGTGTTTCTCCAGAGGCTTTGTTTGATCTTCACTATCAGAGCTATCAACAATTAACTCAGCATTTTTTCGTCCACCATAAGTAAGCCCGCATATGTTCTCCTCTCTCTCTGGCCAATCAGCTCTTCGACAGACATCCCAACACTGAACTGGTTCAACTTTCACTCTCAGTTCCTCTTCAGAGGTCAGTACAGAAGTTGCTCCATTTCGCGTATTGCTCTCAGCCTGGTCTCCTCCAAGAGATGGAATGAGTTTGTATTGAACTACATGACCTGATGGGGTGTAAACCAGTAAGTAGTCCAAGGCATGAGATGACGACTGCGATTCATGTGGCACAGATTGATGGAAAACAGCAGCAAGACAGCCAGAGGGGAAGGTCGGTTTTCCTACAACGGAACTTGCAGCATGGAAGAAATTGTTGCATTTAATTCGGCTAACCACAGAGAGAGTAACCGATGCTGGTGGTGGATATGAAAAATGGGTGGTCATAAACGACGGACTCGACCACCATGGCAGGGACAATGTTGGAGCAAGCGTTGGTCCATCGAATTGAGAGTTCCGTATTTCAAGAACATTTTCTCCGCCGAACGGGGACAAAACATAAATATGGCAGGTGCCCTTAGATGAAACAATTGCAATCCACTGACTGTAGCTACTAAAGCAAATATCTTGTATTACCTGTGGGAATTTAGCACAGCAGCGTTTACAGTAACATAAATGCCAAAATGAAGCATAGCTACAAAAGAAAAAGGAATAAGAAACATACAGCTGATGTCATGCCACGATGTAGTTTGTAAAGAGGCACATGGGAGGAGCTCCAATCATAGCTTTGAGCACCTTGTCCATTCTTTTTAGGTGACGGCATAATCCGGAAAACGTTAATATTGTTACCGTGGATTGAGGCTGTTACTAGTAGAGTGCCACTTGGGTCGAAACAGAGAGCAGAAATTGGACTAGTGTGAGCCCTGAATTGTGCTATAATAGCTCGGGACTCAAAATCTTTGACAATTACCTGCCACCAGTCATAGTGATAAGCGGGTTATACTCCTCTTCTTTAGATACCCAACTCTTTAAAAACAGATTGAAATAACTATCCAAAGTGCATCACAAAATAAAGAAAACACGGTATAACATATTTACTATCCTAATCCAGGTTCTGGCGATACTCAATAAATGGTTTGGTATATGTTTGACATTCCACAACGCACAAAAAAACGAGGTTTCAATATAATCAAGATAAGATGCTTTCTCTAAAAGACTAACCGTTCCAACAACATCTGACTCTGCGGAATGAGATGCAAGCCGACCAACTTTCCGTCCAGGACTTGACGAAAGAGAAGGGCCAGGACCATCATGCTTGAGATCTTGACAGTATTTAGTTATAGTTTTGTAACTCATGTCACCCAAATTGAGTAACCCAGCTGCCAGATTCTTACTAGATTCCATAGCGTATTTTGCCACTAGATTACCATTACTTGGAGACGTAGATGGACTGATGCCAGGAGGAGTAACATTCTGAGGGCTCAGACGACCTATACTAGAAGACAAAGGACTATTGGAAGCATAAGCTAACCATCTAGGTCCGACAGCCATTGGACCATATCCGACATTAACCCCAGATATCCCTTGGTTTCCAAGCTGAGGTACAGGATACGACAGGACGCTGAATTTGTTTTCAAGAGTTAGAGCATCAAAACAGTATATCTGCATCACAATGGAAAAGCATTAATAGACAGTAGAAAAAATGTACTCCATATAAAAGAGATAGAACATAAAGCTAACCTGCGAACCAAGACCAACAGCGACAATCCGAGGACTGCATCTAACCATATAAACAGTAGATCGAAATCTCAAAACATGAACATAGTTATGAGATCTAAGCGAATAGAACCGCACAACCGTGGGAGAGAGTGCAAGAGGATCCTCATAACCATTTCTAACCGATCCATCTCTACCAGTAACAATAGGACCTGAACCTTTAGCCTCATCAGCAACAGCTAAAAGTATAGGATGTGATGATCTAAATCCTTCAACTCCATCACATTTAGCAGGTAAAGGCTGCATCTGTAAAAACGTAACCGGATCATCCCGCCTCGACACAAATTCGGTAACATCACTTGCATCATCGATATCAAGAACTTGAAACCCGTTCGTATAACCTAGTAAAAGAACGTTCTTGAAAGACGATTCACTTGTATGCAATCTATCAAATGAAGACCACAACACCTGCTTCACCAAAACAAAGATCACAAGTCAAACCTATCTGCTAAAAAAGACTCAAACTTTTTCCTAATCTGATCAAAATCAGATAAACCCAATTGGAGAATGAATCAAATAATGAATCAAAAACCCCCAAATTCCAAATTCAAAATCCAAAATCACGAATTGGGGAAAATCAAAACCTGATCTTTAAGCTCATGAGAATCAGAAGAGAGAGAAGCAGCGACGGAGGCGCTAGCTGAGCGAACACCGGAAGAAGCAGTTCTGATACAAGTAGAGATGAATTTTAACGAATTAGGCAAAAAGCCATTAGTACCATTATTCTTCGTTTGATTATGATTATCTCCGTTGTTGATTTTGGAGTTGCTCTTCATAGTAATTATAAATTCGTCGTGGAAGAGATCACCGGAGATACACCGGAGATAACAATCGGAAACAGCATAAGCCGGCGGCGATTACGAAGAAGAAGGGGGAATAACTAAAAGAGATTGTTTAATTTGAGAAATTTTGAAGCTTTGCCATTTTTTTGTAATTGGGTTAAGCGGTGGTGTGTTTTTGACCTTCTTCACGGAAGAAGAAGAAGACGAAGCGAAGAAGAAGAAGAAGAAGATGAAGATGAAGAATAAACGGTTCTTTGCTTTTTTTTTTTGTTTTCTGTTGTTTTTTTTTTTTTTTGGGTTTGCTTTTTGTTTTGTTCTTTGGGCCTTTGTGGCTTTTAAGTTTTGGTTAGTTTAGTTTTTTTTTTTTTCACTTTGTTTCTTGTCCTAAAAATGGGTTACTGTAGTGTTTGGCGTCTACGGGTGTTTTAAATTGTTGTGTAAGCAAAATAATTTTTGTATTTTTTTTCTCATGCATGTTCACATTATTACATTTTTTTTTCCTGGAATGTATGCACTAAATAATTTCTTTCAAAAATTACACTAAATTTAATCAGTAATGGATCTATTTATAGTTTAAGAAAGTGTAGAGATCGTGCTAACTTAATTTTTCATAAAATAGGTCCTAGTTGTTACCTGTTTGGTGTATAATTGAAATAGGTCCTAGTTTGCACGTCACACAACTCAAAGAAAGTCAAGGCCCTCAGGCCTAAGCCTTCCATGTTTAGACCCATTTGCATCAAAGCAGTTAATGCCCAACGACTAGTAATTTGGGTAATCAATTATTTTGTATTTTGAATATATGTTTTATTTTTTGCTTGGTTTAGAATGTTGGGGATAGGCCTGGGCGTTCGGATATTCGGGTCGGGTTCGGGTCGGGTTTTTCGGGTTCGGGTTTTTTCGGGTTTAGAAAACTAAGATCCGTTCGGGTATTTTAAAACTTCGGGTTCGGATCGGGTTCGGATCGGGTATTTCGGGTTCGGATTCGGGTTTACCCGAAGTATCCAAATATTTAAAAATTTGTATCCGATTCTATGAAAAGTATTGAAAATACTCAGAAAATCTATAAATTTCAAGTATTTTATACCCTAATCTAACCAAAAGTAGATAAAACACCCGAAAATATCTTAACCTCCGAATAATTTAGACACTTAGACTATTACAAGTATAAATATTACTAATATATTATAGCTATGTATTTATATTTCGGATATGTTCGGGTACTTGTTCGGATTCGAGTTCGGGTCGGGTTCGGGTTCGGGTTTTCGGGTTGTGAAGTTTAGAACCCGTTCGGGTATTTTAAAACTTCGGGTTCGGGTTCGGGTCGGGTTTTTCAGGTCGGGTTCGGTTCGGTTCTTCGGGTTCGGGTATTATGCCCAGGCCTAGTTGGGGATATCAAAAAAATGTGGCTTTTTCTCTCTCTTATTAAAACTCTCTCCCTTCTCTCTTCTTCAACAAACTCTCGCCGCTGGTTTTTGTATCTCCGACCGGCGCGTGTGGGCCACCATGGTCACGGCGTCGGTTGGCTTTTCTGTTTTTGCTTAGTTAACAAGTTTTGGGTTTACTGTGTGGAGAGATATGTGAATTGGTTTCGTTTTTCGTTGCCTTCTCTGATTTCTCTCTTTTTAGATCTAGGGTTTGGTTGCTTGGTTTTTGGTGCAGGTTTATATTCCTTATTTGTCTGAGTTCTTCCTGACCCTAACCGCGATGGCTCTAAGCCACCCACTGTCGGTGTGGTGGTGATTCGGTTTGGGCGACCTAATTTTCAGGTTTCCTCACACAACTTCAACAAACGGATCTAGGGCGAGATCCGCCTAGGTTTGGGTCCTTTTACCGGTTCACGTCCATTAGTTGACATTCCCGGCCCGGCGATTCCGACGGTCTTTGCAAGTTTGGCCAAGGTTCCACCGTCCCGCCATACAAGGTATCCCAAGGTTTTTCTTCTGAAGACTCTTAATTAACAATTGAGGCATGTAGATCGGAGATTTTCTGGGTGGTGTTCAGCTCCTTCGACGACTTCTTGCTAGTTTTGTGATCTCGGTTGGCTCGGATAAAAAGGAATTTGTATCTCTGTGTTAAATCATTTCAATCATGTTTAGATCTTTTCAGTTTTAGTTTTTCTCTTTTGTTTGTTTGTTTCCCCTGTTATGGGGCTCAGTTTCTGGGGGTTAGAGTCCCGCCGGCTTAGTTTCTGGGGGTTAAAGTCTCGCTGGCCTTTGTATTCCGACAACGTATTTCACCCGTGATATATAATCTTTCAGACGAAAAAAAAAAAGAATGTTGGGGATATTTGATTTCGAGCCTATATAAGCTCAACACCTATTTCCTTTGCATTCACCATTCTTATCAATTGAAAATTCAGTTTTTTCGAATTCTCTTTCTTTTCTCTTTTATGTTGAGTGTTTCTCCATTAAAATTGACACCTCCAACTTATCACAAAGATTTTCATCTCGCTGAGTGGAGCTCATCGATCCACTTCCGTAGTTCATATACACTTTTGGAGATCCAAAGTATATAACATCTTATCAACCTTACAATTACTTAGACCTACCTATGTTACATTGTTCTGATATTAGCTAAGTTTATACCATATTTGCAACAACATCGATCATTAGGTTGCAGCAATAAGTGTTATTCTTAACTTGAAAAGCACACAAGGACAAGACATTGGTTTTCGACCAAAAGAAGATTTGTACTATGGGCGCATATATATAGTTGCAATATTGTGACTATATATACTATAATGTTTCTTCTATATAGCTACATGTTATGCCACATCATAATATTGTAACAACAATTTGCTACTATTATTTACAAATTAGAGATAAATTTTAATTTACTACTATTTGTAGCTAATTTGTTACTAAACATAGATAAATAGCGATAAATATTGATGAAGTTATACTGTACTACAATATAGTATCAAAGTAGTTGTTGCCACTATAATATTCACATTGATAGCACACGAGGATAATTCATTTCCCGTAACTGCTATGACAGATTAATTTTTATTTTGGTAACTTTATAATAACGCCTGATAAACGCACGTAATGACAGAAAATTCATGAGCGGGAATCTAAAAACACTTAATCCGCCAATACTTAACCAAAATAATTCACTTAAGCGCCTCAGATCTATTCATTTCCCTCTTCTCTCGACAAAACCTTAAGGGGAAACCCTCTTCTCTCGACATCTCAAATTCACTTCTCTCGACAAATTTCCATCTCAAACCTCAAAACCCCAAACCTCAAACTTTAATTCGTGCTCCGCCGTATTTAGCCATAAATTTTTGCTCCACCGAAGACACATTCTCCAGCGCAGCCGCCAGTGAACTCAAATCGAAGGCATGTCTTTCTTCCTTTTTCTAATTTCGACCTAGTTAATATGTTGAGGATACTCATCTTGGACAACAAATGAGCAAACATGTATGGAAATAAAGGTTTAGTAAGAATGTCTGCCACTTGATCCTCTGTTTTAACATGTAACATCTTCAGAAGGTCCTTGTTCAGCTTCTCCCGAACTATATGACAATCGACCTCTATATGTTTTGTACGCTCATGAAAAATAGGGTTAGTAGCAATGTAGATTGCAGCAGTGCTGTCAGAGAACAAAACAAGAACCTTAGCAGGAGAAATCTTCAAATCAGAGAGCAAAATAGCTAACCATGACATTTCATATGAGGCTAAAGTCAATGCTCTATACTCTGCCTCTGTAGAAGACCGAGAAATAGTAGGCTGTTTTTTGGACCGCCAAGAGAGTAAAGAAGATCCAACAAACATGGAGAATCCTGTTGTTGATCTGCGACTATCTTGACATCATGCCCAATCAGAATCAGCATATCCTTTAAGAGTGAGGTCAGAATCCGATGAATAGAACAAACCTTGTCCAACACTTCCCTTAATGTACTACATAACCTTATAAACTGTAGAGAGGTGTGCAGAACAAAAGGTCTGGTGAAAAACATGATTTGGTGGTAAAAACCTTTGATGACAATTAAACCAACTAGATTTGCTACCATTTTTCATTTGAAAAGCATCTGTCTGATCCATTCAATTTGGACATGACATTCTTCCATGAGTTGTCCATCCAAATAGCTTCTCTTATGCTGGAAAATCCTTTATAATCCTTATTAACACAGCTTGTAAATTGGAATTCTGTTTCACTGAAACATCAAATGTCTCAACACCATTTATCCAAAGTTCTTACAATTTTTCAATCAGTGGTCGTAAAAATACATCCA
Organism: Arabidopsis arenosa; assembly: GCA_905216605.1. NCBI lineage: Eukaryota > Viridiplantae > Streptophyta > Magnoliopsida > Brassicales > Brassicaceae > Arabidopsis > Arabidopsis arenosa. Next base: position 23,476,677 of record LR999451.1, read on the forward strand.
AACTCCGTTTTGGATGGTTTTGCCCTGACACTAGTATAATAAGATATAAATATTCTCTATTCATACACATATCTGGCTGGAGATTATACGGAGTAAAAATTATAGGCTAAAGAGAATAATTATCACCAGACGATCCAAATTGGTTAAAAACATATGTATATAGCCCCAGATAAATATTCCTGCTTTTGCATGCTAACTTAGGCATATTTCAATCATGGCATGTATGTTTTGCGTGTCAACTCATATGTGGTGATGTCTTTTCAGATATATACAATCTTTTTAGCCGATATGATAATGGAAGATAGAACATTCTCTTGTATGTAATACGCTTTCTAGTAGAAGAAACCTTCCTAGATGTCTTCTCAGGTTTGTACCATGGATGCTCATAAAATTTGCAATTCATTAAATCCTCGTCGGATTCACTCCAATAAATCATGCAAATACTTTTGCATACATCAATCATGTGGTACAACATACTCAATGTATGCATCAACTTCTCTGTTTTATAATAAGTTTTTGGGGCAATATTACCTTTTCACTACAAGAACAGAGGTCATTTCCAACGGAAGAAATAGTCGGTATGGCATCGGAAACACCCATTTCCGACGGATTTTCGACGTACTTGATTGATCGGTTCGATCTCGTCGAAAATTGGTAAGTCGTTGGAAATTCGTTTCAAATTGCCGACGTTTTTCCGACGATATAACCGTCTTGAATTAATCCGGTTTTCTTGTTGGTTTGTGTATCCTCAATGATTTCTACAAAATCAGGTTCCACACCTTCGTTCTTCTCCATCTATAAATCAAATAAAAAAAAGTTAAATTGAAAAGAAAACATGAAATCAAATAAAAGTAAAAGACTTACCAATTTGTTTGCACGACTTAAGAAGCTCGTCGAACCCGCATTGTCAACCGCTATACCTTTGCCACCTCGTTGGCTCTTCCGGTATTTTGAGTTGGTTTCCGTGGTACAAGCAGTATTCGGCAACACCCAATACTCTTTTAAGCCAAGCCATACGTCTGGCTTCAAGCCTTTTGGACACTCCTTGCCTACCCACCCACTTTCCCTTCCATGCGTTCATGTGGTCTCCATATTTTAATGAAGCATACTTGTTAAACGCGACACGGACAAGGGGTGTGTGGATAGTATCCCAATTGAATTCATGCTACAAACCAAAAGAATTATGCTAGTAGTATAAAAATAAATACAAAATAAAGGTACGTAATAATAAATGCATTACTGCGAAAGTCCTAAACCAAAGCTCTCGATCATTGCCAGGCATATCATTGTACGTCAGATACAGACGTTTGAGCATCCCGTGCAACATCCGTAAAATAGATTTGGAGATGCCATTTTTAGAATAACCGAACCTACATATAGAGAGAAGTAATATTATTTCTACTTTAAAATATTTATATATTAAAACAAGAAAACAAAATTTACTTACCATGTGCTCCCTTCTTCGAGCCTTTTTTGATAGAGTCGTCGAAGAAGTGTCCTCCTTGGTTGTTGGACTAGCCCATCAACCGTCATTGGTGGACGAGCCGTGGACTGCTGCGACTCGGGAACGGTCGATGGTGATGGTGTTGTCGAGTGCGCCTGATTATTCGATCGATCCTCGGACCTGCAAAAATCTTGGTAAGAACCCCTACAAAATAAAATAATATTTAGTAAACAGTTTAATAAAATCAAAGTTTCTAATTTCAAAAATCTCTTAGATATCATAGCAAAAGAAATATTATAGAGTGCAAATGGATGACACAATTTGTTAAGTTGAAAGAGTTGAAACGTGTATTCAACTTTGTTCTTCCAAAAAGTCACTATTTGACTTTAAAAAAAATTCCAACCCAATTTTAATGGGGCCCACCATAGAATTGGAAAATTGCACTTTTTAGTTGAAAATTGTTTAACCTCAAATTAGAAGAGGAACAAATTGAACGAGATGAAAGCTTTAAAATATTATGATCTTTTATTAAATTCATATCATTTACGTTAAGTTGTTCACAGAAAATATTATGAGCTAAACACATTTTTTTTCTTTCGAAAACAATCGTAGTCATGAGTGAAAGGTAATATCCCTCCCAACTTATAAACACAATCGTGGTCTTCAATAATTTGATTAGCTTGTATAGTTTTGATTATGGCTTATTCGTTTTACTTTTGTTTATTTGAATGGTATCTCTGTTTTTTTTTTTTTTTAATCAGAAACAAGAGAAGCAAAAATGGAAACACCGGTTCATCATCAAGTTCTAAGGAAAAATCAAAGAGCAAAGCTAAAGCTACTGAGGAACCTAAGGTACCTCTTTAGTATATATATATTTGTGCAACACATAACACTATATATTTGCTTAGTTTATCCATTTTATAAATATCAGTATATATGGAGTCCTAGATATACCGAAATTTTCTTCCAACTTGTGAACACCGATCTTAAAACGAAAGCTATCTCACAAGAGTACCTGACAATCCGGAGAAAGCAAAAATTCAAGAAATTTTTTTTGAATTGACGGGGAGTTAGATTAACTCGGAAGCCAGAGATGAAAAATCGACTCGACTATATGCGGAGTTTGTGGCAGTGCAACAAAATACTAACTAGCCACACTGGTATTTCGATTAATTCCATAACGGGAAAGATAGATATGCCTGACATTTGGTGGACAGAGAAAATTCAGGTGAGTTTAAAACATATTAGCATACAATATCTATTTATATTTACATATATTCGTAATTTATAACTAGTTTTATCATTATATTTTAGGAATTTGGAAAAAATGGCATATACGTGCGAGTGTTGCAAAACAGCCTATGCCGTTCAAAGAGATACTCAATCAAATTTACTGCAAACATGACATGGAGCAGGATGATCGCTATTCGCCGCACACTCTACGCGCACACCTGGATCAAAGTCTAAATGATGGGCCTAGCGATGATGACATAGAAGTGGATGAAGCTTTTGAACGATAATGGGAGTCAATTTCCTTTAGAGCTAACATCTGATGAGGACCTTCAATGAGCTGGTCCATCACCAATACCCACTAGTTATGAACAAGCACGAAGTTCTCCTTCCCGTACAAATAGATCAAACTTGGGCGGTTGAACCAATGGGAAAGTTTTGGTGGGAAGCAAACAGGTTGTTGATGAACGACGAGGATGTTTGTGATGGATTTATGAAATTACGAAGTGAAGAGAACAAAATTCAGTTCTTGGAAAGGCTTGTTGGCGTTGATAGATATGGTCTTCCATGTGATAATATCAGTTTAAGAGTTTCAAGCAGCTCCGTAACTCCATATGTTCCAGCCACTCATTCACAAATGGCGGGAATAAACACTAATGCTTCAACGAGTTTATAACCCTGGATATGGAATGTCTGAAATGGGATCGTCAGGGACTAGTTTCTCGACTTTGTTTGGATTGTCTCTCCAAACTCATTAATTTAGTGTTGCAGATCATCTACTACAAATGATAACAAAAACTAACGAAATCTAAAACACAATTGAAATTGGTAGAGAAGGTTCACTTACATAGTTGTAGAGAGTTTGAGGGAGACGGCAGAGAGGTTGAGGGAGACAGCAGAGATATTGAGAGAGATTTCAAAGAGATTGAGGGAGAGTTGAGATTTTAGAGAAAATGTGGAGATATTTGAGGGATATTGAGTGATTTAAGGGATCTTAGAGAGATTGAGTGAGATTTGAGAGATCTGAGAGAGAATTTTGGGTTCTCACCTTGGAGAGATGCAAAAGCCTGAAAACAAAAGAAAAGGAAAACATTTATGATAATAAATAATATATTTCCGCTTAGCTTTTCGTCTTCGCGGGAAACATTTATTTTTGTTTCCGATGGATTTTCGACGGCAAAAAAAAATTGTTTTGCATTCGACTGACTAACCCAAATCTTCTAAAAAATACTGTCGAAAATGTTGGATATTTAAGTGTACGTGATATTTAAGTGTACGTACATCGTCGGTTATTCACGAATGTTGGATATTTAAGTGTACGTACATCGACGGTTATTCACCAACCATCACACCTTTTTGTACAAACGGTTATTATATTAAACGTACGGTTGCAAACGTATGTGAACACCGTTGATCACTATAAAATTCTGTTTCTCTTGTGTCAATAGAGAGAGAAAAAAGGACAGAGCACGAGAGTTTCACATGATCAAAGATTGAAAGAATCTTTGGTGATAAACACATAAACAAAACATAAATCTCTATTTGTTTCTCTTGTATCTTAGCCTAGAACAAGAGAGAACTTTGATTGTCTTATCCTAGAAGGGATTTCGTGTAACCCAAGGCTTGAGAAGGGTCAAAATACTCTTTAAGGAAAGTGCTCACGTGCGCGATTCAATCATTTTCCAAGTTCACATTCGTTACGTTCCGGAGTTTACAACGCCTATACACAACAATCTTAAAGAGTATTATTGGTGAACAATGGCTAATATTTCTGTGCGTGAGATGATGTCAAAGTTTGGCAAATTGGATAAGTTTGAAGGAGTTGATTTTAGAAGATGGCAAAAGAAGATGCACTTTCTCCTCACAACGCTCAATGTGGTGCACGTTCTAAGTGTGCCAATGCCCACCGTGTCGGAGAATGGTGAGAACGAGTCCGTGGAGGAGACAAGGAAGCAACTTAAGTGGGAAAACGATGACTACATATGTCGTGGCCACATTCTCAACGGTATGTCTGATTCTCTCTTTGATGTTTATCAAAATGTCGAATCCGCAAAGGAACTATGGGATGCGTTGGAATCGAAGTACATGGCCGAGGATGCTTCTAGTAAGAAGTTCCTTGTGAGTGATTTTAATAATTACAAGATGTCCAATTCAAGGCCGGTAATGGAGCAATACAATGAATTACTTTGCATCCTAGGCCAATTCGCTCAACACAACATGAAGATGGATGAATCCATCTCGGTGTCGTGTATCATCGACAAGTTGCCGCCTTCATGGAAAGATTTTAGGCGCATGTTAAAACACAAAAAGGAAGAGTTGTCTCTTGTACAAGTTGGTAGCCATTTTGCGCATAGAGGAATCTCTAAGGGTGCAAGAGGGTGGAAAACCCAAAGATAATGAGGCTGAAACTTCTTCAGTCAATATGATGGAGGAGAGTGGGTGTTCTAAGATGAAGAACAAGGGGAAGAAACGCCCTTTACTAACAACACCAATGATGGATCTAACAAACGATTCAGAGCGTTTGTTGGATTTGTAACAAGCCGGGTCACTTCAAACGTGATTGTCGGGCAGCAAAGGATAAGAACAAAACGCAACAAAAACGTTTGGGCAAGGGTCTAAGGATCAAGGCCCATCCTCTCATCAAGGTCAGAATTCTGTTTTTGATTTACACTCAAAAGTGTATTATGTATCAAAAATAGCTGAGGCATTTTATTTGCAGGATGATGAGGTGGCATGGTGGATTGACTCGGGTGCAACAATACATGTTTGCAAGGATCGTGGCTGGTTCAAGACGTACGAGCCGGTTCAAGATGGATCCGTACTTTATATGGGCAACGAGTCAACCGCTCTTATCCTAGGTCGTGGCAAAGTGGTGTTAGAATTAGTTCCGGGAAAACTCTTGATCTTGATCATGTAATTCATGTATCCGGAATTAGAAAAACTTAGTCTCCGGTAGTGTTTTAAATAAGTGTGGATTTAAACAAGTGTATGAGTCGGATAAGTATGTCTTATCTAAGTGTGGTGTCTTTGTTGGATTTGGATATTTTTGCAATGGCATGTTTATGCTTAATATTAATAAAGTTCTCAATTCTATTTACATGGCATGCTCTAGCAAAATGATACTTCTTTATGGCATGCAAGATTAGGCCATGTGCATTATAAAAGAATGATTGATATGTCTAAAGAAGGATTAATTCCTACTTTTGACGTGAATATAGAGAAGTGTAGAACATGCATGTTGACTAAGATAATTAGACAACCTTTTAAAAGCATTGAAAGAAATTCAAAGGTGCTTGAACTTATTCATAGTGATTTATGTGACTTACATGCTACACCATCTTTAGGAAACAAGAAATATTTCATCACGTTCATTGATGATTATTCTAGGTTTTGTTATGTGTATTTATTGCATGCTAAAGATGAGGCCTTAGAAAAATTCAAGGTTTATAAAACCGAGGTTGAATTACAACATAGTGACTTGGTTAAGAAGTTGCGCACCGATAGAGGTGGAGAGTATTATGATCCTATGTATTTTCAGTCCATGGGCATAATACATGAGACTACGGCTCCGTATACGCCACAACAAAATGGTGTATCCGAGAGGAAAAATAGAGTTCTAAAAGAAATGGTTAATTCCATGTTATCTTACTCGGGATTAAATGACGGATTTTGGGGTGAAGCCATGGTATCGGCTTGTTATTTATTAAATAGAGTTCCCAACAAAAGGAACAAGGTTACCCCATATGAACACAAGGTGTGTAAGTTGGTAAAGTCATTATATGGTCTAAAGTAAGCACCTAAACAGTGGCATCAAAGGTTTGACGAGGCTGTCTTGTCAAATGGGTTTAAATTAAATCAGTTGGACAAGTGTTTGTATAGCAAATTTGATGATTCCGGTAATGGAGTGATCATTTGTTTATATGTTGATGACATGTTGATCTTTGGTACCAACCTTAGACAAGTAGGACTTACAAAAGAGTTCTTGTCATCAAATTTTGCCATGAAAGACATGGGGGAGGCGGAGGTGATTCTTGGAATTCGAATCAAGCGTGAGAACAAAGGAATATCTTTAACTCAATCACACTACATTGAGAAGGTGCTTAAAAAGTTCAATTATGAAAATTGTTCTCCCGTGAGCACTCCCATGGATGCAAGCGTGAAGCTTATGCCTAATAAGGGACAAGCGGTATCACAACTCGAGTACTCACGAGTAATTGGTTGCTTAATGTATGCCATGACTAGCACCAGACCGGATATAGCTTATGCGGTAGGAAAGTTGAGTAGATACACTAGTAATCCTAGTACTCATCATTTGCAAGCTGTAAGGCGGGTGCTCAAGTACTTGAAAGGAACCATAAATTATGGTTTGTCATATTTTGGATTTCCTTCGGTCTTAGAAGGATATTCGGATGAAAGTTGGAACACCAACGAGGAAAATCATTCTTCTACAAGTGGTTGGGTGTTCCTACTTGGGGGAGGTGCCATTTCATGGGCATCAAAGAAACAAACTTGTATTACAAATTCTACTATGGAATCGGAATTTGTAGCGTTAGCAGCTGCAGGGAGAGAGGCCGAATGGTTAAGACACCTAGTCTCCGAGATTCCATTGTGGCCGAAAACCGGTGTCCAGTGCCGGCCCAAAATTATTTGATGCCTAAAGCAAATTAAAAAATTGATGCCCCATATTTTTTTTTCCGCATAACAAAACAACATAATTCTCTAAAACTTAATGTTAACATGAAAAAATAAAAAAGGAAAAGTGTTAAAACCAAAAGAAAAAGACAGAAGCATCAATTTTTTTCTTCGTGGTGATCGGAGAAGAGGAACACAAATCGTCGTAGCAAATTAGGTTTTAAAAACAAATTAAATTGTTTAGTTAATAATTTAATGTTAATCAGTCTAATATAAAAATAATAATAATATAAAAGGTAACTGAAGTTAAGAAATTCAAATCGATTAAATTTTTTTAGGAAAAAAAAAAGAAAAATTCGTTTTTGCAAAAAGGGAAAAAGAGGCTCGAACCATGGTTACAAAGGTTACACAAAAGCTACTTAACCACTATACTACTGGACACTTCAAAAATTGATGCCCTTAAAATTATTTATAAACTTTGATGCCTAAAGCATTGGCTTGTTGGGCTTTACCCATGGGCCGGCCCTACCGGTGTCACCCATTTCTATCCATTGCGATAGTCAAGCTACTTTGGCTAAGGCCTATAGCCAAGTGTATAATGGTAAGTCGCGACACCTAGGCTTGAGACATAGCGGGATACGTGAGTTGATCACTCATGGGGTGATTACTTTAGAATTTATTCGGTCTGAACATAATCTAGCGGATCACTTGACAAAAGGATTAGCTAGAGACTTGGTGATCAAGTCGGCTAAAGGGATGGGATTAAAGTCCATTTAAAATCTTTAATGGTGGGATACCCAATTCCCCTCTAATACAACGTTAGAGGCTGAATTCAATGCGGAAAGCCCACACTTAGAGATTGAAGCACTAGTTTATATCATCCCAAAGTAAGTGCTTAGATCTGCAAGAAAAGGTTAGGTTGAAGTTTTCTTCTTAATAGATCTTTTGAAAAATCGCATTTTGCAGGTGCAAGATTAAAAGATCTACCTATATGGGTGTGAAGTGTAGCCGCTTCAAGAAGCTCGGACTTGGCTTTGTATACGCTCATGAATGGATAAGGACACATGGCTTATAATAGTGTCAAGGATAAACACTTAGAGTAGTGAGTGAATTCGTGTGTGTATTATCTTCATGTGCTCAAAATGAGTTGAAGGATTCAATCCGTAGGACATCCTGATTCTCGAGCATTTGGAATGTGTAATATCACTAAGATGTAAATTCAATCGTTACGATATTTACAATTATGCATGAGTTTGGTTTACGTGTTGTTAATTTTGTGAATCAAAGATTACACTTAAATGGGGGAGGAATGTTGGATATTTAAGTGTACGTGATATTTAAGTGTACGTACATCGTCGGTTATTCACGAATGTTGGATATTTAAGTGTACGTACATCGACGGTTATTCACCAACCATCGCACCTTTTTGTACAAACGGTTATTATATTAAACGTACGGTTGCAAACGTATGTGAACACCATTGATCACTATAAAACTCTGTTTCTCTTGTGTCAATAGAGAGAGAAAAAAGGACAGAGCACGAGAGTTTCACAAGATCAAAGATTGAAAGAATCTTTGGTGATAAACACATAAACAAAACACAAATCTCTATTTGTTTCTCTTGTATCTTAGCCTAGAACAAGAGAGAACTTTGATTGTCTTATCCTAGAAGGGATTTCGTGTAATCCAAGGCTTGAGAAGGGTCGAAATACTCTTTAAGGAAAGTGCTCATGTGCGCGATTCAATCATTTTCCAAGTTCACATTCGTTACGTTTCGGAGTTACAACGCCTATACACAACAGAAAATTGGTTGGAATTTTCCGACGGATTTCTTACCAGTTATGGGTTTGAGACTTGATTTTGAAGTACAATGATTCATTGCACTTAAACAAGCTTAACCATTCAATTAGATGAAATTTAGTACATAGTTTAGTACTTCAAATGTTAAAATATATTTAACACAACACTAATATACTAGTGGACCAATAGAATACACTACACTTAATACTTGAAGTTTTAAAAGACTTATGTGTTTCTTTTGCAAAGATAGAAATTGATGAAAAATCAAAAATTTCTTGGATTTATTAGTTTCTCATTCAACAAATATAACAAATATGAAGTTTATTACTAATTTTTCCACAAATTTGCAATGAAATTGAACATTTTCATTACTCTAAACCCTGACTGGTCGGAAAATCGTCAGATATTTTCGACCAATTTCCGACGGTAACTTTTAACCCAACGAAAATGATACAAAATTAGTAACGAATTAATATTTCGTCGGAAAGCCGTTGGAAATATCTTATGGATTTCCGACGGATACACAATTTCGAGAATTATTTTTTATTGACTTAATCCTTGTTAAATATATCTTCCTAGATTTAAGAAAATACTCAGTTTGATTAGCTTAAGCAGTTATAATACTGTTTCATTTGACTATCTATTTCAGTAGATTTTTCTAGGCCTGGGCGTTCGGGTATTCGGGTCGGGTTCGGGTCGGGTATTTCGGGTTCGGGTATTTCGGGTTTAGAAATCTAGGACCCGTTCGGGTATTTTAAAGTTTCGGATTCGGGTCGGGTTCGGGTCGGTTATTTCGGGTTCGGATTCGGGTATACCTGAAGTTTCCAAAAATAAAAAAAATTGTATACGAAACTTTCCAAACTACACGAAAATATCCAAATTATTCAAAAAATATGAATATTTTTTACTTGAATATATCTAGAAGTACAAAATATGCAAAAATATCTAAAAACTCAATATTGTAGACACTTATAATATTACAAATATAAATATTATTAATATATTATTACTATGTATTTATATTTCGGGTATGTTCGGGTACTTGTTCGGGTTCGGGTTCGGGTCGGGTTCGGGTTCGGGTTCGGGTTTGTTCTCTCACTTCCACTCTCTCAATTATTTTGCAATTCCTTTCACTTCTCTCCCTACAAATTCCAAAAACATGTAAGTTTTTATATATTTATGTTTTTAATATATGTTTATGTAAGATTTTGGGGTATGGAATGTATGTCTTGGCTTAGGTGGTTTTGACGAGATGTGTTTTTTTTAGTTAGAACAAGATGATTTTGCTATATTTTTGTTTGTTTTATTGTTTCTGGTTTCTATTTGTTTCTGTTACAAACATTGTATGTTTGATGTTTTGTATTGATATTGATTTTTGGTAATTTCATGTTTATAGAAAAAATGAAACAAAAAACCATTCAAATGGAAAATGTTCAAAAGGTGGAAGAAGTAGAAGTTGTTCAAGAAACAGAGCAAAGAAAAAAAGTTATCATGGATTTGATCTAAACAAAACGTTCTATTATGAAGATGGAAGAGAGTTTCACCCTGGAGATGGATTTGTTCAAAAATGGAAAAACAGAAAAAAGTTCAACCTATATTCGATTTAAACGGAAACAGATTTTTTGCAGATGAAGAGCTTGATCCAAATAAAGAAATTCAAAAAGGCATAATAGATATGCTTAAAATTTATATGCCACATTATTATGGAGAGTTTCACCCAAATAAAGAATAAACAGTATTTCAAACTTACTTAATAAGTATTTGGTTATGAAGTCCATGTTGAATAAGTTTTTCCAGATTGCATGAAATAGAAAACTAGTTTTTGAGTTCGTTGCTCAAGTTTTTGTACTTCTCACGTCTAATAAAAAAAACCCTATCAAGATAACACTTAACTTACCAAGACAGAACAGCAACCAAATGTGTTTCTGGGTAAAGAGAAGATAGATTAGCTTTATAAGGTTTTTTAATGTTCAACTTTTAGGTTTAGCCACTTTTATCTTAAACTCTCTTTTTCATTTCATTATCCACCCTTACACATATATATATATATATATATATCACCATCTTAGGTTTTAACCTATGGTTTTATGTAAACCAAACAAAACCCATTAAACATGATATGGGCTTAATTAGATTAATGGCCCAATGCCTTATTCACTCTTCTTCTTCTACGACACTCACCCCTTCTTCACATTCTTCCTTGACCATGAAACTCTTCTTCATCTTTCTTTCTTTACTCTCTTGATTCCTTTTCATCAATTTTGTGGATTAATCAAAGACTTGATTCCAACATTTAATGTAGTGATCTGCGAGGTAATCGCTTGTCTCGACAAATCTCTGATGAGATTGTGACTATTCTTCTTTGCATCAGATGAAAAAGAGAATAAAAGTTTCAAAAAAAATAAATATATAACATCTTCTACTCCGAATCTGAATCTAAAGAATAATCCGAAGGAATTGAATCTGAGTCGTCAAATTCCTCAACCTCATCTTCAGAATCCTCATGCACCTCATCATCTCCATCACTGTCGAAATCAACAACAAGATCGACTTCAAGTGAAAGTTCAACCGGACCTAAGTATCCAACTCCATTTTGCTGCAAAGGATCGTGATCACAAACCCCATCTACCCTTCCTCTTGGATGTATTGCCGTCACTGTGATCCAATGATCATCCTTGTTCTTAACTCGAGGGTAGCGAATGTAGCAAACTTGATCTTCTTGTGAAGCAAGTATGAATGGATCGTACTTCGGAAGTTTTCGTATCGAATGCACAGATGTTACACCAAATTCGTCTTGTCGTACGCCTCGAGTTGGATCATACCAATCCCAGTAAAATGCAACGAACCTCAACTCAATCATTCCCGGATAATGGACTTCCAATATTTCATGCAAGACTTCATAATACACAAGATTACCGGATTGGGACGATATACCATAATTCGAAGTTGGCATATCTCCGAGCGCAATACATTGGATATGACTTTGTAATATAAACTGGCATGTTCACCAAATCTTGTAATCAAACTGGAAATGATTGACCTCTAGAAGATCCAGTCGTTACCTGGAAAAAAAATTACCATCCAAACTAAATATTTAACATAAAATTCAAGAATCAATTAATATCATGATAAAACTTACATAAAACTTCAACCAACGTGGAAACTCGCTTTGTTAAAGGGTTTCAACTTCATCCTCCGTGAAATGTGGATACTCAAACCGTACCTGAGCCTTGTAAATCCTATAAAATGAAATAAATACTAATTAATAAAATTTATTGAACTATTATGTAAGATATATATATATATATTAATTAATACAAATCGTTAGATTATTATTAATATATATTATATACCTCTCGAATTTAAGAATTTCCTCGCAGTTTGTAAGCACATACATATGCAAGTCATCATACTCCTCCTTTGTTAATCGACGCTTCTTGAATTTTCCACTAAGTCGCCCAATTTGTTGAATATTTGGAACGTCGACTGGATAATATAGTTTCTCACCACCATCGCCGTGTCGTGCAGGTCGGCGACTCTTGGTTTAGACATGTGAAGGAAAGTACTATTCTGAAAAGTTGAAAGTTTCTTCGTTGATGCATTGGGCAATAATATAACCCTCTACTCGTGCCAAGTTTTTCACATTTTTCTTCAAATGGAACATATAACGCTCGAATGGTAAATGTTCCATGACGTCATCGAAAGACGGTGGAAATATCTTCTCCAAGTTGAAGAGGAGATCGCGCACATAAGTTCCTGAAGAAAGAGGCTATACATGTATATTAGTTCATAAATAAAATAATATATAATATTAAAATTATAAATATAAAGTATATAATAATTACAATATTAATTATTTAATTGATTATATAACAATTATAATTATATAAATATATATAATTTAATGTAAATGTACCTACAATTGCACCATGAACATTTGGTGGAAGAAGCTCGACAAAAGCAAATGGAAGAAGTTGCTGCATAATAAGATGACAATCATAACTCTTCATCCTTGAAAACTTCTCTTCTCTGTGATCAACACAATTACGAAAGTTTGATGCATATCTGTCTGGAAATTTAACACTATGCATTATCCAATCGAAGAATTTTTCCTTTGAAGATGCATCTAACCGGAACGCAGGAATTGGTCCTTTTCCATTCGGCATAATATGAAGCTTCTTCCTGGAACAAATGTCTGGCAAGTCTAATCTAGACTTTAAATTATCTTTCTTCTTCCTTGCACATTTAAGACGGTATTCATCAAGTTGCCATGCATGTTCTTCTTAATGTGCATGACATCTAGATTATATCTCAACAAAAGATCCTTCCAATATGGCAATCCCCAGAAAATGTTCTTCTTATGCCAATTGTGATTCACTCCATAACCGTCAACAAGATCATGCCCATTACCACCAACCTCAACTGACGTAGCCGCACCAAAATCTCATAATTGAGTTAGCAAATAAGTGCCATCTAACTCAGGAGGTGGCCCTTCAAAAACTTTTTTATTTTTCGTAAACAAAGTGAAGCTTCGACGATACGGATGGTTACTCGGTAAAAATGTTCTATGACAATAAGACCAACACGTTTTTCGTCCATGCTTCAATTGGAACGCATCAGTGTTATCTTGACAATACGGACACGATAACCTTCCATGCGTTTTCCATCCAGATAGGATACCACATGCAGGGAAATCGCTTATAGTCCACCTAAGTGTCGCAAGCATGACAAAATTCTGCTGGCATGAAACATCAAACACTTTAACACCATGCTCCCATAACATTTGTAACTCGTATATAAACGGCTGTAGGAACACATCAAGTGATTTTCTAGGATGATCCGGGCCAGGAACGAGGATAGTCAAAAACAGAAACTCTCGTTTCATGCATAATGATGGCGGCAAGTTGTAAGGTGTCATGATAACAGCCCACAATGAGTATTGCCTTCCATGCTTCCCAATTGGATTGAATCTGTCTGTACATAATCCAAGGTATACGTTCTTTTGCTCATTAACAAAACTAGGATGCATTGTTTGAAAATGTTTCCATGCTTCTGCATCTGAGGGATGCGTAATTTCTCCATTTGTTGTGTGCTCTGCATGCCATCTCATTGGTCCTGCTATGCGCTTAGATTGATATAACCTCTTCAACCTCTCTGATAATGGTAAATACCACATCCGTTTATACGGAATTGGGACTCTCCCACTGGTTTCCCGATACCGAGGTTTGCGACAAAACTTACATGTCAAGAGATCTAAACCTCCTCGCTAGAACAACATACAATTGTCAATGCACACATCTATCACCTAATACGGTAAACCAAGACCAGCTACCAATTTTTGTACTTTGTAGTACGTACCTAGTGCAACATTATCTTTCGGTAGTAAATCTTTCACAAAATCAGTCATCGCATCCATACAATCCTCGGACAAATTATAATCCGTCTTGATACCCATCAACTTGGTTGAAGCAGATAAAGGTGAATGACCCTTTTTACATCCTCTATATAACGAATTCTTACTTGCATCTAACATATCAAAAAAATTTCGTGCTTCTAAATTAGGTTCCTCTACTCTATCACTATCTGCATCAAATGAGTGTACATTTTCACGAAAAGCATCATTCGCCATTTGAACAGTACCTACATTTGCATATACTTCCGCAGTTGGTTCTTCTAACCTATCAACAGGATAATGTTCTCTACAACTACCATAATTCACCATTAACTCATTCTCTCCATGCATAAACCAAACTTTGTACCCCGGCATAAACCCTTCCCCATATACGTGCATCCAAACTTGAGATACATGAATAATTCTGAAATTCCGACATGTACAATATGGACAATACATATGTTTTGATTCGATGGTTACCGGTTGGTTGAAACGTTGATAATTCTCATCTATATATATTCTTCTATCCTCATTCACAAAATTGCCCAAACAAGAAATTTAACAAGAAGTGTCTTCTTCGAATCCGTTTAATTATTTTCGTTCATAGATGGACCAGCCCATGCGTGATCCTGTGACGGAGTTACTTACGTTAGAGTATGCCGAAGGTCTTAAACAATTCATGGCATATGCAACTATCTGACGGGTTCTAGAGGATTTCCGACAGATACCGAGGGATTTAAAAATTTTTGAACGGCTATACAACGGAGATCCGCTTATTTTGATCAATATTAACGGGTATATTTTGACCATAATATCCGCGGAAAAATAGCTTAGCATCCCGACGGATTATAATATTGTGCTCGAAAATCCGTCGGAAAATAACTTAGCATCTCGACGGATTTCCGATGGGTCATTACGAATATATTTTGCTCAAAAATCCGTCGGAAATCCGAAAATATATTTTCGGAAAACCGTCAAAAATTTCCGACTGTTATCGGAATATCCGTCGAAAAGAGCTTTGTTTTCATGTAGTGTTTGGTAGAACCTTATGAAACATGTGCGCATCATCATCGACACACGCTTCTGTTTGATTGTGTGTCGTCTTAATGTGCATCATATCAGCAGCCAACAATAATTTTGACAAGCTTTCCGCGCAATTATTGAAAAGAGGTTCACTTGCTATATTAAAACGGTTGTTATATTCACTTGCAACCTCATGATTAGGGGATTCTTAAGCATTATCTTCAACTGCGGGTTCATAAAATTGTTCAGCACTTCCACTTGTCAAAGCACTAAAACAAAATATTTTTTTATAGAATCATTTAAATTCAGCAGCCTTCAAATATCTGCACTTATTGATCATTAACACATATCTTTGTTATCGATTACTATTAACTTCTATTTTCTTTTACTATAAATAATTATATAAAATATTTTTATATTTTAATTTTATAAATTTAAAATCACTATTCTTATAGAAAATGAATGTTTTCTTTACTACAAAATTCTAATTAACATAATTATTATGTGTTTTAACAATTTTTAGCTCATTTTTAACAAATTATCGACAAATTATTATTATTTTACAAAAAAAAAACCTTAAATGAATTTGATGGTTTTTACATACTTATTATCTCATAATTATACATACTATAATTATTAGCTAAAATTAAAATTTTATAGTGATAAATTCAAAATTAAATTACCAAGATAATCTATGTATTCTTTTTTTTTTCTACTAAATTCATTGATATCAATCAACATTACAAAGTCAGAATACAGAACTTTCAAAAAAAAAATTATTAAATAAAGTATATTTATGCGCTATATAGTAAGAAAGTTACACAATACAAAAGGAATTTGACGATGCTTTTCTCTGATAAGCCTTACTAGCAAACGGATTATTAGATCCATTAATTTCTTTCTTCATATTTGATCTCGCTCTGATGCGAATTGTGTGCGTGGATATCTTCTCTTGGCTTGATCTCCAAATTCCACACTGCATGGTGAAACTTAATGCTTCCATCGTAAGTTCTGAAACTATGACTATTGGATACCAACATTTCCGTATCCGAGTCTTCACATGGGGATTTGACTTTGACTTTACTTTCTTTGAAATCAACATTTGATATCGTTTCTTCTTATTGACTATGGTTTCCTCTTTCGTTCTGAAATGCCAGCTCTTCCATAGTTGTTGCCATAGTACATGTTTCCGAAGCCAACCAAAACAGACAAAGAACAAGACCAATGAAGTGAAATCTTGAAAATACGCTGGCAAGGGATTATGTCGTACGACAATAAAGTCACTCCAAAATGCAAGATACACAAATAAAAGATTCAGATCTACCAAATGAATGGTTTGTAAAAAATTTAATGTGTGGTCGACATCAAAAATAATATCTTGCGATCGGTGTTGGAGATCATGATTCGTGCTTGTTGGTAATTGGAGCAGGCAATAAAAGAAAGCCAAAGAAGTGTTAAATAAAAAGATGTCCAAGGCGGTTTAGGGATTCGAACTTATTAGAAGATGATACTTTCCACCCACCGCTAAAGATTGCACTCAACGGACATACACTGACAAAACAAATCCAAAAGAATCGTAGATCAATCGCCGGACAAACACTCTTCCAAAGGAAGAGAAACCAATTACGAGAATTGCATGGAGAATTCTCGTTTGAGAGAGATAGGGAAACTATTAATAACAAAACCTAAGAATTAAAAGTAGTAAAAAAAAGAATACAACCGACGCCGGCTGCCGGAGCAAAACCAGAGAATTTGAACTTGATCACCTAAGAGTTGCTTGACTCGAGAGCAGAAACGATTACTTGTTTATGTATATAGTTTCGTTTTCTTTTTGCTTGACTTTGAGAATCGATTAATAGGATAATATATGTATTCACATTGTTATTTTCTTTATTGAATTTTCTTTATTTTTGTATGGACAAAAGATTCCAAAATTTTGTAACGTTTTTAACAAGTATATGATATCTCTACTATCACTACAAAATAAAAGGATGTCGATGTCTTTTAATTTCAGGGTTTGCGTTGGTTATGGACTGATTTTAATAACTTTGCATCGGTTTAATAACCGACTTCTCAAGGCCTGACGTAAAATAATGTAGCTTCATTTTAATTACCGACGCTAAAGTTAATGTCCAAAATATTAACGCCACTTCTATTTTTCTTTAACGTTGGTTAAAAGCTGACAAAAAACTACTTTATTCAAGTAACGCTAATCCAAAGTATTTTTATATATATTATATTATAAATAGAAATTTAGTTGTAATTAATTAAAATATTATAAAGAGAATGATTTATTTACATTTACTTAATAAATATTATATGGTTATACAAAACAATAACACATATAATCTACAACAATGTGATGCATTTACATTTACTTAATAAATATTATATGGTTATACAAAACAGTAATACTTATAATTTACAACAATGCCTAAAGGCTATACTACCTTAAAATCCTTCAAATTGTAGTGTTTGTTTTACAAATTACTTGAAATCAAATATAATCTTAGAAAGTATGAGAACTTATCATATATATCAATATTAGGCAGGAAATGGTAATAATTTCATTACCTGATTACAAGAGATACTAAATGTTATTACCTGATTATAAGAGATACTAATGGTCTTTAGCTTCATGTTCCCATCCATTGCATATCTTGTAACAAGTAGATTATAGAGCATTAAGGTTATTCTTTGAGCAAAGATGTAACAAGTTTGTTGCCAAAATCTGTTGCATAAAATACATTTAAAAAACGATGTCGAAAGAATTCAATACCAACACTACAGAAAATAAGGGTATTAATGGCAGTATAGAATAACATTTTTGATGATTCTGCTATAGTTGAGTTTTAAGAAAAAAGTTATAGAGTTTGCGAAAAGGCAAACGCTATGGTTGGAGGACCGTAAAAATAATTCGTCGTGGCGCTTAAATTTTTGTTCTATCATAGCATAGATGAAAATAAAAACGCTATTGTAGAAGTAATCGGGAAAGTAAAAATTTTATTGCCTCCAAAATGTTTCTAAATAGTAACAAAATAAAGAAATAAATAAAAGTGAAAATTACCTAGTTTGACTCAAATCTAGAGAAAAATAACTAGATTAACACCCAAATATTATGGTTTACTAGAATAACACAATTTTTGTGTTAAAAGACCAAATACCCATTTTATTTTCAATTCTATTAAAATAAAATAATTAACATATAATAATTAAATTAAATAGAAAATTTTAAAATACAAAAAAAAATTATGAAACGAAAAAAAAACGAAAATTGAAAAAAAAAAAAGAAACAAATACAAAACAAAAAAATATATATATATATTGAAAAAACATTAAAAAAATAAAAAACAAAAAAAACAAAACCCATTTTATTTCAATTCAATTAAAATAAAATAATTAACATATAATAACTAAATTAAATAGATAATTAGAAAAACATACAAAACGACAAAAAAATATAAAATGAAAAAAAAATACAGAACAAAAAAAATAAAATAAAAAACAAAAAAATATAAAACAAAAAAATACAAAAAAATTTATAAATTAAAAAGAAATAAAATATATAAAAAAACAAAAAAAAAATTTCTTTATCATATATTAACAAGGAGACAGCCACACATGAGCCATCTATTATAAATAAGTCTATCGCGATAAGAATATGTCTGTCATTACCTTATTGATTAAAATTCTGTTTTCATCAATAAAACTGCCATCATACGACATATTTTTTTATAGCATATCTGAAATCTGTCGTAATATAAAAAAAATCTGTCACAACATAAAACATTTCGGTTGTGAGTATATGTCATTCTAGCAATTTATATTTTTAGATAACAAATCTGCTATCACACTCCAGATTTTTGTTAAGAAAAAAAAACTGTCATAATATAAAAAAAATCTGTTATCACTAATAAGTCAAACTAGTAATTTTTTTTTATTAACAGATCTGCTACATTATGACAGATTTTTATCGAAAAATATAAGTCTGACGCCACTAAAACAATAAATCTGCCACACATTTTAATAAATCTGTCAAAATTTCGAAAGTCTGTGGTGTCATCATAAAATAAGTCTGTCGTGAGAAAAAAATCTGCCACAAATTAAATATCTGTCGTAACCTATTGTAAGTATGTCTGTGGAGAAAAACAATCTTTCGCAAAAAATCTGTCATAGAAAAATAAGTCTGTCATAGAAAATAAAACTGTCACAACTAACCCAGCAGATTTTTCAAATAATTTTTTTTTCAAATATTTTTTCTCCACGTTTTTTAAATATATTTAAGGGTAATTTTGACTTTTTTTATTCCTAACAAAGAGAGAAAGGGTATTATGGTCATGAAAATAACTCATTTAACCCCCAAATTTTTTGAGACATTCTAGTAATTAAACTCATAATTTGGGTTAATCTAGTAACTTTCCCTAAATAAAAAGTAGAGAAAACAAGAATTAGAAGAGAAATAGATGGATTATGTTAAACTCGTGAAACACTTTGGCCATCTCTTCTCGTTTCTCTCTTCTCAAGAAGAAATATAGTAAGGTCATAAAGGGAATCCAAAAAATCAGTCTAGAAATAAGTAAATCAGTTATCAATACAATATTTTCACATATAAAATTTCATTCAAGTGATAAAGAGTTTAACTTATAAATCACGAATTACAACTAGAATGTGTTTTGAAACCACAAACTCATTTTTTTTTAAAACTATTCTATATAGCCATAGATCAGAACACAATACTTGTCATTCTAATTTGAAATTGAACACCATAAACATATACAACAAATGTGGTTTATAGAATCAACAAAAATTAATAGAGAAAAATCTCCAAAGATTCAAAGCTTCTTATTTATACTTACAAGACTCACCAAAAAATCAATTAATTTCATCAAATTCTCGTGAAATAAGAACTTAGAGCTAAGATGGAGACGCACAACTAGAGGATTTTTTTTTAGAATTGACACAAAAATAGAGAGATGGATCGAAACAAACTTAAAATCAATAGAATCTTACCTTAAATTTCTCTAAAATTTGAGATTAAACACGGACTCAACAGGGATTGAGATTTAGATGCAAATTCTAGAAACTCGTGTTCAATTTTATATAGACCCTAAATTACTAAGCATCGTTTCAGATATCTGAATTTAGATATTACAAAGCCTGGTACTAAAGAGATCTGATACCTGGTACAAGAATGACTAGCGATTCTCACCCCCACAACAAAAACTCGATAAACTGAAACTGATTTTTAATCAAACTTTTTCAGCTTCTTCTGAATTTCTCCGCGTTTGAAATTGAATCATATTAGAGATTGATTTCAAATACACGGAAGCTCTGGAGCGATGAAAAACTTAGATGAAGAGGCTCATGAAGTTTCGCCAATAGAACACATTAGAACGATTCTTTCTTCTACTTTTTTCTTTCGTCGAAGAAATGATTCTAATTTTTGAGGGTAAATGAATTAAAATATTTCTATTTACTTAATGAAATTTCAAGTCGGTTTACCAACACACGCCAAATTCCTTCATTTCAAAACATTTAGAGTCGGTTTACAAACTGACGTTAATAAACCAACGTCACCAAACATATTTTTTGTAGTATATTTTTAATATATTAACACATGAGATCCACATTCTAAAAATCGGCCGTCTAGCCGCCTAGATGCTGAACAGAGGGGGACCGCAGCGATTTTTTCCAAAACGGT
The DNA here is from genome assembly GCA_905216605.1 of Arabidopsis arenosa. NCBI lineage: Eukaryota > Viridiplantae > Streptophyta > Magnoliopsida > Brassicales > Brassicaceae > Arabidopsis > Arabidopsis arenosa. The sequence continues at coordinate 23,497,899 of LR999451.1, forward strand.
GCGAATAATCCCTGATCCGATTTTTTGTCGGCCTAGACCGCCTAATAGCCGCCTAGACCGCGCCTAGCCCCGTTTTTACATTTTTTTTCCTGGATCCAAAATTCAAACGTCCAACCTATGTTCGTAATTTGTATAAAAATCATAAATTTGTGATTAAAATCTTGATTTCATGTGTTTAATGCAATTTTTTATAAAATAAAATTCTATAAATTTCTTAATTATAATGGATTGATATGTTTTTAAAACATTAAATTGTCTTAAAACTAATCCCAATTAATTTCCGTATAATCTCCGATTTTTTTGCTAGTTGTTAGGCCCACCCTCACCGCCGCCTAGAAATTTTTTTAACGCGCATTAAATTAATAAGAATTTTATTAGATGAAACAAATATATATATATATATATATATAACAAAATCGAATTCAGATTTCTATAAACCAAATTGTACTAGTATTCGTTTTTGTTTTGTTTGAATAGATTTTTCTTATAAGTATTGCTATTTGTTTTAATGAATTTGCTTCTTTTGTATGGACTAGTTATTAAAGATTCTAAATTTTTATAACGTTCTCAAGAAGTATATGATATCTCCATAATAATACTTTTTATTTTATATATTATTACATGAAATTAATAATTTCTAAAAGATGACATATATATATTTCTAATTTTTATTTGTAGCAACATTTACGACGCGTTTAGCTTTGTGATAAGTTGCAACAACAACTTTGACACTATATTGTAGCAAATTTGTTACAATATAATTTAATTAGTATGTATTGCTAATAGATACAAAAAAATGTAGTAGATAATTTTGCAAATTTTTAAATAATATTATAATCTCTATTTGTTACAACATTTGCGACGTGGTTAGTTTTGTGAAAATTTGCATGCAACATGTTTGGCAATGTTTCAAGCAGCTCATCAAAGCTTTTGTCAGACCATCCATTCTTAGTCTTAAGCCTAAAGAGAGACACAATAGCTGATAGCTTGATATGGTTTAAACAATTTAGATATAAAGGTGTTTCAGCATCTCCTATCTTTGCAAGGAATTCATCTTCTCTTTTGTCCCCACCTTATGCAATCTCACCTACGTCACCCACTGGATTCTCACCTAAGTCACCCTTACTAGCCAACTCTTGGTCAAAATATTCAGCAACTTTGTATAACTCAAGAATTTCCTCATTCCACTGATTTACTTCGCTTCCAAATTCTCCTTCAGGACCTGAGTCTCCATGATGGTACCAATCACTTTGCAATTTGTAAGCCTCATACATCCCTCTTGTAACAAGATGAACCACCACATCATTGCTTGAGTGGCGGTATACATTACGACAGTCTTTGCAGGGACATATTATCTTATCAATATCTCCTAAAGCCGCAGCCACATCCAGTACAAATCTCCGAGCACCTCTCTCTTAACTAGGATTAGCTCTTCAATGAAGAAGTAAAGGAGAAAAAAAGACTCTTAAAGTATCCAAACCCCATTTTAAACCAAACCTATATAATTTAATTCCTTACCTACATAGATGCACCCATGCCTTATCCAACATTATATTTTATAAGCTTAAATGAAACATTATTAACACCAATTCAAACCATAATCAATATTAAAAGACAAAACGACAACATGCACAAAACAACATCTCATGATCAGACAATTTAAAGAGAACATAATGTTAAAGACATACTAAGCAACTTACACTATCTCAGCAAAAAAAAGAAACGAAAAAAAAAAAACACAACAGTGACAACAACTTTAACTATTATACCAATTCATAATCATAGAATCACAGCAATAGTAAGGGACTAGCCTGTCTTCTGAGTACAACAAAAGCAAGCTTTAGTTCTCCAACATTTCAATCACCCACACCTACAAAAAAATTGCATAAACAATATAAGATTATGTTGGTGCAGGAATTAGCACCTCCGACAATAGCGGCTTAAACCGGAGAAATTACGAATGAAGCTGAGATTTCAGTTAAACCGGGTCCGGTTTAACCTGTTAATGGGCTCAAGAAAAGAGGCCGCCTGGCGAGCTCGATTCGAAGACGGGAGATCGCCTACACCGACTTCCTCGTTCAAGGAAAAGGAAGATTTTCTTTATGAGAAAAGGAGTATCGCGAAAAGAAAAGGAAAAGCAGAATATAAGGCCATGAAGATTTAGAAGATTAACATATCTCTAAACCGCTTTAATTATGTATAAATAAAGGGGTTTGTCCTCTATTTTGAGGATCCGCAACTTTTGACAAAAACCCTAATTGTTCTTGAGCTAAACCCTAGCGTTGTCTCTAAGTGATAATAGGTTTTTACGATCAATTAATCCTAAAACACTATCCTGTCGTTGTAGTATTTTAGGTGTTAATCCAATCAGGTGTGATGCAAACAAATGAGATATGATCGGAAAGCACTAAGTCAAGCCAAGCAGAATTCAGTTGTTGTTCTAACAGTCCTAGTGATTGATTGCAGAAAACAGTAAATTTGCAGAAATGGACTGCTATACTCTATCACAAGGCTCACTGCCAGAAGGAGGATGTGATAGAGTAAAAGGGTCCGAAAACAGACAATTATCAAAATTTAATAGCAAGTAACAGAGAAGATGAATGCAGCAGGTAAGTAAACAGATAAATCAATTGGATAAGAAACTCCTAAGGATGGGGTAATCGAATAGTGTGGACTCCATAATCAATTCCGACGGTTAACAATTCTCAATGAAGCTATCCCTAGACAACAGGTTCAACAACAGACTTATTCACTCCCGTGCAACAAATCCTCAAGCAAAGCTAGCCCAGACTAATTCCCATTAACGGAATCTAACTATGCAGGCAATAAGAACCGACTGTTAAAGTCAATAACCGCTCTAAACGGCCAATCCCTTGGGATAGAGACGATTATCACTGGAATTAGTAGATCCAACAATCCATTAAACGCCTCATGAGCGCTGGAATGTCTGGGATCGAATTCCAGTTGATCAGAAAGGAATAAGCAGTAAACACAACTAATCCAGAAGGGATTCAATATAACTACACTTAACCATCGGATTCGACCATGGGTCTCACAACTACTCTATCCCATCCTCAGAAATCCTAGTCACTACTCAGACAACATGCTCAAAGACACAAAAACGATTGATGATTGCATAACTTCTAAGATTAAAGGAAATGAAACGGAAATCAACAAGAGAATGAAAGCAGAATCTCAATAACTTAGAAAAACGAAAAATACAAAGTTGCAGAAGCAAAAGCGGCTACTAAAACAATACTAGGGTTCGAGACTAAAACGTGAATAATAAAGTCGTGAATGTAAAGTGAATGTCTCAGGGGAAACCCTTAGAGACTTATTTATAGTAAAAGCGACAAGGATAAGTAAGTGGGCTTCGAGTCCGCTTAACAGGCCCATGGACTGTGGAGGTCGAGTAGATGGGCTCAAAGTGGGCTTCGTGGTCGAGCGTGAATCGAAGCCGCGATCCAGTGGTTCCTTCTCTCCTCTTCTCTTTCCTTTGCTCAGGTTGTCTGATTGAGTGCGGATTGATCAGAGGGTCGAGGTGGTGATCGAGTAGAATGGTTGGTGGCGGGATCTAGACTGCTTCTTCTCTCCTGTGATCGAGTAGGTTGGTTGATGGCACGATCTGGACTGTTTCTTCAACCCTGCGATCGAGTAGGTTGGTAGACTGTCAGGATGGACTGCCTTCTCTTCCTTGCGATCGAGTAGAACAGTCGACTGGCAGGATGGACTGCTCCTCTTCCTCTGTGATCGAGTAGAACAGTCTGGATGGACTGCCCTGTGATCGAGTATAAGGGTCCTGATGGTCTGCTGAGCTGACTGCTTCCCTCTCTGCTACTGGTGATCGAGTAGAATGGTCCAAATGTGACTTTTAGCTCTGTTTTTGCTCTTTCTGAACACCAATAGCTCCGAAGCACCTGAAACAACTCCAGAATGCAAAATGCATGCAAGACTAATGCTAGACACACTTAAACATGCAAAATGTACAAAATGATGATGAATGCTATGGAAGATGAATGAAACTAGACTCAAAGTGGTGATAAATGGATGTGTAAAACATGCAAATTATAGACATATCAACTCCCCCAAACTTAGTCTTTGCTTGCCCTCAAGCAAACAAGTAAGCATAAGATGAAGGAGAGGTTTGAAGGTGGGGATTCAGAACCAAAGCATCAGGTAAAATAGATAAAATCAAGGTCCAAGTTGGTAGTTCTAGGATGCAATATTATCGATCTCTACTCAAAAACGTTAGCCATGCCTTGTTATAATTCAATCCGACTCTTATACTCGACCTACACATGCTTTCAAATCGACCAATCCCTTTAACATTCATTAGTTTTAGAACGTGAATCAAGCAATGCACCATCAATGAACTCATTTGGCTTAAAGTGAAGGTTAGGAGACAAAGATAGTCCCTTTTAGGTGGTTCAAGTTTAGTAACAGGGGACTCTCAAAAGAAATGGACTGAGCTTTAGGAGAATGCTAAAGGTAAGACCCAACCTATGCATACAAGAATAGTATCTCATCTACCCAATAACATAAACCGTGTTTACACTAGCAGATGGTACTACCCTCAAGCCCAGATGATGATCCTAGTTCTACCCTTTGCACTCAAGGCATTTTTTTCTCATTTTTAATCTTTGATCAAATCACTCTTTCTTTTTCTCTCACTCTGTTCTAAGGAGAAGTTTTATTTTACTTGATGGATCTAGTGGGTTTGGTTTTCTTTGACAACTATGGCTCTTGTTATCTTCTTATGATAAAGGCTTTTCTAAATTTTTGCTTTTGTTACAGAGCCTATTTATTCGACTTTTAGTTCCTCAAAACCCATTACTAGACTAACTTGTTTCTCAACTTCCTTCTCCTAAAAACATCAACCTTTTCCTTCTTTTACTCATATACTCGATCCCCACCCAGAAATAGACTCCCACCTAGTCCTATCTAGTCCAGAAAACATGGACTAGAACTACATGAGACACTACTCTTGTCGGTTCAAACCTAACACTTTCTACCAAGCTCAATCCTGAAACAGGCCTCACAGTCACACACGAGATATTACAGGGCTTTTAAAAGAAAGGTTTGGTTAAGGTCTAGGGAAACTGCTCCTATGATGGAAGCAGCTACTTGGGTTAGCAAGGATGGTGAAAAGTTGAAAGAAAACCCAAGTATGTATATGGTATCCATGAGTTCAAATTTGATGCTAAGACATGATAATTGTAAATCAGATTCAGGTTCAAATTGATAGGGAATGGTATCAAATCATGACAGTGTGATCGAGTAGAGCATTCAAGACATGGTGCAGTTTTACTTCAATTTCATTGACTACGCATCAGACAACTAGCAACGAGGGCACTGAGTCTATCTACTGAACCAACATGCTTACAAGGCTATTTCATCATAATCCCCTATGCATATGCAACAATCCTATATGATAACACTCTAGACTCAATCCTAAATGTGATGCAACTAGATGAACACTCTGTTTTTGTGGAATACATTTTCAGAAAATTTTCAAATTTTTTGGTTTTTTCTATGCCTTAGATGAATGCAGACTCAAGTATGAAATGCAAAAATTTGAAAACAAGACTCAAAGAAAACATGTTAAATACGTCTTGAATCCTCCCCCAAACTTAAACTACACAGTCCCTTGTGTAGTAAAAATCTGAAGGAGATTTCAAGAGAGACACTATAAAAACAAAAACAGAAAAATGGTATTTACAATGATGGTTGGGTGTGGTACCTCAGTTGAAGGTCCTGGAGATGTAGTCGTCCATCTCCTCTCTGGTGTATTCCCATGGAATGCTGGGTCCTTGTCGTTGCTCTTCCTCCTCTGGTGCCGGGTACTCGATCACAAGGTCGGCTTGGCGGTCAGTGCGGCGGTTTAGTGGTCGCCTGGCGTTGAGGAGCCTCGCCTTGCTACCTGAGTGAACCGGTGCTTGCTTCCTTCTTCTATTTTTCAGCTCCAAAACAATCAAATTGCACCATACTGACCATTATACTCGATCTCCACGTTGGTAGGGTGCTCTGTTGCACACTCTCACTGTCGTGTTCCCATTGTGATCGAGTATGTGGTGTTGAATTGGAAAAAATTTTAGGAAAACCACACATACTCGACCCTCCTACTCGATGGCTGAGTCTCCGGGTGCAACAAAAAAAATTTCAAATTTTTGGACTCCACCGGGCTGATATACTCGATCACAAGGTCCTTGGTAGAGTAAAATTTTTGAATTTTTACTCTATCTCCAGATTGTTTCTCCATTCCTGAGAACCACAAACACAACCAAAACAAATCAAAAATAAAAAGAAAGGAAAAATTTATTTACAGAGATAGTCATGGGACTTCCTCCCAAGTGAGCTTGTTTTAAGTCTCTAGCTTGACTCCTCACACTTGTTACGCAGAGAAAGTGTGACAGAGAAGACTTAAGAAGTCTTCTTCTTCACCGAGCTTATCATCATACTCAGCATCCTCTCTTGAAGCAATGTGAACGTTGGGTTGAGGTTGAACTTCCCTTTGAACCCGACTCAATATGTTTCTAAGCTCTTTGACGGTGTAGGCTAGCTCCTGTATGGTTCTTTCTTGGAGATCAGACTTCTTTTTGAACTCTTGCCAATTAAGCACTGAAGGTATACTCGATCGTGCGATTGAATTCGAAGGTTGAGTTTGGACTAGAACTGGTTCCTTCACTTTTGCGGCCTCAAATCCTTCTTCTAGAACTGCTCTCTGAATTTCTAAGGTCTTTCTCTCTGTTGTTGCCCTTGTTGGAGTTTTGTTGATGTCAAACTGCAACCTGACGTGCTTTCCAAGGTTGAGATCAATCTTACCATATCTGACATCTATTACTGCTCCCACTGAGGCCAAGAAAGGTCGTCCCAAGATCAGAGGATCCTTAGATTCTTCATCCATCTCAAGCACAACAAAATCAGTAGGCACCTCTACTCCATTAATCATTACTGGCACATCCTCTAGCAGGCTAAAAGGTCTCCTTGAAGTCCTATCAGCAAGAATCAAGGTAATGTCACAAGGCTTGTACTGGACGAATCCTAACTTCTTTGCCACAGAGAGTGGCATTAGGCTGACTGAGGCTCCTAGATCACATAGACAATTGCTGAAAGTTAATTGCCTAATGGAGCATGGTAGAGTGAAAGATCCAGGATCTTCCAACTTTTCTTGAATAATCCTCTCATCAGTGGCTTGAATTGGATTGGTATCATATTCATCACCTGAATCTTGATATATGTTGAGCCTTTCCAATATCAAGTTTCTCACATCTCTGTGAGGGTCCGGAATCAGCTTGAGGACTTCTATTAATGGCATCACTGCTTCCATCTCGTCAATCTGTTTCTCTGCAAGAGATTCATACTTGTCTTTCCAAGTTTTCCTGAACGTCCATGGGAGAGCAAGTGAAGGTGAAGGACTTGGCTTGAATCGCTTTACCATTCTCTCGATTATAGCAGCTTTCTCTTCCAAGGCAGACTGAGTTTGATGGCGGGATTCAGCTGAATGGTTTAGTTCAATAACTGAGACTTCAATCCGTTTAGAAGCCTCCCCTTCCTGAACTTCACTGTCCTCAGTGATTGAGTGCTGGTCATGTCGAGTGGGTTGCTTCATAGCATCATTAATGTCAAACTCCATCGTGGAATCGTTTCCAAGATTAAGATCAATCTTCCCCTTCTTGACATCTATGACTGCTCCGGCTGTAGCTAAGAAGGGCCTTCCGAAGATTAAAGGGTTTATTGGATCTTCATCCATTTCGAGCACTATGAAGTCTGTAGGGACTTCAACATTTCCGATCTTAACAGGCAAATCTTCTAATAGCCCATGAGGTAGTCGAACAGACCCATCAGCTAGGATCAAGTAGTTGTTGCAAGATTTGTACTCGCTGAAACCTAGTCTCTTGGCCACAGAGAGAGGCATGAGACTTATGTAACCACCTAGATCACATAGGCAGTTACTGAAGGCTATAGGACCTATAGAGCAAGGTTAGGTAAACGAACCAGGATCTCCCAATTTCTTGGGAGGTGGCACAAAGACTGTATCCTTGGTCTTTGCAGCAGCTGGTTTTTCAACAGTGGGAGCGACTGGTGAAGCTGGTGGGCGAGTAGACTGCTTGTCAAGTATTGGCTCTTCTAGTGTTTGGTCAGCCACAACGTCATCTTGACAGAAATCCTCCTCCTCTTGAACTACACTGCCTGCAGTGATTGAGTTAAGGGCATGTCGAGTTGGCAGCTCTCGATCATAGCGGATAGTGATGGCGTTAGCAGTATACTCCTTGGGATTCTGAATTGACTTCCCTGGAAGTCCAGTAATCTTGGGAGCAGAGGTTGATACAGTTTGGCCTTCCATGTATCTGACCTTTGAGGTAAGTGCTTCTACCTTGATGTTGAGATCGTTATAACTGCAGTCTATCTTGTTGTTCATTTTGGCCAGCTTCTTAGCGATCTCCATTGAGCCTGTTGCTTGTCCTTGAAGAAGTTGTTGGAGCATTTGTTTCAGGTCTGAGTCAGGAGTGCTAGAGGTTTGTTGTTGCTGTGGTACAAATCCTGGTGGTGGATGCTGTGTTTGATAACCTCCCTGAAACTGTTGCTTAGGAACAAACCCTTGACTTTGGTTGTATGGGACGAATGGTTTGGGTTGGGTCTGCTGTTGTTGAGGGTAGACTTGATCCTGCGGGTTTGCAACATTTGTACTCCTGTAAGACAGATTGGGATTGTTCTGCTTATAGTAGTTATAGCCTTTGTTGTAGCCTCCTTGGTTTTGGACATAGCTTACTTCTTCTGACTGGAGAGTCTCCCCATCCTAGACTTGGAACGTCTCATCTTCACAGAGAAAATGGACTTGCTTCTGTTGCACAAGGAGTAGCTTGTCCAGCTTGTCATTCCTGGCCTTCATGTCCTTGCGGTGCTTCTCCTCTAAGTCTGAACTTCCTCGGATGGTTCTGTCATAATCTTCATTGTAGTTTCCATCAGATTGAGCTAAATTCTCTACCAGCTCCCATCCTTCTTCAACTTCCTTGTTCAGGAAATTCCCGTTGGATGCTGTATCCAGGAGCATCCGGATCTTAGGGAGAACTCCTCTGTAGAGAGTGCTCAGGAGTGAGGCTTTAGAGAAACCGTGGTGAGGACATTGATTCTGATATCCTCTGAAACGCTCACATGCTTCACAGAAAGTCTCAGCATTCTTCTGAGTGAAGCCAGAAATCTCATTCCGGAGTCTTGCCGTCCTGGAGTTGGAGAAGAATTTAGTCAGGAAGGCTTTCTTGCAGTCATTCCAGGAGGTGATGGAGCCTTGAGGAAGTGATTTTTCCCACTGGTGGGCTTTGTCTCCAAGAGAAAATGGAAACAAACGCAACTTGAAGCCATCCTCACTGACTCCATTGATCTTAGTGAGGCTGCAGAGCCTATCAAACTCGTCCAGATGATCGAGTGGATCCTCCATGGGGAGGCCGTGAAACTTGTTGCCCTGAACCATGGCTATGAGACCACTCTTGATCTCGAAGTTGTTGTTCTGCACTGGTGGAGGCACAATGCCATTGCGCTGATTGTCATTGCGTGGAGCATCGCCTGCACCAATGTTGTTTGGCAATTCTGGGTTCTGATCGTCGGCCATAACGTCTGTGCCTGTCTGTTCTCTTAACTCACGAGCAATACGGTCGATGTTCTCGTTGAAAAGCAGGTTCTGATGTCCTTTTGATCTAGTATGCATGCAACAGGTATCAGCTCAGCTTGAGCAGAGTAATCAGAGATAGTACCTGAAACACACAAACAAAGAGAAAGACACAGCGTTAGTAACCTTGTAAAAAAAAAACGAACTTGATCTTAACGTTTCTAATGATCTCAAATATAGCAAACAAACACCCAACCGGCAACGGCGCCAAATTGATAATAGGTTTTTACGATCAATTAATCCTAAAACACTATCATGTCGTTGTAGTATTTTAGGTGTCAATCCAATCAGGTGTGATGCAAACAAATGAGATATGATCGGAAAGCACTAAGTCAAGCCAAGCAGAATTCAGTTGTTGTTCTAACAGTCCTAGTGATTGATTGCAGAAAACAGTAAATTTGCAGAAATGGACTGCTATACTCTATCACAAGGCTCACTGCCAGAAGGAGGATGTGATAGAGTAAAAGGGTCCGAAAACAGACAATTATCAAAATTTAATAGCAAGTAACAGAGAAGATGAATGCAGCAGGTAAGTAAACAGGTAAATCAATTGGATAAGAAACTCCTAAGGATGGGGTAATCGAATAGTGTGGACTCCATAATCAATTCCGACGGTTAACAATTCTCAATGAAGCTATCCCTAGACAACAGGTTCAACAACAGACTTATTCACTCCCGTGCAACAAATCCTCAAGCAAAGCTAGCCCAGACTAATTCCCATTAACGGAATCTAACTATGCAGGCAATAAGAACCGACTGTTAAAGTCAATAACCGCTCTAAACGGCCAATCCCTTGGGATAGAGACGATTATCACTGGAATTAGTAGATCCAACAATCCATTAAACGCCTCATGAGCGCTGGAATGTCTGGGATCGAATTCCAGTTGATCAGAAAGGAATAAGCAGTAAACACAACTAATCCAGAAGGGATTCAATATAACTACACTTAACCATCGGATTCGACCATGGGTCTCACAACTACTCTATCCCATCCTCAGAAATCCTAGTCACTACTCAGACAACATGCTCAAAGACACAAAAACAATTGATGATTGCATAACTTCTAAGATTAAAGGAAATGAAACGGAAATCAACAAGAGAATGAAAGCAGAATCTCAATAACTTAGAAAAACGAAAAATACAAAGTTGCAGAAGCAAAAGCGGCTACTAAAACAATACTAGGGTTCGAGACTAAAACGTGAATAATAAAGTCGTGAATGTAAAGTGAATGTCTCAGGGGAAACCCTTAGAGACTTATTTATAGTAAAAGCGACAAGGATAAGTAAGTGGGCTTCGAGTCCGCTTAACAGACCCATGGACCGTGGAGGTCGAGTAGATGGGCTCAAAGTGGGCTTCGTGGTCGAGCGTGAATCGAAGCCGCGATCCAGTGGTTCCTTCTCTCCTCTTCTCTTTCCTTTGCTCAGGTTGTCTGGTTGAGTGCGGATTGATCAGAGGGTCGAGGTGGTGATCGAGTAGAATGGTTGGTGGCGGGATCTGGACTGCTTCTTCTCTCCTGTGATCGAGTAGGTTGGTTGATGGCACGATCTGGACTGTTTCTTCAACCCTGCGATCGAGTAGGTTGGTAGACTGTCAGGATGGACTGCCTTCTCTTCCTTGCGATCGAGTAGAACAGTCGACTGGCAGGATGGACTGCTCCTCTTCCTCTGTGATCGAGTAGAACAGTCTGGATGGACTGCCCTGTGATCGAGTATAAGGGTCCTGATGGTCTGCTGAGCTGACTGCTTCCCTCTCTGCTACTGGTGATCGATTAGAATGGTCCAAATGTGACTTTTAGCTCTGTTTTTGCTCTTTCTGAACACCAATAGCTCCGAAGCACCTGAAACAACTCCAGAATGCAAAATGCATGCAAGACTAATGCTAGACACACTTAAACATGCAAAATGTACAAAATGATGATGAATGCTATGGAAGATGAATGAAACTAGACTCAAAGTGGTGATAAATGGATGTGTAAAACATGCAAATTATAGACATATCACTAAGCAATAAAATTCATCCTTCTTTCTCGAGTCTTTGATCACAAATAGCAAGAGAGTTAATCGAATTTGTTTTTCTCCTTTAAACAAATTCATTGTGTGATTTTCGGAATCAATAGATTATACAATGTAGCTTACTAGACTGTAAATACTTGAAAATACACTTAAAAAAAAGTCACAGTACCCTAATTTTAAGAGAATGTGCATTAAACTGTTTAATAGAACTCTAAATCATGCCTTCATTTTCTATATACCCTAATTTTAATCAAATCCCAAAACCCTAATTTGAAAATATTCAACAATCGCAAAAATCAATTATAAGAAATCATATCGATGCACATAAACCCTAAAATCAATAGAACTAAGTCGAAATCACATAGAAATCAACAGAACTAGGTCAAAATCAATAGAAGGTATATATAACTCGTCCTTCACCGTATAAGTGAAATCTCAAGACTAGAATGTATTCTTGTATTTTCCATCTATCGAGAAAGACAACTCCATCAAACCCTAGATGCTTTTGTGTTGACAACTTAATTTTACGAAATGTTATATGTTTGAAACTTGGGAGTTCAGTAGCGGATTATATTTGATACGGATGCCAACGATGTTGTAGAAACCCTTAGATACCTTCAAACATGGCTTGCACATTGTAGCCTTGGTGTGAACTTATGAAATGATAGATGTTGTACTTGACTTCAAATAAATATTTGCATGTTAGGAATTAAGGACTCCTCAAGTGAGCCAGATGAATGCTACGGAGTGCAGTCTATTAGAAAACTATTCCTATTTGTAAAAGATTTTAATGGGATTATAAAATGAGTAACTTAAAATTGTATTTATCCACTCACACGGGTTAGTAAAATATTAAATGTAAACACTCTAAAAGGACAATTTTCTCCTATCTTATTCTTCTTTTATATGATTTTGCAAATTCATAAAATACAACAAAATGACAGTAACATATGTAACGCCCCGACCGTCCCTACCAATGGGCCTCACATCCTCTCTCGGGCTCATGGACCCACCCCTGTCCGACGGCCGGTCCGCTACGTCCGGGAGGCTTTAAAGACTTGTTTACCGAACCTAGAAATCACCACATGATCTTTCCCTGTGTTTTGTCCTCACTTACACAGTTCCGACAATCACTTCCCGGAAGGTCACCCATCCTGAAACTACTCCAGCTCAAACACCCTTAACTGTGGAGTTCTCTCAGGACGGTTGACCGAAAAGATAAGTGCACTTTGGTGACATAGGTGACCAAATCAATTCTTTTAAACCTCTCCGCATGCACCACCATATTCTTGAAACTAGGGTGTTACAACATATATCAACTTTCAACTATGGTCAAACAACAAGGCTAAATACAACATATATCAACTTTCAACTATGGTCAAACAACAAGGCTAAAAGTGTTTTCACCGTTTTTTTTTTTTTTCGTCAAACACCATTTTATTAAGTTATCGGGAAGAAAAGACTTTCCTCTGGGGAGAGCCAATCAGGAACCGATGAGCTTACATGGGAAAAGAAACAATTACGGGCTCGGGCTTTTTTAGCTAAGCAAACAGCCCGACCATTAAAAATACGAGGAATAAACCTAGACTGAAGAGTTACAGCAAAAGATATAAGAATACTACTGATAAGGAGTTCCACCACGAAGGGAGGATTCTCGTAGATGCGGAGGGCTGTCCTTTTCCAGAATGCCAAGCTCCATGGTAACCATTGCCACAAGGAATACAAAAGATTCCAAGCAGTTTTAAACTTCCAATATTGCGCCTGAAGTGCATGAGCATTCATTCCCTGAAAAGGGGGGTCGCAAAAAGGACGAGAAGAAAATCTCGCGATCCAAAGTCCAAAGTCGTCGATAAAGAGAAGGGAGCGAAACCAAACAGTTGTAAACAGAATTCTCGAACCAAGCAAAGAGATACACATAAGGTTAGTATCCGAGAGTATGAATGATGTAAAAGGGTACAAAAAACCTCCTCGTCTCGTGAAGGGAATCACCCTAGAAAGCATAGTGTTTTGGAACTCAACTAAGCTTCTCAGGAGAAGGCACATTAGACGTTTACCACGCCTGTGAGAGATGCTAGCTGAAGAGGTCTCTTTTTCGTCAAAGAGGAAGTTAAAGCCATGTCTCTCCTCAAGGGAGGGATTAATCGAGTCGGGAAAAGATAGATCTAGGGTCAATATTCCAATCATGCCCTGACCTCCTTGATTCATTTTCCCAACCTTGGAAACTGACTTATTGCAACCAAACGCCACTGGCCTTAGCAAGCTATGATTTACCACATGTTGAAAGTGGTTGGTTTTACGCCATATTCGGCGATCCCACTTACTGTCGCGGTTCGTTGAAACCGGATCTTCAAAATCGAAAGATAAGAGCATCCAAATTGCCGAGCAAGATCTCTTAATAACCGCCAGTAGATTACTCCCAAACAATAGAGTAGTCGGAGCTAAATCACTACCCAATCGACAACGAGATCCATTGAAACTTTTCAGATTCTTATTCTGAGAAACAACTAAACATAAACATAAACATGGGGATCTTTTTGGTCTCAACAGGCCCAATAACACAAGGACTAACCACTGGCCCAACAACCAGGAAGGCAAAAGCTTGGCCAAAATCATTAGTCTGAGCAAAAGCTGGCCCATATTCATTAGGTTTTTTCCTTGCCTCATCAGGCCCAATAACAAAAAATGTGAGCTCTGGCCCAAAAACCAGGAATGTAGAAACCAGCCCACCACGTTTAGGGTTTCGTCCAATCGACAAAGATTTTTAGAAACAAAACAGAGACGGCGGCTACCCGGAGAGGCGAGAGAGAGCACCGGAAAGGCTATCTGAACTGTTGGAGCCAATCTCACACGCGGCTGGGAGAGCACTCTTCTGACAGCTTGAAGAATCGACGGCAACAGATCTGGAGGAAAGATGCAACTTGCATCAACAAATCTGGAAAAACTGAATCGGTACTTGGGACAAGCAGCAGAGCCGGCGGCGGATGTAGAGGAGAGTGCCACGGCAGTACACGGTGGTAAGGATCTTCGGAAAAGTCCCGAAATAATTCTAGATCCGGCGGGGAGATTGGTTGTGAGATGATTCAGATGTCGGAGGACTATAAGTTCTCGTCGTCTCTGATATAGAGACGACGGAGTGTTGAAATAACATATCTTCGGGACTTTTTGCTGAATCCCGAGAAGGTTTGCAGCAGGGTTCAGACATACGATCAAGCGACGAAGATTTAGAGGCCAGTGGCTATTGAAGGCGGAGAAGGGAGATACAAATCGCAGAAGCTGTTTCTTTGGACTTTGTGCCGTTGAAATGGAGCTCGTCGGGGATGAGGTCAACCGACGGAAGGAGGGAAAGATTCTCGTCGGGGATGAAATCAACCGACGGAAGGAGGGAAAGATTCTCGTCGGGAAAAGCCAGCGGAGGGAGAGAGATATGAGATCCGCGGAGATAAAGCCTCCGGCCACCAGATCCAGTGTTTTAGAGAAAACACGGTGGCCGGGAAAGTAGATACAAGCTGAAGATATGCCGGGAAGGATGAGACGCCGACAGGAAAACAAGAGAGGAGAATGAACAGTCCGACGCCGGCGAGCAACTGCTCTACCGGCGTCGGAAAAGGCTGTCGTTAGACTTGTCTCGGAAATAGTGCCCGAGAGAGAAAAAAATATTTCATATGTTATTCTCACTGTAAATGTTTTCACCGTTTTGTTTCATGTTTTCACCCTCTTGCTTACGAAGGCAACTATATGCACAACATTGTAAGTCAACTTTGATTAATTGACTTTTGTTGAGACGAAAACAAAAGTTCCAAATCTTGCGTCTACCCGATTCCAATTATTTAAGGAATCTTTGGTCAGAGTTGCACGTTTATTCGAGCACCATTCCATTAATATAACTATTTGTTCTTTTAAAATAAAAGCCAATAATTTTACCAAAATTTTTTAAAATAAAAGCCAACTACTTTTTTTTGTCCTACTTGATTTGTTTTTCGTTCTTTGTTAACCCACGTTATCCTCAAGTCTATCTAATATATCTTTAAAAAACTTTTTTTTTTTAAAAGTGTCTAAAAATTCTCAAGGTCCTCTATAAATGTATGAAGAGTTTTGAACTTGCTTGTCACAAATATAAATTACTATATCCTAAGTCTCTTACTCTCTTACTATAACTATATATCTTAAACAAAAAGAAAGAGTTAGATCATCCGAAGAAAAAAAGAAACAGTGACAATGGAGAGACAAAAGAGCATGGAAACTAGTTTACTCAGGAAGAGTCTTAGCATAAGAGAAAGGAAACATCCAAACGAAGAGGGCTATTCTGAGACAGGCTTACTCAGAAAGAGTCTCAGCATAAGAGACAGGAAAGTTCCGAAAGACGACGGTTATCTTGAAACTGGTTTTACACCCAAACCATACAGAATTTAAGAAACATCAAAATGAAGATGGTGAATCTTCTCTTACAGTTTCTGTTTGTATTATCACATTCATCGTTGTCACTGGTTCTTTTTGCGTTGGTTGTGGTGTAAGTATGCTTTACTTTCATTTGTTTCCATTCAATATCGGTTTCACAAATATACATTCTATTAAGGGCTAAGGGAAAATTAGTCGAATATATTGTAAAAGTTCTCACTATCTAGTTATTAAAAAATAAAAAATAAAATAACGGTTGAACCATCATAAAACCGGTTTAGTTAAGCTCGATGTATCGGTGTTGCAGATTGGTTTCTCATCAGTTGCTCAACATGGAATTATGAATGAATTATCTCTATCTGTAGCAGAAGTAAGTCTTCTATATTATTCATAGTACTCAATTTAGATTTTGTTCATTCAGATTTTATTTCTCTTAATGTCAAACATATTTTGATGTAGCTAAATTATATATTTTACAGTATTCAATGTTCGGGTCAATCATGACATTAGGAGGACTCATTGGTGCGGTATTTAGTGGTAAAATCTCTGACGTTTTGGGAAGAAAACGGGTTAGTATTTTTCTTCTACACATATTTAGTTAACTTGTTAACGAATACTAAATCTAATAATTTTTTTAATTCTAATAAAATAATTGTAAAACAGACCATGTTATTTTGCGAAGCATTCTGTGCAATAGGCTGGCTCTTTATCGCATTGGCTCAGGTTTATTATTATTATTATTATTATTACTAGGACTCCGGACCCCCGCGATGTCGCGGGGGAAAATATTTCAAAAATCGTTAAAAAAAAATATCAAACGAAAATTAATAATAACGATGGTAGATGATTAAATGTTATAACGATTTATAAAATAAACTTAAAGTTGCAATTTTTCGTGAAATAAACTAAATGTTGCAATGGTTCAACTAAACGGCTGCAATCATTTTATGAAAAATTACGATAAAAAGATGCAACCGTAAAAAATATTTACTCGGATTGCAACTTTCTCAAAAAACATAACGTAAAATAATTTTTTTAGTTTAAAAAGAAGTAAATGAAATGTTGCGATATATCAAAAGTTGTAGCGGTTCGTCAAGTTCGTCAAATAAACTAAAGATTACAATGGTTTGTAAAACAAAACCAAAAATTGCAATGATTGGTCAAATAAACCAAATGTTTCAACGGTTCAATTAAACGATTACAATCTCATTTAAATGCATTTTGGTAATTAAAAATTAAAAATATTAGTTTATGAAAATTATACCGAGAGACGCGACGGTAGATAATTAGATGTTATAGCAATTTGTAAAATAAACCAAAGGTTGCAATTTTTCGTGAAATACAAAAAATATATATATAAATCAAATGTTGCAATCGTTCGTGAAATAAACTAAATATATAAATCAAAGGTTACAATTGTTTGTGATATAAACTAAAGGTTTCAATTGTTCGTGAAATAAACTAAATATTGCAATAATTCAAATAAAAGGTTGCAACTGTTTATGAAGAGGTACAATAAAAAGAAGCAACAGCAGAAGATATTCGGATTGCAAATTTCTAAAAAACATAGCCGTAAAATATAAATTTTAGTTTAAAAATTAAAAATATATCCATATGTAAACTATGAAATAAACCAATTTTATATGTAGTTTATTGGTTTACGTAAAAAAAATTCAATAAAACAACCGTACAAAAATAACTGAAAAACAACCATAAATATTTAAACGAAAGATTGCAATAAAAAGACACAACCGTTTAGATGTACAAATGGTATTTATTGGAAACGACATAGCCGTAAAAAATAACCGATTAAACGAAAATTACGATAAAAATGCGCAACCAAAATAACCGTAAAAAAATAACCGATTTAAACGAAAAGTTACGATAAAAAGACGCAACCGTTCAGATGTGCAAATGGTATTTAGCCGTAAAAAAATAACCGACTAAAACGAAAATTACGATAAAAAGACGCAACCAAAATAACCGATTTAAACGAAAAGTTGCGATAAAAAGACGCAACCTTTCAGATGTGCAAATGGTATTTATTAGATTGCTATTATATATAGATTGTTTTCTACATTTTGTTGTCAGTTTTTAAATTATTAAGAGCTCCATGACTATATTTCAATAATTGAAGGATGCATTGTGGCTGGATTGTGGAAGACTACTACTTGGAATTGGCGTTGGTATCTTTAGTTACGTGGTAATGACAAAGGAGTTCAAACTTGGTTCGCTTTATAAATCTCGGTCCTAATGTTTTAAATTTTTTTCAAACCAACGTTGCACTTGATGTTAAAACGATATTTTTCTTTTGAATTTAATTTAACATTACATTAAAAAAATGAATTTATAATCAATTGGATCCTTCAATCGTAAGTGTACTATCTAAATTCACTTCAACATAGTTATTTTCGCACGCTAATACTAAATTTTGTTATATAGATTCTTGTATATATCGCGGAAATCGCACCAAAACATGTTCGAGGATCGTTCATGTTTGCCAATCAGGTTCCAAAGCTTCCGGACACCTAAACTAATTTGAAATTTTTCTGACCAGTTTGTTAATTTTTTTGAAACATTGTAATTTCTTGTTTCAGCTAATGCAAAACTGTGGGCTTTCACTGTTTTTCATCATTGGAAATTTTATTCCTTGGCGGATACTATCAATAGTTGGTAAGAATTCGATATTAGAACTTTGAACCAGGATTTTTATTTATATGAATGGATTAGTTTGATAGATTTTTTTTTTTTTGTGCACCAGTTTGATACTGTGCAAAGGGGATTTTCATATCCGTATTATCTGCACCGTGGATTTTCATACATGGACAATTTTGTAGGGTATTTTACAACCTAAACTTCAATAAAATTTGAATCTCATACCTATACTTGATACAACGTGCAAAAATCGGAGTCAATCTAACGGGTGTTAGTCAACTCCGTTACGGTGCTGAGTCATCGTACACGTGTACGCTGACGTGTATCGAAACGACGTCGTTTTGATATGTATTCTCAAAATTTTAAATTTTTTTGCAAAACTGGGGACTCGAACCCCCGAGTCGTAGTCACATGGGAAGCACCGAATACCAACTCATCCCACAACGTTCATCGAGTATTCCTCAATTTTTTTAACTTATAAACCCAAAGTGTTGTGTGTTTGGAAATAATTAAAACGACGTCGTTTTAAATTGGGGGAAAATTGTATGTCATAGTAAATTACATAATTTAAACATACCCAAGCAACTAATATTTTGATTTTCAGAAATGGAGTGACTTGGCCCATCAAGTTCGACTTCATTTTAAAACGACGTCATTTTAATTATTTCCAAACACACAACTTTTTGGATTTATAAGTTAAAAAGATTGAGGAATATTCGATGAACGTTGTGGGATCAGTTGGTATTCGGTGCTTCCCATGTGACTACGGCTCGCGGGTTCGAGTCTCCAGTTTTGCAAAAAATTTAAAACTTTGAGAACACATATCAAAACGACATCGTTTCGATACGCACCGTAACGGTGTTAACTAACACCCGTTAGATTGACTCCGATTTTTGAATGTTGTATCAAGTATAGGGTATGAGATTAAAATTTTATTGAAGTTTAGATTGTAAAATACTCTACAAAATTGTCCAGGTATGAAAATCCACGGCGCAGACAGTACGGGTATGAAAACGACGTCGTTTTAATACACGTCAGCGTACACGTGTACGATGACTCAACACCGTAACGGAGTTGACTAACACCCGTTAGATTGACTCCGATTTTTGCACGTTGTATCAAGTATAGGTATGAGATTCAAATTTTATTGAAGTTTAGGTTGTAAAATACCCTACAAAATTGTCCAGGTATAAAAATCCACGGTGCCAATAGTACGGGTATGAAAATCCCCTTTTCCCGTTTGATACTCCCTCTGTTTCAAAATATAAGTCGTTTTAGGTAAAAGCACGCAGATTAAGAAGATTTATTTTTTAAAAGTTCAGCCAATCATAAAAGAGACTGCATAATATAAATAATTATAAAATATTAAAATAATATATAATTTGCATTGAAACTCGAAAACGACTTATATTGTGAAACAAAATACTTTCTCCAAAACGTCTTATATTATGAAACGGAGGGAGTATGATTTAAATCTATCTTTTTGTTGTTTCAAGGTTTGGTTCCATGTGTTCTTCACGTTGTTTGTCTATTCTTCATTCCCGAGTCTCCAAGATGGCTAGTAAGTAACTCTAGTTGTCGATTTAACTATTGTCAAAACTTATATGTTCAATTTAAATATTACTTTTAATAATATTACTATTTTAACGGTCATTCAACCGGGGAAAATGGTGATATTACAATATAATTATGGAATCTTTGGCACCATATATTATATTATTGGTTATAAACTTTACTAAATCTGTCGACAGGAAAAAGTTGGCCGTGATAAAGAATGCAGAGCTGCCCTACAACAACTTAGAGGCCATGGTGTGGATATTTCACAAGAAGCTAACACAATTAGAGTAATATAATGATTTCTATTAATTTAACTTAACATTTATTTATTTATTTGTTAATATTTTATTGAATTCTTATTTATAAAATTAATTTTAATTTTAAAAAAAAAAATTGATTGACTTCTTATTTTTTTTAGGATACAATGGAATTTTCCATACAAAACGGTGAAAAAACCCAAATTATGGAACTATTTCAGAAGCGATATATATTTCCGTTAATTGTAAGTACAAGAAATAATTACAGTTTTATTTTTATTAAAAAAAATTATACGAGCAATGGTATTATGATCCATCATAAACTTTATTAATAGGTTTCAATTTTACAGATCGGGGTTGGTTTAATGCTCTTGCAACAACTCTCAGGCAGCTCAGGAGTTATCTATTATGCTAGTAGCCTTTATGAAAGAGGAGGTATTCAATATAGACATTCTCAATTTTCAATATATAAGTGGTACATTATACTTTACTTAAATTTGCAAATCACTTTGAATGATAGCTAACTCAATTTAATTTTCAGGTTTCCCTAGCGCTATTGGCACATCTGTAATGGCCACAATCATGGTAAGATAGGCCTTGTTTGTTTCATCATTTGGCATTTGCATCCAAATGATCTATCCAAATGATCCATTTGGATGATGCATCTGAATGATGTTTGTTTGATCATTTGATCATTTGATTCAAACCCAACTCCTGAAAGAACAAGTCAAGCATCATCAAATCCAGCAACAAAATCAAAACTTAGAAAACACATCAACCTACAGCTACGTGTGTGCACTATTCCATAAGAAACGAAAAAGAGTAAAACTCCTTAAACCAAGGATAAACAATTACCTTCATAAGGTGATTGTGTAGGACCAAGAATCATAATCCTCAACTAAAGCTCTAAATGTTTCCTGCAAAACAAGAATAGTAAGCAAAACGACTGAAACAAAATGAGTGAGACTGCAAAACCAGAATCTGATCCAAATCAATACCTGCATAATTTGATCCAATTCAATTAGACTGAACTTGATTCAACTTGATGATCAATAAAATAATCTGTAAAATAAAAATACACTTTTGAGTTAGCTTCATCATCCTCTAGAACATTATTTGACTACACATGAGCTGTTATACCCATTAAGCAAATGTAAACATGATAAAGCAAGAAATGCTAGAAACTCAACCGTAGAACAAAAAACACTGAATAGGACATCTCAAGTCAAAAGGACAAGTCTTGATATTTTCTAGAAAACAAACCTTTTAGCTCACTACAGGAATATCGGGTTTTAATAGCACTATACAATAGCGTTTGTAGTCATTCTGCTATTGTTAGAGGACCTCTGAACTTTCAATAGAGCAATAAAGCAGATTAGCAGATAAATAAACAAGAATCTTGAGAATTTTAAACATTTACATGAGAACTTTATGCAAAGAAATATACGGATTGATAAATTGATTATCACTCAACTCAAACACCATTTAAGCAGAAATTAGACTTGCATGAATCAAAGAGAATTCAATTATACCTGGCAACCCCTGCTGAAGATAATCCAACTGAGACTTTCACCTAACCAACGTAAACATGATAACAAAAGATCAAAAAGAAAATCATTCACATGGTTCAAGATTTTTTATTATTAAAGATGATAGAGTTCACAAACACAAAAAAACAGAAAGCAGAGAAAAAAGATAAGAGACAACACTCAGAATCACAACTAGACACTAGAGTTCCCAAGAAACATGAAAGACACAAGACACTAGACACTAGAGTTCACAAGACACTATCTTGTTCTCATGCATCCCTGCTTGCTCATCACTCCACGCAAGATTCTTAGTTTAAGATAGAAATATATGATTTCGTAAAAATCAATCTAAATTACAAAAAAAGCATTAAGTAAAATATGAGTTTAAAGGGGAAGATACTCACATCACTACCATCGATAGTTGACATTGTTTTTGAGTTGTCCCTGAAGGTATAAAAAGAAGCAAAACCAGTTAACAAAACTAGTTTTAAATCGCTCTTAAGCAAAAGCAATTCAAAACCATGTCAGTGGAAGAGTGAAAGAGACACTTGCGATTGAAAGCCAAAGAAAGAAATAGAGACAGCTTTTCAAAACCACTCAAAAGCTGGAAAAACAAATCAATAACATGATCCAACTAATTCTCATTCACACAAAATAAACCTTGCAACATTGATACATAGAAAAAAAACTAGGCAGTGAAAGACACTCATCATTGAATGAACCATTGTAACTCTCTTGTAACTTCTTTTTTACTATGAAACTAAACATAGTAGCAGCAACCTCCACACTAATAAAGATTGAAACAGAAGCTATTAATTAAGGTCTCTTACATGAAGCCACACGGTATTTAGATTCATCATTCAAAAGATGGCTTAACACACAACAAATAAACATAAGTATTTAAATTCTCATTCCTCATAGTTCGTGATTCTTTGATTCAAGTCACCCTTGTTTCCCTCATACGTATATATCAAGACTTCACCAAGGAACACGAAATCAAACAAAGCCACAACACTCATCTCCATTGGTACACATAAACTCAATACAAAATCATGAATTAGAGATATATCATACCTCTCAAACAGTGGTTGCAGCGATTTCAATCCGTAACACCTGAAACCCACTTTGAGATTTCAATGACTAAAGGAGAAATCGAATCCAATAATCAAACCCATGAGTCTTACCTCTCAAACAATGGCCACAGCTAATTCAATCCGTAACACCTTAAACCCACGCACGAGAGAGAGAAGAAGAGATCCGGCGAAGAGATCAAAGAGGAGTCGAGTAGAGTGAGAAGGTCAAAGAGGAGTGGATTCCGGCGAGAGATCCGGCGAGATATCCGGCGAAGAGATCCGGCGACGAAGAGATCTCGTTTCTCTCTGTGTCGAAGAATGTCTCTCTGTGTCGAGGAATGAAGGAGAAGAAGGCTTAGGTTTTTGGTGTAATTCTCTAACTTAGGTAAGGGTATTTAGGTCATTTTATATTTTGGACTGAATCAGCTCCAGTTAACTGCTCCAATCAGACTCAGCTGGATTATGATCATTTTTTGGATGAGTTTAATAAAAATCATCCAACTGGTTCATCTCACTGTTCTGTAAATTTGTTGTAAACAAACATCATTATTCATCTCCATTCAGATGGATCATCTGAATGGAGAAACGAACAGCACCATAATAATATTGTACAAAATAACTATGTATCAAAATATACTTCAAAATTTCTAATAATGCTGATTCTTTAATAAACACAAATTATTTTAGCTTTCAAAAAAAAAAAATAAGAATTGTTTCTTTACAGATACCAAAAGCTTTGATTGCAACAATCATTGTCGATAAAATGGG
This sequence comes from Arabidopsis arenosa, assembly GCA_905216605.1. NCBI lineage: Eukaryota > Viridiplantae > Streptophyta > Magnoliopsida > Brassicales > Brassicaceae > Arabidopsis > Arabidopsis arenosa. Next base: position 23,521,809 of record LR999451.1, read on the forward strand.
AAGAAGAACTCTCCTTATGGTTAGATATTCATTCAATATACTTTTACTCATGTATTAATCAAAATACTCCGATATAATAACTAGAGATTATATCTCTTCGTATAATAGAAATTATTATTTGTTGTTGTATAGGCCTCTTGTGCTGGAATGTGCCTGTTTGCTTTGCTCTTAAGTGTTTCCTACAGTTTTCAGGTAATCCCCTACATATATCTTATCATTAAATTAAATTTGTATTAATTAATACTAGAATTCATAATGTACCCTAGATTCTAAAACCTACATTTTGAAAAAGGATTATCACTAACAATTGGGTTTAATATAATTACATTATTTACATACACATATTTTGACTGCTTAGCAAATGTTTACAAGAAAACAGAAGCTATATATGTTTACTATAGTTTATTTTAATTTGCGAGTTCAAGATAGATTTCTGCAGGTACATGTAAAATAATTTCTTACAATGTATATGATATTTCCTACAGTGTCTAAAAGCAATACTATTTAGTAGATCTTTACAAATTATATTGAATAATTTAATAGATTCTTATCATTTTTATTTAGCATATTTGAATTACTAATTTTTCGTATATTTTTGAATAGTCATTGGGCATTCTACCAGAACTCACTCCCATTTTCACCTGGATCAACATACTGGTAAACACACTTAATTAATATATATCACTGTAAATTATTTCTTATAAAGATAATACTATAATTTTAAGGAAGTATCTATTTGTTTGGATAATGTGAGTTGTATTTAATAGGGTTACGTTATAACATATGCTATGGGAATGGGAGGACTACCATGGATTATAATGTCTGAGGTATTACAAAAAATGTTCAAAGTATATTGCAGAATATATATTGAAAGATAATAGTAATTTTTATTATAAATTTTAAACAAAACGGAATTAGAAAAAAATTATGATTTTACAGATATTTCCAATGAACGTAAAAGTTTCAGCTGGAACCTTAGTTACTGTCACCAATTGGGCAATTGGTTGGGTGATAACTTTCAGCTTCAATTTTTTAATGCAATGGAGTGCATCAGGTATAAAATTAATTTGTTGTATATATATATATATATATATAATATATTTTTAATACAGTACTAATTTTGTATTATTATTCTTAATGGAAACAATTTTTTTTTCAGGAACATTTTTAATTTTTTCTATCGTCTCGGCCGTTTCAATTATATTCATCTATTTCTTAATGCCCGAGACGAAAGGGAGGTCACTGGAAGAAATACAAACACTGCTTTCAAATTCTATGCATTAATATGAAATTATCATTTTTGTTTTGTTGCAAAATAAAAACAAAAACGAATGATAAACTATGGAGTTCATGTATGTTTTGACAAATCAACGTAAAATAAAATAGATTGTTACTAAATTAGAGGCCTTTCGTTCATCTACTATTTAGTAGATTGTTAATGTTTAAAAAAAATAGTTCTATTTAGTTTAAAAATGTTGTCGTTCTATTAATTTCACTATTTTATAATTAGCTCTTGAGCTATTAATATGACATACCAGTCAAACCCATATGTTTGTTGTGGTAAGTTTTTCCTTTTTCTAAATGTGAATATATTCCTCGCTATGTTAAAACAACTAAAAAACGAACGCTACTTACATACAACACATGAAAATGTACATATGACTGACTACTTAGCTTAAAAGAAGATATAACTTGATAAGTCATGGAAAAGTAAAATATATGTGTCGTCATCTAAATGAGACTAAAATATGTTATTGCACTATATAAAATGGTATAAAAGCATATGAATAAACCCAGGTATTTTTTGTTTGATAGTTATATAATAATTTTTCTAATTATCTAATCATTTGTTTTTATCATTTCTTCACATAGACAAAAGTTAATTTAAAAATTAATTCGAGTCATTAATGAGTTACAAAGGCATTCTTAACAATGCATATAGGTTGTTTGTAACGCTCCGACCGTCCCTACCATTGGACCCCACGTCCTTTCTCGGGTCCATGGGCCCACCCCTGAAGTTCTCTCGGGACGGTTGACCGAAAATATAATTGCACTTTGGTGACATAAGTGGCCAAATAAATTCTTTTAAACCTCTATGCATGCACCACCATATTCCTGAAACCAGGGTGTTACAATTTACCCACACTAACAGATCGCAACGTCCTCGTTGCGCACCAAGACCATCACTCCCTACGGTGTGAGCCCTCTCGACTTCACACTCGTTTGGGTTTGGCTCTGATACCACTTGTAACGCCCCGACCGTCTCTACCATTGGGCCCCACGTCCTTTCTCGGGCCCATGGGCTCACTCATGTTCGACGGTCGGTCCGCTACGTTCGGGAGGCTTTAAAGACTTGTTTACCGACCCTACAAATCACCACATGATCTTTCACTGTGTTTTGTCTTCACTCACACAGTTCCGACAATCACTTCCCGGAAGGTCACCCATCCTGAAACTACTCCAGCCCAAGCACGCTTAACTGTCGAGTTCTCTCAGGACGGTTGACCGAAAAGATAAGTACACTTTGGTGACATAGGTAGCCAAATCAATTCTTTTAAACTTTTCTGCATGCACCACCATATTCCTGAAACCGGTGTGTTACATTGTTCACGAATATTAGGAAAAATCACAATATAAGTTTTAACTCTCTCTAGTGGATAAATTGGAATCTCATCATACCAATTGAATAAAAAGATGGTGAACACATACAATGAACTGAATAAAAATTTGAACAATTTTGTTCGAACGGTGAATAGTCAAAGATGATACTTTTTTTTTTACTTTTTTATTTATTATCAAAATCGTAATAAATTATAAAATTAATTATTATCAAAATTAATTTAAATAAATATATATTAAACAAACATAAATTGATTGTTCCATCATCTTTTATGGCTTTGCAAACATAAAAGTTTGGGGGTTTAAAATATTAGTAAAAAAATCTTGGTGATTTATAGTGTTAGTAGAATTCTTTCGAGGTTTAAAGTGCTACCCAGTTACACTTTGAGGGTTAAAAATGTGATTTTCCCCGAATATTATATAACTTAAATTGGTATAAGAGCATATCATTAAATCAATATTTAGAGAGAAAATAAAAAATAAAAAAATTTAATTCAATAAGTCACAAAGACACTATTTTCTTTTTCTTTTTTTTCGTCAAATGATATCATTATATTATATGGTTTGAAAAATCGCTATGCAGCGCGTTTGTTATTACATGAGGAACTAAATTATGAAAAACGAAACATGAATGAGAAGGAATCAAATGTTTGGCTAAAATATCTGCAGGCTTGTTGTTCCCACGTCGACACCATGTGAATTGACTCTCTGCAAACCTTGTCCTCCATTTTCTTGCTTCCCTCAACCAATTAAAGGCTTCAAAGTTAAGCTTCTGTCCATTGAGTAGGTCTACTACTTCCTTATTGTCACCTTCAAAACATACCCGATTGTAACCCTTGATCCAGCAATGTTGCATGGCCATGATTAACGCTTGGAACTCACTCTCGACGACGTTCCTTGTTTGATTACCTTTAGCTTGACCCGCCCCCAAATAAGTACCTCTATCGTTTCTTATCACCCAACCTGCTTGAGAAATCCTTCCATTTGAATATGTGCCATCATAATTACATTTAATCCAGTGTTGGTTTGGTGGTTCCCATCTCGATTCTGATCGTGTCTCAGAAGGAGTATGAGCTCGTGATCCTCTCATGTCTTCTGTATGTCTTTCTTGATCCTGCCATTCTTGAGCATCATCCCTCGCCTGTCTTATGATCTTCCTCCACGATGTGGATCTTCTTTGAAAACAGAGTATATTGCGACTTATCCATAATCTCCATAAAATCCACAGAGGAAAATGACGGAGATGAGAAAATCTTGTTGACGTGTTGCAAGTCATTATAGCCTTAATCTTCTCTTCCAAAGAGATATTTGGGTCTGTTAGTGAAGCTAATGGAAAACCAGACCCACGCCAAACTGCCTGTGCCATGACACAATCAAAGAACAAGTGACATGTTGTTTCCACATTGGAGCAACAATAACAACAAAGAGGTTGGTTACTCATATGTCGATAAACTAGATTGGCTTTAGTAGCTAAAGCGCCGGAGAGGAGTTTCCATAAGAAGTGCTTTAACTTCGGAGCGGTGTTGATACGCCACACTTGAGCTTTAAGATCATTAGCACCCGGAGTAGAACGGATTTGTTGTTCGCTTGGGAGATGTGTCGCCAACCAGTAAGCAGACTTCACGGTGTATATACCCTCTTTTGTGTAGTGCCATCCCAATAAATCCTTCTCAGCCCCTGGACAAATCTTAATTGACAAAACTTTGTCTACATCTTCATGGTGAATCCACGCATTGACTCTGTTTGTGTCCCAGCCCGTTTTCCTTGTATTCAAAAGATCACTCACCATTTTTGGCCCTATAGAATCTGAACTTGTCCTCGGAGACCGAGGAGGATGACAAGGTAACCACGGGTCCATCCAAGCATTTATTAGAGATCCATCGCCAATGCAAAACCTGAGACCTTTTTTAACCAAATCCCGGCCTTGTAAAATCGACTTCCAATGAAACGATGCTTTCTTACCCTGGCCTGCAGTTAGAACATTTGAATCTGGGAAGTATCTTCCCTTGAGAACTCTCGCCATAAGGCATTCTGGATGTTGCATAATCCTCCACACCTGTTTACCAAGCAGCGCTAAGTTGAATTTTTCCAGTTCTCTGAACCCTAAACCTCCTTCCTTTTTTGGACGACTTAATCTGTTCCAAGCAAACCAGTGAATTCCCCGTTTGTCTTCACCCGAACTCCACCAAAATCTTGCTAACAACCCATCAATTTCGTCACATATTTCCTTAGGCAACTTAAACAGATTCATTGTGTAAACCGGCATTGCCAATGCAACGGCCTTCAATAACACCTCTTTGCCCCCCTGCGAGAGATACTTCTTACTCCAACTTTGAGTTTTATCCTTAACCTTTTCCACAATGTATTGAAAGAGATCCGCTTTCTTTTTATCAAATTGTTCTGGAAGCCCCAAGTACTTACCTCCACCCCCTTCATTGTGTATGTTTAGTAGATTGCGGATACGCCTTTTTGTATCTTGTTTAACATGATGCCCAAAGGTGATGGCCGATTTCCGGAGGTTGACCGCTTGTCCAGACACTTCTTCGTATTTATTCAATATACTCTTAATCGTTTGGCAAGAACGCTGATTCGCAAGAGTAAAGAACAACGAATCGTCTGCGAAAAGTAGATGAGAGACTGCGGGAGCTTGTTGACTAACTTTGATGCCTTGTATCTTTTTATTTTTCTCTGCTTGCTTCATCATATGGGATAGAACTTCTGCGCATAGTATAAACAGATATGGAGAAAGTGGATCACCTTGGCGTATGCCTCTGGTCGGAGTGATGTTGCCGTATGGAGATCCATTGATCAAAACTGAGTACTGAGTACCATATGGGATTTGAGACACTATTTTCTTTTTTGGTATCAAAACAGAAAGACACAATTAATAATGCATATAGTTTTCTCGAGAAAATTATATAACTTATAAGAACACCACTTAAAAAATTTGTGGATAACATCCCCTATATATTAATAGAGAAACATTTAAAAAAAAAAACCTTACCATCATGTGTTATTAACAAGATTGCCACGCTGATGTGTCGCTCTCACAATGATTTGGCTTCTATTTAGATAATTACCCAAGATTTATTAGACTATTTACAGAATTTGCCATTAGTCTCATACATCCATATATCCCATTAATAATTAAAAACATACACTTTTTGTTTATCTTATATTACTATATTTTTATATTTATATTTTTCTTTATATAAATTTATATAAATTTTCTTTAGCGGATGGGTAAACAATCTTTTTATTTATATTTATATTTATGTTTATATTTAAATGATAAAATATATACATTTGGTTCAAGAATCTCGAATTCAAAACTACAAAATCTTTACATCTTTCATAAATTTTTTACTTAAATAAATAAGATAATGTCCTTTCTATATATGTTACGAATACTTAAAATCCTATTTTTTGGAGGAGTTCTAACTTTTCGAAGAAAAACATTATAACCACATTTGTATATAAACCAAAATCTGGCCACATTATAACCATTTCGTAAATAATCCATTCATAATCTAAGAATCTTAGATTTGGAACACTACAAAATCTTAGCTTGGAAACTATCAAATCTCATCTTTGCTAAATTTTGGATTTCTTATACTTATTAAAAAAAAAAAAATTCTTTTTATACTACAAAATCTCGAAATCTTTAAAACATATGGAAAGACATATTGCCATAAATGGTAACATTTTGTCAATACTTTTTTATCACGTTGAAGCTTTATTCAAGGTTCAAATATTTCACGGGTAAAACATATTCTTATATGAAATAGTCCCAAATTTGAATAAAACAAAAAAAAATTGTAACATGTTTCGTTTTACACAAACGGATCTTGGATCCCGGATAATAATTTTAATCATAATAATTTTACTTGAATCACTTCATCCCGCACATCGTGCGGGTTGTTATCTAGTATTCATATAAAAAAGTAACTTGCTATAAAAAATTATCACGTCTTGTACAATTAAATAGAAAAAAAACCATCGAAAATGATTTAAATTCGTATATAGGCTCAGAAACAATCTTGTCATTTTCTTTTCTTTTTTTTGAAATAAGTATTGAGTTCTTGTCATTTTCTTAAATAACTTTTTTTTTGTTTAACTCTTTACTTTTTCTCTATATATAATAACTTGAAGACAAGGACAAAAAAAATTAAATACCCTTATCTCTTCTCTATATATTAGTTCACAAGATGCTCTCCAACAACTCTACTTTGTCTTGACTCAAGTCTTTCACTAGGAAAGATAGAACCCAAAAAAAAAAAACAGAGAAAATGAGAGGAGGAATCGATGAAGCTAATCTTGCTTCTGAAACTTCACTAATCAGCAAAGAAAATCAAGACTCATCGGCGACAACAACAGCTACTCTCTTGCTCACCACTTTTGTAGCTGTGTCTGGTTCCTTTGTCTTTGGCTCAGCTGTGAGTTTACAGTTATTATTTTTTGCTTTGTTTTTTTAGTAATTGTGTGTTGTGTTTTGTGTTTGGTTCTTAATTTTTAATTTCGTTAGAAAATTTTGGCAGATAGGATACTCATCACCTGTTCAGTCCGATTTAACCAAGGACTTGAATCTCTCTTTGGCAGAGGTATACAGTTGTTTTTTTTAATTTTATTTATTTATTATGATATATGTCTTTTGTTCGTTATATGTATAAGTAAATAAAATAGTTTGCAAAAAAATAAAAAGATAAGTAAAATAGAGTAAATTTAATCAGTGTGTTAGGTTGAGTCATTGAGTAAAGTAGTGGAGAAAGAGTTATGATACTAGAAGATAATGGTGATGAATAGAGACGTAAGATTACAAGAGTGATTTCAGTATATTTAAACTATTTAAAGACACCATTTTCTAATTAAATTTGACATTCCTATATAAATTGTTCCAAAGAGATCGTCGATCCTAGAGTTAGTGGTAAATTACACGACCAAAACCATGAAACTTAAGTCTTGGAGAGGTTCGAATGAATAATCTAGTCGATATCCCACATATAAATGTTTTTAAAATATATGCAGTATTCGCTTTTCGGTTCGATTCTGACAATTGGAGCAATGATCGGCGCAGCTATGAGTGGACGAATCGCTGATTTGTTAGGCAGACGAGCTGTAAAATTTCTTTTTCTTTCTTCCATGACAATCGAATATGTATACTTTTACGTCAAACTTGTAAATAAATCATTTATTTGTGTGTGTGATTAGACTATGGGTTTCTCGGAGATGTTTTGCATTCTCGGCTGGTTAGCGATCTACCTTTCTAAGGTTAGCTTAGTATTTTTCTCTGTATTTCTAATCAACTATATTTCATCTAGAAGTACTTAAAAATAACCATGTGGTTTTGTCTATTAAGGTTGCAGTTTGGCTTGACGTTGGGAGATTCTTGGTTGGTTATGGAATGGGCGTCCTTTCGTTTGTGGTAAAATCTATATAAACTCTAGCTAGTAGCTTGAATAATGAAAAATATTGTTGGTGATTTACAAGAAAATCCGACTTTAAGCTGGTAATCCGACTTAAAATCGCGCAGAACAACACAATGACAATATGATTTCTTCGATTTATGTAGCTGAAAGTTGTTGCTAGCTAGTAAATTAGAGTTTGTGTCGTTCTTTCATCTAGATTGTTTAGTTCATTGATGATCAGGTTCCTGTATACATAGCTGAAATCACTCCTAAGGATCTTCGTGGTGGGTTTACAACTGTTCATCAGGTAAGAATATATTATACAATAACTAAATTAGTTTTTGTAAATCAAATCAAAATTTACAATATATATACATAAAAAGTATCATTTTCATATCTCCATCGTTCTATAACATTGCTAACATTGCAGTTAATGATATGTTTGGGTGTCTCAGTCGCATATCTCTTGGGTTCTTTTATAGGCTGGCGAATTTTAGCTTTGATCGGTAATATACAAGAACATACTTTGGATCAAATAACTTTTATTATTTTTTTTTTTTTTCTCAAATCAAATAACTTTTATTAAAAATAAGTAAATCATACTAAGAAAATCGTTTATTTGATACTTCAGGAATGATACCATGTGTTGTACAAATGAGATGCCAAATCTATTATACTACAAGTTTAATAGTTGTGATGTAACTAACTTTTGAGATGCCAAATCTAGTTAATCGAATTAATTAGCGGAATTCGAAAACGTTTTGAAGATTTGAGTTTTGAGTACGTATATATATCATTATGCTAAGTAATTTAAAACTTTCTTTGTCTTAGAAAATAAACGGTAATTATTCGCAAAAATTCTCAGGCAAAAGTTGGAAGATGGGAAGAATTTGAGATTGCATTGCAACGATTACGGGGTGAATCTGCAGATATTTCATATGAGTCTCATGAAATCAAAGTAAAGTAACACTAAAATCTATTTCTTGCACTCAAAATTTAATTTCTAGAATGTTACATTAAAATTTTACATGTCTTGTATTAACTCTATTTTCTAGGATTATACGCAAAGACTTACAAATTTATCAGAAGGTAGTATACTAGATCTATTCGAGCCAAAGTATGCCAAATCTCTATTCGTAAGTTTTAACTTATGAAATTGTTCAGTAACTAATTTTCTTCAGTATTTGGTGATGACATACTAAGTGGATTTAGGTGGGAGTTGGTCTGATGGTTTTGCAACAATTTGGAGGGGTTAATGGAATTGCGTTTTACTCTAGCTCTATTTTCGAATCTGCTGGTACATATATACCTGTAATATTGGTTAATGTGCCCTAAAACCCAAAAAAGAAACTTCACTAACCAACTTAGTTTTGTTTTGTAGGTTTTTCTTCCAAAATTGGAATGATTGCGATGGTGGTCGTACAAGTAAGTTTTTGGTTATTAATTCTTTTTTCATTTTGGCGGTTAATTAAGAGAATGAAAGCGTATTTGTTTAAGGTAGCAACACAACTAATACAAATATATATATATATATTAAAATAATATAATTACACTACTAGAGGTTTTCTAGGGAAGAAAAACTTGAGAAAGAAAGAGGGATATTGTTAGTGTGTGAATGGTTTCCATTTGAGAGAGAAGGGAGAGAGGGATAGCCACTAATCCTGAAAGTTTTAGTCGTTGGTGCTGCGATCAATCACTGTGAATGATCATTGATTAATCCAACGACTATCAAACAAACAACATTAAAAAAAAAAAAAAAAAAAAAAAAAAAAAAAAAAAAAAAAAAAAAAAAAAAAAAACAACATTTGATTGCGATCGCTGGCGACTGCCAAGCAAACATGACTATAGAATTATAAAACGAACATAAGTTTCTCCTATAGAAACCAAATCGATCTAACCTCAGCTTGATTTGTTTATCCGTCCAATCCGAATTGACCCACCCAAAATTAATCCTATAACCATATTCTACAAAGTTAAATAGGTAGAAAAACATATCTCGAGAAAACATGTTAGAAATACCTAACATTGAAGAAATAAGACTTTGAGTGATATATTCAAGATATGGTGAAATATATTCTGCCAAATTGTTTTGAAATGATAAGCCAGATGACTGAATAATTACAATTAAAATATTAATGTTTAACAGTTAAAATTCAATGTATCATTTTTTAAAATAATTGAAGCTGAGAAGGGTTTTTTCTTCCAGATCCCTATGACAACTTTAGGTGTAGTGTTGATGGATAAATCGGGAAGAAGACCGTTGCTTCTAGTAAGTAACAAAGTGACTAACATTTTTCTATGTTATTTGTCGAATGCAAGGAATTTTTACAAGTCATTGTTTCTCAAGATCGCTAATTTAAACATATGTTTTAAAGAATTTATTTAATAACAATAAAAAATTTCCAACTTATTATTGTTTATTATTACAATCCTCCATATATACATTATATATATATATATATATATTGGTAAATAAAAATATCTATTCTCCGAATATACATTTATAGGTGAAAAAGTTACAAATAATTAAGTTTGTATTTATCTCGTCAGATTTCTGCTACTGGAACATGCATCGGGTGTTTCCTCGTCGGCTTATCATTTTCATTACAGGTTCTCTCCTTATTTATATTTCTAAAATAATTTCTTGATTTGCCTATATTTAACATAATATGTTTTACTATATTAATATCTTTATAAATAAAGATGCAAATAATGTCTTACCGTGTTAGCTACACATTAGTCCAAAATGGGAAAAATGTTATGAAAAACCTCAACTACATATTTTCGTTGCAAAAAGCCTCAACTTTGCATATGGTGAAATATATATCAAATTTTTGTTGACCTTTTATTTAATCGTAAACTTTTGTTGACTTTACCAATTTAGAAATATCGTTAAATATCTAAACAGATCAAATAAAACAGGGTTATGTTTCCATTAATATTTTTATGTTAATTAGTAAAACAATATTATATGAGAATATTTTTGGGATTTCATCTGAGATTTTTGAGGGAATAGAAATCTATTTGCGGATTTTTTAATCTTTTAAACAACCTCGTTTTGCCCATAAACAGAAGCTCACTAACCGAATAAAAAAACACCATCATTTTATACTGTTTCATGACTTAACATTGTCCTTAATTGGCAAAATAAAAAGAAAGTTTATAATTTATCGGATAATTTTAAAAAAGTTGGTTATTTATTTCATTAGATGCAAAGTTGAGGGTTTTTTTTGTTTACCAATGAAAATGCACTGTTGAGACTTTTTATGACATTTTCCCAGTCCAAAATACATATTCTTTGCACATCGTCTTGTGATGTAGGCACTGTCATTACGCCAATGTTATTGCATAAGTAATTGTACATGTGCTTAAATAGTAGAAAAGGGAACACATATCATTCACACAAATTTTGGATTTTTTTGGAAAAAAAACCCTCCAAATGATTAATTTTGCAAATTTACCTTCAATATGCAAAAATGCACGACAACCCTCAAATCGAATTAAATTTCGCAATATAAACCGTGCTCACCATTTTTATTAAATTATTATAAATTATGTACTAAATATAATCCCTTGCGACGATAAATCCATATGTACTTGCAGAATTTAGAAATTCTAATGTATGTGACATCAAATTTTTTTCAAAAATACATATAATTATATTACGGATCAAATTCGATTGTGTGAATTGATTTGCACTTTTTATAATTTGAAGGTAAACTTGCAATGTTTGATCATGTGGAAAGTTTTCTTTTCGGATATTTAGCTACAATTGTGCCATATGACTTTATTGTTTCCATAATTATAAAATTTTCTTCTAATAGAGTTTTAATATCTTTTCCCACTCTATGTCTAGTTCTAGTTTCCTATAACTTAGAGATCTGTTTTATTGAATAATAATATAAAAATTTCTACGTAACTTCATGCTTCAAAATGTTTAAAATTTTCATATTATAAAATTTGGGTTCTTCCAATTGTAGTTTGTAAAGCTATTGAGTGGAGATGCTTCATATTTAGCACTTGCAGGCGTTTTGGTAAGTTTCAAGACTGAAACACATGTTTTTATTTTATTTTTAATCATCAATTTGAAATTTTGAAATTTTTCTTATCATTTCAACCATCACTGTTTGTGGATCCCACATCTTCTCTTGGTTCGTAGGCCAAATATTCAACATAAATTTTAAAAGAATCAATTTGGTTATCTATATCACCACATTTTTTTTAATTCAGCCTTACAAAAATATAAAGTTAGACGTGTTTAAGCTGAAATAATTTTTATATGAGTGACCTACTAAAAACTGATTTCTTATATCATATTAGTGAAAACAAAACACAGAGAAAATTTTTATGATGATTTTAAAGAATAGTAAACAAGTCTTTCAAAACTTCTGAAACAGCACACCGACCGTGGGATGAAATTAGAACCAACATATCAAGAGAGATCTTACGGTCCCATAAACAATGGAGGTCATAGTGTTATAATCACAAATTTATATTTTTTTTTCAGGTGTACACCGGATCGTTTTCCTTAGGGATGGGTGGAATTCCTTGGGTCATTATGTCAGAGGTAAATAATACTCATAAAATGTTCTTTGGTTTTAAACATACTCTTAAACTTAATAGTTCGATTTCTTAAGAAATATAACGTTTTTGGTTTAGTGTTCGAATTTTAAATAATAAATTATCTAACAATGAACATGGTGTATATGGTTCTTTGTATGGTTGTGATTGTATATATAAAAATTATGATATTTATTTATTTATTTACTGGTTTCTACTTTCTAGTATATAACATTTTTGTTTAATTTAGTTGGTACATAGATGTTAATTTTTTTATATTTTATATCAAGATATTTCCAATAGATATAAAAGGATCAGCAGGAAGCCTCGTGACTGTTGTTAGCTGGGTTGGATCATGGATTATATCTTTTACATTTAACTTTCTAATGAATTGGAATCCGGCAGGTATAAAATTAGTTTCAAATTTTGCTATCAATTAATTTTGCTCATTATCTAAATGTGACACAAGTTTTCAATTTTCAGGAACATTTTATGTTTTCGCTACTGTTTGTGGGGCTACTGTTATTTTTGTAGCAAAACTCGTACCAGAAACCAGAGGTCGCACACTTGAGGAAATCCAAAACTCGATTGGTTATGTGGAATTGTAATGTATAGTATTTGATTACAAGAAACTTAATCATTTATTATAACGACTAAAAGTAAGATTTTATTTTATTTTTTATTGCCTAATGGTGTATCATTGTATTAAATCAAACATGAAAAATCTATATGTTGTTATATAAATGTTGAGATGGTGACAGGTCTATTGAAATGTAAGTTAACTATAGATAATAATTAAGCATAAATTTATTGCGAAAAGATTGATATATATTAATTGATGAAGTTGGCAAGACCTATGAAAGGTTCCGCAGATGTGTGTTGGTTTTTCTTTCAATGTTTTATTTTAGAAACCACACGGAAAGTTACAAGTGCACAACTAATCATATGTAGTATTTAAGGATCGATTTCACATAAAGAGTGTAGTCAAACAATGAATCCTAAGAAGCAAAACGAGTTTGGAATTGTTTTTTGGTTTTTCTAAAGACGAAATATGAACTAAAGCAAGTAAGCACAATTGAAATTCAGAGGTTAAAAGCGTTGGGGATTGGGATATCTTTAAGGACCATGGTGCTCAACAAATCAAGCAATCAAAATAAACGTTTTGTATTTTAATAGGTTCTCGAACTCAAGATATTATTGAATAAAAGACCTATAATTTGTAGCATTGATTATATAAAGTCTAAACAACTCTGTTACTTCACTAATAACACATGATGACGAAGCTAAACAAGCATTCTAATGAGGTCTGAGTGGTTCACGACACTCCATAACTCAACAAATCGCAGATTATGACAAAAATTACTCTTCCAAACTAGTTCAAGGAGTAAACGTCTGCACATATGATGGATCTAACCCCATGGTGAATTACTAGTGATTAATTAGCAACATGCTTTAAGTAAAAAGTTGGACGAAGAATTCTAACGATGAATAAAAATCGGATTTAACAACATTTAACCATGATCTCTCTATCAAATCACCCCTTAAACCCAACAAAAAGACTACTCAAACATGGTGAATGAAAATACAAACGAAATAACGGAAATGTGCATAAAATAAACTTAAGTAAATAAAAGGGGCTTAGCGAGACTTCTCTCAAAGTTACATCAGAAACAGTTTCCCCAAAAAGAAAGAAAACTATGAAAACGATGATAAATAAGTGAATATATTGAAAGGATGAATCTCTCTTAGAGGCTGTTGTTTTCTAGGGTATGAATCATGTATGAGAGTCGACGTTTGGAAAAGAGGCGAGTCTTTATGTATTTTATAGTTTTTAAGGTTTCGCTAGTTGGTTTGAATTTCTCGGGATCAAAAATGGTAAAGCGATGTCGTTTTGGTTTATGTGAGGGGACGTCAATGCATTGTGGCGGTATCGGGGCTTAGAAGTGCGGTATAGGACTCTTTGGACGTGGACACATGGCTGCAGGGCGGTGTGAAGAGGTATCTGGCTGCGGCTTGCTCTTCTTCGTGCGCGGTAGGACATGTCTCTACTAAAACATGTATACATTTTGAATGGTTTGATGGTTTAGTTTTATTTCACTTGGAGGTAAAAAGTGACTCCTCTAGATTTCGAACGACTTCAAGAAAGTTAAATTTGGTGAATGGGAACACCTTAAACAGATTCCAAACTTTTGATGGTCTGAAACTAAGTGAAACTCATTTTCTAACACTTCGTTCTTTTTTTCAAAAAACTCTAAAGACTCTTGAATATATAATATGAAAAAACTATTATGAATAAAGAGTCTGAATGTATCTGCTTGCTTTTCTAATCTAAAACTGTAACACCCCGGTTTCAGGAATATGGTGGTGTATGCGGAGAGCTTTAAAAGAATTGATTTGGCCACCTATGTCACCAAAGTGCACTTATCTTTTCGGTCAACTGTCCTGAGAGAACTCCACAGTTAAGCATGCTTGGGCTGGAGTAGTTTCAGAATGGGTGACCTTCCGGGAAGTGATTGTCGGAACTGTGTGAGTGAGGACAAAACACAGGAAAAGATCATGTGGTGATTTATAGGGTCGGTAAACAAGTCTTTTAAGCCTTCCGGACGTAGCGAACCGGCCGTCAGGCAGGGGTGGGCCCATGGGTCTGAGAGAGGACGTGGAGCACACTGGTAGGGACGGTCGGAGCGTTACAAAAACCTTTAGTGAGAAAGAATTTAGTAAGGGTAGAGTTAACATTGGTTCCAACTGAATCTCCATAAGATGACTTCAGGTGAAAAATCAAGCTGTGATGTTATATGTACTGTCCGGTCTGAGAAAATCCTGCAAACTTTTTCTCTTAGCAAATGAAATAAAAACACAAGATGGTTGAATATTTCCTACATAATTTTGAGTCAATAAAACTGAAAAAGTAAATAATTTAATAATAATACATTAAAATGACTCAAAGATAAATGCAAAAGAAAAAATATACGTTAGTAAGAGAAGCATCCTCCCTAATACTTAAATCACATTGTCCCAAGTGTGAGATAATGGGTAAAAACTCAAATTAATAAAAACAAATGGAATAAAAAGGTGGTATTGTAATTCCCCGACCGTCCCTGCCAGTGAACACCCACATCCTCTCTCGGGCTCATGGGCCCCACTCCTGTCCGACGTCACTCACTTTGTTTTCATTTACATAGTTCCGACAATCACTTCCTTGAAGGTCACCCATCTTTAAATTGCTCTAGCGCAAGCACCATTAACTGTGGAGTTCTCTCAGGATAACCGAAAAGATAAGTGTACTTTGGTGACATAGGTGACCAAATTAATTCTTTTAAACCCCTCCGGATACACCACCATATTTTTGAAACCGGAGTATTACAATTCACCCCCACTAACAGATCGCAACGTCCTCGTTGCGCACCAAGACCGTCACCCCGACGGTGTAAGCCATCTTGACTCCACAATTGTCTGGGTTCGGCTCTAATACCACTTGTAACGCCCCGACCGCCCCTACTAATGAGCACCTACGTCCTCTCTCGGGCCCATGAGCCCCACTCCTGTCCGACGGTCGGTCCGCTATGTCCGGGAGGCTTTAGAAACTTGTTTCCCGACCCTAAAAATCACCACATGATCTCTCACTGTGTTTTGTCCTCACTCATACAATTCCGACAATCACTACCTAGAGGGCACCCATCCTAAAATTGCTCCAGCTCAAGCACCCTTAACTTTGGAGTTCTCTCTGTACAGATGACCGAAAAGATAAGTACACTTTGGTGACATAGGTGGCGAAATCAATTTTTTTAAGCCTCTCTGCATGCACCACTATATTCCTAAAACCAAGGTGGTACATGTATAATAGTGAAAGAACTGAATAACCTCAAACTTTGGTCCTAGTCAATCTTGTGACTAACCTGAGGTAGAAACGTCTGAATCAATGCAAAATTCAACACGTTTGCATATCCAGAGAGCTCCCCCAAACCTATCTAGTTAAGTCTCTTGGCTAGAGACTCTCTTCTCAAGTACTAGACGGAAAGTTCTCGCCTCTTCAAGAGTGAGACTACATAGCATTATTAGAGGAAAATGTAATCTAAACTGGAGCAACAGTTCGAAGAACTTGGAGGGCTAATTTTTGGTGTCGGATCTCGAATTCTTAGTTCAGGTTCCAGAAGAAGATTGTATGCTGAGTCATCACGAAGTGGATTAATAGTCCTCGGATCGTAATAACCTTGATGGTCCGAACGAACCGAAGAGCTTGGAAAGGCCCATGGAAGTGAAAGAACAGTTCGATATCGTATGGAGGGCCGAACGCTGGGAGCTGATGAAGGCCAAAATAATTTAAATAAGGAAATTATGGCATTGAAGCCAGAATCAAAACGAACATATTAAAAAAAAAATTTGACATATTAATGGAAAATTGTAACATTAATTAAGGAATTAAAATAAAATATTGTATATAAATATTAGATCCTATAGACCAAAGAAAGGGCATCGAATTCTTGCTACATTATCAATCTAATGCTACTTTTTCTATACGTTTTTAACATACATATTTATACTTTTATATGTGTAATTCGTCTTGTACTTTTGATATTGAGAGTTTTAGCCTACTAATAATATAAATACTAGTGTGTAAATCTAGCATCCCACAACCACGTTCTTGGAGTCATCACCGCTACATGCATCAGTCACAACCCCCGTGACCGATGTGATTGAGACGTTTCCTCCCCTTACCCAAAACACCAAGTTTTGATGAGATCTATACTTGTTTTAACCTAAGGAAGGCAAATCGTGTACTTGTCAAACCGACTTCTTCCACTATAAGACTTATAAATACTTGTTTAAACCTAGATTTTTGAAAGAAGCCTCTCACATCATCTTCACAGCGAGATAGAGAGCTTCACGCACAGCCTTCAGTAGCCTCCTCGTTTATCCGTAGTCTCTGAAGATCATCAAAGTGAATTAAGTGGAGGAAGCTCTTAACTTTCTCCGAAATCGAACTACACAAATTGGTAACGATAAACCTCCTTGGAAAATGAAGAATGGCTCTTTCAAATGCAGATTCGCTTTGAGAGACACTTGGTACTTAATTCGTCAAGCGATTCCAATTTGTGAATGGTACGAAAGTGTATGGTTCCCAAACTCTACTCCTAACTACTCTTTTCTAACTTGGATTGCTCTCAAAAACCGTCTGGCTACGGGAAACAGATTGGTGAAATGGAATGTAAGTGCAAATGGAGGATGTGTTTTTTGTCAAGAGGAAGTAGAGACAAGAGATCATCTCTTCTTCCCATGTCCCTACTCTTCTCAAGTTTGGTCTGCTTTATCCTGTGGCATTCTAAGTCATAGATTCACTTCAAGATGGGACTCCATAATTTCCCTGCTTACAGATTCCTCCTCTCCACGATTGCATTTATTTGTGTTGAGGTATACTTTTCATCCCACCATTCTTGGTTTATGGCTAGAACGCAATGGGAGATGTCATGGAGAGGTTCCTAACCATCCTCAAATCTAATTAGATCGATTGACAAGAAAATCCGTAATCAGCTACGCACATTTGCTGACTCCCCCCGTTTTATGAAGGAGGCCTTCAATATTGGTTTCAAACTCATAGCACCTAATTCTTTTTAATGTTATGTTCTAATGTTCGATTTTCTGCTTAGATGACGCATTCGTTGTAAAACAGTTTTTTGGTGAATATAATTTCACATTCATACAAAAAAAAATAGCTTGCTTTAATTTTTAAGGGAGAAGACTTTATCACTATATACTCGCTATCCGGAAGGAATCTTTGAACCCTCTTTATTTTTATTTTGTTTATGCTTTTACATTTCTTAAATTCTTGCTTTGATGATTCATTTAAGCATAATTGAGTAGTTTATTAGTTGGGTTTGACGGGTTATTCAAAAAGGACTTTATAATCGATTAGTTTGAGTGATGTTTTCTAGGCTTGTTCGTTTACATTTTATTTCGTTAATACTTCATTTTAATGCATGTGGTTAACATCATTAATTAACTGATGATTCCAGGGAAATATGATTCGGCAATCATGTAGATATATTTGCTTGAACCTAGACTTAGATGAGCATGATCTCATAACAAGCATATACCCCTTAGTTATGGTATGAACCTATCAAAAGTATCTTATAATGTCTTTCTAGGTTTGTCGTTTCCTGTGATTTGTTGACTAACAAAGTATTTCGATCATTGCTGCGAAATCCATGAATAGCTAACGCTTACTTTTATTGATTTCTTTATGCGATTTTAACAGCTTTATTTCGTTCTTTTTTTGCTATTTTCGTCGGGACAAATTTCCAAAACCACTATTATATTATCTTCCTAGACTTATTCTCTTCTGACAGATTTGTAGTGCGATGCCCTCTCTCGTTAGGATTCGATCCTTAAATTTTGACAAGTATAATTTAAAACTTTCAAATATTTTGGTTATTTTGGGTGTTTTGGTAATTTTGCTTAAAATAACTAATATCTACAAGTTTATAATTGTAATTTCGGATAATTAGGTTATATGTGTAAATATAATTAATATTTTGGGTATATATCTTCTGGTATCCATTCTGTTTTTGGTTTGGATTCAGATTTGGACTTGGTTCTTCGCCTATAGGAATCTAGGACCCGTTCAAATCTTTTATCGGTTTTTGGTTTGGTTCAGTCCTCCTTTTTGGGTCAGTTTTCGGTTGGTTATTCGGTTCCGGATATTTTTTTCAAGGCATATAGATGCCTCTACAAAGAAGACCGGTTAAATGGAAGTGTAGAGTTGATGCATGATATGCTAAGAAGATGTGTTGCTTTTGATGTTATCACTTGTAGTGGTATCCTCAATACCTATGCTAATAGAGTAATGATATAAACTAGTAAAAAGATATTTGTCAAAATAATTAGCATTGATGTTGCAAAGAAAGGTAAGATGTTACAACAACCTTATTGAAATAACAATAAAACTCTAATAACAACTTAAATGCAGCAATCAGAACATTATATTCAATGCAATGACATGTCGTCCTAATCATACATATAAAAGTAGGGTTTCACTCTCCCATGATTGGTCCACTTGGCATTTTAAAAATTATAATATTTATTTTTAATAAAACTTAAAATATAACACATTTAATCATATACATTAATTCATACTTTAAATCTACACTTTACTACTCAATTGTAACTGAAATTACATAATTATGAATTGACTATTTTTTTCTCTATTCATTGTCATTTAAACACACTATAATTATAATTGTAACTCCTATAATCTAATTAGTTTAGAAATGTAACTTCCATCACTTATTTTCCTATAAATAACCATTCTCACATCCTCCTCCACCATGTCTCAAATCCTAAATATTCTCTTTGTTTTGTTTATGTTCTTGCATGAGTTGAAAACTCAAAAGATATCATTGTAAGAATACTATATTTTTTGTTTAATATATAGCTTACATTCTTTTCAATTTTATTTCTTCTTTATTTTTATGTATTTCTTCCTTCTTTCTTTGTTTTTTTAATATTTTTTATTTAAAATTACATATGTATATTATAATTTTGATGGCTATAATAAAATTACCTTATTGATGCAGATCCAAAAATACTAATTCCGACCATCTCGCAATAAGGGAATCAAGCTAAAGAAACTATCTTCATTGTTCTTACTTTGAATGTTTGATATTTTCTTACGTATTCATGTATATTTATTTTATTTTTAAAAGTATGCATTGTTTTAAGTTTTAACGAAATAATGTTTTGTAATACAATTATCAAATTAATTGTCCTTAACTCTCTCTTACCTCCAAAAACATTGTAATAGAATTTTTTAGTATACTCATCATTATATTAGTTTTATTGATTCAACATATAGTAATATAATGATCATTAAAAAAATTATTTAATTTAAATTTTGTAGTGTAAGGATTTTTCGATAAATATTAAGAAAAAATTGATATTCCATTTCCAATTAGCTTGTACTATAAAGATGAAATCATTAAAATTAAACCTATAAATATAACTTAAATTAATGGGAATATAAAAAGAGATTAAACAATGAAACTAATCTTTGAGATTTTTTGAAAGCTTTTGTTTGCACTTCATATGATTTTATAGGAAATGTATTTAATTTGTCATTTACAAAATAATTTGTAAAATACTTTAGGTTATGATTTAGTTTATATCAGCAACTTAGACTAAATATTTGAATATCATTGTACATTTTCATTTTTATCACTATTAATGTTTATTTTACCTTGAATGCTCAAAAATACTAAATAAAATTATTATCATAGTTGAACAATAAAAAAAGAATATCATGAGATTTCTATGTATGATTATATTAACTAAGTTATATATTTTTATATTGTATGATTTGAATAAATATAAGTGTAGAAAATGTCATTGACATTTAGAAAAATTATTTGTTCTATATTTTTAAATTATTATTAAATAAATTAAAATTACCTAACATAATTGATTTTATACCAACCCGCGAATATGCGCCGGAAATTACCTAATCATATATATAAAAGTAGGGTTTCACTCTCTCTTTATTGGACCGCTTGGCATCCACATCATTGCCATGTAAATATTACAAAAAATTCCCTATAAATATTAAGACACACATCTCACAAACCATCATATTCCAAGTTTTCTATTATTGGTAAATTGTACTCCCTCCTTTGCAAAATATAAAGCGTTTTGGAAGAACTTTTTTGTTTCACAATATAAGTCGTTTTCAAGTTTTTATGCAAATTATATATTATTTTGATATTTTTATGATTATTTCTACTATGCAGTCTCTTTTATGATTGGCTGAACTTTTGAAAAGTAAATTTTCTTAATCGGCGTGCTTTTAGTTAAAACGCCTTATATTTTGAAACGGATGGAGTATAACATTTTCTCTTCTAATTCAACAAATGGTGTTTCAATATATTTATTTTTGTCACTTTTGTAAGAGATTGTGAAGAGGAGGTGACATGAAACCAAGAAATCCTACGCACGGTCAATCGTTTGTGCTACTTTAATGTCTTTCGAAAGAAGAGAGTAGAGAAGATGCATTTTTGTAGGTTTTTTTTGCCGAAAACATTCATTATATCCAATCTATATTAACCTAAATTTGGGTTGACTCAAATAAATTTGATATTCTTGCAGAGAGATTAAGAAGAAAATCAAGAAGACTAAAGACGAGAAGAAGGATAAGAAAATGGAGTATGCTTCAAAACAACATAAGTCTCAAGTGAAGGGCAATATTCCAAAAGTGTTGATGGTGGAGGTAGACGTTGAATTGTATAGAATAGTCATTTATCTTTTGGTAGTTGAAATTTAGTAATGCTTTGGAAAAAGGCAAGTAAAACATATATTGAACCAAGTTGTAATCTCGAAAATATTAAGTGAAAGTCTTAAGTCTATATATTGATCTGTTACCTATCTCATTCATCTGTTATTTTTATGTATGCGTTATTATTGTTGTTTTGCTTACAAAATATATTTCATTTATTTGTTTTACATAAAGAAAAAATGTATATAATAATCCACGCGTCGCGTGGACAAACATCTAGTGAAGTTAACATTACTTTCAACATTCTCATTTATGGATATCCAAAAAATTATAGAGGTCAAGAATGATATATAACTTTTCGCTAGGATGCACCAATAAAGAGAATCTGCAGACAATTAAACAATTAGTTCTCCATATATCCAAAATAAAAAAGACATGAATACAAGAAAAAATATGTATTTATATATACTGAAACTGTACAGCACTATGTGGAAAGAGTATAATATGTTTAGTCACGAATTGCATATTGTCACCATAGAAAGATTATTCAAATTCAGCAAGGTTAAAGAGACATGTGCATGTTTTACAACTTACGTATAACAAGTGAAAATTGATATAAAAATATACAATGTCATGATATATGTACTATGCAAAAGAAGTTTGATTTTTAAGATAAGATGCTTATTCTTTATACATCTCGTTTTACAACCCGTAGTCATATACTATGAATGAGAATTGGACATATCTACAACAATAAAACATAACATTAATGAAAAGTTGTGGGTTCTATGCAGAGTAAAATACAAAATTAAAGATCATGAGAATAAAATATATTACAAAAATACTAAGAGATATATAATAAAGATTGAGAAACATTAATATGTATACATTTATGAAATCAAATGTTGTCAAATCAAACCATAATCTCTGCATCCATATCTATAAATTTACAACAATTAGTTTCAATACTCTCTCTCTCTTTCTCTCTTTTCACATTGTTTATGTAATCCCTACAACTTTGGTTTGTCCAAATAAAAAATTTAGATCGGTCATAATATAATCAAATCCGACATAAAAATAATAAAACATTGGATATTACATGACCAGATATCTTGTCATATTTTTTTTTATTATCTGGATCTATATCTAGATCCGACGGATCCAAAAATTTACTATCCGGGTTCGCTAGACCTCGGATACCTGTTTTCATGTCGGTCCCAGATACCTGCAGATCTCGGATATTTATCCAAAAGCTAATAGTAAGAATGAGTGAACGAATTAGTTGATAACATATAATCATAAAATGGTGGTAAATAAATACATGAATTTTGTTTTTTACATCGTCTTATAGAATCATCCTTACAATTTTAACTTGTTTGTTTTTTTTTTTTTTGTGCACCAACTTGTTTGTTAAAACTAATACATTTTCCCACTTCTAACACTATAAATCTTTACTTTTCTTTTTGCTATGTATTATTCTGAATGTACGACAATGATATCAAACAAAAAATATCCTAACCTAATCTTTGAACACCCTACATACAAATATATGATTGATGTGGTGTAATTTTCACTTCAATCTTTTACCTGAAAGACTACAAGTTAACCGCAAGTGCACAGTAATCAGTAGTAGTATTTTAGGATCGATCTCACAGAGAGTGTAGCTACAGAGTATTGAATTCAGAGAAAAAGATCTAACTAAGACAAAACTAAACTTGGGGGTTTTGGTTTTGGGTTTCCTAATAACTAATGCAATGAAAGTAAATAAAAGTAAACGAAAGAAAGCAGTGTAAACGATGGTTGTAAACTATAAGAGTAAAACGTTGGCAGTCCTGGGTTTCTCCGGGTATCATGGTTCTCGACTAACTAGGGTTTAGATCTCTTATGTTTCTATGTTTTCGTTCTAGTTCATAACTATGAAAGGCAAATAAACGAGTTAGCCTAGGTTATATGTCTAACCGGCAAATCTGCCTATACTCTGATACTCAACTTACTCAAGCGACGACACATAGTTCGACGCATTAAATTTTGGATTCGCTAAGTATTCTAAGTCCTATTACTCAACTATCGCAGGCAACAACACGGATTGGTAACACTATGTCTCAATTTAGGTTTACCCGGTTAGAGCTCCTTCTCTCTTGAATCAGTGTTTGGTGATCAATCCAAACACATGAATTAAGTAAAAGATGTTCCAGAAGAATCTAAGTATGAACAAAATAATGGATCTAGTAACCTAATAAGATTTGAACCATGAATCCTCTTTGAATCACCCCTTAAAACCCAACAAAGAAAACTACTCGCTCATGATGCATAGAAACGACATAGAGATGAAGGAGATAATCATCATAAACAAATCAATAAACAAAGGGGATTCAAAGGAAACTTCTCTAGTTGTCACAGAAGATAACTTGTCTCCCCAAAAGTCTTGAAAGAGTAGAAGAAGAAAGAAGAGAAATCAATGAAGAACAAGAGAGAGTTCTTCCACGGACGAAGACTTCAAGAGCTTAGGGATGGCAGGGAGTTGCGGCGATGGCAGTAAAGGAGGCGTGAAAAGATGCTCTAAGAGGCTGTCAGTAGGGTATCATCTTTTAGTCTCGGTATTTATAGGCTTTAACTAGGTTAAAAGGCAAAAACTTCATTTTTCGTTGATTAGGTTAAGTTTTGGACGAGTCTCTAGACATGGCACGAGGTCTTGTGGCCGGTCTGGCTTAGAGGCTCCGGAACAGTACCATAGCTTCTGGCCGGTCTTGACATATCTTGACTCTTCAAGCTTTCTATAGCAACCGAGATCTTTAGATTTGGTGATCAGGAAAACGTAGAACGGATGCCATACTTCTGAGGTACATAGATTGTCTTGAAACGGGTTTTCCTTGACTTTTACTCTTTTTTGCTTGAAAACTCATAATTCTTCCTTGAAGCATAAACAGTTGGAAACAGTCTTGAAGTATCCAATATCTTGTAATTTCTCTATGGAAAACCTAATAAAAACATAGTAAAAGTGGACAAAAATACGATGTTATCAATGATCTTGTCCTTTCTTTACCATTTATTTACGTTGTACTATTGTCTCTACTTTTTTCCCAATATCTTTAAGGATAAAATTTACGTTGATTAATTTAAGATATAATTCCATGAATTTTGAATTGTCACAATTACTGGTCGCAAAGTATATTATCTCTCATTCTTTTCAAAATGATTGAAACCATATGTAGATCGATAACTCGAGGTATATGTTTCTTTGCTCTTACACAAAACTAGTATACATGCTTTCAAAATATTTTCATGCTTATGCATCTGAACTGTGTGCAATTTTTCCTTAAGTTGTATGTTCTGCAAGCCTTCTCATAGGGTTCGTTATGCATTCGAATTTATATAACCTCTTCAACATCTTTACTAAAACCAAATACCACATATGTTTATATGGGAGTGGAACTGTTCCACTTGTATACTTAAACCAAAGTTCTAGACAAAAGCGACATGTCAAGATGTTTGATTCCCCTCTCCAATATATAATACAACTGTCGATACATACATCTATTCTCGTATATGGTAAACCAAGACTATCACAAGTTTTTATACCTTAGTCTACGAATCTGGTGAAATATTATCTTTAGGAATAATGTCTCTTTCTACAACCATCATGTATACATTACATTCATCTGACATATCAAAAAACTTTTGGCAAATTTGGATCATCTACTCTATCTCCATCTTCAACAATTGATGATATATTTTCATGAAACTTATCATTTACAATACAAAACATACGTACAATTTCATCTTCTTCCATTGTTGGTTCCTCAACCATATCCATAGTATAATTTTTAATAATACTAGCATAATCAACCATTGAATCTTTTTCTCCATTCTAATACCAAACTTTATAACCGGTATATACTCATGCTTATATAGACGCCTATCTACTAAGACTTCTATTATTAAATCTATGATTCCAACAATCACGAAATGAATAGAACAATTACCAATTTTTAAAGTTATATTCTAGTTTTCCGCTAAATCCATGAATTACCCATATCCCGCTCCAAACACTTCAATAAGTAGGTCTGTTACAGGATCATGTTGAGGTTTGTCCACCCACGATCGTAAATAATTAAAGTGATTTGGAGAACATATTTTTATTGATGTTGTTTTGTTTTTTTTTGCATATTCTAAGTTAGGGTGTAAGAAATAAGAAGTGGTTTTCGCATTATTTCCTACGAATTTTCAACAGATTTTTACTTGAAACAGCTCTTTGAACGGCTAGCTATACAACGTTTATGATGAATTCGTCGGTAATAGGTTACAATTATTAAACAATTAAACTTCATCAGAAATTACCGACAGATTTCTAACGAATGACTAAATTTAAAACGTCTCTTTCAATGACTATGTGGATGTCAGGTCCAACACTTAGTATTTGTAAAACAAATATGGGACCAAAACTTCGGAAACAAAAGTGTCAAATGATTAAAGTATTTCTTAGTGATGTTGCTTAAAGAAGAATAATGGAAAATTTTCCATCCCTTTCCTAGATTTCGGGACTCTATATTAATACAAGGTTGTTGATCTTGAAATAGAAAATAAATACAATTAAATGATAATTATGTCGGTTTTGATTAAGTCTTGAATGCTCATTTATCCGAATTTGAACTTTTAAGAGCATCCCCAATGGTGAGAATCCCCCATGGGCTCTCACCAATTGTTTTAATATAAAAATTTTAGAAAATGTTAGATGAGAACTTTTGTTTTTTTTTTTTTTAATTTTTCATAATCCAATGGTAGGTTCTCTAGTGGGGTTCTTAAAAAAAAAATTATAATAAAATTTTATTTCATAAAACTTAATAATTATTGCAATTCATAAAATATTAAACATATATTATTTTCAAATATTTAAAAAATTGTGCAAAAAAAACTGGAATAATGATTAGTTGTATTGTTGATTATTGCCAAATTAATCATGGGAGATTGCTGGAAAAAAAGAAAAAGAACATTTTTGGTTGATCGTAGGAAAATGTGGTGTACGAATAAAAGAAGAACAATGGTTTTGTGGTTTTGTGTTGTAATAATATAAGAAGAACAACGGTTGTGGTTTGTGTTATAATAATAGAAGAAGAACAATAATAAGAAGAAGAACAATGGTCTTATGGCTTTGTGTTGTTATAATAGAAGAAGAACAATAATAAGAAGAAGAAATATGGTTTGGTGGTGAAACAATAAGCATTGTGTTGTTATATATAGCAATATTGGTGTACGATCTATTTAAAAGAAGAACAATTTACGTGGTTCACAATCACAAAAACAAATACAAAGACTTGTGGTGTCTACACATAAAAACAAAACTATATGAGTCATACACAAATCAATATATGGTGGTGACTTCTTTGTCTCCTGGGGTATTGAACTAGTGACTTGTAAAAGTTGTGGTGGTGGCTTCTTTGTCTTCTTTTCACCTTTTTTGTAAAAACTATTGAACTTGTGATCTCTCCAAAAAAATGTATATGCAAAACAGAAACAATATAATACAAGTTAGACTAAGAACATAAAGATTTCTCAGACCAAACACAAACGGAAACAATAAAATGCAATAAGAGACACAATTCTTAGACCAAATACAAAATCATAATACTACATTAATAGAAATACAACACCATACATTATCCGAGACATTTATTCATGCTCTTAAGAACATGAATCATGAAAAACTTACAAGAAAATATCAAACATAAACCAACTAAAAAATTTGAAACAAACCTAAGACAACATTTCAGTAATTAACTTGTTCTTGAGCCTTATCATGCCAGAAAGCTCTGTTTTCCAATAATACTTTCAAGCAGCTTAGCCTTATCATGCTTGGCTTGCAAAGAAAAATCCTTCTCCTTAATCTCCATCATACTCTGAAAAGTGTTCAGAACATTGACTTCTTCTCCATTGACAGTGGCTGTCTTTTTGCCTTTGGCTTTTGCTGCCTTCACACCAGGAGGCCGATGCATTATTTCATCATCTCCAACATTAGTTGGTTGGGAACTTGATGAATAAGCATAATCATCTGAACCCTTTCTTCTCTTTGAACTTGTAGTCCCTTTAGTAAAAAGAACTCCACACCATTTCTGTTCATACCTTAGCTCTCCCCAAGCATGACCCAATGTGAACTTCTTCCTCTTAGCATTGAAGTAAAGTTAGTTTGCCGTCTTCATTATATTATCCTCACTTTGCCCACTAGCTTTCTGATTTACTGCTGCCGCATTACAACCCACAAACATGTTGACTGCTTCATTGATCTTTCCCCACCTTTGCTTCCACTTAGGCTTCGAATGGGAACAGTAGATTGAGCGGTGCGGATCAAGCGGATTTAGTAGTGCAGTGCGGTTTAATTGCGGTTTGTTAAGAAGAAACGCAGTATGTAGAACATTTGCGGATCAAGCGGATCAGACAGTTCGGATAATTTATGAATGGTGAAAAAAAACAGCATGCGGTGCAGTACAAATGTTTGAATGATAAAAAATACATCAAATGATTCGCAATATATATTTTAAATAAAAATAAATGTAATAATATAAATTAATTATTAATAATTTGTTTAATTAATGATAAAACTTTTTACATATTTTATTTATGAATCATAAACAACAACAAAATATGTCTAGTTTGGGGTCGGTTTTTTTCGGGTTCGAGTTAGATCTTGTTTGGTAAAATATATTTTAATATTTTTAAGAGACAAATAGTAATAATAAAATGAAGTTAACAATAAAAATTTTAGATTTATGAATTACAAATTTTTTATTGCAAAATTAAAAAAAAAATTCACAAACAATAACTATTTTATAATATTTGGGTTAATTAAATTTTACTTTAGAATTGTAGTGATCGATATCATTTTTTTGTCCTTTATGAATTGTTCTAAAATTCTTTGGATTAATAGAAATAAATTAAAAATATGACCACACTTGAATTGTTTAACCACATCATATTTGATGCATTTTTATGGCCACATGCGTTTCGTCGTTTCTCTATTATAATTGGATCCGCCACAGTAACAATTAGTTTTTTCATTATTGTATTCAACAATCACAAAAAGAAAAAAAGTTATGTTGAATGGTGAATTTAACTGTGGTTTTGACAAATACGCACCGCACCGCGTCGTACATTCAAGGCCTTAGTATGCTCTCTCTTTGGGAGACCATCAAGCGGACTAGAGGCTACATATAGGCTGCAATCCGTTTCCAAAAGGAATTAGATTTTTGCTCATTCCTTATCACATGATCCTTGCTGGTATTCAATCATGAACTTATGAAAACAACATCCTCTTTTGGGCTCCATTTCTTTCTTGATATACCCACCTTAGGTCTGGCTTCACCTTCACTTTCTTCATCAGACCACTGTGTACTAAAGGTTGGGACTTCAGATGATCCAGTGACAGTACTTGGTGACATACTCGCATACGGATTGGTAAAAGTTGTGTCTTCTTGTTGACTAAGCAACAGTTCCAGGAAACCAGAAGACTAACAATATGGATTCATAGGATCCATATTGTAGTGGTTGTGGGTGTTAAAAGACGTGTGGAAGAGAAGACTGAAGGGTTAAAGGATAAGGAAATATATGACTGAAAGTGTTTGTGGTGTGTGGTTTGTGGTTTGTGTTAGTCTTTCTTTCACTGATTTAAAGAAGATGAAGTTCTAACTAGTGTTAGCAATCAATGACATGGTAAAGACACTAAAAGTTTTTACCTAATCTAAACCAACTATGCATTGATCACAAAAAAACTTAGAATACTAAAAACTTAAAGTTTGATGCTCAGTTTACTTAATTATATACTTAACTCTATACCTAATATAAAACAGCAAGCAATGATACAACAAATACAATGAGCTCTCCTAAACGACAACACCATTGTATATAACATAAAGCAGTAATGCTCAGTTTACTTAACTCTTTATTTAAATCTCTACCTAATGTGCATATATAACATAAAGCTCATTGAATGAAAACACAAACACAAGGCATATTTACCTTCATTTATGACTGCTAAATCTATGCCTTTATCCACTTGCAGATTCTCCAAAACAACAACACCAATCAGCTTTCTCCACTTCCAGATACTCCATTTACCCTCACCAAAATTAGAGAAAAAGAAATTACATTAGCATAAACATTAAGACTACAAATCAGATTACACATTTATTTGACAAATTGATTCAAGCAATAAGAGAGATATACAAATCAAATTCAATGTATGAAGACTGAAAACAAAACAGTGTATGAATCATGTAAAATTCGATAATACTTAGAGCATCTCCAAAACAGGGAAAAACGGTCTATTTCCCCACGAGATCTATCGCATCATACCAGATAGAACCGAAAGTATGATCTCGATGTATATATCTCTAAAACTAAAGTTCTATACCTATTTCCCCCTAAAATAAAAGTTGTATATCTAAATATCCCCGAATTAATAGTACGAGATCTATTAACCCACAATCTTGGATTTCGTCAGTTTACTATTTACTTAACCGATTAGTAAAAAAACTAAACCCAATTAAACAAAAAAAACCAGATTTTTCTAATATCTTTCTCTAATGTCTATTTGGGAGACTATTTACGATATATGAGAGTAATTAATTAATTAAAGAGAAAAACAAAAGTTATTTCAGTTTTCATTGATAACAGAGGAGAGAGAAGTAGAAGAAGCTTCAAAATAGCAACAATGGCGGAGAAGACCCCATTTCTCAAACTTCTTCCTCTTGCTCTTCTTCTCAACCATGGCCGATCTTCTTTATGTGATTGCAATTTTCTTATGAAGAGTCAATGAGTGTGAGAAACAAGAAGACATTAATACCCATGAAATCTGAATCTCTCGTTTTATCATATTCGGATCGATACCTCTCGTTTCCAGTTTTGGGTTTTCGTTTGCTTATAGTTGTGCTTTTATGAAAAGTTAAGCCTTCTCTTCAGGGGAGAAACGACAGTTTCATTCTGTGTAGGGTTTGTCTATTATTTTGCTAATAAATCAAATTCTTTGATAAATTCTGTTGAAAGGACACCCTAATTATTTCGGACCAGAGACGAGAGATTAGATAGTAAAGAATTAAAATTGATTTAAGAATGCATCAGACTTGTTTATATGGATAGATGTTTATTGGGTTTCAATAAATCTAAGTTCATATGAGAACTATGTGAACTTGCCCAGAAAATTAATCAATGTGAATGCATATATTTTTTTTTTGGAACAAAATCAATGTGAATGTATATAATCTTCGAATTTATATGTTAAAATTGATGTCGTTGAGTGTTTACGGGTGATTGAAGAGAGAAAGAAAGATATTAGAAAAATCTGGTTTTTTTCTGGTTTAATTGAGTTTAGTTTCTTTAATAATCGGTTAAGTAAATAGTAAACAGACGAAACCCATGATTATGGGTTAATAGATCTCGAACTATTAGTTCGGGGAGATTTAGATATAGAACTTTTATTTCAAGGGGAAATAGGTATAAAACTTTAGTTTTAGAGATATATACATCGGGATCATACTTTGGGCTCTATCTGTTATGATGCGATAGTTCTCGTGGGGAAATAGACCGTTTTTCCCAAAACAGAGTATGATTTCCGACAGTATATATCAAAATAAAAAAATCTCTTCTCAAAATTTCGTCTTCAATGCCAAAGAACTATAACAGAGTCCCCAAATTTATTCTATTAATCCTAATTGATGCTTAGAACTAAGAACCCTAATTTATCCGAAACTATGAAGACTAATCAAACATTCAATCACTCGATTAGTCTTCAGTCATGCCAAATAACAATCACAAGCCTCCAAATTGTTTCAAATAACCCTAATCGATGCTTAGAACTAAGAAGCCTAATTTACAAAACATAATCCTAATTTGGAAAAAATCGGAGAACCCTAATTGACCAACATCAAACTACAAGGTTTAATCATGAAAACCTGGGGAAAAGGACTAGATTTATACCATTAGAAACAAACGGGAGCTTCCTTCGTCGATTACTCTCCGATTTGCTTAATCTCCCATCGCCGATGATGAGCAGCGGCTCGAGATGACGAATCCGGCCGAACGCACGCTCATACACCATAATTTCTCCCTTATCGCCAAAATTGTCGGACAAACTCTCATGTTAGCCATCGCCGACTCTATCGCCAAAAGAGAGAAATAGAGAGAGTCGGGGAAAAAAAGCGAAGCAAGAGATGAAACACATTTTGTTTTTTTTTTCTTTTGATAAAAATTGACCACCACTCAAACAGTGACACATGTTTGTCTCTCCTGGTTTCCCAAAACTCTCTTCACAGAACCACCTCTTCCCATATTTATGTTTCCTGATTTAATTTTAATCAGTTTTAATCAGTTTTAAGAAGAGAAACTTAGAAGAGAGACTCCATTGGATATGCTCTAAGAGCATGTGCATTGGTGAGTCTCTCACCATAGATTCTCATCTACAAAAAAAACAATAAAATAATAAATAGTAATATTTAATTCTAAGAGTCTCTAAAAAAAAGGTGATAGAGTCTCTCATAATCTCTCATTTGATGACATTGTTTTCTTGTATAATTAAGATTAATTATTGAAACAACTTTGAAAAATTATGATATTGATGTTAGTGAAAGCATAATAACTGTTAAAAAACTTAGTGATTATCCATCATTTGATTTTATCACCTGACCTCCTCTCTTAGTCTTATCTCTGGAGATCTCTTGGTCCCCAAATTACTTTGTTAGCAAGTAATTAATACTTAAATATTTTGAAGTTGAAAACGTTGGTTGTAAAAAGCAATAACAAAAAGCTTCACTTTTGTTACTTCACTCACTTTCTCCCACTCGTCCTATCCATCACTCTTTCTCTTTAATTATAAATTTCATTACCTCATACATATAAATATATTTCATTATAGTTCTATAACATTAACAACTTATTATATCAACAGTTGATCATTTCAAAACACACGATCCGTCTTAGCTAAACCTCATAGGAACCAAATTTAAACTAACAAGCACAAAAACCAAATCAACCTATAAATAGACAAACACATGATATGTGTTCCGTATAATCTTCTTAGATATTAATAAGAACCAAATTTTTTTTTTAGTACATTAAAGAGAAAATTTTGACCAATATAATTTGTTTCCTTATTCTCCTTTAACAGAAAGAAAAAGAGTAGTTAGTCAATTTTCCTCTTTTTAATTTTATATCACATAACAAGAGAGAAAACCAATTAAAAAGAAGTGAAAAAGATTGAAGTGTGAAACCATCTGACGTGTGACCTAATTTACGTTTTCTTCTAATCTCTACAGGTCATCTTCTTCGGTGGCACCTTTATTCACCAAGCAAAACACCGCTTCTTTCGATTATCTATCTCTTTTCCATTTATTTTTTCTTGACTTTTTTTTTCTATTCTTGTTCTATTATAGACAAAAATGTGTAATAATTATTCATCAATCATCAGAATAATACAAATAAGGAAGGTATCTATCTTGTCACCCTCTCTCTCTTGTTACCAAGATGAGCTTCTACAAAAGAAGTTTTCACTCTTTCCTTGGCCAAACCAACACCAAAACGATGCCGTTTGTATCCGGTCTTGGCCATGACGAGGCGAATGGTTTAATGTTGTGTACAGAGTATCTAGGGTTCGAGAGTTACGACATGAGGATGTCCGATAACGAGGTGGAGAATAAGATGACTTGTCACGTGGAGGTGGAGACCGAAAGGGTCGAAGCAAAGAGGAGGAAGATGAAGGAGAATGTGGTGGCACGAGAGCCGGAAAAAAAGTTTCCTCCGCCTCTCTCGTCGTTGAACGGCCGAGGACAACGGTCTTTTTATCTCCGGCCGGTGAGGAAGGATGGTAGATTGGAACTTACGCAAGTTATGATCAATAGACCAGAGATTTTTCATGCTTCTAGAGAAGATGGACGGTTGAGATTACATTTTGTCGATGGTGTCAAGAATCCCATTAGAGGTTGTTGTGGTCCCGAAGAAACCGTGGCCTTAGAAGACGAACCTAAGGGTCTAGGTAATGAGAACGAGGGAGGGGAGGTAAGCAGATCTGATCTCAAATGTGGTACAGAGATTATTGAAGATGACAATGATGGTGCATGTGATGAAGTGGTGGATTTATCTATGATCGATGATGTTGCAAAACGTTGGAGATGTAAAACTAGTCATGAGGTTTCGGTGAATAGTGATAATGATGTTGCACAT
The DNA here is from genome assembly GCA_905216605.1 of Arabidopsis arenosa. Lineage (NCBI taxonomy): Eukaryota > Viridiplantae > Streptophyta > Magnoliopsida > Brassicales > Brassicaceae > Arabidopsis > Arabidopsis arenosa. The sequence goes on from LR999451.1 coordinate 23,555,853, forward strand.
TTCCATGATGATCATGACACGAGAGAATGGAGGTACAAGAACAATCATCATCATCATCGTTTTCATCATATTCATCCATACCATCATCATAATAGTAACAATAACATGCATTTGTGGACCCGGACGTACGTGAAGACCAGGTGAGGTTATCAATGTTTTTTTACGTGGCGGCTTGAAAAAGAATAAAAATATCAAAAAAAAGTACAGCTATTTTATGTCTGGACATTGTATGTTTAAAACATATTCGAAAAGTCAAAGATCCTTGTGTATATTTATTATTCGTTTAAGATGCTTATGTATATGACTTCCACATTTGAACAACTTATTACAACTTTCAATATGCATAGAGTGATAAAGTATTATTTTAATTTTGACTACAAATTTTTTTTTTCTTTTGTAAATTCATCATGTAATGTTGTAGAATCGAACTTAGCTTGGTGTTAATTTGCACCACATGTTTTAAAATCTTTTTGAACGTCATAATTAGGAAAAAAGGGATCACATAGTGGAAAGATAAAATGCAAACGTCGACGATTCTAACTGCTGATCGGTCCAATTGTTGGTCATTCGTACGTGTGACATCGTCCATAGCCGACTGTTGAAAATTGGACATTAATGTTGTCGGGATCTGCAGGCATTTATAGACTCCATTTCCCACCACAATCGACAGCTCACAGGCCTTTACGACACATATAACCCCAAGATACAATGCATATTTAAAAGTTTTTAGGATTCTTATTGAAACGATTGTGAACTGAAGTAAAGTTTTAACGGGTTGAGATACGAAGACATTGAATTTGGAAAAGAAAACAAAAGCTAGGGAAAAAGTGTGTGGTCCGCAAGACATTGAAATGCAATAAGAAAACTGAGTAAGAGATTAGAGTAGGAGCCGTGTTGATTCCGTAAGATAGGTTCAAATATAGGAGATTGCATGAAACGTTTTGACAACGAAATGTAAAAGCCTAATAAAAGGAATTACCCTTATTCAAAGTATCTTTTACATACTCAGAAAATTCTCAAAAAATACTCCTTGAAAATTACACATACTAATATAAATTGTCTTTTAATACTCTGTTTAATGGATATTGTAAGTCTTATACATTAAATGTGAATACTCTGTTGTTATCTTTCTTTTTTTGTTGTTTTTAATCATAAATGTGTCGGCAAAAGTAGTATTGTTACTCATTTTGTAAATCTTTGTTTGTTCATTAATTTCAAATTTATAATATGTTGTTGTTAATCTTTCTATTTTATTGTAATTAATCGTTGTCGAATATATGTTTTCAAATGTAAAAATTTCAGACTTGTACTAACAACAGAGCGAGAGTTTCCTTGTAAAATATGTTTTTGCACCTCCGGCCATGATCTATAGCTTTCCTTGTAAAATCGTTAAAGCCACAAAACCACCATCTTTCCACGTTAATTCGCAACCTTAATAAGACTATAACAATATCTTGCCACATGTGAGAACGACATTGATGGATCCGATAATGGCGTAGACATTAGAACCAACCCCTACAAGATTGTTATAGTCTTCTTTTTCTTCTTGGTGACTTTTGTTACAGTTCGATAGAGGTTAACGGTAAATTGGGATTCAGACCGAAACATACCCGTGTTGGGAATGTCCTGAAATCGTTTGTACTTTACTCTAATTGAAGTTGTAATGTCGAGGTTTGACATTCGTATAATATTAGGTGGTTATAATGTTTTGCTAGAGACCGCTTATAATCTATGAGTCTTAGACTCATTGCTAATATTATACGAACCTACAGGGTCACACACCTAAGCAAATTGGATCAAACTATATTTGAGTTTAATTTAGATTAAACTAATATTGGGTTTAAAGGTTTTCTTTATTTATGAGATAAATAAAATAATATATAGTAAACACACATGCATATATGGATATGTTGTGGATGTGTTTAATTAATCCAAATTGGGTTTGGAATTATTCTCACATAATGGGTCTAAGCCCATATGTCTTTTCCTAATTAGATTAGGTTTATATGGTTTCATATAAAAAGGCAACGTGTGATAGCTATATAATGAGAGAGAAAGTCGTTCTCTTGACCTAGCCGACAAAAACCTAAAAAACCCTAAAACATAAGAGACAAATTGTTTGTCTAAATTTTGAGATGAGATCTCAACAGTACTAGCATACTACGTGTGATCCAGTTTGTGTGCGTGTGGATACCGGTAGAGGCACAACACTTGGGGTGCTGAAACGACCTCGAATTAATATGGTTCATATTTCCGCTGCAAAATATCCAGGTATATTCAAACCCTAAGATCTAGATTTTATTCTTTATTTACACGGTTCCTGGCAATTAAATTCGTAATTAGTATTTATAAATCGTTATAAACCGGTACTAATTCCAACAGTGGTAGCAGAGCCTACGTGTTTAATACTGAATTTAAATCTAGTTTAATCTATATTTTGATATAGATGAATAATTGTAATTTGTTTGAGCTTGTTTAAATTTATGAAATTTAATTGGTAAAACATAAGATAAACAAAGTTATATAATTCAACTAAACCATGTTTCTGTATATTTGGATATACGTTCATGTTAAGGTGTATGATAGAGTTTTTTGTTAATGGTTAATAAGAGTATGCATACGATTAAATAATTGATATGTTTAAACATGAATGAAAGTGAAGAATTTCGTTTTGTTAAAACACCTTCACGTGAATGTCACGATAGTAGATACTCATTGTGTTAAATATAATAGTTACTCGATTTGATCGATAATGGGTATATTTTAACTATAATCGTTTGTTGTGTATTTGATTAATTTGCTCATATGAAAACGTTTCATTATTAATCAGTTGATATATGATATCTGCTTGTTTATATTATATTCACATATACATATAAAATTTCGTAGTTAGAAATATATATTATATTTAATATATGTATGTTGAATTATGGGTAAGTATAGGATTCTTTTTAACAAAAAAAAAAAAAAGTATAGGATTCTTTTGATTTGGAATTGTTCCTTATGCAAAAGATCTGTTACCATAAATATAATAATAATATTTTTGGCTTAAGAATTATCCTTTTGAGAAGGAAAATTCAATAGTCGTAGATTTTGATTTGATCATAATTATAATTGTGATTATAATAATTGGATAAGATCTTAATTCGATTAGGATAAGTTCGATTAATATTACGTTCTAATCTGATTAGAGCTATTGAAATTTAATTAAGATTAAATTTCTCAATAAATAATAATTTTATTTTGATTAAAATTAATTAAATTATTTATAATTCAATTAACTACATATTAGATACTCCCTCCGTATTTTAATAATTGTCGTTTTAGGATTTTATTTTTTTTTAAATTAGATGTCGTTTTCAAATTTCAATGCAAAATTTCTTACTTTTTAATGTTTTATGATGTCATAAAACATTAAAAAGTAATAAATTTTGCATAGAAATTTGAAAACGACATCCAATTCAAAAAAATAAAAATTCTAAAACGACAATTATTAAAATACGGAGGGAGTATGTATTAGTTATATTTTATTTATATTGGATATAAATTTTAAATATACAATTGAGTTATAAAATTATTTCCTCAACTAATATCAAGTATTTGATGTCTCCCCAATTTTATCAACTATTAAAACTTAAATTGTTGTATGGCGGGTCTGCCAAAGCAGCGGTCTGCAATTGTTTAAGAGTGAGATAGATGGTAACGGTTACCATATGAAAATAAAATTTGTTTACTTGACTAGGCTATCAAAACGGTTTTGGGCTTAGAGACATAGGGTTGGATAAGACATAAGATGTCATCCACAACCAAGAATTATATTAGATATAATTAGCAAGGTGTTGCTTACCTAAATAGCTAGATATCCAGGGGTAGAGCCAAAGCTCACTTGGATTCTAGTGAAATATGGATCTTGGATCATTGTACTCATTAGAGGAAATTTTGTTTTGAGTATAGTGTTAGTTTTCTTAATTATTGAGAATTCTAAAATTTATGAACATCATATTAATTTCTGCTTTTCTTTTTCGACAGTTATGTCAAACCCACAAAGTTCCTATTCATTTCGAGATGTTCTTAAGAAGGACAAATTGAATAGATCAAACCCTCTTGAAAACTTGGAAGATCTGGAGAAGAAGAAAACATTCAAGATTTCTTCTTCGGGTATCTATGTTATAGAAGTAAATGTTACTACTTCTGGTTCTACTCCTTGGGTATTGGATACCGGTTGTGGTGCTCACATTTGTGTAAATGTGCATGGCCTAACCAACAGTAGAACTTTCGAGGAAGGACAAGTGGACCTACGTGTGGCTAATGGAGCAAAAGTTTCTGCATTAGCCGTGGGAACATATTCGTTGTCTTTACCTTCAGGCATGGTTTTGGAGCTTAAGAACTGCTACTATGTTCCAGCTATAAACAAGAATATCATCTCCGTTTCATGTTTGGACATGGAAGGTTTTCACTTTTCGATCAAGAACAAATGTTGTTCATTTGATCGAGATGATATGTTTTATGGTAGCGCTCCACTAGAGAATGGGCTTTATGTTCTAAACCAAAGCATGCCAGTCTATAACATTCGTACCAAGAGATTTAAGTCTAATGACTTGAATCCAACTTTTCTCTGGCATTGTCGTTTGGGCCATATAAACGAGAAACGCATTCAAAAGCTTCATAGTGATGGACTTTTGAACTCATTTGATTATGAATCTTATGAGACATGTGAATCTTGTTTGTTGGGTAAAATGACTAAAGCCCCATTTATTGGACACAGTGAGAGGGCTAGTGAATTATTGGGCCTTATACATACAGATGTATGTGGGCCAATGAGTATAAGCGCTAGAGGAAACTACCAGTACTTCATTACATTTACTGATGACTTTAGTAGATATGGTTATGTTTATCTAATGAAACATAAGTCCGAGTCCTTTGAAAAGTTCAAGGAGTTCAAGAATGAAGTACAAAATCAACTTGGCAAATCAATTAAAGCTCTTCGATCAGATCGTGGAGGAGAATATTTGAGCCAAGCATTCAGTGATCATCTCAGAGAGTGTGGAATTGTTTCACAGCTCACTCCTTCAAGAACACCACAGTGGAATGGTGTGTCCGAAAGGAGAAATCGGACTTTATTGGATATGGTTCGATCGATGATGAGTCACACTGATCTTCCAATATCCTTTTGGGGATATGCTCTAGAGACGTCTGTGTTTATGCTAAACAGATGTCCATCAAAATCAGTTGAAAAGACACCATATGAGATATGGACTGGAAAAATTCCTAATTTATCTTTTCTCAAAATTTGGGGTTGTGAAGCTTATGTCAAACGGTTGGTTACTGATAAGCTTGGACCCAAATCTGATAAATGCTACTTCGTAGGTTATCCTAAAGAGACCAAAGGTTATTACTTCTACCATCCTACTGACAACAAAGTGTTTGTTGCTCGAAATGGTGCCTTTTTGGAAAGGGAGTTTCTTTCAAAAGGAACTAGTGGGAGTAAAGTGTTACTCGAAGAAGTTCGAGAACCACAGGAAGATGTTCAAACTTCTCAGGAAGAGCATCAGTTAGATCTACGAAGAGTCGTAGAACCTATACCTGTGGAACCTGAGGTACGTAGGTCCGAAAGGAACCGTCACGAACCCGATAGATTTGGAGATTGGGTGACGGATGATCATGATCTATTGATTATAGAGAGTGATGAACCTACGTCATACGAAGAAGCAATGATGGGCCCCGATTCCGATAAGTGGTTAGAGGCCGCAAATTCCGAAATGGAATCCATGTCACAAAACAAAGTATGGACTTTGGTTGATTTACCTGATGGTGTAAAAGCCATTGAGTGTAAATGGATTTTCAAGAAGAAAATTGACATGGATGGTAATATACAGATATACAAAGCTAGACTAGTGGCGAAAGGTTACAAGCAAATTCATGGTATTGACTATGATGAAACCTATTCACCAGTTGCAATGCTTAAGTCCATTCGGATTCTCCTAGCAACTGCTGCTCATTATGATTATGAGATTTGGCAAATGGATGTGAAAACAGCTTTCCTTAATGGAAATCTTGAAGAAGATGTGTACATGACACAGCCCGAAGGTTTCACTGTTCCTGAAGCTGCTAGGAAGGTATGCAAGCTTCATCGTTCTATTTATGGATTGAAGCAAGCATCTCGGAGTTGGAATCTTCGTTTTAATGAGGCAATCAAAGAGTTTGATTTCATTAGAAACAAAGAAGAACCTTGTGTTTACAAGAAGACTAGTGGGAGCGCAGTCGCATTTCTGGTATTGTATGTAGATGACATACTGCTCCTTGGAAATGATATTCCTTTGCTCCAGTCTGTTAAGACTTGGCTTGGAAGTTATTTTTCGATGAAAGACTTGGGAGAAGCTGCCTATATTCTTGGAATAAGGATCTATAGAGATAGATTGAACAAAATAATTGGACTAAGTCAAGACACTTATATAGATAAGGTTTTGCATAGGTTTAATATGCATGATTCTAAGAAAGGCTTTATACCAATGTCTCATGGCATAACTCTTAGCAAGACTCAGTGTCATTCGACACAAGATGAGCGAGAGAGGATGAGTAAGATTCCATATGCTTCTGCTATAGGATTTATCATGTATGCTATGCTCTGCACTCGCCCAGATGTTGCTTGTGCTTTGAGCATGACGAGCAGATACCAGTCTGATCCAGGTGAAAGTCACTGGATAGTAGTCAAGAACATCCTTAAGTACTTGAGAAGAACTAAGGATAAGTTTTTGGTTTATGGAGGAAGTGAGGAACTTGTTGTGAGTGGTTATACCGATGCCAGCTTTCAGACAGACAAAGATGATTTTTGATCTCAATCAGGATTTGTCTTTTGTCTCAACGGAGGAGCAGTGAGCTGGAAGAGTTCCAAACAGAGCACTGTGGCAGATTCTACAACTGAGGCTGAGTATATAGCTGCTTCTGAAGCGGCTAAGGAGGCTGTTTGGATTAGGAAGTTCATTACTGAACTTGGTGTGGTTCCTCGTATTTCTGGCCCCATCGATCTTTACTGTGATAACAATGGAGCCATCGCTCAAGCGAAAGAACCTAGATCACACCAGAAATCCAAACACATACAAAGGCGATATCACCTCATTCGTGAGATTATTTATAGAGGTGATGTGAAGATTAGCAGAGTTCCAACGGATGCAAACACATATAAAGGTTTTTATTTATGATATGATGTTCATGTTAAAATACATTTGAATTTATTTTCAAATTAATGAAATTTGTTTCAGTATTATTTATTTATTGGTTAATTAAATAATAGTCCCAAAATAATTTATATCATTCTTATAGGCCATCAAGTACGTGACTTGATCATGAAACCCTATAAGTGGAAAATGACATAAATTATAGAAGTCCCTAGCCAAAGTTATTAAAATGGGACATTAATAATTAAAAATGGCTAGTATGTGAGGTGACTGATGACTACGTTTCATGGAGTCATTAATATGTGGTATTAAAGTCAATCACATAAATATGTGTTAGAGAACACAGTATTGGACTGACCCGTTATGAGAACTCTACAAGATTGTTATATGAGTGTCATAAGAGTTTTTCATCACAACTATAGAGTATAGACCTTTGACCTGAGTTCGTCATGATTTCTCATTCATGGATTAGTTCGCTTTGACTCTGTCAAACGTCAGCCGTAAAAGGTGATTATAAAGACAGTGATTGGGCGGGTTATGAATTGTTTAAGGAACAGGGATGGAACAAGATGGGATTTGTCCCTCCCATATAACGGGAGATAAATATCTCTGGGCCTATCGAAGATTTGATACTGAAAAATGCGTGGCCGCGCTCAAACGAGGTGAATGTCAGTCGTTTGTTTTCATCAGTATAAATCGGAGTTCGATAAACATGGTCTAGCTTAATAAGGATGACAATTTCTTGCCTTATGCTGAGATCGAGATATAGAGACGAAAGGATTATGGGAATAGAAGATTCCAGTACAAGTGGGAGATTGTTGGGAATGTCCTGAAATCGTTTGTACTTTACTCTAATTGAAGTTGTAATGTCGAGGTTTGACATTCGTATAATATTAGGTGGTTATAATGTTTTGCTAGAGACCGCTTATAATCTATGAGTCTTAGACTCATTGCTAATATTATACGAACCTACAGGGTCACACACCTAAGCAAATTGGATCAAACTATATTTGAGTTTAATTTAGATTAAACTAATATTGGGTTTAAAGGTTTTCTTTATTTATGAGATAAATAAAATAATATATAGTAAACACACATGCATATATGGATATGTTGTGGATGTGTTTAATTAATCCAAATTGGGTTTGGAATTATTCTCACATAATGGGTCTAAGCCCATATGTCTTTTCCTAATTAGATTAGGTTTATATGGTTTCATATAAAAAGGCAACGTGTGATAGCTATATAATGAGAGAGAAAGTCGCTCTCTTGACCTAGCCGACAAAAACCTAAAAAACCCTAAAACATAAGAGACAAATTGTTTGTCTAAATTTTGAGATGAGATTTCAACAGTACTAGCATACTATGTGTGATCCAGTTTGTGTGCGTGTGGATACCGGTAGAGGCACAACACTTGGGGTGCTGAAACGACCTCGAATTAATATGGTTCATATTTCCGCTGCAAAATATCCAGGTATATTCAAACCCTAAGATCTAGATTTTATTCTTTATTTACACGGTTCCTGCCAATTAAATTCGTAATTAGTATTTATAAATCGTTATAAACCGGTACGAATTCCAACAACCCGCTTGACTTTTTCTTTAAGGTTTGATTAGGTTTCCAGCAGAGAGTGAACCATGTGGACTTAGGGTCAGGAAGGAACTTCAACAGAAAAGAAGTAGAACGAATTTAGGGATTTGATATCACTTTCACTACTAGAGTTCTTGAGCATGTGAGAAACATCCACGAAGAACATGAAAGGCTAATTTTAGTAGTTGGGCTAAGTATAAAAACAGTAATTTAGTTGGATCTATTAATGGGCCTCAAAAATAGTATATATTTGAATTTTTGGTTGTTGTTCTCGATTAGTGTTTGAAAATAGTTTTGTTGTTCCCATTTCTTTACAATAAATTAATAATACCAGGACCGTGAAATTCTATTAATGTGTAAAAGTATTAATTTTTCGATCAATTTATAATTAGAAATTATTTTGGCTAACTTTAAAAAAAAGACTTATATTCAAAAATAAGATTTTTGGTTATAATTGTGACTAAAATACAACACCCAAAAGTTTTCGTTACACTAAAAATATTAGAAATGAACTCTTACAAAATTAATTATTAATTTGTAAAGAGATTTGGCTAATTTTGAAATCTCTTGAAATTTTTCTTTGTGCAAATATTTTTTATTTCTTCGTTAGAATCAATATCCTTTTAGAACCAATTATACGTAAAAAGAATTATTATGTCTACAACAAAAAAGTTTTATGTAGTAAAAATATTAGAAATGAACTCCACAAAATATTAATGTAAATTTAAGAAAAACAAACAATACTAAACTCATATTTGACTAAATCTTCTTACATGTATATACTGATAATTTTCTAAAATTATTAATTTATGATATTGATATGACCATATATCTACAGAAGATTTTCAAAACTTATTATCTTATTATTTTATCGAATTGTGTAAAATATTACATTGGCCCCACTCGTAAAAAGAAATATTTAACAATTTATAGTGATTATTAATTTACCGAGTATTAATTTATAGAGGTTTTACTTTATTTGGACAAACTGAATATATAAGGGGTAACTAGGTGGTTCGCTTTTACGCATGCTGCCGGAAAATTTATTAGCTGTAATAATATATGTGATGCATAAGAATAATAAGTGGATAGTTATACAATTATTGAATGTACAATAAAACCTCTATGAATTAATAATTTTAAATTAATAATCACTATAAATTAATAAATTTTAAATAATAAATGATGTTTTAATGTAAAAAAGAAAAATAATTGACATAATATATGTAGTTTCTTAATATGTAAATAAATATACCTTAAACAACATCTAAAATGTAACGGAGAGAGTATTCAAGAAGTATATGGACATTGTACAATGTTTGTCCCAAAAAAGATAAATGATAATTGAATAATTATTAATCTCTATTTAATATTCTTTTCTTTCCATGAAAAAGAAGAAAAAACAATATTCATTTCATAATAAATAGTTAGAGAAGCATACCATAAATTTCTGTAACATATTCATTGAATACTAAGAGAAATTGATTTCTTCACCAAATGACTTAAAAACTATTTTCTTGTGTGGTCTTATTGATATCTACTTTAGAAAACAACTTTCTATAGGGCTTGTAAGTCTCTCCTATGCAGCTGAATCTACTCAACATGAAGCTATGTATCTCTATGGAATGATTCTCATCAATGAAGGGGATTTTATTGAGAGATCCAATTACATTAAGCAGCTATGGAAAAACCAGGAGATGCAAGCCGTTAGACTATTTCAATTAAATTGTCGAGAAGTCGTTTTAGAGTTGAATGTGAGGCAATATCGATATTACGTTATGCTTCTAACTCGAATAGAAGTAGGGGATGAATGTGTCATTGGAGAGTTTGATGAGGTATGTGACGGATGTTTCATCTACAAGGAAATCACGTTTTTAACCTTCAAAGTGTAACTGGGTAGCATTTTAAACCTCGAAAGAATTCTACTAACACTATAAACCATCAAGATTGTTTTACTAACACTTTAAACCTCCAAACTAGTTTTTTTGTTTGCAAAGCTATAAAAAATGATGGAACAATCAATTTATGTTGGTTTAATATATATTTATTTAATTTAATTTAAATTTTAATTAATTTTATTATTTATTACGATTTTGACGATAAATAAAAAAGTAAAAAAATAATTATCATCTTCGACTATTCACCGTCCGAACATAATTTTTCAAATTTTTATTCAGTTTATTGTATGTGTTCACCATCTTTTTATTCAGTTGGTATTATGAGATTCCAATTTATCTACTTGAGAGAGTAAAGATGTTTATGGATCAGTCTAAAAGACTGTTTCAACGGTTTATCAAGAAATTTCATTGTCGGACAGTGAATAAACGAAGAAAATAAAGTTTTTTTTTTGTTTTTATAGATTTTTATTAATTGTAATAAATAATAAAATTAATTAAAATTTAAATTAAATTAAATAAATATATATTAAACAAACATAAACTGATTGTTCCATCATTTTTTATAGCTTTGCAAACAGAAAATTTAGTTTGGAGGTTTAAAGTGTTAGTAAAACAATCTTGGTGGTTTATAGTGTTAGTAGAATTCTTTCGAGGTTTAAAGTGCTTCCCAGTTACACTTTGAAGGTTAAAAATGCGATTTTCCCTTATTTTTTATGTAGACACATTCTTTTAATCCCACATTAGGTAAACTCATCAAAGTAGACATGACTTATGATGAAGTTTATTGAATAAAAGAGTTCTAACTCAAGTTAGATTTATTTTGCTATAGCACGGCAAAAAAACTTTTAAAGCACATAAAAGCAAATTGACTTGCCTTTTCTTGGGTATCATATGATAACGTAGGATGAGAGAACAAGCTTTCTCATCTGTCTCCATAAACCTTTGAAAACTAACCTGCAAGACCAAAATCAAATTTGCAATTTAAATTCAGAAAAGATAATAACAAATGCAGATTTAGTATGCGACGTGAAGCCATTGTAGTATTGTTCATTTCATGCAAAGGTTTTATTGTCACCGCATAACAAGGGCTATATACAAATAAGCTTTGTTGAGATCTCTCATAGAGTGATGATATCTACCAAATTAGCTTTCACAGTGCACCTTAGTTCTCATTCCTGCTCACAAAAATCCAAACCTTAGTCTTGACCAAAGACAAACAAATCTGATTCAAAGACATTGAAATTGGCCACAAACCCTAATAACACAACAAGCATAAATCACATTTCGTCCAGCAAAACGAGAACTTTAGAACTCAATGAACTCCATAAACCTATTTTAGAGTAGCTTCAAATTCCTCCAAACAAGAAAATATATAAGATTCTCCTTAAATCTAAAGTTTTTATGAGGAATTATCCCATAATTAAATAAAACTACATAAGGAATTTTCAAATAGAAGTAGAAGTCATCCTCTTCACTGAAAACCTACCAAGACACATAATCATGGTACTTTAAGGTGACATAAAACTTGACTTTGCGGCTCGTTTTTTTTTCCCCCAGTTACGGTTTCAAAGACCTGAGTCCGTGTCACGAAGTAGAACCACTCGTTAGGTTCGAAAAATTCAATCTATGAACATGAACACAATTTTTAAGAGGAAAAATCAAATTAGACGTACCTTCCACAAAAACGAAAGATATTGAACTAAGAAGATAAGATGCTTCTTTGGTTCCATCGTTTCCAATGACGAAGCTAAAGGTTCGGAGAGGAGAACATGGTATGCTGACGAGCAGGCCCGGCGCGCAGGACAGGCTACCCAAGCCACTGCTTGGGGTCCCACAATTTATTTATTTTTTTTTGGTTTTTTTTTTTTTTTTAGTATTTTTTGGTTATTGATGCCCATTTTGAAATTTTACTTAGTTAAATTAGTGATATTGAGGCCCATTTTTTTGGATATATTTTTAAAACAATAATAAAAATTAACATATATTAAAAAAAATCATATGTTAAATATTGTTAATAAATATCAGGGCCTCATTTTATATTTAGTGTAGGGTCTCACAAATGCTCGGACCGGCACTGCTGACGAAATCTTATTTTCTATGTAATTCTGATTCTCTCTACTATGATGATTTAATCTCAGCGATTGAATCTAATGAGATTCTTCAAGCGGATCGAATGTATTTTCGTTTTTCCGATCTCTAAACGACAATACGGTCTCTCGCGGTAAAAGGCAGCATCGCGATTGAGAAAGCAGCGGAAAAGAAAAATTGTCGTCGTCTAAACGAAAGAATCTCGCTGGTTGTGACTTTGAATTAACCTAATGATAATCAAAAATCGATTTACTTCGGAGAAGAGATTTATGCTCATGTTTGGCAATTTTTTAGGCTGAGCTGTATTAATTTTAATATTTTGATTGGCTAAGTCTTTTGAATGAGGTGTTAGCTCCAAGTTACACCAAGTCGCTGATGTGTCACGCTGAAAAAACTTGATTTTAGTTTAATTTTATTGATGTTTATAAACTGTTCATTTACAACTACAATTAAAATCAATATAATTTTGATTTAAAGAAATATTAAAAAAATTCTGATTTTGTCAACAAACTTATTTTCAAATTAAAGATATTTAGAATAATTTATTATAAGTTCTCCTTTTATCTATATTTGATCATATTTTAAGAACATTTAAATCAACACATACAATAAAACTTCTATAAATTAATAATATCAAGACCGAGAATATGGCATTTGGCGTCAATTATGTATATGGTTTACGTTAGTTTTTCAGTGACTTAAAAAAGCTTGTGTTACTTATAAAACTAACGTCTCATGGGTTGCCGTGAAGTTAATTAACTCTAAGTAACTGTTGTTAATACCCTTCCCATTTTTCAATTTTAGGTCATTTATACAAGTGATGTTGAATAAGTAACGTGTTCAAGCATTTTTTTTGTAGTGTATAGGTATTAATTTATCAATTAATTAATAATTATTAATTTATAAAGAGATTTTACTAATCTTGTAAATTTTTTTAAGAATTTTATTTGAAAAGCAATTTTTTTGTTTTATAATCAATTTCTTTTTAAAACTATTTATAAGTAAAAAGGCAATTATTAAGTTTAGAAAAAAAAAAATAGATGTAGTAAAAATATGAGAAATGAACTCTACTAAGAATTAGACAATTAGTCATGTGTGACTGGGTTTCGAGTAGTGTAATTTTTGCATGCAAAGATTATATTACGTATTATTTTGTATTATTTTGTCCTTGTTATTTTGAGAAGAAAAAAACCTAAATCTCCTCAATCTCTAAACCCTAAATCCAATCTCCATCTCCATCGATCTCCATTGATCTCTAAATCTAAAATATACTAATCTCTCTTCACTTTCTACAGCTTCTGCCTCGGTCAAAACCTCTTTGGAAGAGTTCTTCGAGTCCTCGACAAGTTTCTGGGTTTAGAGTATGATGATGATGATGATGATGTTGTTTTGATTATGATGATGCTAATGATGGCAACAGTCACCTTCATGGGTTGATATTTATTTGCTTTTGTATTGATTTCCTCATGCTTCATTACCTTGTCACAGAGAACAAATGCAATTTCCAATAATGGCAGAGACTAAACCACTGATCAGTCTTAAATGGGAACCAAAACTTCCAGGCTTATCCTTAGACTTCAAAACTGGTTCCAGCTCAAACACTTGTCTTTGGGCGTCTAAGTCAGAGTTTGTTGATGGTCTTTATCTTCCACCTAATGATCCAAATAAGATTAACAAGATGATTAGAAAGCAACTCAAAGACACTACTGGTTCAAACTGGTAACTCTCTATACTCAGATTAATTTATATTTATCCTTTTTGTTTGATTCAGCGAGATTACATTGTTTTGCAACTCTCTGTGGATAGGTTTGATATGCCTGCACCAACAATGACTCCTGAGTTAAAAAGAGATCTTCAGTTGCTTAAGGTAATAGCTTCTTTGCTTTTTTGTTCTTGTTGTTGTTATTGTCGGTTTTGGTTTTCAAAATCGTTACGTCATTCTAATTGTATATCTATTGTAGTTGAGAACTGTAATGGATCCTGCTCTACACTACAAGAAATCTGTGTCACGGTCAAAACTAGCTGAAAAATATTTCCAGGCAAGTTTCAAAACGACGAGAATTTTTGTTTCGGCTTCGGTCTTAACACCAACCAACTCTTGTGTGAACAGATTGGCACAGTAATTGAACCAGATGAAGAGTTCTATGTGAGATTGACAAAGAAGAATAGAAAAGCAACTCTTGTTGAAGAGTTGGTGTCAGATCCTAAAACTTCTCAGTATAGGTTAGTTACTACCATTGTCTATTAAGAAACAATGTATAGGAAATGCTTAAATTCTGTATCAAGTATTATGATAGGTGTAAGTATAAGTGTGTAATTTATCTATTCAAATAATAGGAATTTGTGTCTCTGCTAAGTGAATGTGTTTGTGTTGATTATGGTTTTACAGGAAACGTAAAGTTAGGGAGATTGAGGAGAAGAGTAGAGCTGTTACGAATAAGAAATGGAAGAAAAAGGGAAACCAATCCAAGAACACAAAGCAAAGAAGGAACTGAATTACTTTTGTTAGAGTATGATCATAGTTTTGGGACACATTTTTCTATTTAATAGAATATGATCATAGTATTGGACACACTTTCTTGTGGTGCTATAGACCTTACGTTGTAATGACTCATGTTATTTATGGACTTCGTTTAAAGGATTTGCAGCACTCATAGTGCCTCCCTGTTTGAGTCATCTGGCACTGACCATACCACACATATTTATGGGAACACGGCAAAACTTTGCGAGAAAATTTGGTATTCAGCAAGATTTAAATTATGTGAGTTTCTTCTTTTGAATTATAGTTGTAGTGAGGAGGCTAAGAGTATTGCTGCAGCTGCTTCGAGCCGGGGAAAGATTGAGGTCAGTTGTTTGAATTTTTGTTTTGACTCGGCCTTGTTACAATCTATGATATTATATCAGCTCTTTGGAACTAAGAAGATGGATTGTGTGTGTAGGATTTAATTAAATCTGTGTCAAGTTAAACTGTTTAAGCTTTTTTTTTTTTTTTTTTGAATTTGTGTTTTGGCTCGGTATTGTTAGAACTTAGAATCTAAGTTCTTATCACTTGTTTGGAACTAGGAAGCTAGATTGTGTTGAAATAGAATCTAATTAATTGAACTTTTGTGATCTGTGACTTTGCGAGTCAAGAAATCGAAGTAAAGCGGTTAGTGGAAGCGGATTCTAAACAAGCACTGGACCGGCTCCTCCTCCTCGGCGGCGCGGTCAGTGGTTGATGCGGTTCTTGAGCAGATATAAAAGAAACAAAAGCTGAGAGAAAGAGAGAGACGCTAGTTTAGCTCTTCAGTCCAAGAGAAGACACGATGATGTCTGAAATGTGACCGACTCCTTTAACGTTCTTCTACTTCTGCTGTAAGTAATCTTGTTTTCTGGTCTGTTAGAGAAGTGATCTTTAGTAGACTTTGTAGCATTTTTCTCAAGTGATTTGGTCACATTCTTTGGCCAGAGTCTAAACCGTGTCCCCGTTTTCTTGATTGATTTGGTTTATGGTTGCAGGGGAAAAAGTGGCTGTCTACAGAGTTGATAGTCGTATTGTTGGATGGTTTTGTATCAATGTTCTCAATATTATTTTAAATAAACTAAAATTTACCTAGTTTGACCCAAATCTTGGAAAAATTAATTAGATTAACACCAAAATATTATGGTTTATTAGAATAACACAATTTTTATGTTAAAAAACCAAATATCCATTTTATTTTCAATTCTATTAAAATAAACTAATTAACATATAATAATTTAATAAATAAAAAATTAGAAAAAAATAAAAAACAAAAAATATATATATAAAACAAAAAAATACAAAACAAAAAAAAAAATTAAAAAACGAAAAAATATATAAAACGGAAAAAACAGAAATTAAAAAAATTATATATATATATATATATATAACGAAAAAATATAAACCAAATAAAAAATTGAAAATATATAAAATGAAATAAAAAATACAAAACGAAAAAAATAGAAATTGGAAAATATATATATATATATATATATATATATATATATCTAAACGAATTAAAAAACTTAATCATATATTAACGAGAAGACAGCGACACATGAGCCATTTAATATAAATAAGTCTGCCGCGGTAAGAATATATCTGTCATTACCTTATTATGCAGATAAAAATTATATCTTAATCAATAAACTGTCATCATATGACAGATTTTTTATATCCTATCTGAAATCTGTCGTAATATAAAAAAAAGCTTTCATAACAAAAAATATTTCGGTTGCGAGTATATGTCATTCTAGCAATTTATATTTTTAAATAACAAACCTGCTATCACACTAAAGATTTTTGTTAAACAAAAAAAACTGTCATAACATAAAATAAATGGAAATTCCCAAAAAAAACCCAAAGTAATTTTTATTTGGACGTTTAATACCCAATTATTTTAGATTGGAATAAAAAAAACCTCATTAAATTATTTGTTGTCGTAAAATACCTCGTATATTAACTATTGGTAGAATCGAATTCGCAAGTTAACAGCCGTTAACGGACGTAACGGAATTATTAACGGTGGTGGTCGACGGCAGTGAAGGAGCGAAGAAAAAAAAAAACCAGAAATCAACGAAGGGGAACAAATAACCGTTAATAATTTCGTTACGTCCGTTAACGGCTGTTAACTTGCGGATTCGATTCTACCAATAGTTAATATACGAGGTATTTTACGACAACAAATAATTTAATGAGGTTTTTTTATTCCAATCTAAAATAATTGGGTATTAAACGTCCAAATAAAAATTACTTTGGGTTTTTTTTGGGAATTTTCCCTAAAATAAATCTGCTATCTGTAACGACCCGAAAATTCTTAAGTAAATTCTAAACTTTAATAAAATAATAAAGAAAACTTCTAAAAATCACAAAATACATAAAGTCTGAAATTTCGAAAAAAAATCCAAATCTGGGAAATAAAAGTGGTTTAAAATACTGAATGAACTACCAAGTCTGAAGTCTCGCGCTACAACTGAAACAAAGACTCTAAGTGTCAGCTACACGCTCCTCCTCCTCAATGCCCTCTACACGGAATCAGAACTTATGAGCGAAAAATCGCCCAGTGAGACTACAAACCCGACGAACAAGTACCAACACGGTATTATCCCGCACAAATAATGTTCACGTGTTAGTACCAACATACATAAATTCTAATTTAAATAATTATAAAATAAATCACAACAGAACATATATTATCAGTAAAACTTAATCAAATCATCATAACAGAATAATTTCATCAAACAAAATAATAACATGAGAACAGAACGACCAAGTATTCAGCAATGCCACATCGTAATGGTACAACCCCAGCATTGGTCGACCCAAACCATATACTAACAGAATATTTACATAATATACTCGATAGGGATGATGGCCCCTAACGAGGTGATAAGGAAGTACAGTCCACGACATTAACCGACCTCATTATCACTAACAGACTAACAGAATAGGGAATACATCTGGTGGTGATGCTGGCCACCACAGATTGCTCAATAGAGCTAGATAAATCAGAATAGCATGCTGATACCGGTCTTAACAGAATATCATATTTCATCATCAGAATCATATTCAAAATAACAACAACAAAAAAAAAAAAAATTTCAGAATTCAAACATCCAAATAATTCATATTTTCTTTCTATCATATTCCTAAATATTATACAAATGTAAAATAACTAATAAGGAAATTAGAACTCACTTGGAAAGATTTTTCAGATCGAACGAGTGGTTAACGGCAATTCTAGACACGTTTCAAACCACCAATTAATTCACCTAAAGTCAACCGTGTATCAGAAAAATCCGTACAATATACCATCGGAAAGATAATTTTAAGATAAATCGTAATAAGGTATCAGATTCTCCAAAACCGGTCTAAAAGCATCCGAACCGGTCCGAACTACGAATGGTTAAAATTCAAAACTCAACCAATTCAAAATTAGATTTTAGGCGAGTATTCTACACAGATAGAACATCCCAAAACCAGTGCCGGCTCAGATGGGAGGGCGGGCGGTGCGACGGCCAGGGGCCCAATCCCGTGTTCTAATAATTAAAGGGCCCATTTTTTTAATTTTTTTTATAAAATCTTAAAAAATTAGATTACAACATAGAAATAAAATTTATAAGGGCCCATAAAAATTTTTATTTATTGTTTTTAGTATTAATAATTATTTTTTTAAATAAAAAATAGCATTAAAAAAAATTACAGCAAAAAAACATTAAAAAAAAAATTTTGCCCTAGGGCCCATAAAAATGTTGAGCCGGCACTGCCCAAAACCGGTGTCAAAAGATCAAGAACCGGTTTAACTTAATCCCGATTTGACTATGAATCAACAAAAGTGAAATATTTACCAATCAGATTCCGATCAATTCCGAACTCCGTTTGATGAGATCTCAGTGGCGTTGGATCCGTATGAACGAGAGCTTTCTAACAAGGTGTAGATCAAGTTTTAATTCTTCCTGAAACGAAATCCACCATTAAAGAGCTTGAAGCTCACTTTTATGGAGAAAAATTAAAGAAGGAAGAAGAAGAAGCTTACCACACTCTCCCACCAAAGCTGAAATTAACCCAGAACTAGTGCACTAATACGGAGAAGCTCAATCAACCTAAACCACAACAAACTTCCATCAAAAGTTTCCCAAAATATTCAAATCGAAGATGATGAAGATGTCTTGAAAACTCACCAAAAATCTTCAATTGATCTTTGGGGCTTCAAAACGCATATAAATAAGGGGTATTAGGGTTAAAAGGATGGAGATTCGAGTTGCCAAAAACTATCCCTCAGTTTTCGGAAAAGATGAACTCGAATTCTCCCATTTTCCCCGTTTTGCACTTTAGTCCCTGCCGGACTTTTCTCTATTTATAGATTCTGCTTCAAACTTCTGAATCAATCAGAAATCCCCCTGAAACAGACAGCTTCAAATTGATTAGTTTAACCCAAAATCTGATTCCATATATTTTTTTTTAATTATGGGTGTTACACTATCACTAATAAGTCAAACTAGTAATTATTTTTCATTAACAAATCTGTTACATTATGGCAGATTTTGATCAAACAATAAAAGTCCGACGCTACTGAAACAATAAATCTGCCACATATTTTAATAAATCTATCAAAATTACAAAAGTCTGTGGTGTCATCATAAAATAAGGCGGGCAATTTCGCAATGGAGGAGAGAACTAACTCCTTATGGGCGGCAAACAATTGAGGAACTTAAATCGGAATTACATGTGGCACAGAGGGATGACAGAAGATCAAGGGAGGAGATTACAGAATTAACATTACGGTTGAAAGAAGCTTATCGAGATGAGGAATTATACTGGTTTCAAAAAAGTAGGTGCTCTTGGATGCAACTAGGAGATAATAACTCAAAGTACTTTCATGCTCTAACAAAACAGAGACGAGCAAGGAATCGGATTACGGGGTTACATGATGCAAACGGGATTTGGTCTGCAGAAGATAAAGATATTCAAAATATAGCGGTCTCTTATTTTAAGGATTTGTTTACTACAACCAAGCCCGAGGCTTTTGAGGAGTCTTTGGCCGAAATACAAAGTTTGATTACGGATCAGGTTAATAATTTTCTAACGGCACCTGCTACGGAGAGTGAGGTGAGAGCAGCTCTGTTTATGATGCATCCGGAAAAATCGCCAGGACCCGATGGCATGACAGCCTTATTTTTCCAAAAGGCTTGGATTACAATTAAATCATATCTTCTTGTTCTGGTTAATTCTTTTTTAGAGGATGGAATTTTTGACAAACGGTTAAATACGACAAATATTTGTCTGATTCCAAAAACGGAAAGACCGACACGGATGACGGAATTACGGCCCATTAGTCTATGCAATGTGGGTTATAAAATTATATCGAAGATTCTTTGTCAAAGACTTAAAACGGTTTTACCAAAACTGATTTCGGAAACACAATCAGCTTTTGTCGAAGGACGATTGATTTCGGATAATATACTTATTGCACAAGAGATGTTTCATGGGTTGAGAACTAACCCGACATGTAAAGGAAAATTCATGGCCATTAAAACTGATATGAGTAAAGCTTATGATAGGGTGGAATGGATTTTCGTTGAGAAGGTTCTAAGAAAATTAGGTTTCTGTGAGAAATGGATTAACTGGATAATGTGGTGCATTACAACAGTTCAATATAGAGTGCTCCTTAATGGACAACCTAGAGGACTAATTGTACCAGAAAGGGGATTACGACAAGGAGACCCGCTATCCCCTTATTTATTCATCCTCTGTACAGAGGTGCTAATTGCGAATATTCGGAAAGCAGAAAGGGAACAACTAATTACGGGTATTAAGATAGCAAATGCAAGCCCTTCGGTTTCACATCTGTTATTTGCGGATGATAGCTTATTCTTTTGTAAGGCAAATAAGGACCAGTGTGAGGTAATATTGGGGATTTTAAAGAAGTATGAAGCGGTCTCAGGACAACAGATTAATTTTTTAAAATCCTCGATTCAGTTTGGACATAAGGTAGATGAGGATATCAAGGAGGAAATCAAATCTACCTTGGGAATCACTACTATTGGTGGGATGGGTTCTTATCTTGGTTTGCCAGAGAGTTTGGGTGGATCTAAAACAAAAATTTTCTCTTTTGTCAGAGATAGATTACAAACAAGAATTAACGGATGGTCGGCAAAATTTTTATCGAAAGGTGGGAAAGAAGTGATGATTAAATCGGTAGCTGCAGCATTACCAACTTATGTTATGTCGTGCTTCAGACTACCGAAAACAATCACTTCTAAACTTACTAGTGCGGTTGCTAAATTTTGGTGGAGTTCAAATGGAGATTCGAGAGGTATGCACTGGATGGCTTGGAACAAGTTGTGCGATAGTAAATCGGAAGGAGGATTAGGTTTTCGGAATGTAGATGATTTTAATTCAGCCCTATTAGCTAAACAATTATGGCGGTTGATTACGGTTCCAGATTCTCTTTTTGCGAAGGTGTTTTAAAGGGCGGTATTTTCGGAAATCCAATCCCTTGGAAAATATTAAATCATACTCCCCATCATATGGATGGCGTAGTATCTGTTCAGCTAGATCTCTGGTTAATAAAGGACTTATTAAAAGGGTCGGATCGGGGAAATCCATCTCAGTTTGGGAGGATCCCTGGATTCCAGCTCAATTCCCGAGACCAGCAAAGAGTAATGGTTCACTTGTTGATCCATTGTTAAAAGTTAACAATCTTATAGATAGTCGGTCGAATTTCTGGAATATTGCTCTCTTAGAAGAGATCTTTGATCCAGAAGATATCGCCATGATAAGTGCCCTACCTGTGGGTGCACCAACTAAGGAGGATACACTAGGTTGGCATTTTACAAAATCCGGAAAATATACAGTCAAATCGGGATATCATACCGCACGGTTAGGAAATTCGGAGACAAAATTTTCATTGATTGGACCAGACATCAACCGTTAAAAGCACATTCTTGGCAAGTGCATTGTCCACCTAAGATACGTCATTTCTTATGGCAAATTTTAACGGGTTGTGTACCAGTTACGGAAATTTGCGGACACTACAGGAAATGAGGGTATTAATAGCAGTACAGTATAGCGTTTTTAAGATTTCTGCTATAGTTGAGTTTTAGGAAAATTTACATAGCATTTTCAAAAAAGCAAACGCTATGTTAGAATGGGCGCGAAAATATTTGATATTGACGCTTAGTTTTTGGTATAATAATAGCATAAATGACACTAAAACGTCATCGTAGAGGTAACAGGAACTGAAAAATTAATTAGCTCCAAAATTTTAGTAAGTAGCAAAACAATAAAAATTAAAAAAAAAATAAAGAAATAGAAACAAAATATTGAAGACGTACGAGAAATAGAAACAAATCTAAAAACTTTTGGCTTCCTCTTCTCTCTTCTTTCTCCCTGAAACTCGATTGGAAAACCCTCACAGCCGATCCCAATTTGTTCGTCTCTTCTTTCACTCTCATCCCTCTCAGTCTCAATTCCTCTCAGTCTCAATCCCTCTAGATCTCAATCGTCAGTTTCATGGATCTACAAAGCCCTCTTAATCGATTTTGGCTCGAATCACAAATTTGGAGTTTGATTTTATATGTTGCTCGATTTCGTTGACTTAGATTCATGAATAGGTTTAGTTTCAGTAGCTATGGGTTCATAATTTCAATTTTGTCTTACCTATATTGTTCCTCCTTGGTGATGTGATATAGAGTTTGTTAAATCCTCCGCGTTACAGTTTCTATTTTTTGATGGGTTTCTTTTGAATTCTGTGTAACAGGTGTACGGTTTCTCTCGAGGCTTGTTGATGGTTTGAAGAATGAAGAAGATTCGGAACACAAATAGTGCTTGACATAATGGCAATCCGATTCTAGTGATGGTCTTTAACAGTCCACAAAGTGAGTTGGAATTTGCTTCAAAAGTTTATTCATATTGGAACAATTTAGATCGAGAAAGGACTGAAATTTTGGTTTTATTGTTGCAGTTCTTTAGATGGAGCATATTTTTTTCGCAAATTTGGATATGATGCATGACACTGACAAGAACTCGTAAGTTCCAACCATTGATTTACTTCAAGGAAATTTTCAATTAACCAACCTATGTTTCTTATAGTTTGACTAACAGACTTTAAAATGCTTCTTGAAGGTAGTGTGGAGCCTGGAAAGAGGTAAATGGGTACTAACTCTGGTTATTCTTAGACTAAATCGTGCTGCATTTTATGTCCTATGGAGTCTAAAAGGTAAATGTATCAGTTCCTAAATGTACTGAGTTATTTAGCTTTATTGTTTAGGTAATATATATGTAGTGTACTTTTCTTATAACTTCTACAGCTTCTAATATGTGTTCTCGTTTTTTTGTTCAATACCCTTATAGAGAACCAGCTCAGTGTTTGATCAAAACTCTACTCAATACAGCTCTAAAATTCATAGTTTTGTTCTTATTGGTGGAAGAACTCAATCTCTTATGTTGATTACTTGAGTGTTTGGATGATAAGTAGTGTTTGTTCAATTTTGATGATAATCTTTATTATTTGTTCTTCGCTTTTGTGACCATGATGATGCTGAGATTGTATATGGGGATGGTGCAGGAAGTTTTCATAAATATAAAAAGGAGGTCGACCCATCTTGATCTTGTTGTGTGATGAAACGATATAATCTTTGTGTGGACGAAGTCTCAAAAGATCAATGCACTTGTTGGAGCTCACATTGTTCAGCCAATCAAGAAAGCTTTGAGCCATTAACAGATCACAATTTGTGGTCTTCGTTAATTTAAAATTTTTTTTTATATACCATTTATCGATTTTTATCTTACAATTTTTTTTGTCTTTGTAAAATACTCAAGTTTAGTAATGTATGTATCAATAAAGAAAAAAAATAACAAATATTTGTTCTTAAGAAGAACATAAAATGGAATAAAAATAATTAAACTACTACAAAAAAAATAATAATAACGAAATTTAGAGAGTTTTTGATTTAGAGTTTAGGGTATAGATAGGGTTTCGGTTTGGGGTTTAGAATAAATTTTATAATTCTGTTAAGTGTTAACAATAAAAATTAATTTTTATATGTACATATGAATATTTAATTTAAGGTATTTAAATTCAAAATTGTAAAATAACTTTTTGCTAATTATCAACGAAGAAAAAATAAAGTATAATAATTTTTTCCAATATTCATTTGTGAATTATACATAATAAAATAAGATAAAAGTTTTTAATAATTTGTTTGCATTTTATTTTGTTAATTGATAAATAGTAAAAAAAAAATTCAAAATTGAACCTATACCCTAAATCCTATACCCTAAACCCTATACCCTAAACCTTCTAGGGTTCAATCTTTAACATATTTACTATTTATCAATTAACATAATAAAATTCAAAAACATAACAAAATTATATATTACTAAGTACATAAAATAACAAATTGAAAACATATTACAAATATACAAATATACAAATTAAACAAATAAGAATCGGTTAGTTATAAGTATTTGAAGATTTCATCTATATATATCTATTATACTATTTGTGTTTAATGGTTTTATTATTCAAACTTCTTTTAACTCTAACTAAATTTAAATCTTATTTAACAATGTATTCTCATTAATTTAAATTATTTTCTATTAATAATAGTATTTAATTTGTTTTAATCTGTTTAAAATGGTATAAGAAAATAATTAAGAGCATAGCCAATAGGAAGAGATCACACGGATAGCTGACGTGGCCTATTCTAACACCGTAGGATTAGAGTGTCCGATTTTAATATAGACCATTGATTAGAGTGAATCCAAGGGATACAGATTTTAACCTCTCTTTATTATTTCATTGGCTAAACCATTAAAATAAAGATCACATTGTTTCTAATATGAACCATTGATTAAAATGAATCTAACGGACACAAATTAACCTTTTGTTTTATCTTTTCTTTCTCTTTTTCCCTTCATTCTCGCGTCTTATAGTCTTCTCATTCAATCTTCTTCTTCTTCGATTGATTATTCAATTATATCAAATTCTAATTATACCCTGCAATTGAATCGATTATCAAATTAGTTTCAAGTTTGGGATCTCGGCTTCAACCACGAGAGCTTTGTTTCGAGTAAGCAATTCTTCCAACCTTTGCTTGATTTTCTTTGATTTCGTTTGCTTGTTTCTACCAGATTCGGTGGAAAATCGCTTTGAGCTCTCTTTCGTTTATATGGGACGCCATTCCAGGTTACCTAAAATCTTCTATTTGGTTGCTTCTTCTTCTATGGCCGTGGCTAAATCTCCGTCGTTACCATTCCAGGTTACCTAAAATCTTCTATTTGGACTTTCTGTTAATGTCGCTTGTAATCATAATTTGATTGATTTTGTTTGGATTGAATGAGTTTGGAATCATAAACTCTTGACTTGATTTGCAAATTGGTTATTTAGGATAGTGAAGGCTAACGGGCTAACGGAATCACAATGTTGTTCTTATAATTAATTGCAGAGAAGGCTAGAGGAGTAGAGGTGCAGATTGACCAGAAGAAGAACTCTAAGCCGTTGAAAGAGAGCCACAAAAGCTGAGAGACAAGCTATTAAAGAAGATGTTTCGAAGAAGAAGAAGTTTCCATCGAAGAAGAAGAAGCTGTAGAAGTCCCTTTTTTGTCTTAAGTTTTTTTTCTTGTAACAAAATTATAGAATAAAGCAAAAAAAGCCTAATGGGCTCTTATGAAACCACAAAACAATTCAAGACAACAAACACAATTGGATTAATGTAACTTTTATGTATATAATTACATGCTGTAAAATCAGTTTTTTATATCAATAAATACTATATTTTATTTTTTAATTTATATTAACAAATAACTGAATTAATAATGTATGTAACAGGTACAAATACTGTATAAATACAATCTTGTATAAATACACAAAATTCTATATATATATATATATATATATATAAATAATTAAATAAATTAATAGCAAATAATAATCGCTATTGTCTATTTAAAGATTGCATATCAAAAAATGCTATGTTATCAGATATCGTAATAGCATTTTAAAAAAACGCTATGTAAAGTGTCAGATCTATTATAACGGGCGCAGACATAGCGCTTTCTACATCGCTGTTGTATCGTAAGATAGCGGTTTTTCAGGTGCTAAGAATACCCTTATTTCCTGTAGTGGGAGAAGGGGAATTGATTGTGATATTGGTTGTGCTAGATGTGGCGAACTAGTGGAAACAATCAATCATACACTCTTTCAGTGCCACCCGGCACGACAGGTTTGGGCGCTCTCTCAGATTCCTACAGCAATG
The DNA here is from genome assembly GCA_905216605.1 of Arabidopsis arenosa. Classification (NCBI taxonomy): domain Eukaryota; kingdom Viridiplantae; phylum Streptophyta; class Magnoliopsida; order Brassicales; family Brassicaceae; genus Arabidopsis; species Arabidopsis arenosa. The sequence continues at coordinate 23,582,366 of LR999451.1, forward strand.
GGAATTTTTCCAACGGAGTCTATTTTTGCAAATTTGGACCATTTATTTTGGAGAATACCTTCGGAATTTGACTCTTCAGCCTTTCCATGGATTATCTGGTATATATGGAAAGCAAGGAATGAAAAAATATTTGAAAACATTGATAAAGATCCGTTGGAGGTATTACGGTTAGCGGAAAAAAGAAGCACAATTGTGGCAGTCAGCCCAAATTGAGCTTCATCATGAAACTCATGGTACTGCGGAATTGGTTAATCGTTCTCGAGTGGGGAATTACTTCACTTGACTCGAATTATTCTGGATACCGTTGCTTTGTAGATGGATCGTGGAAAGAAAGTGATAAGTTCTCCGGTACAGGATGGTTTTGTACATCATCAAACGGAGAGCCGCCAACCATGGGAGCTGCAAATCTCCGTCGAAGTTTATCTCCATTACATACCGAGTTCGAGGCCCTTCTCTGGGCGATGAAGTGTATGATTGGTGCAGATAATCAAGAGGTAGAGTTCCTTACAGACTGTTCTGATCTGGTGAAGATGGTGTCTTCTCCAACCGAATGGCCGGCGTTTTCAGTGTACTTGGAGGAATTCCAGAGCGACAAGGAAGAATTCTCATCCTTCTCTTTATCTTTAATTTCTCGCAATGCTAATGTAAAAGCGGATCATCTGGCACGAAAAATTCGTACAGAACCGCTTCATATCACATTTATAAACAACATTCCTCAGGAATGGCTCTTTTGAGCTCTAATTAATTTCGGATGACAAAAAAAAAAAAAAAAAAAAAAATCTGTTACAAATTAAATATATGTCGTAACCTATTTCAAGTAAGTCTATGGGAGAAAAAAAAATCTATTGCAAAAAATCTGTCGTAGACAAATAAGTCTGTCATGAAAATTAAATCTGTCACAACTTATCCAGCAGACTTTTCAAATAATTTTTTTTTCTAATATTTTTTGCCCACGTTTTTATTATTTATTTAAGGATAATAATGACTTTTTTTTATTCCTAACAAAGAGAAAAAGGGTATTATGGTCACGAAAATAACCCATTTAACCTCTTAATTTTTTAAGACACATTAGTAATTAAACTCATAATTTGGGTTAATCTAGTAAATTTTCCTTCAATAAATACATAAGTATTTAAGTGAAAATGTGATAACACATGTCATTGAGTGTATATTTAAAGTGTAAGTATTGAATATTTTATACACCGAATTTTTTAAGATAATGAAACCAATATAATTTAATCATAAATTAGATAAAGATAAATAAATTAACTAACAAAAATTTCAAAACAAAACTAGTAATATAAACTAAAACAATTCGTAGTGTCTTTGTAAAAATATGTTGTAGATTGTGGTTATGTTTGTAATTTAACCTTTTAAACACTAAAATAGAAGTAAATTTAGGATTAACAAAAAAGTTTCCAATGGCATATCATATGTAATTAAGTACATAACAACGGTTTTATTCAAACATAATTCTTTTTAATATATAGTAGATGAATTTTTATTTGGTGGTTTTATTAAATTATCAAAAAAAATTTTTTTTTGTTTTCATAAGTCTTAAAAGATTACATTATACTGTTGCATCGTAATCTATAATGTTTTGAAATTTTTTCCTTATAATATATATATATATATATAATTTGTACTATATATATATATATACACTTGATTAAGATCCGTCTGATGGACCATTTTTTTATTTTTAAACTAAAATTTAAATCTAAAAAATATTTAATTAAAAATTTAGAAGTTTAAACATCAATTATATATTGAGAAAAAAAAATAGTATAGTTTATGTGCATGTAATAAAGTGATGTTCCCAAGGAAATTTGGTAAATTTGGAAAGCAAGGAATGAAAATTTTTATGAAAATATTGATTTAAATCTATTGGAGGTCGTGCGTTTAGCAGAGAATGAGGCACATGTATGGTAGTTAGCACAAATTAAGCTTAAAACGGAAAATCAGGGTTCTTTGGAAATAAATATTATATTCGGGGAGTAGCTGTTTCAAATGTGTCAATCAATTCTAGTTTTCGATACTACGTTGATGGTTCGTGGAAAGTGAGTGACAAGTTCTCAGGCGCAGGGTGGTACTGTTCGTCAGCTACAGGATAGACGACAACAATGGGAGCCGCCAACTTCCGAAGGAGCCTAACTCCATTACATACCAAAGTGGAAGCATTTGTCTGGGCAATGAGGTGCATGATTGGTGCCGACAACGAAGACGTAGCGGTTTTTACAGATGTTCTGATTTGGTGAAGATGGTGTCATCTCCGACCGAATGCCCAGCTTTCTCAGCGTACCTGGAGGAGATTCAAATCGACAAGGAATAATTTTCTAATTTCTCTTTATCTTCAGAATCTTGTAAAGGAAATATTAAAGCAGATAATTTAGCACAAATAGTTTGTATCGAACCGCATCATATTACCTATGTAAATAACATTCCACATGAATGGCTCTATCGAGCACTATTAATTTAAGTTGTTGACAAAAAATATATATACCGATGTTTTCTCACACATGCCAATTTTCGGTGAATAAATCGTGAAGTGACCATCACCATTAAATCTGATGGCCGCAATTCAAACCCATGTAATCGAATTTTGTTTCTAAGATAGAAACTGACAGAAAAGAAATTAGTATAAATAAATTAGATACTTACATGATATATTAAATTTATCTTTTGTAACACGATAGATTAATTAATTTAAAGATAAGAAACCACACACATTTACGGATTTCTTAAGTTTCATTTATTACGGTCCCCATTTATTACATAGAAACCCGAAAAATCCGTCGCAAAAGCGGTTATCAGGAGGCGTGTAGAATTTCACATGAGCAAATTTGTTTTGGTTGCAGAGCTTTTTGCAAGCATTCTCACATAAAGGAATAGTTGCCTTTTTAGAAACTGTCATACACTGATTTGGGACACAACGCTTAACACACACTTCTATCGTACTCGCGCATGTTGAAACCATCATCGTAAATAAAACTACAATCATCAAAACACTGTATATCTTTTTCATTGTGTGAGTCGCCATTATTTGAAAATATGTGTTTATGAGTGTTCGAGCTAATTAAAATTTTGTTTAGATTATATAGCAAAAATAATAATTAACAAGACAATTAGTGTTGAGTTGGCTTTATGTAGTTTTGTACTTTATATAGCAAAACTATTTTTATCCTCTTAAAATTGTTAATTTTGGAAGTATATCCTTTTGTTTTCTTTTTTTGGTTATAACTTATAACCAAACTATTATTTTTGTTATATTTTTCTTCTTAATTAAAAAGTTAGTTTTTTGTTTATGTTATTGGTTGTCCAAACAATCTGGTAATGTTAAATTGTTATTCACCAAAATTTTTGCCAAATATTCACCATTATAAATAATATTGTCAAAATTTTAAAAATCTTAATTCAAAAATTATCCCCTAAAACATGATTATAAACTATACATTTCTCGTATTGATGGGTCGAGATATTTAACCATTAAATTTATAAATCAAAATGAATTTACAGGTTTATTTGATCTATTTAAATTTGATAGATTCATGGGTTAACCTAAATAATTTAGCTAATGTATCATTTAACACTTAACTAATTAAGACGATAGATGGGTACCCATAATAGATTAGATTGGGGTATACTCAATTTAGAAACGTGTGAAAAAATAATTGAACAAAAAATAATATAAATTATGTAAATCAAAAATGAAAAGTAAATTTAAAATTTTATAGAAAATCAAATAATAATATTTAACTAATTATAGAAAAGATGGAAAGTAACTTCAAAATTTTCTATTCAGTTTTTTTTTTACAATTTTTTATTTGGTATTCAAAAAATTGTTTTCTTAACAAATAATATTTAACTAATTGTAGGAATTTTGTTTTTTACAATTTTTATGTCACCCTCTAGTGAGAATGTTAAGACTTTATGTAATAACATTATCAAGTTTTGTATATTTTTTTCCAATACGTTTACGATTTTTTACTTCTTATTTTAATATATTAACAACAACAAAATTAATAGAATGAGGTTAATAGTTTAATATATTAACGCTTTTTATATAATAAGAGAGTTTTATTTCTTTTTAATATATTAACAAAACAAATTTTAATAGAATTAGGTTAATAGTTTAATATATTAATAAAAAAGTAGAACATGTAAACAATTTTTTTCTTACTTATTATATATATTTCATTTTTCGATAGGATTAAGAAATTTTTTTTTTCTATCTTTAAATATATTAACAAATTTAAATTTGACACGTAGAAACATTTTATGATCTTATGTTTACTTGACACATGTCACGATCACGTGAGTTAGCTACTTTGAAACCCCAACTTTATATAATAAGATATTACAATAATTTTTGTTATGTGGATAATAAATTATGTGTTAATTTAAAATTTTAAAAATTACTTATATTTTTAGTTTGTATACTTTTGTTTTTGAAGAGAGGGCCTAATAAAACGCCACGTGGCAGCATAATTAAAATCTGTTTGCACAAAACTGTGGTTGGCCTTAGCCTTGGCCCTGGAATAAAAACATTATCCATAAAATCTAACATTTCCACCAATCCTTCACTTCCTTTCACGATCCAAAACCAACACAAGAAAATGCAACAAAATCTTCTCCATCTCTGAACTCAAAAACTCATTCTCTAAAAAAAAAAATGGAGACCCTTCTCTCCCCTCGTGCGCTCTCTCCTCCTCTCAACTCCAAACCCTTGTCCACTCACCAGACCAAACCCACTTCACATTCCTTGTCTCTCTCAAAATCCACAACCTTCTCCGGTCCTAAACACCTCTCCACCCGGTTTACTAAACCGGAATCAAGAAACTGGTTAACAGATGCAAAGCAAGGATTAGCTGCTTTAGCTTTATCTCTAACTCTCAGTTTCTCACCTGTTGGCACTGCTTTAGCTTCTGAGTTCAATATCCTCAACGATGGTCCACCAAAAGACACTTACGTAGTCGACGATGCTGGTGTTCTAAGTCGAGTGACGAAGTCAGATCTTAAGAAGCTTTTGTCTGATCTTGAATACAGAAAGAAACTGAGACTCAATTTCATCACTGTCCGAAAGCTCACTGTGAGTTTTCTACCTTTTCTTATAAAATTGATTTTTTTTTTGTTAAACCGGAAGTTGAACCGGAACCGGTTTGGTTTAATTTGGCAGAGTAAAGCAGATGCGTTTGAGTATGCAGACCAAGTTTTGGAGAAATGGTATCCTTCAATTGAAGAAGGTAATAATAAAGGTATTGTTGTTTTGATCACAAGTCAGAAGGAAGGAGCTATTACTGGTGGTCCTGCTTTTATTGAAGCTGTTGGTGAAAACATTCTTGATGCTACCGTCTCCGAAAATCTTCCCGGTATGGTCTATTGGTTTGGTTTAGTATATATAGTGTATTTTTGGAATTTTGATGCAGCATCTAGTGCACAAGACAAACACAATTATAGGTCTGGTTTTGATTAGGATTTTTTGGTTTATAAACATAATAGTAACCAAAGTAGAACCTATTCTAGTGTCCATGGTCTGGAATGGTTTCGATTTTGGTTTGGTTTCGGTTTTGAATCAGATGTATCTATAATTTTCAAGTAGAAGTTTGGGATAGGCCGGAATAAAAATACCTCATTTAAATATATCTTGTGGAAAAATACCTCATGTTTGAATTGTTGGTAGATTCGAATCCGTAACTTAACGGCCGTTATAGAATCACTAACCGGCGTTAAATTTCAACCCCAAGTCTTTATTTTGCATATCAAGTTGAAACCATCTTTTTTAACAAATTTAGTTTCCAAAACATTCAACTTTTAAGAGGGAGCATATATGTACCAACATAATTTTTCAGCTGTAATTAATGTTAGAAATCAACTATGTTAAGTTTTGAGTTGGGATTGATTAGTTTTTGAATGTATGATGGTGCAGTATTAGCAACGGACGAAAAATACAATGAGGCGGTATATAGCAGTGCGAAAAGGTTGGTTGCAGCTATAGACGGTCTCCCAGATCCCGGGGGTCCAACAGTAAAGGATAGCAAGAGAGAATCAAATTTTAAGACGAAAGAAGAAACAGATGAGAAGAGAGGACAATTCAGTCTTGTCGTTGGAGGATTACTTGTAATTGCCTTTGTAGTTCCCATGGCACAGTACTTTGCTTATGTCTCCAGGAAGTAAGTAACTCGGTTCACTCTCGTAAACCAAACCGATCAGGTCAGAACTTTGTTTTACCTCGGTTATTTGGTTATGGTTTCTTGGTAAATTGGTTTATTTGAGCAATATAAGTAAATACATTAATAACAGAAAACTAAAGAATGAATGTAACAGCATTGTTTAAAATTTTAAGCTTAGAAAAAATGGCATCTGATCTGAAAACGGTGGATCGGAATACTTCCCGGTTAAGATTTGAGATGAGACGAAATGGTTTGCGGCTTCGGTATAGTGAATTCCATCCCAGTTTATGTACTCGGAACTGTCGTCGCAAGCTTTGGCCGTTACTGATATCCCATCCAAGACTTTAGTTTGGCCACAAGTAATGCGGCTATCGTAATTTAATGGCGCCCCTCCGACTCCACAACACGCCATTAACGGTTTTTCGAAACCTAAAACAATCAAAATTTATTTATAACCAACATCCTCAAGACAGTCAAGATTGATAAGTATTAAGTAGTTTGGAAATTCAGAATAAATATTGAAATGCTTACCAAATCGGGAATAATTAGCGATGAGATTAGATTTAATAGAGAAGATATCAACATAAGTAACACTTGAATCAGGGAATTGGGCTTGAAATTTGTTGGACAGAGCATGTAGTTGAAGATTGAAGAGTTTGGCTGCTTGGTTATGGGAGCTAACACAACCAAACTCATCAAGCTTTGTTGAATCTGTCCCAAACTTGGCAATATTTTGAGCCAAACATCCTAAAGGCCCTGTGTTGTGTATCCAAAAGTTTCTGCCTCCTTCCTCATAAAGCCTCTGCCAAATTAATTTACTCTGATTGCATGAGACCGGTCTGGTTTATTTCCCGTTGCGAAAACAAAAGAGAGAAGCAGTGATTTACCTTGAGTCCAGCTTCAAAAGTTTCAAGAATGGAAGGAATAGAAGCAAGAACTTGGTCAAGAGTCTTGGAGTAGAAGGCACCAGCTATATCATTTTGGCCTATGTCAATCATGTATAGTCCTTTTGAATAATAATCAAGTGGTGGTAAGTACTTTTCATATTTCCTTCCTGAAAATCATCATCAAAGAAATCTTTGCTTCAATTTTACTTCATATAATATTATACGCAATTACATCTCACCAACAAATTTCGAAATTAGCCCCACCTGTTTTAGAAAGTAGTTCAAGGGACCTAGATTTGAACCGGATGAATTGAGAGATTTGAAGATCAAAAGAGAAAGGAGAGACCGAGGTCGGGTTTGCGGGAAGAATGGTGGCTCCTGCTGCTGCAAAGTTACACCCTTTTTTGAAATTTGGTAGACCTAATGAATCCAAATAAGGATTTAAAAATGGCAGGTCCATTTCATCCACTGCACAAAACAAAACATATATCAAAAACAATTGCTTTGAAGTGAAGGAACCATTTCAATGAAGAACAACATGAGTTTGTATACATAGAAAATCTACAATAAGACGGCCATCGCAATATCTTCCTGAAGGAAGGTTGAAGTAAGTCTGGCCATAGGGAGGATTAACATTTTCAATCCCTGAGGAGATGAGATTGCCCGTGTCGGAATTCGAGTCTCCAAAGTTGATGATTGCCGGATATTTTAGGATTATGGATAAAGATGAGGGAAAGAACAAGGAGATTAATATGAAGAGAACAATGGAGAGATTGTTTACAATTGGAGCCATTGAGTTGGAAACAAACAATAGAGCCACTCTCAGATTGTTTATTTACTCGCTAAAATGAGTATCAAACTGAAAAAGCAAAATATAAAGTGTGTACAACCACCATGACAAACTTTCATAAAATATTTAATCTAAAAAATGGTTTATATATATATATATATATATATATATATATATATATATATATATTTGATTATATATGTATCAAATGGAGACAACTCTGAGATTGTATTTTTGGTCACTGAGATAAACTTAATAAAATAATCTTAATTTATAAATATATAGTACAAATTTTATTAGAATACTATTAAATCAGTATATATATAACTAGCTTAATACCACATAGCACATACCTATCAAATAATTTACTGTAAGATTGCAATTCTACAATATAAGAATGCATTTAATAGAACCATATAAACAAACTAAGTAATCTGATTAATTTCTTTTATTTTTATAAACATGTATACAAACTAAGTAATCGTATTAATAATTTGTTTCTCGATTACGAATACTTTTGTAATGGTTTGTACTAATAAATCGCATTTTTTGTATATTTAGAACACGAATTTTAAATTGAACGGAGATATATCAGACTCAAAAATGTATGAAATAAGGTTGCTTCGAGAATGCTCCGAGGTTGCTTCGTGAGGAATATTTTATCGAGATAAAATGTTTTTTTTTATAGGGATGATCAGTTTGGTACCGAACAAAGAAAATTAGACACGGTCATTTTGGAAATCCGTCGGTGTCCTTGCGTTTTCAAAACTTTTTGGCTAATGAGAGTTTGATTTCGTTTTTGTTTTCATGTTATCGTGCTGGGGATTGCAATTTTTATGATAAATATCATATAAAGTTTTACCAAAAAAAAAAAAAATATTATAATTTAAACAAATATATATATCAAACATGCTAATTATAAACCAATAACAAAAAATACCAAACAGAAAGAGAAATACTTTTTGTGTTTATTATTTGCAAATGTTTTTAGTGAAGAATTAGATATTATCTTTGAACAAACAAAAAATTGATTTGAAATAATCTAGGATATATATGTTCTATTCTATCTCGCTTTCAGTATTTAGTAACTCAACATGCATGTATTTATTGATTATAAAAGCAAGTGTTTCAACAGATTGTAGATGAATAAAATAGTTAATGGACATTATTAGTGTAAGAAGAGACAGTACGTAAAAAATGTGGAAGATTATTATAAAGGGAGCATATAAATTGAAAAAAAAAAAACTTACTTAGAAAATCTATAACAAGACGTCCATCGCAGAATCTTTGGGATGAAGTTTTGAAGGAATTTTGTCCATTCGGAAGGTCAAGACGAATGCCAAGGCCAGCAACGAGATCACCGGTATCGGAATTGGAATCACCAAAATTAAAAGCAGACAAATAATCGAAATCAATGGAGTTTGAATTATATATGTACATGATAAAAAATAGGATGACATAGAAGAGTTTCATCATAGTTATATTCATGATCTCTCTATTTGTTGTTTTAAATTGGTTTTTGAGATTTATAGTTTCTATTTTTCGATGTCTTTTTAAATGTGTTGATGCTTTGAATTGTGGAAAGAGGAAAACAATACTATACAAGCAAGATTGTTGCTTTGAATCTCGCTTGCAAGTCTTACTATATCTGTCTATATATATTAATATGATGACTCACACGAACTCATTTGATTGTTAAGTAAATTAGCAAAGTTTTCTTATAATGATTTCTTACCCTTATACATTAACCTTTTATTTCCAAGCTATGGATGATTTGCTTGAGTGAGATATGTTTTCTTGATAAATGTACATATGCAAAATCTTGAAAGCATAGGAAAAGACAAAGTCTATCTTCCGCTAAAGGTATACGCTCTATTATTATTAAGGCTATCAATTAGGAGGGAATGATAGAATGTTACGATGCTTATGATTTCCATGTGATTGGGTTGTGGAATAGGAATTGTAATAAAAGAAAAAGTGGAAATTTGAAAGAAAAGAGCACTATGAAAATAAAAGCAACATGGTTCTAAGTTGATAAATATATTTAATTTTTTTTAAAAAGAAAAAAAAAGAAAGAGGAAGAAGAGAAACAATAAGAACGAAGGAGCAGTGAAAAAGAAGGAAGCCTTATTAACAAATGAATTTTCTAGGGGTTTGTGAATAGAAAATAAATGGTTTGGTAATTAATAATTATACATTTATATTCTTTATGTTTTACAAAGAATGTCATTCTACATTTTAATATGATTTTTACACTAAGTTTCCTGATTTATCCTTAACCCAAAGCTACTTTTCATTGAATTTAAATTATTAATTACTTATTAAAATATGGGGTATACATGTATAATTCAAAGCTTTCTTAATTTATGTGGAATATGTCAAAATAACATGTAAAACGGAGGGAGTAATTATCTTGCTAAATGCGAATGAGTGCATTTGGATTTATGGGAAAGTTGATATTTTGGTTTTTACACCTTTTCTAGTGTTTGTTTTCATTTATTTGTATTCTCTTTTAAATCTTATTTCAACTGTTAAACGAGTCTTTCAAAGTGTTTAATAATACTTGAAACTACAACCGTTCGCTTCCGTAAATTTCTTTAGCCATTCGATTAGTTGTGTCAGACTATTTTTCCGGGCAACTAACAAAACTAGTGTTCATTTGAATGAAAAACGAGTGTCTAAAGTTGGTTACTTGAAAAGCACAATTTGGACAAATGGGAAAAGTTTCACATGGGAAACATGGTGAAATCTTCTAATATATAAGGGAGGATGGTTGTGTCTACGCTCAAAGCCTTGAGACCAAAGTATGTTGTAAAGGAGAGAAGCATATCCATACAAAATCGGACTAGGCTCAGCTTTGAGTTTAATTTGGATAAAGGGGCTTGAGGTTTAATAGCTTATCTTTTTTAAGTCCATATTTGTTTTGTAATTTGTGGATGATTTGGTCAACACAACAAACAAATATTTCTTCCTTTCAACATTGAAACCAATGGATTAATGGCCATAAATCTGGCATTGAATCCACGTCTCCATGAATACTCAATTTAACAGATTGGTTTTGCTTTTGCAAATAAAAGGTAGAAGAAAATAGTTTCTTTTTACACACTTAAAATCTCATTCTCATAGACAAGAAAAAAAAAATCTTATTCATGTCTCTTTTTTTCTGTTTTTTGTGAGTCTTGAGAGTACACACATAACTAACGTTCATTAGGTTTTTGAGTTTTGAGTGTGTAAATTAGAAGATGGTGCGGTTGTATTTTGGGATTCATATTTCATCAAACCGTCACACTATAGGCAATTACAGAATTAAGGAACGAGTGTCTCGTCTCCGCACAAACTATTTTTTGTTTATCAAATATTAGTATCGATTGTTGATTTTAATTCTAGTTTTTTTTATCATCTATTGCAATTATTCAGTTTTGCCACATGTATGGTCTTACGATCAATTGCAACATCACCTTGATCTAAGACATGCACTGTTATTTATTTAAACATAATTTTTATAATTTTGTACTGAATTTATTTATTCTGACATAAAAACATACAATTCCAAAAGAGTTAAGAAGATATATAAAGGTGGTTTCTTCGGATTCATGGCCCATTGAAAAACATAGATTCCTGGTTTTGTAATGTTTATTACAAACTATTTTCATCGGACCTCACGGTGACAATTATTGGTGAGACAGATTAGATGGGTCGAGAATGACTTTACTCGATTTATGTTTAAAATGTGCCTACACACAACTATATTTTTAAATAAAGTTTGATTTCTACGAATATTAACCAAATCCAACAACTAATTATCTCCAGCTGTTACCATTTACTTTTGTCAACAACTTCAATAAAAATCACCGTCCATTTTAACTATAATGTATGGAAAAGTGCAATGGACCGAAACATATAAATGGTACACAATATTAAAATTAACTACTGACAGACAAATTAAGAAATTTAAATTCAATTATATAAATTCGTAACAAAATATCCCAAACCGGATCACACTAAGTCACTAACATTGACTCCGCCAAACCGGTCTACCTTAGGGTTACTGTTGACCATCATCATGAATACGGAGGATTTCATGCACTGCGGTAGAAATATCAGCCACTGAGTTAAGCTTACAATAATCTTCCATCTGCATTGATTTTTTTTTTTTTTAATATAAAAAAGTTAGATTGTTGACAAAGAAAATAAATTAAACTCAAAGTACATTTTGTTAAATTTTCTAGATACCTCTTTCTATAATTTATTTTCTATAATTACCACCATATTATAAGATTCAAAACATGACAATTTGTATTAATATATTTTTGGGTTTTACTAAAAAGTTGTTTTAATGTTTATAACATAACGAAATTGGTATTGTTTAAAGTGCTTTTTACATCTCATCGCTGTCGGAGTCTATAAATAGTAAGTAACTTTGGCGACGTGTGTTTGTCTATGCCTAAAATGATTATTCTTCCAATATGGTTTGTTCTCATATGCATATAACATTTGAATAAATTGATTTTGGTTATGTCTTATTCCCACAATAAATATAGTTCATTGTTTAGCCCTTAATGCTATATATACTTCATTCATATGGTATTATATTTGTAAATTTATTACTTCGGTCTGAATTTTTTACAAGGAAAAAAAGAATAGTCAGTTACTTTTAGTTGTTAGGACTGATCACATAATAGTAGATAAATTATTTTGTTGATTTGTAAGAGATGAAGTTTTATGATAAAGAATTATAATACAAATATGTAACAATAAATAGTTGGAAAGCTAAAAGCTTTAAGGTAAATAGTTTTTAGCACAAAAAAACATAGACCACCAAAAACATGTTTAAGAATACGAGTGAAACAACATAGATAATTGAAATAGTTTGGGTGAAGATATTATTAATTATCGTATTTAATTTTGGTATTAGTGAATAAATTAACAAAACTTCTATTGACTATAAGAATTGCATGTGAATGATATATGTAGGTATATCTGTTTTTTTGCCAGAAAGATCCAGAATTGACATGCTAATTATCCACATAATCAAACCTATATTTGAAACTGAGGATTATTATAATGATCTATTAGAGATAATCACATTTTAAAACTAATACGACAATAGGCGACAAGAGAAAAACAATTAGGTTAAGGCTATGCCTAGCATTTGATTTACAATTAACTTACACAGAGATCTATAATTTTTTGGGTTTGGGTATAAATCTATTTTTGTTTTGGTTACAGCTATTTTTAGAATATTCTTTACTATAACATTGTACAAATCAGGGTAAATATATAGTGATTTTGGGATTAAACAGAAACGTACCTTAGTGGAGAAACAGTAGAGGATAAAGTCAGAAACAGTGGAGACATTAAGGTGAAGAATGATAAACCCTAAGCTTTGTAATCCAGAGACCAAGTTGAGAAGAATCTTTGGTCTCCTTCTTGATCTGATCTTGAGACTTGCGTGGCACTCGACAAGGTTTACTTCAATATCAGCCAATGCATTCTCGAGAACCACGTTTTCACTGACCGCAGAGGAACCCATTGAGATCTGTGGAAGCTTGAAAGCGTCGGAGAAAGGTGTAGCGGATGAGATATCCCGGCGTCGGGAAGCTTGGTCCCTATTGGCGTTAAGGAGGTGAAGACGGTGTTCTAGTTCTCTGATGAAGTTTATGGAACCTCCTACTATTGATGCTTGGTCACACTAAAACCATGAAAAAAATAAAAAAAATAAACACTAAACTCATATTATATATGAAGTCTTACAATTTTTGTAATATGATGTAAATGAAATATAGTTGTCTCACAATTAGGATTAATTCACTACAACATTTTATTTTTTTAAAGTATTCACTACAACTTTTGTAATGCGTATACTACTTATGATACCTAGCCGTCTTGGGATATCAAAAAGAAAGAAAACATTATCGATGTCACAAAACACTTTGTTGAACGTAACTTTTAGTATTCAGTACTATGATTATAATTTTCAATTTATATAAAGCAAGTTTTTCACTAGGTATTAATTTCTTAAAATTTCGAAAGATGTAAATTAGTTCTGTATGTTTACTTATAAAGTTAATAAAAACATTGAACGTGAAAATATGATTCTTTCTATTAGTCTATATAAAAAATACATAGATGCACTAGATAGTTATGATTGTAGATTTATAAGAATACCCTTTGGACGTATGAGTCAGGCATGAGAGAGCGGAGAACAGAAAGATACTCATTCATCAGTTTTCTCCGGTTACGCTCCACTGCAATGTGAGTCATACGTTGATTAGTGATTTCTTCTTTGTTTTTCTTCACCCTTGTTCTGCGTCTTGTTGCCTTCTTCTTCCTCGTAGTGTTTGTCTCACTATCCCGTTGGTAACTCATATCGCAGTTCGGGCTACCAGAGGAGTTTCGGTTAGCCGTAATATTTGCTTCACTAATAGCAATTTCAGGAAGAGGTTGATGAAGGAATGTAGTAGTATTCTCATAGTAGTCTTCTTGAAGAAAAGTAGAGTTGTAGTTTTCGGTTTGGCTATCGAGAAAACCAAGAGAGGCTTGGAGATCATAGAAGTGTGGTTCATCTTCTGTGTAAATGTTGGAGTAAGCTTCTTTGCCATTATAGCTAAAGATGTTGTCGTGTTGCAAAAACACACCCTCGAGAGCCATTTGCCTTCTTCTTTTTATAAATTTTTGGTAATAATCATTGAGGATTTTATAATGAAAGTGTGAAAGAAATGATAAGTGTGAGATGATTGATATACTCAACGCGGTATTAATTTATAGATGTAACGAGTTCTACAGGTTTGTTGCACGTGAAAAGCATAGTTTGGGAGTTTGCTCCAAGGGAGATGTATTTCTCGTTTCAGGTTGTTGGACTACTAATTAATAGGGTAAATAGCTATAAGCTAATAATGGGCAACAGGTGGGGAATTAAGTTTGTATGATTCTTACACTCTTGTTTTGTTTCGGATGATTTGGTGGACTTGAGTGGTCTACTATCTCGGCTGGTTCAATAACATATGCGCGATCGTCCCTTTATGCAATTGTCTTATTGTGAGGTAATGAGACAATGCTTGGCGATTCTGTGTTTTTCTTTTCATATTCTATGTTCTTCTTTATATATCTAAACTATGTGAAAAAGTAACCAATCAAAATATTAATTGATTGTTCCAAAAATAATCGTTGGAGAATGAAAATTAATTCGACAGATAAAAAATCAACCTTATTGATAAATCAATATAAAATTATATAAGTTTACCAAAAATAAAATAAATTGATAGTTCAATGTCCTCAAATCAATATTAACTAGAGATATAGTTAGTTTAAACATATTCTTAAACTTATAGGCCCAGAATTTATATGTATATATTTTAATAAAATTTGAAATAGGCCTCCAGTTTTTTTTTTTTTTTTTTTTTTTGTCATCCGAAACTACTTAGACCATCTTCATTGGTAGTATCTCACCAAGCAACTCTCATTAAAATTATATAAAAAGTATTGAAATAATATTATTTTAATCAATTTTATTGAGAAACGTTTCTCCATGAGAAAATCTTTCTTTCTTCCACATGTCACTTTTTTATTAGTTTAGTTTTCTTTGTAACAATCAAATAATCTATAGTTTATAACATTAACTAAACACTTTATTTGTTTGTTATTTTTTAATTTAATTTTTTAAAAAATTAATTAAAATAAAATTATCTATACGTCAAGCTCCATTATGTATAACTTTAAATTATATAATAATATTATTTTAAATTGGTGTTAGTTAAGCTTAATACATAATATTAAATTAATATTGTTTTAATTAATACAATAGTATTATATTATAAAATAAAATTTAAAAATTAAAATTTATATTCTGCAATAATTTTTAGATTAATATATAATTGTGATTTCAGATATATGTATTTAAAATTTAATCATCAAAAATATCTCATGAAATAATGCAAAAGTTTGGCGCATCATCAAGTGAAGAGTAAAACCAAGTTAACTATATTATCTATTATGGTTTTGTATGTTTTTAATTAAATTTTAATTTATGTTATCATGGTTTTATATGTAATTTTATGTTTAATGTATATATCTTTATTATGGTTTTGTATGTAATTTAAAGTTCAATTTATGTTTAATTGTGGTTTTAAAAATAATAAACTCTTTATTATATTATTTATCATTAATAGTACTATTAATTGTTGCCTTTAAAATTATTAATATTTCATTATATTATTTACTTCTATAAATAAATATCTTATATATTAAACGAGAAGTCGAAAGTGCTCACGTTCGCTCTCAGAATTTGAAAGTACATTTTTGCCCCCTCTTAATGAAATTGCCTAATGTATTTCTTTTAATATTTTCTTTCCGTTTTTAATTCAATAATTTCCAAAAATTAATTAAATTCCGTCTAAAATATCAAATGGGCTTGCGATTCAATTATCAAAAACAAAAGTCCGTCTAAAATATACCGCCTTATGTGAAACCCTAAAACCATCTGTTGTAATCTCCTATAAATATTAGATAACAATTATCGAAACCCTAACAAAATAGGTTTCATAATTGTCGGCTGCAAGCTCCATATATAATGGCGATGGCACCGCGGCGGAGATGATCTTAATGATAATAGTTTAGGTTCAGGATGGATAGGACATCTGATTCACTACGTTTAGGTTAAAAGAGAAAAATATCTCCGCCACCATCGCCAAAGAAAATAAAGATTCTTCTAACACAATTAGCGGCAGTAATAGATGTCTATGTACGTTTGTCATCGAAGACTTTTCCAGTACGTAGTTTGACATGGCGATTGTCGATAAAGAAGAACCATCCCTAACGATGGTATCAAACTTTCTCCGGTTTTTTGGTTCATGTTGGTATAGTTCTGTCCGTCATACAGAGGAAAACTTGGTTTTGTCTCTGAAATTCAGCAAGAACAGAAACGAGATCAGATTTAAGGATATGAGAAACGTGAGAATCAATGAATCGATCAAGTCGGACTAAGTTGGTTTGGAGACGCTTGAGCTCTTTGGCGGCGATTAAACCTTCTTTGCTCATTTCTTTCTTCGGTCTCCATATCGATAGGCTTGGGCTTAAAGCAGGTCTTGATTGGTACGTATGAGTCGAATCAACACTAATTTATCTGTTTCTTGAACCAATTTGGCTAAGAAGATAATTAACGAAGCTTTGATGAATCAAATAGTAGTGTCTTCGAAGGTACACATATTTATCTCAAGATATTGGTTTGCACTTATAATAAAGTGGGTTAACTTTTGTTTATAAGTTGTAGAAGAAGGAAGCAACGGGAAACCCAAAAAAAGCTTCTTTGATTTCCTCTTATATTGATTGCTTCTTTCCGTTGGTTTTGTCAATGGACATTAGTTTTTCTGTTTTCTTAGGTTTGTATCGATCTCAAAATGCAGGATTGATAAACCTGAGTGTTCCCGTTTTTAATTAAAAAGGTATATGTTTTTGCAAATATCTTTATTAGTGGAATCGAGACATGTCATGTGATACAGTGATAGTATTAATTAGTTAGATGTATCTTATAATTGCTTAGAGTAAGCTTATGATTTTTTGAGCTTTTAGGTATGTCTTCGGTATGTTATCTTTGATCATGATGATGGCGAATTAAATGAGATTTTCTTTGTCCTAGATTGTGTCTAAACCCTAAAAGTTTTGTTTAATTTCTTTATTTGACTTCAATGCATTTAATGTTCTAATGATTTCTCCAGAAAAATAGTCTCTGATTCTACTTAGCTTCCCATCTGTACTGTTGGTTATAGATTAAAATGCAGCATCAACGGAAATAAATTGTAGGCCCAAGTTCTGCTAGGAACTCATTCAACGTGTATGTCAATTATGGTCAATTCTCTAAGGATTTGAAAAAAGTATTTTTTTACCATCCAATGATGTTGCTGGTATTTAGTTTACAATCTTCCAAACAGACTTAATCATGGCTTTTTTTGAGAATATAATCTGTGAAGCTTGGACACATGATCACATCAACACATGGTTAGAGAGTTCAATCAAGGTGAAATTTATTATTAGTAAACTGCAGTAGAACCAATAATTATTTATAAACGTTATGTCAATCAATCCGATTACTTTGTGAATTTTGTCTAATATGATTTCATTCGAGTTTGTTTCCCATCTTTAAAATAAATAAATATATTCTTTTATATATTATTATTTTCCTTTCATATTGGTTTAATTCTTAAACATTCGGTTTTCTTGGGATAAAATTGGTTTTCCGCTCCAATGACCGTTCTTTTCGAACGGTGATGAAGAATGGCTCTCTAAGTTAACATTGCTATGGTTTCTCCCTAAAAAACTTGCAGTAAATGAGCCGATTCCTCTCATACGAAGATGCCTAGGCGATGATTGTTGTTATTCTCTAGGAAGGTAAATGATATAGAGTGATATGAGACGGAACATTAACTATTGTAATGGAATGGATTTCATCAATCATCGTTGTTTAAAAATATTTGGGTATTTGTTACCTTCGTTATGAGAGTCTGCTTTTGTTAATCAGTTGTGAGTTATAGGTTTAAGTGGTGCCAACATGCAGGTCATGTGATCCTTGAAGCTAACTTGGTGGATATGAGGCCATGAGGGAGCTTTGTAAATAAAGCAATATGCGAGTTGAGGTCAAGGGTCAAGTTAAAGTTTATAGGGTTAGAGTAGAGTGGTGTATGATGCATATGTATTGGAAGTAAGTGACATGACCGAGTTGTAAATACCATGTGATTTGAATTCGTGTTCTATTCCCTCACTGAATATGAAGGGCATTCTTATATGAAGGTCAAAGAGGTAAGGGTAAAACTACCAAGAAGGACATATGAGCAAAATGTGTCACTTCATATTTATGATGGACGCATGCATGGATGGATAAGGTGAAGACTTAAATATTAATGTTTTAAAGTTTTTACCTAGATGGAGCTTTAGGCATGGTTGAGGACACAAACCTAGATGGATCTTTAATAAACTTTAATTCTCTTTAGTTTTTGCTTGATTGGTTTCATTTGCCCAGTTTACGAAGGATTATCCTTCTTTGATGATTCTCTATTTTGTTGTACATTTCCCATTCTCAATATCTATATCAATTTTCTTGTGAAAACTTATTTGGATTAGCCTTTCATTGATTAAAAACTACCTTTAATGAATCGATATAATGCAATTAAGGAGTCTACTTGTGCAAGTATTATAATTTTGTTAGGTTCAGAATTACGGTGATGATAAGTTTGGTTATAAAAAGATAATTTTTGATAGTCACGATTTAGTGAATATTGTAGTTGTCAAGGCTTCAAATGTATACGCCGACAAAAAAAAAAAGGCTTCAAATGTATACAGAGGAGATGAGAGACAAGAGGAAAATCAGTAAGGGCGAAGATTCATAAGGTCAACCACTTTCACAAGAAGACATGTACCAATGTGTTAGTCTTATAGTGAAGAGTGTCCTTATGTTTTTAATTTATTACTCCCTCCGTATTTTAATAATTGTCGTTTTAGAAATTTTATTTTTTTTAATTGGATGTCGTTTTCAAATAGAAAGAACGATGTTTACTACGACAACCAATTTATGACCTTGCGATGGAAGAACAGATCAACCAAAGACGCCACAATCAACCACATGTAACCACCATGATCTCTTTGCTTAGACTTCAAAGTAGATCCAATTGTTCTTTTGCATATATACAAACTCTTATATATTAAAGACTTAAACATTACAACGAGCAACTCCACCAAGGGAGGAAAGGGAAAACAGCGAGAGAGCAGGTTTTGCAACCGCATCTGCCTCCGAATTTTTTACACGAGAAAGAAAAGCAAAAGAGATAGAGAAGAAGGAATCTTTGAGACAAGAAATGTCAGAGAGAATTCCTTTAAGCTCCTTACCGCTATCCTTTGAATTGAGCAGGTTGATGAGGACTTGGGAGTCCGAACAGATCTTCAAAGATCTGAAGCAATTTAGATGAGCGAGGGAAGTGATGTGGAACAGAGTACTTCAGATTGCTAGGGCTTCTGCAACAAGGGCAGAAGAAATGAAGGACCTGGTATTGGAGACTTGAGAAACAACTGTTCCTCTTGGGTCTCTAATGGCCCAACCCATTCCGCAAACTCTGGAGGAAGGGTTCCACCCAGCATCGACAAAGGACATGAGTGCTGATGCTTGCAGCTTGAGATTGAGATGGTTGAGGACACAGACCTTCTGCTTTGGAAAGGAGCTTTGAGCGTCTTGCCAACACCAAGCTTACCTGACTGCCTTTTGGATGATTTGGGTTTATAAGGTAGGGTTAGGGTTTAGTGTTTTACATTTAAACGAAGTTAAATATCGTTTTGGGTTTACTCGGTAGAAGAAACCATGGTCCTATGAGAGGAAGAAGAGACATTGATGGGACTACATGATCCTTGGATGATCCAGCCCATACCAGTAGAGCCTGAAGAAGAGTTCCAGTCGGCATGGACAAAACATGTGAAATTTTTAGAACCGGGAACAGGGGCGTGAGAAACCTTAGGGTTTTTCGCACAAGCCAGTGGCTTGCATTGAGCATTTGCCATCCTCGCGCATCCTTAATTGATTTAATGGCGATTTCCTTCTTCGATAAGCTACGATCCTCAAAACATATTAATTAAGTTCTTTGCCTTCCACAAGTTCCACATAACCCAAGGAAACATGGGAGCAGAGAATAACCCTTCGTCCTCTAAATAAATTTGAGTGTTTTTTTTTTTAACGGGAAAGTTAATCGTACAATTTACTGGTTTTTTTTATTGTTTTAGATGTGATCGGCGAGGTTGTTAATGTTGGAAAATTTGATACTTGGAAGGAGGATCCAAAGGATTGTAAAATGCACGTATACCATCCATCTTGATGAATTTGGGAACTAAAGGATCTTACCATATGATATGTTAGCAACTACTAAATAAATAGATTTGGAAGATTGTTATGATCGATCATGTGTTTGTCTTTGTATTTTGCTTTCTTTTTCCAATAGTTTGAAAACTCTAAATTTGGTATTTTTTTATGTGTTGTAATATATTATTCAGAACTGGATTGATTTTATGTGTAAGTTTGCAAGTAGATATCTTTGTGTTTTCGAATTACGAAAATGCGATACCACTTTTTTTTTAAAAAAAAAAGACGAAAACACCATATAAATATTATAGTATTTTTATTGTCCTATGCTTGACATTGTCCATATACATTACATATTTGTTGTTACATTCGAATTTAATATTTGTAAACATCTTACCTAACTGTAATAATTCTATGGTATTTTAAAATCCGTTACCTTTATTTTTTATAATTAAATTTTTTTATTGATTATGCTTGGTGATAGAATTACCATTATCAATATTTTTGGTTAACCAAAAAAAGACGGTATTATGCATATTTTAAGAACTAATAAAATATGAAAAATATAGAAAGAAGAGAGAAAAATATATGGCGGTGATTATAATACTGAAAAATCTGCTTAACACTGACATTGATAATCTTAAATTATTATATTATAATAGTGTAAATATTTACAAGAAGTTGTAGGCTTTTCATTGAAAAATACTTAGGTTCACTTCTAGGGGTGGACCTTTTATATTCACCACCCCCTCTTTTTTAACTAATCAGAATTTACCATCTTATAAAAATAAATAAAATAAAAAATTAATAAGTTATATATCGGTTTGGGTTTACAATGGAGAGTTAGGGTTTAGATTTTGCATTGGTCAATCGATTTCTAGGCATACACGATTATAGATCCGACTTCCTTATTTAGGCATCGACGTAAGTTTGTTTTATATTATTTTAGTCTTTTTTATCTTTCATATTTTGGTTACTAACTAATTTTTTTTCATGCTAGATAGATTGCACTACGATGAAATACAAACCTCTTGATGACATGTCACGTTTAAATTCTACAAAATATGAATGGAGAATTCGAGTCAAGGCCTTGTGTTTATGGAGACAGAACTTCGGTGGGCTTGGTATGAGTTTAGTGATGATTTCTTTCGATTAATAAAAATAGTGTCCACAATATTTTTGTTTTTTTTTTTGTAAAAGGTTCAAAGGTTAAAACTTCTTTCAGAGGTGGTGTTTATAATAGCTTTGTTTCTAAGATTTCTATTGGTGATTGGTTTCAGTTTGATTATTTTAAGGTTGTGGATCAGTTTGGCTCATACTACTTCAATTTTGTTGATTTTACACGTATTTGGGATGGTGTTCATTGCGATGATATTACTTGGTTGGTAAATTTTCTTTTCTCTATAAACTATTTTTGATATATTTGTTTTAGTTCTTTGTTCTATAAATAAATTTCTGTTTTTTTTTTATGTGAAAATTAATTGTATAATTTTCTGAATGGTTTGTTAGATATAAAATATGAGTACTAAGGTTTGTGATTTTCTAAAAAAATTTCCCTTCACTCGATTATTAAAAGTAGTGTCCACAATGTTTTTGTTTTTTTTTGTAAAAGGTTCAAAGGTTGAAACTTCTTTGAGAGGTGGTATTTATAATCGCTTTTTTTCTAAGATTTCTATTGGTGATTGGTTTCAGTTTGATTATTTTAAGGTTGTAGATCAGTTTGGCTCATGCTACTTCAATTTTGTTGATTTTACACGTCTTTGGGATGGTGTTCATTGCGATGATATTACTTGGTTGGTAAGTTTTCTTTTCTCTATAAACTATTTTTGATATATATGTTTTAGTTCTTTGTTCTATAAAAAAATTTCAGTGTTTTTTTTACGTGAAAATTAATTGTATAATTTTCTGAATGGTTTGTTCTTAACCTATCTTTCTTGCGGATTCATCTCTTTATTTATTTTCCCACCGAGGACGGTGTGATTTAAGTCTGGGTGGGTTAATGAATCCGCCATTACTAATGCTACTCTTTATTTTGTTGACTTGAGACCTTTTTCCTATCTGGGTGGGTTTGTTCTTAACCTATCTTTCTTGCGGATTCATCTCTTTATTTATTTTCCCACCGAGGACGGTGTGATTTAAGTCTGGGTGGGTTAATGAATCCGCCATTACTAATGCTACTCTTTATTTTGTTGACTTGAGACCTTTTTCCAATTTTTACATCAATATGTTTTAGCAAAGCAAAAAGTTTTTATTTTAACTAGTCAAAGTTTTATCGAGTCAAAACAGTTGGGAACTAGGAACTTGTTATATGATGATTATTGACCATTTTGTGTTGAGAATTTTTCTTAAGGAACACTTACAGGTTCACAAGAACAGACAAATTTGAACAATACATCCGGACCGTCCCCCTGAAGTTTCAACCCGTGGAGATTCTTGTTGGATCGAAAGTCAACTCTACCTTATATTGGACGATTAACTTGATCTGAATTCTTTCTCATGAAGAGGTTTCAGATCAGGGAAACGAGCATATACATTCAGGACTTCTTATCCCTTTTTACTACTCTCTGCTGATCCTGAATGGCCACTCACTTTTAGTGGTTTCCTACCCTTAAACCCTATCCTCTTTTCAGACCTAACATATTCTCTTTTTCTTTTCTCATTTTAGCAGCTATGTGCATAAACGTCGGAGAGACAGAAACGACACAGTTTCTGGCCACGAAGACGGAGATTCAGAAATTATAATGAGGATGACGTTTTGGTCTCGAGCTTATTCTTCCTTGGGATTCGATTTCAAAAGGTACATATTTCATGCTTATGAGACTTACATTCTTAAAGAGTGTTGTTTCCTCTTTCAATAAAAATAAATAAATAAATTAAAAAAATATAATAAAAAATAATAAAAAGAAAGGACAGGAAACAGTTACCGAAAGAAGTCTTATAGCATAGCAAGTCCCAAGGAAAGACATAGCTCATGGAGAGAAGATGGAAATATTCACAGAGATCTCCACAGAAAAATCTAAGTCTGGGGGAATCTAAAAGAGAATAAGTAAAGGAGAAACAACACTCCTTGCGGTGTTTCAAGAAGAAGTGGTTGGAAACTGTGGACATCAAACCGATCCGTTCTCTCTTGCGGTTTTGCAACATATCCTACATTCTCAAGATTATACGGTAACCCTAAATGTAACACCCCGGTTTCAGGAATATGGTGGTGCATGCGGAGAGGTTAAAAAGAATTTATTTGGCCACCTATGTCACCAAAGTGCACTTATGTTTTCGATCAACTGTCCTGAGAGAACTCCACAGTTAAGGGTGATTGAGCTGGAGCAATTTCAGGATGGGTGACCTTCCGAGAAGTGATTGTCGGAACTGTGTGAGTGAGGACAAAACACGGGGAAAGATCATGTGGTGATTTGTAGGGTCGGTAAACAAGTCTTTAAAGCCTCCCGGACGTAGCGGACCGGCCGTCGGACAGGGGTGGGCTCATGGGCCCAAGAGAGGACATGGGGCCTACTGGTAGGGACGGTCGGGGCATTACAAGTGGTATCAGAGCCGAGGCCAGACGAGTGTGGAGTCACGAGTGTGTCTTCGTGAAGTCTTAGTAGCTCGTCCCTGCCCTCGTCGTGAGCTGCAGGCGTCGTCCTTGAAGCTTAGAAGTCCACCAATTAAATCTCTCTCTTTTCTCTTGTTTACTCTAAGATCTATTTAGGTGAAGTCTTACCTCTTGTATTCTACATTCAAAGAAGTAATCTCTAAACCTTATTCAGTTCTTATTCATCTATTTCTTATGAGTTTATCAAACCTTACTTTGATGATCTCTTTAACCATGCTAGAGTAGTTTTCTAGTTGGGTTTAAAGGGTTAATCAAAGGGGGGAGATGATCGATCGTCTAGGTGGCGATACTTAGGGTTTCGACTGTATTCTTTCTAAGTAAGTTGTTTCTTAATGCATGTAGTTAGATTCATGTTCTAACTCGTGATCCCAAGTGTTTAAGTTGCTCACAAGGTTGCTTAATATGCTCGAACCTAGCTTACGAATGTGTATCGTGTTATAACAAGCACACACCACTTAGTTATAGGGCTTTATGGACTAGAATCGAACTTGATCTTATTGCTTTGATATATGCGTCGTTGCCTGCGTAGGTTGAGTAACGGAGTATAAGAATTTTAGCCGACTAATTCTATAACATAGGGTTAGCCGAATCTTAGTGTTTCGTATGTCCGAGACTTGGAAGTAAACAAACCTAATTCTAGTATTTTTTAGATTATGATCATTGAACCCCCTGCGATACCCTTGATGCCCAACGTTTGTCTCTTATTGAATTTACTTGCTATTTACTTGCTTTCTTATTTGCTTTCTTTACTTGTTTCTAATTTACTTTTACTTGCAAACCGTGATACCACAGCCAACAACCCCTCTTTTATTGTTTTGTCCTAGCTTTGCTTTGTTCTAACGGATTCGTCCGAACTACTTCTCTCTATGTGGGATTCGATCCTTAAATATTACAACCGATTCACTGTGCACTTACAGTAGTCGTCGTGTGGTCTTTTGAGGTAAAAGATTGAAGCGATAAAATCACACGCATTAGTGTTCTTCAGGAAGTGTTATCCAGTGTCAGTCAGGCATATATAATCTCATCTTGCGTAAAACGTAAAAGTTCTAGACATCTTATCTCTTTTGTCTTTGTTTCATATTTATCAATTCTTACTTTGAGTACTTCATGTTTCAAAAGTTTTTGATGTCGCAAAAAGCCTCCTTTTGTATTCTTGACGAGTGAGACCATTTTTTCCCCTCTATTTTGAAGTTATCGATCGTTTCATTGTGTTATCTGGATTTGTTTCATCGGATGGTAGTTAATCGTGACTCTCATTTTTTCAGATATACAAGTAAAGATACGAAATCCAAAGCACGACAATGTTTCTTTGAAGGGGGCGAAAAGATCATGCTTTATACCGAGAGAACATACTTCTTTTGGAGATATATAGTCTTTTGAGGTAAAAGATTGAAGCGATAAAATCACACTCAAATTGAAGAACACTAATGCGTGTGATTTTATCGCTTCAATCTTTTACCTCAAAAGACCACAAAAGTTTTCTATTTTATTTTCTTTGTTTAGATTCTATGATTCAATTACTATTCTGATCATTGTCGGCTTCTCGGGTTTCAGGTCCGTGGCATAAAGAACTTGATTTTCTATTCTCTTCCAGAGCGGAAGGAGTTTTACCCACAAATAATGAACATGCTTGAAGAATCACATGACATGATGTCCACTATATTTTTTTTTTCGTTTTGACCAGCTCCAAGTAATTACACAATTCTCATTATTAATCTTCTGATGCTTGTTACGCAATGAGAGCCATACCTATTCATTTTTTCTGTCGCTCCATTAATTCAAATACTACTAGTTCCTCAACTAGAAGTAGGAAAATATTAGCTTAGAGATCAATCATAGAGGAATATTTGTTGAAGTCTGGTTCTTACTCTTTTTCCTACGTTAAGCTCTAGTTGGTTTTGCTTGCAGTTTGTGACATTGTAATTATTGTTATATATACGTCTTCAATAAGAGTTAGCTCTCTCTCTCTCTCTCTCTCTCTCTCTCTCTCTCTCTCTCTCTCTCTCTCTCTCTCTCTCTCTCTCTCTCTCTCTCTCTCTCAGTAGCACCAATCCGACAAGTGAGTTTCTGATGCAATATGGATCCAATGTTATTAGAGATTATATCTCTCCGGTTTAATGTTGAATGTAGTTCGGTTATATTTGGTTATCTATCTTGTATAGTTGGTTATCTCTCTTAGTATTTAAGTTTCCTTTGTATCACCATTTACGCTTAATGAAGGTTTCACGATTATTGATAAATGTGATGGTTATTTTCAGCTGGCAAGGATCGTTGGGGTTAATTTAGCAAAGAAAATGATCAGTTTTGAGAAAAGCACTTTACTTTCCGAGAAGGAGTGGAGTGATCAAGATGATTTATTGGTGTAACGAAAAATGTTGCTATCTATTTTGCTGATCTTAAAACTTAATCCCCCATTTTTGTTATACCATTACTTATGGTCAGATATACATTAACCGGTTCAAATTAAGAAAAACGATTTAACTGTTGTAACGATTTAAGATATACATAGGTCTGTCAAACATCTTCTTTCGTTTTTCCATAACTCTGTTATTACTCTGTCAATAAGTTCTGCAAAAGATCATCTATAACTCTTACAAGTGATCTAACCAAATTATTCAATGGTAGGAAATGCCAGCAATGTGAAACTTAAATTTTTTTAAACATGTTTCCTCTTCTTCTTTACAGGTCTAGGTTTGATTTTCTTGTTAAGAGATCGATTTAGTGTATAATGGGTTTAACTTACTCAGTGTTACTTAACACATATTTAAGTGTAAATATCAAATGTTGGAAGTTGCTAAGCATATTGACCTCATTTACTTTTGCTAGAAAGTTAATAGTCTACATGTTTTCACTATAAACCCTCATCATCATAACTGTTGCTGACCAATTATATATTTTTGTTTTTAACAAATTTTAAATATGTGAAAATTGTGAATTCTGTCAACTAAAAATATTTCAGTCAAAAAAGTAAAATTATTAAATATTAAAGTAAGTCGAAAAATAAATATGAGCATAATATTAATGTAATTTTTTTGCCTAAATGGCAAATTGTCCCTACATGAATTAGGCTCATTATTTTTCTCGAAACAAACATTAAATTTCTTTTTAGTTGAAAACCTGCTAGTATACCTTCTCATAGAGTGAAACGGTTTTAGGTTAAGGCATGTGAGTTTGAACACACAAGACGTTGACTTGTGAGTAGAAGGAACATGTGAACTTATATGGACCATGTGACCTTGAACTACAATCATTAGAATGTTAAACTACTATCTTCTCTTATTTGGCATCTAAACTTTGTTTTTATTACTCTCTAAACAAAAACGAATAAACATAAGATTTCTGCACAAAAATGTATGCATTTTGTTTTACGTACAATCATCTAATTCGAAACATATGGGCTGATTTTTTTACCATTTAAAGACAACAAACTAACCAACCAACCACACGTGAATATCGCCAAAAGAGATATAAACTTAGAGAGGATAATGAACCATTAGGTTTCCCCAAGTACTAAAACTACGAGGGACCTCTACGGTGCCAAGAAAGGTTTCGGAGTTATGAGTGGTCACCTCTCCTAGTCTCCTACCTCTTTGAAAGACATGTATATCGCTTTAACTGGAGTCCTAGAAGGCCGGTTCTCGTGTCTTTACTTAATAATTGCTTCTTGTGTCTACGCAACCTATGCGAGTAGACAAATTTATATTTTCCGTCGTGATCATCATAGCTAGTAAATACTTCAAATTTAACGAAAGACATACAAAGATTAAAGACACAATGCTAAGAAAGAAAACAATGGGGATTTTATTATTAACGATTTTTGCAGATGATCATACAAAATTAGAAATGCGTTAAATATATAACTTCTTGAGCCGGAAAACAAAAAACTAGTAGAAACTTGAATATCTATAATCGTTGTGGTTTTGATATCTAACCATTTTTATGTATACATATATACACACTGTACGATACACAGTCAAACAAAAGGGTATAAAAATACAATAATAATAGAAAATGTGAGAATTATTTTTCCAAAAAACAAATGTGAGAAATGAATATTCTTTGGTTTTCAACTACTTTAACATCTAAATTTGACATGGGAAATGAAATGAAAATATGAGTCGAAATAAAAGAGAAAAGAATAAGTAGTTCAGAATTTGTTTTGAGAACAAAATTTGTAAAAAGAGTAAAAGACTAGAAAATATATAGTCAATTGATCATCTACACATGATGTTGTTAGAAGAAAAGAAAAAAGAAAAAAGAAAAAAACCAAAAAATCCAAAAAGGAATTCTCTTCACATTATGTGTAGGGCCATAAATAAGACTTATCTATCTCTCGGGAGGAAAACAAACTGCTCGTGTTGGTGCTTTTGTAATTCGTCTTTTCTTTTGTATTATCTTTAAGAAATGTCATTTTCCTTATGCACCTTCACAAAATTCCGGTGTACTAAAAGTTAATATACCAATTGCAAATAATTCAGCTCCCAGTTTACCCTTGTTTTATTTAGTTTGATTTGGGTACATTCTGATCTTTTTCATCGGACATATGTAGATTTTTACTTTGGTCGTTTCATTATAGATTAGTAATCGTCCTCCTCGAATAGATGGTTTGTTATTGAAACTTTTCGTAACACACTTCAATTAATTACTCCTATTTCATAATAAGTGTCGTTTAAGGTTTTTACACAGATATTAAGAAAACAATTAAATTTTCTGTTTTACCTATTATCTATATATTTTACTATTTTTTTCATTGGTCAATACATTAAATTAGTAGGGACAAACTGGAAATTTTATCAAACATCTGCATTGAAAACACAAAACGACACTAATTTAAAAACAAAATTCAAAGTCTAAAACGATACTTAATATGAAACGGAGGGAGTATCAATTAAATTTTTTATTTAAATTTTAAAATTTACTCACCCTCTGTTGGGTTTTTATTTTTCTAAATTTTAAAATTTTATTTTAATTTAATTTTCCAAAAATGATTTGATAAGCACATGTACATATTTTTTGAATGTTTTTTTTTTTTTACCATATTCCATTGTTCTCTTTTTTTTAGTTACTTCCATTCCCTTTTTTTTCTGACCTCTTCTAAACATTTATTTCACTCTATACATAGCTGCCATATACTTCAATTCGTTTCCAAACCTACACTCTCCTCTCTCCCTCTCCTCCCCTCTCACAAAAATGAACAACACCATTGTAAGAATGGAAAACAAAAGCCATAGCCACCATCATCCATCATCTCGGAGTAGCCACGAGCGGAACTCGGATGGCCTAATTTCGATAAATGCCATGATCATCATCGGAATCTCCATCATCTCCATCTTCATAATATTTGCAATTCTCTTAATAATCCTTTTACTCCATCGACTTAAATCCGCAAGAGAAAAAGCACAAGAATTATCTTGCAAAGAAAGCTTCAACAACATGAACAATGGTGGAACTTCCACCAACTACAGCTACACTTCTAGCCCTGGTAAGACATTTAACCAAGAATCACGAGGTTCCAATTTAAAACCAATCAGCAATGAGTGGAGATTCTCATATCTTTATACTAGTATCGAATCACTTGCACATCCAATACCCAATTTCTTATTAGTACTCTAATTTTCTTGTTAGATGACATCAAGAGAGATTGTCTATACTCAAGAAACCCAACATCATTCAGACAATTGCCTCAACAAACAAAAAGTTGTAGAAGAAGCCGAGCAGAAGGAGTAGAAGTGTACACATACAAGGAATTAGAGATTGCAACTAATAATTTCAGCGAGGGCAAGAAAATCGGAAGCGGTGGATATGGAGATGTGTACAAAAGGAGTACTAAGGGATGGAACGTTTGCGGGCCATTAAAAAGCTTCATATGCTTAATGATAATGCTAGTAACCAAAAGCATGAAGAACGGTCCTTTAGGCTTGAAGGTTAGTCGTGCCCACTTCATTTATTGTCCATTTTTTTCCTTATCTACTCTTGTTGTGCTGTATTTATTGTTTTCCATGTTATCAACACATGAATTTAATATACTAGTCTTTTAAAGAATATCTATATTGAAATTTTGAATAAAATACGTTTGCATTGAAAATTTTGAAACTTTGAATGTACTATAGTTACTCCATGTAGGTGACTCACGAGACATCGGTTCACGCATACCTCTCCTCTACAGTTATAAATATTTTCACTTATGATATTTTAGTAAAAAGTTTCAACACAAAACCTCCTTCAGATGATTTTTTTCAAGTTTATGTTCAATTTGCAAAAAAAAAAAAATGTAGGTTTAGCCTACAATATAATTAGCCACCACCATGGTTTCTAGTTTATTAATTATGGCAATTGAAGTCACTGTGACGTAAAGTACATAGGTACTCTTAAAATTTAGAAACTCTAATGTATGTGGACGTAAATTTGTTTTGAAGATACATATAAATATTATATTACGGATTAATTCTAGCTACTTCTTGATTTTAACTATTTATAGTTTTTATAAGTTGATAGTAAAATTCATTGTGAAGGATTTTTTTTGTAAAAAATAAACATTATATACGATGGAGTAGTTTGTGTTTTGAAGAATATATATCTTAAAATGTTAGCCTCAAAATACCTTTATCTTTCTTGGAATTCTACAATGCAATATCTTGACCAATAAAAAAAAATTGAAGATTCCTCTAATTGACATGCCCCTTTCAGATGTGCTGGATTTTTTTGTTTTTTTTTGGCATCCATGTGCTGGGATGTATAAAAATCTATCATTGGATATATATTTGGTCCGTGCTTCGATATATCTAGTAGAGACAAAGAAAGTACCAAAGACATTCAGTATATTTTGTCCAATAGTCAATACGTAATCAAGTGGATTTGTTTTCTTAATTAGTAGTAATTAAAAGTCAAACCCATTAATATTATGTGTTTTTCAACAACATCATTGATCATTATCATCATTTTGTTGCAATACCATTAAGTATACTTACATAGCGAATATAATCTTTTAATGTGCAGGTTGATCTTCTTAGTCGATTACAATGCCCATATTTGGGTGGAATTACTTGGATATTGTGCAGATCAAACCCCATAGGATTCTGATATTTGAATATATGCCTAATGGTACACTGGAACATCATCTTCACGATCATAGTTGTAAGAATCTAAAGGATCAATCTCAACCATTAGATTGGGGAACCCGCTTAGGAATCGCCCTTGATTGCGCCCGAGCTCTAGAGTTTCTACACGAAAATACAGTCTCTACTGTGATCCACCGGAACTTCAAGTGTACCAAACATTTTGTTGGATCAAAAATAATCGAGCTAAAAGTTTCAGATTTCGGATTGGCAAAAACTGGATCCGATGAACTAAAATCGGGGGAGATTTCAACAAGGGTGCTCGGTACCACAGGATATCTTGCTCCAGAGTAAGTAACAATTCACATTGTTGTCACATTTGATCCATTAGGTGTATGGGGTTAGAAATAAAATTGGTAACCAAAATAACATCATGCTATATGTCACCAACAAATATGGAATATGGTAGTGGTTGTTGTCTATCTATAGTGTGTCACTTGTGAATTAAAAGATCGATTATGGTCACTCAATTTCTCTTAAGAGCCATAACATAACCATATAAGATTTTATTGTGTTGAGATAGGTAATGCCTCTAACCGGAAAGCTTACCACAAAATCCGATGTTTATAGTTATGGTATTGTGTTACTACAACTCTTAACGGGTCGTAAACCGATCGATTCAAGGCGTCCGCCGGGGACAAGATGTCCTTGTCTCTTGGGTAAGTATACCGTAATTTATTTTCAGTAGGATCGGATATTATAAATTTGAACTACTCAATATTGTCTCATAGACATCCACATGAGAACATGTGTAGACTGTCTACACTTGTTTAGAACTATCTATATAGCTTTAGTTAACTGTAAAAATGTGATATATATATTTTCAGGCTCTTCCAAGGCTAACCAAGAGAGAAAATTAGCGAAATGGTGGATCCAACCATGAAAGGTCAATACTCACAAAAAGATCTTATTCAGGTTTGGTTTCTTCACTTTCTCTCTTGATTTCCCTTAGTACATTTCTGTACGAAAAAATTGTAGCTGGTTGGTTTTTGACAAAATGGTATTCAAATTCCAATCTAGTAGCTAGGCCTTTTTTAATGACATGGTGATTGAAACTCAGATTTATATTAAGACATGCAAATAACTTATTCTCTTGCTAGTTAAAGTGTTTAATGTGGTTACCTTGAAAGCATAGTGGATGTGACTTCTCACCCGCTAGACTAAAAGTTGATTGATCCAACACAATATTTATAAAACCATTGAACTACTAATGTTTGGGTACAGCGAAAACGCTATCGAAAAGAAATTTGTATATCTATTTCTTTGTGGCAAGAGTTGTGATACAATTTTATGAAACAGGTAGCAGCCATAGCAGCAGTGTGTGTGCAACCAGAAGCAAGTTACAGACCGTTGATGACGGATGTTGTTCACTCGCTCATTCCCCTTGTTAAAGCTTTCAACAAAAGTACTGATTCTTCTCGGTTTCCTAGCCGTAGAGAAAGCTTGTCATTTGATGATATTATGGCTGACACTCTTTTGT
This sequence comes from Arabidopsis arenosa, assembly GCA_905216605.1. Lineage (NCBI taxonomy): Eukaryota > Viridiplantae > Streptophyta > Magnoliopsida > Brassicales > Brassicaceae > Arabidopsis > Arabidopsis arenosa. The sequence goes on from LR999451.1 coordinate 23,615,250, forward strand.
TTAATGTGTGTAATTTCTCCCTTATAAGTTGCGCTCTCGTTGTTATTGTATATTTGTATAGACAAATGAATCCATTTATCTTGTTAAATTTATATTAGTGTTGTTTAGTTGCCGAGAAGTCACTCATTCTAAGTCCATTCTAAGTCCAGCAAGTTTTTTCTTTGATAATCTTTCGCAATACATGATCACCTACACTTAGAAATATGGTAGATTATATATAGCTTTCCTTTCCTTTTGAGATATTGCAAGATCGATTCGTACCTAAAGATTCACAAGACTTCTTTATCCCCTTTTAATGATTCTTCAGCCTTTAATGCTTCTTTTGGGACCTCTTCTGCATCCTTCAATGCATCGAGAAGTCCTGTAATTTTTAGATGCGCGGTGATTTTTTTTCCCCAGTGTAATCGCCTTGATAAGCAAACTTCCTCGTGTTGATTTTTTTTCTTACAAAGACATGACTCAACAATCTAGGAATTTACTCCAATAAACCAAGAGCTCAATTTATAAGGATTAAAAACTTGATTAACCTCACCCTACGAATCGCAGACATGAAGATCTCGTGAACTGAATCGAGGATTGTGTATCAAAAAGCAAGAAAGACAACACATAGATCTATATGAGTTCATTTCTCTGGAATATCTTCCAAAATCCATTGGATTGTTCTTCACTTAGTCTCGAGCTTCTTTATCTACAAACTTTTTTCTCTCTCTTTATCGATTACAAGTCTCGCATCCATCTCTCTCTAGTATTGCAACGATCATAAAGAAGAAGAACAAGAAACATAGTTGTTATAATTACTTAGCAAGAGCTAGAGCTGATATCCTCTACTTGGCCTCAATCTTTCCCTTTCTTTGTTAAAATCGAGACCCTCTAAATGACTAAATATTTTTCCCATACACTTGTACTTTTCTCTTATCAAGACTTAATGCCTTTGCCTAACACTATAGTCTGTCTATAATACATTCTTTTGACTTAAGAACCTTTACTTCTAAGATAACAATCTAAAGCGAAATATATTTAAAATACAGCAAGATTCGTACCTACAGAATACAGATTCACAAGAAAAGAGACAAGTCAAAACTCAAAAGTAGTAAAGTTTCATTCGTTGTGCCTTTGCCTAACACTATATATATATATGGAATCAATCTAAAGATAAGTACGTGGTTATATGAAACTTTTATGTTCAAACTACCATTAGTAACTTGCTACTATTAAACATTTATCCATTGTATAGCTAAAAATACATATTCACTTACTAACCAAAAATAAATACATTCCAAGAAGTTAACTTATAATTAAACTTAGTATGTTAACCAAACACATAATTGTTTTTCTTTGTTACTAAGAATGTAAATATTCATTTATTATTGAAAACGTTTAGATTATAGCAGATTGTATAACCTATGGAATTTGTTCAAATGGCAAAAATATCAAAAATATGAAAACAAAAGATAAAATCTGAAATTTAGTCCATCGTTAGAAAGCAATAAAAGCTCACTGTATCAAATGAACTGATAAACGATATTGAAATTTTTTCGCATATGACACTCTAGAAAGAATAACGAAAAGACCACGATAATTCCACAGATTGGAAGCTATTCAATGGCATCACTTGAATATTGTGTCGCCTTAGAAAAAATCTCAATGCCCTTGATCATAGACCTCCCGTCATTATCCAAACACATATAATTTTAATAGTGTCCTCGCCGTATGATATAATCTTAATTTAAATCTAATAATGTGTAGACTAAAACAAAAATTGCATCTCATAGCAAAAAACAAGATATATTTAAGAAATGATAAGCTGGTTACTGAGCTTGAGTAAGAAAATAAAAAGATAAGATGGTTTTTTGAGTTAGGTAGACAAAATTGAGTTTCAATCAATTAATTTGGACGGTTATATATATGTTTTCTCATGTAATTTGTTTAAAACACAAATTATATATACATATATTTGTTTTAATACATGTAAAAAATTAGATCCATGACAGACGATACTTCTTTCTTCGTGTTTTTGAAGATTACCTTAAATGATCTACGGCCTAATAACACTTTTCTCTTTGCGTAGAATCTTGGCGAACAACTATAATTGTACATCGATAGAGATCTCATGCAGACTTGTCTCTATTAATCTATAAATTTTTTAATAAATCGCAGTATTTAGGATTCGAACCTCAAAATTTTTGGTGTAAAAACATTAATTAATCATTTGTTAACCAATGGGCCAAATTGACTTCTACCGTACCTACCCTCACCAAATTGACTTTATCGAATTAAGGTTTTATACAAAATTTTCATATTGTAGAAGGCATGATTATTCTGTGTGAAGATATCGGACTACTAGGCCGATTCGTTATGGGCCTCGGCCTTTTGGCCCAGTGATAAATAATAAAAATATAAAGTGACGTAAACTAAAATGATTTTTTTCAGAATAGATTCGAAAATAGAAAGTAATCATTACCTTTTAAAAACCTTCTTCTTCTACAAACGCCACCTGTCTTCTAAATTCCTTATTATTAAATTTCTTAAAGAAGGTTAAAGAAAAACCCTATATAATAATATCCCATCGAAGGCGATAAAACCCAGATTTTCCAGATCTTAAATTCTCTCCTCCCCCAATTCCATTAAAAATCTCACTCTTCTTCTCAATCTCTCCCGATTCTCCCGTCAATCTCAAAGGTAACCTATCTCTCTCCAAATTTCCCAACAATTTTCTGGTTTTTTTTTTCCCAAAATCAAAGCTTTTTTCTTCAATTCAATTTGTAATCGAGGGCTTGAAACACTTTGATTTATAATCGTTTCTCTTGTTTTGATGTAATTAGCTGTTTTTTATTTTGTGAAATTCACTTTTTTGCATTGTTTTGATTGTGTCTGATTATTGTTGATGTTTTTAGGTTCTGTTTATTGGTTTTGTGTTTTTTTTTCATATGAAACTTATAATTCATTAGTGTGTGTTGTTTTGATGTTAGAATTAAAACTTTGAAATATTTGTTAGTGAAATGGATCAACAAGGACAATCATCAGCTATGAACTACGGTTCAAACCCATACCAAACCAACGCCATGACCACTGCACCAACCGGTTCGGACCATCCAGCTTACCACCAGATCCACCAGCAACAACAGCAACAGCTAACTCAACAGCTTCAATCATTCTGGGAGACTCAATTCAAAGAGATTGAGAAAACCACTGATTTCAAGAACCATAGCCTTCCATTGGCAAGAATCAAGAAGATCATGAAAGCTGATGAAGATGTGCGTATGATCTCGGCCGAGGCGCCTGTTGTGTTCGCGAGGGCTTGTGAGATGTTTATTCTGGAGCTTACGTTAAGGTCTTGGAACCACACTGAGGAGAATAAGAGGAGGACGTTGCAGAAGAATGATATTGCGGCTGCTGTGACTAGAACTGATATCTTTGATTTCCTTGTGGATATTGTTCCACGGGAGGATCTTCGTGATGAAGTCTTGGGTGGTGTTAGTGCTGAAGCTGCTACAGCTGCGGGTTATCCGTATGGATACTTACCTCCTGGAACAGCTCCGATTGGGAATCCTGGAATGGTTATGGGTAACCCGGGTGCATATCCGCCTAACCCGTATATGGGTCAACCAATGTGGCAACAACAAGGACCTGAGCAGCAGCAGGATCCTGAGAATTAGCTTTGCCTAATAAATTGTGAGTTCTTGTTTTAACTTTGTTGCTATATCCTTTTAAGTTTCATGGACACAAAAGTTGATTTCATACTTCTTGTTTGTTTTTACGCAGAGTCTTTCTAATTCGAACATCTTCCCGGTGGATCTACTCAAGAAGAAGAATGTTAATAGAAAACTATCAGTCATAAAAGTTTGGTGTAGTAGAATAAGTTATGTTTTATGATCCATGGATATATCTATTGTTATTCAGTTTGGTTTATCTTGTTAATCTGTTTTCAGTCAATTTACCGATTTCATAAATGGATGTTATAACCAGAAACTACAAACTGAGAATTGAACTTACAAAAAGCTGGATCACTTAATGTTCAAACCTACATAGATAAACATATGGTTGTCAAGATGGTTTAGCTCGAGTTTTACTAGTACTTACGCTACCCATAACCAAAAACCGACGATTCCTATTACTACTACGATTACACAGTTTGTTTCTGCAACTTTTTCATTATGATTCCTTCAAAAATCCCATCCGCTCCAAAGTTGCCAGAAAACTCCTGCGGATGGACAGGGCCCGGGAGGCAAAACGAGACAGAAAAGTGACCGGGCGGGCAGAGATTCCGTGTTTGCATTTCAAACACCTGAGAATACCGTTGAACTTGCTTCCCGCCTGTTGTAGTGACTCCTCTAACTAGTACCTTCCCATTGTCTTCTACTTCACAGCTAAAATCTCCTGCAATATCTCACACACATCAGATCAAGAAACTGGTTTAGTGGAATGAGATATTTTAAAGATGAAACAAAAAGTCACTCACTTTCATCTCTGTTCACACCGGGAAGCGATACACGGAAGAGATAAGCGTCATCACATTCACCAATGTCCATCAGTCCCACCATTAGTCCACCCTGAGCTTCAGATGTCGCCTCAGGTTTTGCACCAACATCACTTTCTTCACCGCTAATACAAGTACCCGCATTCTCATTACCAGCACATGTAATAGGCACTTCTAAACACGGTTCCACGCCCTCATCAATCTCATCCTTAACCTCACTAACTGCAACACCGTTAGCTTCAGTTACATCAACACTAAGGCTCAAAGCAAAGCTATCCAATCCCGTAAGCCGCTTAAACCGAGTAACACATTCTTCTCTCATACAAGAAGTATCTGGATCATTAATGAACATAATGCTCCTGATAAACTTAAACTTATGCCTAACATGGGTTTCAGGGTGCAGTTTTCGCGGAAAAAGATCAGCGAAAAAAGGGTAATCCCTATTCGAAACATTGCGTTTCCCATTGAAGTATTCACGTAACTTTTTCGACTTCATGATTAGAGACGGATCAACATTTCTGAGAATGTGATAATACACACGTTCTAGCTCAGCTCTCTTCATAAGTGAGCCACTTAACTCATCTACCACGAGATTTTTCGACGCTTGAATCTGAAATGCTGATTGCTTGGGACGATGATGGTTTCTTAAATCTGGTCCAAAGTAAGTTCCTATGATGAAATGTAAGAGAAACAACTTGTCTTCTTCAATGTCTAATGAAATTAACACATTCTCTTCTTGTTCTTGAGAGTTCTCAGGCATTGTATCACTCATATCCTAAAAACACAAAACAAAATCAAAAGGTTGATTCTTTATGAGTGTTTATTCAAAAAGATTGAAACTTTGATAGAAAAATTGAAAATCTTGGACATGCAACAAGAAATTATAACCAAATTGGATCAAAATTGGACACATTTGCTATCGAAATGGGTGAAGAATCATTGGAAAAACATTACTTTTTTAGGAGATTATTGAAATTGAGACTATATAAACAGAATTTGTAAATAAATAAGTTAAAATTGAGATAAAATGTTACTAACCAGAAGTGTAATTTAGGGTTCTACTTAGTGAATTTCGTTGTCTCTTATCAGAGAAACAGAAAGCGACTTAAGAAAACGCTAAAGACATTGCAAGAAAAGGGTAAATTGGGAATTTTATTAGTCATCGATGATTAGAACACGTGGCACTTATACCAAAATGTACACAACACCTTATCACTCCCCTTTTTTGGTTCTTCTTAAAGAAATCAAGAGAGAGAAAAAAAAAAAAAAAACTCAACAAAGCTTCTCGGAGATTTTTGCCGGCGACATCTGAAACATCGTCTCCGATGAGGTAAAATAATTGAATTTTCTTTTAAAATTCTTCAATTTTGTTTCTGCTCTTTCTCTTATATAACCCAAATTTGTGTATTTTGGGTTAATTCTGTGAAAGATTTCAAATTTCTTTATGGGTTTTGTCAATTTTCACTGATTGAAATTAGGTTATTTTTTGGCTAAAAGGCTTAAACTTTGATGAAATACATGTGTGCCAAACTTATTTTCAGATTCAAAACTTAAACTTTAGTCTAAGAAAGTATGATTTTCTGGGTATAATCTTCATTTCTTGGATAAACCCTTGTTTACAAAATTGGGTCACAGTCATGTGTGTATCTAACATTGTGTTGTAGACCTTTTCGATAACTTAAAATAGGACAAATTTGATGAATGTTGCCTCTTCGTTGGTCTAATTTGTGGTCATGAAAGAATAAAAAGGTTTCATTTTTATGAATATTCGTAAGCATTAAGGGATAGTGGTTATAGATCCCAAGACTTAACTTGCTTATTGGATCTTAACCATTGCTCTCTTACTGATTCTAGAATCTAGCTACCTCTTAGTTTGGTTCTATAGCCTTATAATGTTTAAAAGAATTGTTGTAGTTTGGTGAGTGCTTCTGTTATATAGCGGAATCTGAGTCAAGTGTATGATAAAATGGAATTGTTGTGCTTCAGGTCTTCAAGTGCTCAAAATGGGATGCGAGAGAACATGAGTTTTTCGGATAACACAAGGAACCCACAAATTCTTGAAGTGACTCCGTTGAACAGTTTGCCTTACATCGGTCCAGTAACTCATGCATCTATGTCGAGTGGCAGGATGAATGAGAATGTAGAGAAAGTCGGAGGGCCAGCGATGATATTTCTGCCTTCTGAATCAAGTTCAGAGTTTTCTAACCTTATCAGTCAAACGAAAACCGGAGTTGCTCTAACGGGAAGTGCAGCCATGGGGAAGATTGGACCAACGATTGGTTTGGTTGATATTGCTGAATGTGAAGACTCATACTACTTTCGTGTTTCATTGCCTGGCGTGTCAAGGGATGAGAGTAAGTCTTAACTCCTTTCCAAATCTTTGTGAAGTTTAGTTGACATGCTAAATTATTGTTTCTAGAATGCTAGTTCAAACGTTGTTAAAGATATTAGTTCATTCAGAGCAAAGATTATTTTCACGGAGCTAAAGAATACATAGATTTGAGAAGTTTCAGTCTTGTGTTATAAGTATGGTTACTCAATTATTTTCTTTGCAGTCGGCTTATATGCGTTTATGAGTTGCTTTGAACTTTGTGCTTTTACTCGTTTTCTACTGAAGCTGACATGTTAAACATGCAGAGGACTTCAGCTGCGAAATAGAACCAGACGGAAGGATTCTAATAAAGGGAGCAACAACGACGGGGGAACAGACAGTTTGCAAACACAATCAGATCTTCAAAATGCTAACACAGAACTTATGCCCACCAGGCCACTTCACCATCAACTTTCAGCTTCCGGGTCCTGTGAGCAATGAAGAATTCAACGGTAACTTTGGGTCAGATGGTGTACTTGAGGGCGTAGTGAAGAAGCTGTACTACGAAGACTGAACAGAACAACAAATGGAGATGGATTTGTTGAGTTTTAAAGTAAGCTAGAATCATTGCAGCTTATGTAGGATTTTCTTTTGGTTGTAAGCTACATTGCCATCAGAAAGATTGGTTATTAAGTTTATGTTGCTTTGTAACAACTTAACTATTTGATACTTAATATGCCTGATGAAAAAAGAATTGGAGATAATATGGGAAAAATTTGCACTGTTTTTATTTCTATTGTACAAAACTTAAAGGTTCGAATTGTTGTACCGGATTAGTTGCCTTGTGGACAAAATGGCTAGTGCATTGTTGATCAAACAATAGATACAATAAGAGTTATGAAAATCAAGATGAAGGAAGCCCAAATTATACTGAAAAGTTACCCTGAAAATTCAGCATGAAGATGTTAAAAGTGCTTCTTTATATGGAAATCTTCATGCTTTGAGGATCCTAGTATCATTCATATATTTATAGCTTAAGTTTGGACAAAAACATTTATGGCCTTAAGCATGTACCAAAAATATGGTTAGACAAGTTTAGTAATTTTCTATTAGAGTTTAGATTCAGTTGCAGCAAAGTAGATCCATTATTTTTTGCTTATCTTCAAGCTTGAAACATGATGGTTCTTATCCTTAATTATGTATATGATATCATTCTGACTAGAAGCAACATGTCTGTTTTAGCCCTTTTAAACATTTCATCAACGTGCTAAGCTTAATTAATGTTCTCTATGAAAACCATTGGGTGTCTTCACTATTAATAGGGTATTCAAGAATAATTTTATCATATATGTTAATTTGTTCCTCAGCCAAACAAGGTATACATAAAATAATTTCCATCAAACTGGTATGTCTTCCTTCATTTTTATGCCTAATTCTGATGTGTGTAAAAGTTTTACCTCAAATAGACACAACAGAAAGGTTATAAGTGCACAACCAATCAGTTGCATTGCCTAAAGATTGATCACACAAGTAATGAAAGTTGCACAACAAATTAATCTATTAGAAAAGACTGAAAGTAGGACAAAAGTATAAATTAGATGTATATATATGGTGATGCAAGTGAATGAAAATCTATATGTAGAAGAAAATAAACAAATGCAAGAAATAAATAAACCAGGCGTTGGACATTAGAGAATTCGTATAGAAGTTCATAGATGGGTTCATTCACTCAAATCACAGTTTTCTACATGTAATCACATTGCAAAACAACCAACAAGGAAAGTTTCAATATGTTCACAAGGACACCATAACTCAACTTCCGTATGTTATGAGATCAACCTCAACTAATACTAGTTAAATTTTCATGATTCAACACGTTCGTTGTTAAATTTTCTTTGAATTATTAGCTAGGCAATACAAACAAGTATAAGTGAAGGACTTGTAATAGAAATTTATCCAAAACCTAGCCATCAGACTAATCTATCATGAAAATCCCCTTTGATAAAATCCTTTAACCCAACATGAGAACTAACCAAACATAAATAATGAAAACACTGCAAAAGCAATAAGAAACAAAATCATAAACATAAATAAAGTACTAGGGTTCAAAAAACTCATCTATGAGATACGTACAAAGTGGATGATTCGTCTCTCTTGAGGTAATAGAACAAAGAAACTATGAAGGAAAGTGTATAGATTTATGGAAGTGATGATTATGGTGAGAGCATTGCGACACCAATCCTGACTTGGTGCTCCCAAGGCGGCTAAAGTTGTTTTTATATGTGTGGGAGTCGGCTAGGATAAGTCCCATGAGAACAAGGACAAATTTGGGATCTTTCTAGAATATTTCCTTTTTTCGAGGGAGAGATATCGATCTCCAACTTAGTAATTGCCATGGGCATGCTCTGTTTTCTCTTCAAACAAACATGTCTTCAGTAAAATCTCCATATCTTTTGTATGGCTAAATAGAATGACATCAAGCTACTTGGAGAAGAAAGCTTTTTTTTTTTCTAGCTTTATAATGATATGTATATCACTAAATTTGGATTTGGGGAGGTACTTTAACGAATGACAGACTTATGATGCTAAAAAACTATCCAAGCTCCAGTAACTTGTTGTACGTTCTTTTTCGCTATTTCTTTTTTAAGTAACATGAAAAAGACTCGTGAAACTAAGAAAAACTGTAAAATACCAATAGAATACCAAAACCAACTAGTTTCTTTATTCGAAAACCTTCTAAAAAATATTAAAAGTCGTTAAGAATATGATATTATCAACTTCTTTAGCTATGTAATTGGATACAACACCAAATGGCTCTAATCACTTTTTTGGTCCTATTTAGGTTTGAAGTCTACCACGAAAATTTCAATATATTAACCTTATAAAGGTCTTATAATCATTTTGTAGTCAATTTTGTGTGCCAAAGGATTCACTTTCATACTACGTTATATTTTCTTCTCTCAAGCGCATATTTTCGTTATCTCATGGGCATTACCACACTTAGTTCATCCTAAAAAAATAAGCCATATTCCTAGTAAGGTTCGGGTGATTTGGAAACCAATAAATTTTAATTTGGTCACTTTGATAAAGGCCTTGAATAGTTGGGCAGTATGCTCCGGACCGGATTAAAGTGGAATAAGTCCGCTTTTTTTTCTACCACTCATATAATTGTATGATATATTCCAGACCAATTTTATGCCAACTCCAGACCAACATGTTAGTATGCAGTGAACAATAACTGCATATCAAAATATAACTATCCATTTGCATACCAAAGTCTGCTTTAAGAGTGAAACGTACTGCAGTATGGAGTTTAGCATACTAAAACATTAGTACGCATTGTCTAGTATGCAGCGTACTGAACAACCATTCAAAGCCAAAGCATAAACTGGATAACAAAAAATAACAACATTATTACAAGAGATCACCAATCTTTAATATAACAAAAAAAAAAAAAAAAAAAAAAAAGAAAAACAAAGACCAAGATCAACGATGTACTATGAATTAAGAGAAAACATTCGAATTCGACCAAGATTAAAGGAGATATCTCAAATTATTTAGTTCTCTTTCGGAGAATGAGAGCGCAAAATGAAGTTATGTGTGCTTAAAACTAGTTGAAATACAGTGGATCTAATTCAAGCATTTTACGTCAATAAATTTTTTCTTCTCTAATATAATATTTTAAGGGTTCAAGAATAAAAATTATTAAGAAAAGTGTTGTAAACTGATAAGAGAAAATACTCAATGAGTAGTTTGGAAATTTCGTAGCCATACTTGAGCATTTTTGTTATATGTTTGAGGTTAACACTTACACCCAAATAAAATAAGAAAATACAATTCCATGTTCCCAAAACATTTGAGAGATTTGAGACAAACATGATCAGATAAGGTTGCTTACCCATTTAGATATGCTTACATTTTAAAGTTTTCGCGGAAAATTTTGGGTTGGTTCACCACCAACCACAATTTTAGAGGAAGTGAAAGTTAACAAGTAACGAAACAACATTTAGTTCACAAAATAAATTAACAAAGCAATGGAAGTAAGAATGTCGCAACGATTTAATTAAAAGTCTATAAATGCATAAACGAAGTCCATTCACAGAAGCCCAAATACATCCTCTCCTTGTTCTCTTAGCTTCACACTAAAAGACTGTGTCGTATAAATGATCAAGAAAGAAACTTCAAAACAAAAAACTAAACAACTGCTTTGATATATACACTTAAATCCCAATATAATAATGATTAGATAAAAAAAATATTCAAGTCGTAGTTGTCTTAAAAATGATAGAGAGAATTCAAAACCTGTTGTAAATAGATAATTATGAATGTGATTGTCCACACTTATCCATGTCATATAGACAATGCCTAATCTAATTTTATTTGGGCTCAAAGTTACTTGGGCTCAAAGTCATCTTTCCTATATATATAGATACACGTTGTATGATTAAATACTCTCTTTTCCCTACCCGTTTTCTTTTTCTTATTACATATACATATATTTAGTTGTATATTCATAGCAATATACATACATTTATGAGTGTTTACATTATATTTTATAACACGTTATCAACACGATGTCTTTACCGCTTGAGCGTTTACGAGTTAAGTTACAATTTCTGTTATTTAAATTTATTTATGTTTATAGAACACAATTTTAGATATCGTGAAACTATGCCTTTTTCCTGTTTGATCGTTATAAATGGTAGGCTCTACCTCATTTAAAACCAACTAAAAAGCTATAACTTTTCCAGATTGATCGATATAAATGGTAGGCTCTGCCTCCTTTACGATCAAATAAAAAGCTTTACGATCAAATAAAAAGCTATGCTTTTTCCAGGTTGATCGTTATATATGGTAGATTTTACCTTCCTTATGATCAAATGAAAATGTACATATATTCTGTATTGATCGTTATATATGGTAGGCTTTGCCTCCTTCTCTACAATCAAATAAAATCTATGCCTATTGAATTCTTATATGGAAGACGATGCCTCCTGAATTCTTGTATGAAAGGACTATAGTCCATAAATTATTATTTTTGTGAATTTATATGTTTAATTATTTTTTATTATTTTATTCGTAAAAATAAACGTGTTATATGAGATTTAAAGACATTAAAATATGTCTTTAAATCAAAAATATATTCTCTTATGCGAATAAATGAAACACGTGTCAATATTTTTTTAGATAGTGCAAAATAATAGGAAGGTCTAGATAAGCTAGTCTCTCGGCTTCCAAAATGCATCAGATTCATAATAATTGATGCTTTGTGTTCTCCAAAGTCTCAAAGAAACTCGTGTAGTTTCAAAGTCGTTTTTCTTTATAATTATTATATTAAGACTATAAATAAATATGGTATCGAATGTTCGACCACAATGGAGATACATATATATATGGGTTGGCTGATTTTTCAGCCCTATACTAGTTACAATCTCAGCTTTCCATCCCAAACTTTTTACCTCTGAAAAAACCACCAAAAGAAACTATAATCTCAATAAAACTACACGTACTTTCGGATTTGTTCTTAAAACTACGCCTCCAATTGAACTGATCAGTTAACCGGTAATATTTAATCTGGTTTGGCTTACCCAAAATTTTGACCGAAATTAATCGATTTTGACTATATTTTAACCTAATTTTGACCCAAAAAAAAATATAAAAGAAAAAAAATGTTTTCTCCTATAAATAAATTTATTTCTTTATTTATTTTTATAAAAAAATAAAATAATAAATTATAACGAAATTTTATCAAAAATATAAAAATATAAACCACAAAAAATTAAATAATAAAATTTTGGTATATACTTTTGGTAATATTAAACAAAAAACACAAAACAATATAAAAAAATAGATGACCTTTTTTGGCAATCATAATATATGACCTTTGAATTTTGTATATTATGAAATTCAAAGTATATGAAAAATTCATTTAACAATATTGTTTGTTTTGATAAATGAAAATAAAAGAATTGGAAGAAAATTCAAAGTATATGAAAATTCATTTATATATCTATCCTTAAACACCACAAATCAAAGTATATATTATGATATTGATAAATTCATTTTTCTTTAAAGATTCAGTTTTCTTTTTATAAATTCAAAAGTCAGTTATATATATATATATATTATATATATATATATATATTATGCCAAATCCATTTATATATATATATATATATATATATATATATATATATATATATATATATATATACACACCATCCTATATACTTTGATTTGTGGTGATATTAAAAATATACATTTTCTTTTTGGCAATCATTTTTTTTTCTAAAAACACAATGATATATATATATATATATATATATGTATATATATCTAACCAACCTTTGAATTTTGAAAAAGAAAAATAAATTTATAACACCGTAATATATATTTTGATTTGTGGTGTTTAGGGGATTTTAAAAGAAAAATGACCTATGAATTATAAAAGAAAAATGATTGCCAAAAGAAAAATGTATATCTTGTTATATTACCAAAATTTTATAACAAAATATAGCACAAAAAATAATTTGGGTATATTTTGGTATATTATTTTGTTGTATATTTTGTTATCTAAACAAAAGTATAGACGAGAATTTTTTTTGTGGTATATGTTTTCATATTATTTTTTTTGGTAAAATTAAGTTTTTAATTTATTATTTTAAATTGTTTATTGAAATAAATAAATTAAAATAATAATTTTTATAGAGAAGACATTTGTTTTGTTTTATATTTATTTTTGGGTCAAAATTGGGTTAAAATGGAGTCAAAATCGATTAACTTTGGTCAAAATTATGGGTAAGTCAAACAGGATTGGATATTACCAGTTAACTGATCGGTTCAATTGGAGGCGTAGTTTTAAGAACAAATCTGAAAGTACGTGTAGTTTTATTGAGATTAAAGTATTTTTGATGGTTTTATTAGAGGCAAAAAGTTTAGGGTGGAAAGCTGAGATTGCAATTAGTATAGGGAGATACATATATATATATATATATGTATATATATATATATAATTATATCTTGCAAAAAATAAAGATGGAACATTATTTATAATAGTAAACATGAATTTTACTAATGCTTCAAGCATACCATAACCGGTCAAGTCATCCCAATATAACAATGCAATTGTTAATGATGATCCAGATCCAAGATCTATATCAGTGCCAACAAAAGCATGAATGGGAGAAATAGAAAAGTTCAATGCAAATTGATTTGCTCTCTCTTAATAAAAGAGATGTCTTTGGAACCTCTTGTCACCACATCTAAAGATGTAAAACCTTTTGGTGCAAGTGGGTCTTCGTGAGGAAAAAGAATATGAAAAATCACACGATATGAAGTCCGACTTGTTGCACAAAGTTTTTCTCAAAGACCTGAAATTGATTATAAAGAAACATAATCTCCGGTCATGGATGTAATTACATTCAGGTACTTAAGGAGTCTAACGGTCTCTAATATTTTAGAAATGTACCTTATGGATGTAATAACAACATGCTTATATGGATAATTGGATAATGATATAAGATAAAAATCCTAGAAGGATTTAAAATCCAGAGATATTAGACTCAAAGTCTAATGAAATTTGTACGGTCAAATTATAGCGATCACTTTACGGATTAAAGTAATCCAGACGCATGTGGTATAATCACTTAAACGATTATTTGTTAAAGAAAGGGTATGTTAATACCGACATATGCCCTTGCGTCTTTATTAAGAAATATGTATCGATATTTGTGATCATTGCTGTTTATGTTTATGACCTAAATTGGAACTAAAACAAAAGTGATTAAATATTACTAAAAATTTATGTAACCAAAGAGAAGCTTATTCAGGTACTGCATGTTTCCGTCCATATTTCAAAAGTAACATTTTATTTATGTTGAATTCATTTAAATTTATGTAAACTTTATATTGGAGTTGAAGGTTGTATACCTTCTCTTTAATTATGTAGTAGGCTATGCCTTTAGAATCATATGGTTTTTGGCCAAATCACCATTTTTTTTATTTCATAAGCTCATTGTATATGATGGTTGATTTCCTCAACAACCCAAATTAAGCCTCGTACATAACCGACCTAAAAGTATGATTCAGCCCAAGATGAATAAGCTTGAAAAGCATCATTTTGGGAAAGGGTATTACAAGTCCCACATTTTTATAAGGATCTAAACTTTTCAATACATGATTCAGATTGGATATGTTATTGATCCTAAAGTAGGATTCATTCGAGATGAATGAACTCGAAGAGTTATTATCTCGAGGGGGAGAATTAAAGTGATCCCACATCGACAATATAATCCCACATCGACAATAAGTCGATAAAGTTTGGTGAATTTTACACTCCAGAGCGATAGAACTCTGGTGAAGCCATATCCTAAAATTTATCACTTTTTGATAAAGTGAAACATCTAAAAATGATGCTCTCTTTCAAATGAGCTTTAACGAATCGTTGTTAGCGCAAATCCGAGAGATTGCAAAACGATTCATGGTGATTTAATCTCAATGTTCTGACATGGAACATGCAGTTTTGCATGTATTAATAGTTGTATATAAGGCTAATGATTTATAAGAAACATTTCTCCAAATTTATATATAAATATTGGAGATCAAAAATTTATCAATTTAAATTTTATGGGTGTGAGATATATATTGTAAATGCTCCTCTACACAACATAAAAAATGATATCCTAAGAGGATGAAATATATAGATGTTGGAGATGAGTTTCCACTCTATTAATATTGAACCATCTTTTGGAGATGTGCCAATTGCAAGATTTGCAAATCATCATGTTGATGATAAAATTCTCCATCATTATGGGAAAATCGTTGAACAGTTCAGATCTTTGAACAAATACCTATAATAAATATGAACTTAAGGGGGGTGTATTGAACTAGGGATTTTGGAGGAATTTGAAATTTGTTAAGAATCACGTGTTATTCAATTAAGAATTTTTAAATGTTTTCTCAAATCTTATGTTATTGAACATGGAACTTACTTAAAATCATTCAAAATAACTTATAATCACATGTTATTCAATTAGTAATTTATTAAATTCTTATCAAATCCAATGTTATTCAAAAGTTTGCTATCGTCTTGTGATTTGGTTTAAAAAGGGATTTCTGGAGACTTTAGACACAATTTTAGTTAAAAATATAGACCCAGAAATCTCACACTTAGCCATGAAACTTTGAGAGATTTCAGTCAAATTTTAAAATATAAAGTTAACCACATAAAAATGCATAAACCATCTTCTATTGAAATCTTAAGATAATGGTATATTCCCCACCATGATCAAATTTGTTCTCTAATCTTCCATATATATTAGTGAATTCAAAACTTTTTCATCCCTAGTTCAGTAGGCCTCTTAGATCTGTAGAACAAGTCGAGACAATCAATCCCTTTCCAATGATGACGCATCTTGCTCCATATGGTTTGCTAATTCCATTGGGCATAAATTTCTCATACCCTAGCTTCTTATTTCTAAAATCCCTAAGGTTACTTATAATTTTTCGAAACAAGGTACAGTACATATTTCTAATAATACATGCTCTTTTCTTATCTCAAAACAAAGATCTACTTGATTTAATCGTCAAAGATATAAGAACTTTCATTAGATGATACATCAAATCATGACTCATGTATGGCTTAAAACACATCTAAGTGTGGGGGAGGAGATCATGATATATAAGAATGGAGCTGCTGTAACTCAACTTAAGGTTTGCATTGAATTGATGCAATTTGGTGTGCGTTAGCATTACTCATTCTCCCTTTTTGTAATTAAACACAACTCAATCAATCATTCAAAAATTAGCATAATTTTACCTTCTTCTCCAGTACATCGACTGAAATTGTAAAAGAGATTTGGGAATCATACCAACACAATGAAAAAAAGAAATATTTACTCAGATGTTATAGAAAGGTTGGAATATTACTAGCATATCATACATTTTTCTGAAAATTACTCATATGTTTCGTGTCCTTGTGTAATTACTTTGGTTCCAAATATAAAGAAAATCCTTGAAAATAAAAAAGAACAAATTATTATAAAAAGAGGTTTAAACTCTTAACATATGAGCAAATAAACTCTTCAAGAGGAGTGAAGAGACCGATTGACATGGTTAATAACGAAATCAGGTACATGAATAAAATCATTTATAATGATTAAGAGATCTTTATTAACCATGTCATTACAGCAAACATATAACCAAATATAATATAATATCGACAAAAAAATATCTAGCGCGCAAACGTAATTAATGAGGATCATGAATCTTTGTTCTGTGAGCGTAAAGAGATATATATTGGCCAATAAACAAAGAGGCAGCCAAGTCATTAATCTCATATAAGAAACGAGTTATTTCTGGACACATGGTCCAAGTATCAAAAGAGTAGTATCATATATATGACAAAACGGTGTGTCATGCCAAGTTTCGCTAAAATACCTGATTTTGAATTGAGTTGATGCTATATGAATGACTGAATAACGCCTCATGGGATGTCTACAGGACTGATCCCTGAAAGATTTATGATATCATAATTATATCCCGGGAACTTATTATAGAATTTGGAATAAAAGAGTTATTTGAAATAAAAGATTTTGTCAAGACAAAAGTGTCTCGAAGTATTCCAATTGAAAATCTAAACAAATATATGTTATGTCAATTACTTCCGAAGAAAGTCGAATATATATTTAGTCCTATATGACCATATACTTAAAAGCTATTCGAGCATTTTTGTATCTAGATTATAGCTGAAAATATCTAGTATTTTCTACTAATCTGTTTGCAGCATTGTGGAAGTCGAAACTAACACAATCAAGATTTGTCTAGGGTTTTATTTTAGGGATACGATAAACGGGAATTCTCAAAGAACAACAGAAACGATCGTAACCAAAGATGGCGTTCTTGATCTTATTGATGAAAAGAATAGTTTTGATCGTACAAGGGTTTGATCGTAAAAGAAAAAGGTGTTTGTGCTGTAAGAGCTTTGTGTAGTGTAAATTCTAGAGCGATATTGCTTGCCCCTCTCTCAAAGTCTTGAATCTCTTTATATAGGGGTGATAAACCGCCTTTCCAGCGATATTCTCGGAAGATTTCCATTTATCTTGAAGTCGGCGCAGAATATCGCGGATTAGGATAATTTCCTTATTCTTCGGAGTTTTTTGGAAGATTTCCTGATTTGAGTCGATCTTCGAAGATTCTCCTTTATCTCATATGTTAAGTACTTGCCTCGGGTTTCTTGATGATCTCGGCTCGAGCAGCATGGACGTTGGCATGGCGCTCGAGCCGAGCTGAAGAGAGCTTGAGAAGATTGGGCTCGGATACTCTCGTCGACTGAGCTCGGGTTCTTGAAGAGAAACGGCTCGGGCGACTCGCGAAGTTAGCTCGGATGAAAGGAGAGCCCAGCTCGGATACGTCCGTGATTCCTGTTGCCTCGGGTAATTCCGCGAGGTCGGCTCGGGGTGAAAGGAAGGCTCAACTCGGGCGTGGTGACGTATCGGTTCCCGAGCTGTCACGACAAATGCCCCCGAACCGGTATAGGATGACCCGAGCCGTATCAATCGGCATTCTCCGAACCAGTTTAGTGATTGGTACCGAGCTGTTCCGGCAGTGTTCTCCGAGCCGGTTTGGTAATACGTCCCGAGGCGTTATGTCTTAGCTCGGACTTAATACGGGTGGAATCCGACCCAAACAGTTAGCCCCCCAGCTCGTTGTCTTGGGAAGCAAGTGATGAGCTTCATGATTATTGGTCCGAGCAGCTAAACAATGTCCCGAGCTTATTTTGTACGCCGAGGCTATCGAAGAGTTTGAACCCTTTGGTGGTCTGATTTTTCTTGACGATTCGACTCCCCTTCGACGCTTCATCTTCTTCTTGCGTATGACGGTTGAATTTCCTTCTCGAGAAGTGGAAAGGTTTTTTCGCTTATTCCCGAGAATTTCGGCGGACGTGAAACTATCTTAAAATCCACGCGCGCCCGACGCGCCGAAGCGTTTTATAAATACTCCTCTCGCGATTCATTTCCTCAGTTCTGCAGTTCTCGAGCAAAAAATCTAAAGGTTTGTTTCTTTCGCTCTGATCTTGATTTCCTTTACGTTTCTTCCTTTCCGATTTATTTCCGTCGTTGCGCCACCGTTGCTAGATTTAGGTTGATTTTGCCGATCTCCTAGATCTTGTTTTCCCGATCACCCTCTGATTTTCCCGAGCCATAAAATGTCGCTTTCAGATTCAAGTGATTCAACCCGAGGCAGAAGTATTCCTGTTCATAAACGCAAGATGGTTTGGAGCAGCTCGGATGGATCCGAGGCCAGTTCATCAGGTCGACCCGAGCCGGATAGCAGAGCGGAGTCGTCATCTGAGCAACGAGAAGATCCGAGCCAATTTGTGGCTCGGGAAGATACGATTGCTGATATGGCTCGGGATGAGGATCTCCCTGATGACCCCGAGGCGGTTTTGCATAGGAGGATGCGTCCTCCGGCTCCGGACGAGGCTGGTGTGTCTCGTTGGCAAGATGCGCCCGAGCTGCCGATTTTACCCGAGGTGAAGGGTGAAATGGTAGCTTATGATCCCGCGGAGGGTGCTAGGCTCCTTCAGTTGGCAATCCAGGGTGCAATGGCTCAAAGGAAGAAAACCCGAGCCAAGAAAGTGAAAATGCCTGATCCCCCCGGTTCCACTTTGTCGACTTCAGACTCGCTTCGGGATCTAAAGGCGCGTTTCAACTTCAGCGAGGGGATCACTCTGCGATTGCCAACCCCGAGCGAGAGGGCTGATGATCCTCCCGAGGGATTCTTCACTTTGTATGAGGGGTTCTTCTACTTCTGTTTCCTTTGGTTTCCGATCCCGAGGCCAATCATCGAATATCTGTGGTCGTATAAACTCGCTCTAGCCCAGATCACGACCCGAGGCCTAAGACATTTGATTGGGATTTTGATACGTGGGATCGAAACGTATAACAACATCGGCCTTGATCATTTAAGGAATTTGCTCGAGATTCGTCGTGTTCCGAGCTGCCAGATGGAGAGGTACTACATCTCTCCTCGCTCGAAGCGGAGGGTTATAGGCGGCTTTCCGAGCAAAGATGAAAAATACACCGACCATTTTTTCTTCGTTGCCCTTGACGAGGACTGTGTTCCCGAGGGCTGCCTTGGAAAAATGATTGGAAAATGGAGAAAGATTGGTAGTTTATCCGAGATTTCTGCTCGTTTTGTGTTGTAGCTCGACTGCCTGAACTAATTTGTCTTGATTTTTTCCTTTTTTGCAGATCGAGGACCGAGCTTCTTGGATCGTATTCCCGAGGACCTTTTCAGTGTGCGCGAGGAGTTGGCTGCTCGGAAGTGTCATTGGATCAAGCATTTCACTCACGCAAGGGTTGAGAAGGCGTTAAGGGTTCTTCACGGTGCGTCCTGTTCTACTTCCTCATCTTCTTCCGACCAGAGGCTCAGTTTTTTGACAGAAATGCAAGGGGTGAAAATGTCTTTGAGAGAGAGGAAGGCCGCCGAGAAGAAGGCGCGCGAAGAGGAGAGGGCGATCGAGGCAGCTTTCGGGCCTTTAACTCCGCCCGAGGCGATTGGGGGTAACGAGATGACCGTTGACCCCGAGATGATAGTCGATCCTGTGGGATCGGGGACTGACCTGACTGTCACCGTGGTTCGCCTCGAGGTGCC
Organism: Arabidopsis arenosa; assembly: GCA_905216605.1. NCBI lineage: Eukaryota > Viridiplantae > Streptophyta > Magnoliopsida > Brassicales > Brassicaceae > Arabidopsis > Arabidopsis arenosa. The sequence continues at coordinate 23,635,694 of LR999451.1, forward strand.
CGAGGGTATTCCGATTGGGAATGTTACTAATCAGGTTCCCGAGGAGGGAAACGCGCTGGTAGTTGGTCTGCCTGCTGGTGGTCAGACCAAATCTAAGGGAAAGCGTCCCCGAGGGGAACATTCCGGAGACAAACGCAAAAAGTCGAGAAGAGCTCATAGCTCCTCTCGTCCGATCTATCAGGATAAGGTGGCTTCGGCCAACCTTATTGCTTCTTGCGTCTGGCCGCTGCTTCCCGCCCCAGAAGGCCTAGTCGAGGTGGAGCGATACGGCGAGACCGCGGCTAATTTCTTGAAGGTATTTCCTACCTTTCGCTTTACAGTACGCCTGCTCGGTTTTATACTTAACGTTCCCATTTTCTCGTTTTTCAGGCTTTCTCCTCGATGAACACGATGGTGCATTCCTATGACTCCGCAGCTCGTTCGTATGAGACGACTAAGGAGCAGTTAGAGGTGGCGCGGAATGAGGCTGAGAGGAAGGCGGCCGAGGCCATTTTAACTGCGCAGAACGCCGAGGCGTTGGTCGCCGCTGAGCGGGACGCGAGGCGTATAATGGCTGAGGAAAGTCTCTGTGCCCAGCAGAAAGCTGAAGCGACGATCGAGAGCCTGAATCGGTTGTTGTCTGAAGAGAAAGCACTTCACGAGGCCGAGGTTGCCCGAGCGAGAAGAGCCGCTAAGCTGGAGGTGGCGAAACAGTTTGCCGAGAAGATCAGAGCGACCGAGGCGAGGTTGAGCCGGTTTGACAAAGTCTCTGAGAGATATATATATTTTTCTCAGGCCAAGGCCAACGCCGAGCTGATCGCGGAGCTTGAAAGCGGCAAGAAGATTGAAGACGAGAAAGAAGAGGTCATGAAGTGGAAAGAGGAGTTCGGGGATGCCGAGGCCGAGTATGCTAGGCTTGGGGCCGATCTCCTTGAGGATTTGAAGATTTCTCCGGTGTCTCCTGTTTCCGCTCATGATGGGTTGGGAAATAGATCGGTGGAGAGCGATGCGGTTGATGCTGGAGTGGTCAATCAAGCGGGCACGAACCTGAACCCCAAGGCCGCACGAGTTCCGGATGAAGAGGACGAATGCGCCTGAGGCGTCTGCTCCTTTGTTTTTTTTTTTTGTTTTTAAATATCTCTTTTGTTAAACTTGTGCCTGGACGGCTTTATCCATTTGAACGCGTTCTTTTTAAGTACTTGAATTGTTTCGTTTTATCCTGAAACTTTTCCGAACTAGATTCGATACCAGTGTTGAGTAACTGGGTTTTCGTAAATCTGACTTGTTTGTTGAGAAGTTAATTTTTCCGAACCGTTTTAACTTCCGAACCGTGAGCGAAACGACTCGTGCACCAGTGTTAAGATAACTGGGTTTTGGTCACGCGGGACTATAATCTTTATCGGTTGCGACCCGAGGTGACATAGTCGATTGTCAGTGCTTAGAAGCGAACTGGGGCACCAGTGTCGAAGTCAACTGGGTTTTCTGAAGACAATTTCTTTTGGCAGGATATCTCCGACCTGATCGTCTTGAATGCTTATATAGCGCGCTGTAACCGAAGCGGTGTAGTGAGCTCTCTGTTCGTGGACGTGGCCATCGTCCGAACGAACTATTGGCTTTGGAGGTCGATAAGATGACCGTAAAAGTTTCCGAGGCGAGTTTCGGGATTGATGTCGAGGTGAATAAGATTGAAAATCCAAAGGGTAGAACTTAAAGAAAATTTGTTAAAAAGTGGGAGTATATATGTATACGGACCCACTCCCCCCCTTTTTTAATTAGGGGGGGTAGCTGAACTCGTCCGAAGACGAGCTGCCTACGTACCCTTTTCAGGGATCAAGCCACCCCGTAGTTCAAGTACATGCGTACCTTAGGTTTTTAGCGATAATACTTCCTTAGATGCATTGCGTTCCAGGATCTAGGTACCGCTTTGCCGTTGGTGTTGATGAGTTCGTAGACGCCGGGACGGATCACCTTTGCAATCGTGTAAGGTCCTTCCCAATTTGCGCCGAGCTTACCTGCGTTCTGCTCGGCAGTATTCTGGAAAACTTTGCGCAGTACGAGATCTCCTTCGTGGAAGCGGCGATGCTTAACGTGAGAATTGTAGTACCGAGCTGTAGCATTCTGATAGTTCTGCATGCGGACTAAAGCCAAATCTCTTTTTTCGTCAATTAAGTCCAGTTCGTCCAGCATCATCTGAGTGTTGGAATTTTCCTGCTCGGGGAGCAAACGTCTTCTTATTCCCGGGATCTCGGCTTCGGTGGGAATCACACACTCCGTGCCGTAGACGAGGGCGAAAGGTGTTTCTCCCGTGGCCCGCCGCGGCGTGGTTCTGTGTGACCATAGTACTCCTTCCAACTCATCGGCCCAGCGGCCCTTCTTAGCGTCGAGGCGCTTCTTTAGTCCGTCGAGGATCGTTTTGTTTGATGCTTCTGCCTGTCCGTTTCCTTGAGGATACCGAGGCGTAGACTTGCTGAGGCGAATTCCCCATTTTTCACAGAATCCTTCGAATCGAGCCGAGATGAACTGCGATCCGTTGTCTGTAACGATCTCGTAAGGTATCCCGTGGCGGCATATGATGTTTTTCCAGACGAAGTTCTCGACCTGTGCGTCTTTGATGCTGGCATAGGAGTCCGCCTCGATCCATTTGGAGAAGTAATCTGTTAGTACGAGGACGAGTTTCTTCTGCTTGGAGTTGTGTAGAGGTCCGATAATGTCCATGGACCAGCGCATGAAGGGATAAGGCGAGGTGATGGAAGAGAGGAGCTCGGCGGGTTGATGGATAGTTGGTGCGTGTCTCTGGCATTTGTCGCATCTTTGAGAAAACTTCTCGCAATCTTTGACCATCGTTGGCCAAAAATATCCGTGGCGTTTGATCTTTATGGCTAGGGCTCTCCCGCCAGAGTGATTTCCACAAGATCCGCCGTGTATTTCTTCCATGACTCTCCGAGCTTCTTTTCCTTCGACGCAGATTAGCAAGGGTCCGGAGAACCGCCATTTAAAGAGTTCTCCGTCGATCAGAGTATACCGAGCCGCTTTCGCCTTAAGCTTCCGAGCTGCCCATTTTTCAGCAGGAACTTCCCCATCGGCTATGTAACTCCGGATGGCTCCGATCCATTTGGCATCGCTTCCATATTCGGGCTCGGTTGTGTATGTAGTCTGTTGGTCTAGCAGTTCGGTGTCCATTTCTTCCGGTTCTTCCGTCTCCCGAGCTGTTAGTACTTGATCTTCGCTACTGTCTTCGATGCTCGGCTTTTCGATGAACTCTACCGGTATGATCCTCTTCAGGTTTGGATCGGACGTTGAAGCTAGGGCTGCTAAGGCATCCGCCGATGTGTTCTCGCCTCGTGGGATTCTGGTTAACTCGAATTCTCCGAACTGTTTCGCCAGGTCTTGCGTGAGGGCCAGATATGCTTCCATTCGTTCATCTCGAGCCGCGTATTCTCCGTTGAATTGGTTGGCCACGAGCTGGGAGTCGCAGAAGGCTCGTAGCTTGTTGATCTTAAGTCCCCGAGCCAGCTTAAGTCCGGCTATCAGCGCTTCGTATTCTGCCACGTTGTTAGTTGCTTCAAAGTTTAGCCGAAAAGATTGCTCGAGGATTTCGCCTTCCGGTGATGCTAATCGAATCCCGACGCCAGAACCTTGTTTTGAGGACGAGCCGTCAACGTGGAGGATCCAGACGGCATCGGGTGAATTTTCTCGGGCATTTTCTGACGGAAGCTCGATGATAAAGTCTGCCAAGACTTGGGATTTTGCGCACGTCTTGTTTCTGTACTCGATATCGTACTCACTGAGTTCTACTGCCCATTTGGCCAGGCGTCCTGATTGGCTCGGACTGTGCAAGATGGCTCGGAGTGATATGGGCGCCATGACGACAATCGAGTGAGACTGGAAATACGGCCGTAGTTTCCGAGCTGACATTACTACGGCGAGGGCGAGCTTTCCAGTTTGCGGGTAGCGCGTTTCTGCGTCGGTGAAGGTTTGCGATACATAGAATATTGGCTTCTGTTCTCCTCTGTCTTCTCTAACGATGACTCCGCTTATTGTTGTATCTGAGACTGCGATGTATAGAAATAATGGCTCGCCCGGGACTGGTTTCGCTAACACCGGTGGATTAGCTAGATACTTCTTCAGTTCCTGGAACGCTTCTTCGCAACGATCGGTCCATTCGAATTTCTTGTTTCCGCGCAGAGTATCGTAGAAAGCCAGGCATTTGTCAGTGGACCGCGAGATGAATCGATTCAGGGCTGCGACTCTCCCGGTGAGGCGTTGAACTTCACGTTTGTTCTGTGGTGAGGGCATGTTTAGCAGGGCATCGATTTGTTTCGGGTTTGCCTCGATGCCTCGGTGAGTCACGAGATATCCTAGGAATTCACCCGACTTTACCGCGAAGCGACATTTTGCCGGGTTGAGCTTCATGTCGTGTTTGTTGAGCTGGCGAAAACAGTCGCGTAGATGGGCTATGTGGTCGTTTTCTTCGAGGGATATGACTAGCATGTCGTCGATGTAAACTTCCATCGTTTTCCCGAGCTGCTCGGAGAACATCCTGTTAACGAGTCGTTGATACGTTGCGCCAGCGTTCTTGAGTCCGAAGGGCATGACTTTGTAGCAATAGATACCTCGGTCTGTGATAAATGCTGTCTTCTCGCGATCATCGGGGTGCATGAGAATCTGGTTGTATCCAGCGAAAGCATCCATGAACGATAGCAACTTGTTCCCCGCAGTTGCCTCCACTAAGCGATCGATGTGTGGGAGCGGAAAACTATCTTTAGGGCAAGCTTTGTTCAGATCGGTGAAATCGACGCAAACTCTCCACTTGCCGTTCTTCTTTTTCACCACGACAGGATTTGCCAACCAATCTGGGTATCTTGCTTCGGAGATCGAGCCGATCTTTAGGAGTTTTTCCACTTCGGCATTCACAGCATCTGCCCGATCTCGGCCCAATTTCCTTCGCTTCTGCTTGATGGGCTTGAAAGATGGATCCACATTCAGCTCGTGGCAGATTACGTCGATGCTCACTCCAGGTAGATCTTCGGCCGACCAGGCGAAAGTGTTGATGTTCTCCTTGAGGAATTTGATGAGCTCGGCCTTGATCTCCTCGGTTAAGTCGCTACCGATTTCCACGCATCGTTTGGGCCGTTCGTCGTCGAGGCTGATGGAGATTACTGGATCCGAGGTAGGCTTCTTCTCCTCGCGCGCCTCCTCGATCTGTAATTGCTATAACTGTTTAGATATAGCCTTCTCTTCACTCCGGCCGAGTTTCGATTTCTTGTGGTCGGTTTCGGCCTTCGCCTCAGTGACAGGATTTCGGAGTTTGTGCGCTGCCATGTAACATATCCGTGAATTTTTTTGGTTACCCCAGATTGTTTTCACGCCGTTGGGAGTTGGGAATTTCACACAAAGATGATACGTCTACGCGACAGCTCGCATCAGATTTAGCCACGGTGTCCCCATTATGACGTTATAGATGGTAGGTTGATCGGTAACTGAGAAGTTGACTATCTTCGTCACCCCGCCGGCTCGGACTGGTAGTTGGATAGTTCCAAGCGTCATCAAAGTTTCCCCTGAAAATCCGAGGACAGGCCTCGGGGTCGGAGTTACCTGTGACATATCGATGTTCATTTGTCGGAGCGTTTCACGGAAAGTCACGTCGATGGTACTACCAGTGTCGATCAATATTCGGCAAACGTCGTGATCTCCTATTGCTAACGTGATGACGAGGGGATCGTTGTGAGGCATGTCGAGCCCATTCGTCTCACTTTCCTCGAATGTGACTATATCGTTAGGTCGGTCGAAGGGTCTTGTCCAGTTGCTTGGCGCCTCGGCTCGGCGTTGATACGCCTTGATTGCGGCTACGGTATCAGGATAGTACGGCGATCCACCCATTATGGTGAAGATTTTTTGCCGTGTATTATCTCGGTCTTCGTCTTGATTTTCTCGGGTTCTCTTCGGGGCGTCCGTGTTCCTTGGCTCGGGGTCCCCTGCGGTGTTGGCCTGCTCGGACTGGTCCGGCTCTGGCTCCAGGTCCTTGAGTGTGACGTTCGTCCCGAGCTCTCCTGCTAAGAATTTAGTTGCTAATTTAGCGCCGAGGCTCCGGCATCGTGAGGTGTGGTGGCCGAAGATTTTGTGGTGCTCGCAGTATTCTTGATCGTTGCTTGGTGGCTGATCTCTTGTCCAAGTGTAGGTCTCTCTTCCTCGCCCACGACCCCGGCCTCTGCCGCGACCTCGGCCACGAGGAGTGTCGATCTGGTAGTTGTGAGCTCCCTTAAAATTGCGCCCTTCGTGATGTGTATACGTCCCGCTCTCGCGAGCTTTCTTCTGGACCGGAGGTGTTGCTTGGGTCTTCTCGGCTCGGGGCGTTTACTTCGTCGGCTCGTGCCTCTTTGCTAGCAGCGCCATCTCTTCTTCATGGGCGACGAAGTCCGAGGCTCGGTGCAGCGCGTCGCGGATTGTCGTAGGTTTGGATAGGTTCAGCTCTTTTCTGAACTCGGACTTGTACCAGAGAGCTTTCTTTAGGGCCGAAAGGGCGGCTACGTCCGTGATTCCTTCAACCTTGGCTAGCGTTGATTTGAAGGTCGTGAGGAAATCTCTTAACGGCTCGGTGGGCTGTTGAGACAGAGACCACAGATCTGCGTCGGAAGTTCCGGGGTCGATGAGCACGGAGTATTGCTTGAGGAAAAGTGTCGACAGCTCGTCGAAACTGTCAATCGAGTTTCGTTCCAATCTCGAAAACCACTCTAATGCGGGTCCTTTGAGGTGTTCCACGAACAGTAGGCATAGACCGGCATCCTTCTCTCCGGGCTTGAATCTGGCTCGGGCCACGGATATCACGAACGACTTAATATGACATTTTGGGTCGGTTGTCCCGTTGTAGGTGTCGATTTTGAACTTCCCCAGATTGGACATCGTTGTTTCGGAAATTCTTTTGGTGAAAGGCGTATTCCGAGATTCTTCCAAAATTCGGTCGATGTTAGGTGCGGAGGATGAAACGCTATGTATCTGGGTTTTGACGAGCTTCATATCAGCTTCCGCCTTGGCTAGGGAGGCTCGGATCTTGCTGAGCTCGTCTTCTCTTTCGGATTCTTCGGCCCATCTTATGTTTTCTTCAGTCTCTTCGTCATCAGTGAGGTCGGTTCGTTCGACAGAGTTAGCTCCAGCTCGGGTACGCTCGTTTTGTGGATCGTCCGGCTCGTCTGTCGGGTCCACTGCGTCTGGCTCGGTGGGATCATCCTGATCCTCGCGTCTGGCAGGATCGGCTCGGGTTGCAGCTCTGGTGTTATCTGTTGGCGTCGCGAACGTGAGTCTCGTCGGGTTGAGACCAGGCAAGTCCCTCCGGGCTCGTGGCGGTCGAGTCTGGAAACGCGTGGTTTTGTGCTGCCCACGGGATGCGATTTCATCGATTTGTAGCGCCAAGGTCTTGTTAGCTTTCTCTTGATCTTCAGCTTTCTTCTGGAATTTAACCATCATATCCTTCAGTTCGGCTAGGGTCGCTGAGATTGCTGGATCGACTTGAGGGTTCGGAGGGTTAGGATTGCCTCCTCCGGCTGGTGGTGGTATCTGACGACCGTCCTCGTTCATCGTCTTCTTCGGTGGTTGAGTTCTGCGTTCTTAGGGTAAGAGAATTCTAAAGTAATCCCCACAGACGGCGCCAAACTGTGGAAGTCGAAACTAACACAATCAAGATTTGTCTAGGGTTTTATTTTAGGGATACGATAAACGGGAATTCTCAAAGAACAACAGAAACGATCGTAACCAAAGATGGCGTTCTTGATCTTATTGATGAAAAGAATAGTTTTGATCGTACAAGGGTTTGATCGTAAAAGAAAAAGGTGTTTGTGCTGTAAGAGCTTTGTGTAGTGTGAATTCTAGAGCGATATTGCTTGCCCCTCTCTCAGAGTCTTGAATCTCTTTATATAGGGGTGATAAACCGCCTTTCCAGCGATATTCTCGGAAGATTTCCATTTATCTTGAAGTCAGCGCAGAATATCGCGGATTAGGATAATTTCCTTATTCTTCGGAGTTTTTTGGAAGATTTCCTGATTTGAGTCGATCTTCGAAGATTCTCCTTTATCTCATATGTTAAGTACTTGCCTCGGGTGTCTTGATGATCTCGGCTCGGGCAGCATGGACGTTGGCATGGCGCTCGAGCCGAGCTGAAGAGAGCTTGAGAAGATTGGGCTCGGATACTCTCGTCGACTGAGCTCGGGTTCTTGAAGAGAAACGGCTCGGGCGACTCGCGAAGTTAGCTCGGATGAAAGGAGAGCCCAGCTCGGATACGTCCGTGATTCCTGTTGCCTCGGGTAATTCCGCGAGGTCGGCTCGGGGTGAAAGGAAGGCTCAACTCGGGCGTGGTGACGTATCGGTTCCCGAGCTGTCACGACAAATGCCCCCGAACCGGTATAGGATGACCCGAGCCGTATCAATCGGCATTCTCCGAACCAGTTTAGTGATTGGTACCGAGCTGTTCCGGCAGTGTTCTCCGAGCCGGTTTGGTAATACGTCCCGAGGCGTTATGTCTTAGCTCGGACTTAATACGGGTGGAATCCGACCCCAACAAGCCTATATCTCATTTTTATACAAATAAATATATTTGATCATGAAGTACTATATATAAATGCTCGTCACCCATTTATATATCTTTTTGTGAATCATACCTAGCATTTCCTACTAATCTACTTGCAGGGTATAAACTCATCTCCTACGAGTAGACATTGGGATGAGTCTTTCACTATCTGCAAGGTACGATTGACTTGGACTTACTTTGTTCTAGAAACCCCAAGTTTGGTTTACTTGGTTTTGCAGATGGAGGATCTATATCAGATCTATATAAATATTATATCGCAAAACAACAACTCCGTGGCGTTTCCAACAACAAATTTTGGTCGTCGTTTGTTCAAGCAATGCCAAAATTATTGTGCTCCATGAAACATGTCGAGAATCTGTATGGCTCATAATAATGTCCTTACATATACAAGAAGCAAGCAATACAGTCATCAGTGGAAAACCATCAACATTATTTGAAGACATTGATGCACATGTCGCCCAATTCAAAGGAAGCTATATCAAAAGCGACAAGAGTACTACCTCCAAGATTCTTCTCCTACATTTAAGAACCCGAGAAGAATCATGAAGTTAATTTCCAGTACATCTCTCAAGAAACAATGAAGCAATTTACAAAAGCGCTTCCAGATACAACATTCAGAAAGTATCTTTACATATCGAAATGCATCTTTTGAATAAGATGCTTCCAGGAGGAGACATATGATGATGAGCGTGGCTGAACTCTTTTTCCCTTTTTATGGTTTTTATCCCACTGGGTTTTCTATGACAAAGTTTTTAACGAGGCATCAAATAACACGCAAAAGAAAGACATCAAAGTGCATGTTTATCCCTCTCCAAAATCTTTGTCATATATTGACAAGATCAAAAGAAGCAAAGAGAATGATCGAAATGCATCATCTACGAAAGGTACACAAAGGAAAAGACTCATCAATTCCAGGGGATATTGCGTCATTGTACTCTTTTTTCCTTATCATGGTTTTTATCCTATATGGTTTTCCCATGATAAGGTTTTTAACGAGATAGTACGTAATACGTTGATGATGATGGATAATCAAGGGGGAGTGTTATAAATAGATAATAATGAGTGTGATTATCCACATTTTCCCATGTTATCAAGATAATGTTTATTCTAATTTTACTTGGGCTCAAAGTTGCTTGAGCTCAAAGTCATCTTTCCTATATATATACGTTTTATGATCAAAGAGTGAATGTAGAGTAGAAGAGATAAAGTTAATAATGTGTGTTATTATTTGTAACGCCCCGACCAACCCTACCAGTGAGCACCCACGTCCTCTCTCGGGCCAGTGGGCCTTACGTCTGTCCGACGGCCGATCCGCTACGTCTGGGAGGTTTTAAAGACTTGTTTACCGACTATGGGTGATAAAATCCACACTAGAAATTTGTTCTTAGATTTATGGTTAAAGAGGGCTAGATTTTTAATGATGCTTTGAGAGTTGAATTGCTAAAGAACGAAAGGATTTACTGATGTGAATCAACAGTTTACAACGAAGTGTATGAGAATACAAGTGTTTGTGAATATTAGGTTTAATAGTAGGTAGGCGATGCCCTCTCCAAGTCGTCCTTCTTCTTCTTAAATAGGTCTTCAAATTAGGTTAGCTGCTCCCAGATCCACGCCGATATCTCCTCAAAATCAGGTCCGTTCCGAGAATATAGCTGACCTGATAAACCATTCTTATCAGGTCGCGCCGCCTCTCTTGCTAACTATCGGGCTGGGCTTGTTGTTGTAAAAGCCCATTAATATTTTGCTGATGGATTTCGCACCACCGACCCTACAAATCACCACATGATCTTTCTTTGTGTTTTGTCCTCACTCACACAGTTCTGATAATCACTTCTTAGAAGGCCCACCTCTGTCTGACGGCCGGTCCGCTATGTCTGAGAGGCTTTAAAGACTTGTTTACCGTCCCTACAAATCACCACATGATCTTTCCCCGTGTTTTGTCCTCACTCACACAGTTCCGATAATCACTTCCCGGAAGATCACCCATCCTGAACTACTCCAATCCAAGCACGCTTAACTGTGGAGTTCTCTCAGGACGGTTGACCAAAAAGATAAGTTTACTTTGGTGACATAGGTGGCCAAATCAATTCTTTTAAACCTCTCCGCATGTACCACCATATTCCTAAAATCGGGGGTATTACATTATTGCTCTCACTCTAACTCACTTCTCCTCCACTCGTTTTCTTTTTCTTATTACATATACAATATACACACATATATGAATGTTTACATTATATTTTATAACAAAACTATCATTGTATTAGAATATCGAAAAATTTTTTTTATCAATTCTAATTGGAAACATTATATTGTTGCAGTATGGATTATATCGCTTTCGAATCTATGATTCATAAGAAGTAATAAAACTTAATGATAGTAGTACAAAAAATCAAGAAAATGGTAAAAATAAACAAACATGATAACTGTTAAAACGAAATCTACGAAGTAATAGAGAAGTTGGACACGTAAGATAAATGAAGATAAAAGTTAAAAAAATCTGAAAAGTGATTGGTTATTGAGAGTCTTTTTTATCTTGATGATTCTTTTCCTAATAAAGATTAGTTGACCATCTAGTAAGCGCTCCTCTTATATACACATATGATTCTCCTATACACACCCTCATCATTTTCTCACACATGCTATCAGAAGAACGAAGAATTCTCTCAACACAACTACAATAAAGGTAATAGTTAGTCATTTTTCATATACTATTTTCTGTTTTTTTTGTAGTTTAGAACATTTTTTATGTTTTGAGAAATACAAATGTGAACAATAAGATAGTATATTTTCCGTTCTAGGTTATTTTTATTGCTTTCATTTACCACTCTCTTTTATAGTTCTGCACCATTTTACAACCGAGATCTGATTTTGGATCTGTTCTAAAAATTAGGATATCGGCTCTCTATAGATCCGATTCCGAATAGCAAACTCACAGATCCACTTAATCTCAAATATGATTTTTAATATATTTTCACTAGTTCCGGTAAAATATCCGATGTCCTCGGATCCGAATCCAAATTGAGAATCATTAGATTTGGCGAATCTTGATTCATATAATCCAAAATGTTTGGATATTAGGATCTATCTCTGCTTTTCCCATCATCATACTCTTTGTTTTATCTTATATATTTATCATATCGACGTTGATTGCACAACGTTGTGTTTGTTTCAGTGGAGAAATCCATAGAAGTTTTGTCCAATTTCACTAATTGATTTTTTTTTCTATTTTGAATCTTTTTCTTTATGGTTGAATTGTAAATTCACACAATGAATATAATTAAAGGGGAAAACAAATTCAATTGACTCTCTTTATTAAGAACTCGATTTCAAAAAGGGTTCTAATTAATCTCTTGTGAAGCATGTTAGGTTTTGCTAAAGAACATAGAAAGAATTAGGATTTTTAGTAGAAAGTTGTGGATCCTTTGAATAGGGGACAAACCCCCTTATTTATACATGATTAGAGAAGGTTTAGAGATCAGCTAAACTTCCTTTTATTTAGGATTTGAATCTTCGGATTTCCTTTGTCTTCGAGGACTTGCTATTTTGAAAGAGAAAGTTTTCATTCTACGGATGTGGAAAGTTGGCCGGACGACCTTTCCATCATGGCGTGAGGTCGGCTGGCCACCTCCCTGGGCTTTTGCCCACTAGCCCATTAACAGGCTAACCGGGGTACTCCGGTTTGACTGAATTGCTCAGTTTAATTCAGAGGTGCTAATTTCGGCACAAACATTTTTTTTTTCTCAATGGTAAGTCTTAACTTGAATTGATTTGTCAGTAAAAATAAAGACTCTTAAACTTTGACGAAATAACTTAGTCCAAAACACTAAGTAAATGAAATTTTATGTTCAAAATTTAAATTTAAATTTTATTCTAAAAATGTGATTTTGATAGAATTTATGTTTCATCTTTCATTTCTTGGTTAAACCCTTGTTTACAAACTTCATGGGAGACAATATATCTTATTACCTAGTATGTGGTTCTTAAATCATTAAAAAAAATTTGTTTTTATGAATACTCATACATCTTATTAGGGTTAGGGATAATGGTTCTAGATCAATATTTATCTTGCCTACTGGATCTAATTGTTTTCATTGTTTTCAACTCTTATTGACCTATATATGAGGCATGCCTTAAAATATAGGAGGCGCACCTAAAAATAATTTTCTTTTGGGAAATTTTAAGATAATTATAAGACAATAAAAGCAAATTTTAAAGATTAAAATATTGGGAGCCTAGAAACAAAAAGTTTGGGGATCTATTTTTGTATCATAATTTATAAAAGTTCAAAGAGGGCCCTAGGCCCATGTTACATGGGCTATGTTCTAACTTGCTACCTATATAGATCAATATTTTGCTTTCTTACTGATCAAAATTTCACTCTATTGAACAGTAGCATCGGTCCATTCATCATACGTCAAATGTCCAATGGAAATGCCGAGAGAGTAGGAGGGCCAGCAATGATATTTCTGCCTTCTGATTCAACTCTAGAGCTTACTAACCTCATCGCTCAAACAAAGACCGGAGTTGCCCTTACCGGAAGTGCAGCCATGGGGAAGATTGGACCAACAATTGGTTTGGTTGATCTCGCTGAATTCGATGACTCATACTATTTCCGTGTTTCACTGCCCGGTGTTTCAACAAATGAAGGTAAGTCTCGAAACCTTGTGATATATATTTCAATGTAGCTTAAGAATATGTGGTTTTGAGAAGTTTCACTCTTTTATTATAAGTATGTGTTCAAAAGCTGTTTCTAACTTTGTATCTTGTGTTTTTTTCCCCGTTTTATCTGACATGTTAAAAACATATATACAGATGAGTTTACCTGCGAAATCGATCCGAACGGTAAGATTCTGATAACGGGAGTAACAACAACAGGGGAGGAGACAGTGCGCGTACACAATCAAGTCTTCAAGATGCTATCACAAAACTTATGCCCTCCAGGCCCCTTCACCATCTCTTTCCAGCTTCCGGGTCCTGTGAGCAACAAAGATATTAGGGGTAAATTCGGGTCTGATGGTGTACTTGAGGGTATAGTGAAGAAGCTTAACTATGAAGACCGAACAGAACAACCAATGGAGATGGATTTGTTGAGTTTAATAAAGTAAACTAGTAGCTTAACTTGGATCATTGCAGCTTATGTAGTATTTTATTTTTGTTGTAAGTTAACATGGAGAAAGATTGTTGATTGGTTTATGCTTTTGGAGAAAAAGTTCCAAGTATTTGGTACTTAATATGTATGAAAAAAATATTTAGTATAATAAAAGTGGATTATCGACAAAACGTTTTAAGTTATCATAGTGTTTATTGTAATATAGGGGGTGATTGGCACAAGGCTTTAAGGACTTTAAAGCTATTCTAAAGTCTTCACAGTTTTTTTTTTGCCAATTAGGCTTTTTTGACTTTAATTTTTCTTAAAGTTCTCAAAGCCTTCTTTTCTTTTTCCTTCTTTATTTTCCTTCTTTTTTAAAAGTCTCAAAAACACGGCTTTAGATTTCTGGAGATATTTATCAAACAAATAAACAATTAAAATCTTCTTTATTTCTTATCCCCATAATAACTAAAACCTCTCTACACATTTACTCATATTTTTTCACAACTTTGTTTTTATAAATTAATTATTATCATTTTTCTATCTTTCTTTTAAGATCCATTTCACTAATAATAATTTTATTTTCATCATCACCATTAATATTAGTTTAAAAGAGTATATAGAATTATTATTTTTTCAAAAATCATATAAGTTTTTTAAGTTTATCTCACTTCTTAATAATGTGTTGGGTATTAAGTTTTTGGCATCAAATAATAAATATAAATAAATGTGTGCATTTAGAATATTTATTTCTAAACTTTTGTCATTTCTTTTAAATTAATATTCAATTTTAATAATAAATTTTTAGTTCCTACCAAAAAAATGGATTTTTAGTTTTTTTTTTCTTATTGCAATGTTTGGTTATTAAAAAATAAATGAATGATATATATTATTTTATTCCTAGAAAAGATTTATCTATTATTTATTCATTTATTTATCGATTTATTTATTTATTTATTTTTACATATGAATTTATTTCTAACCTAATTTATATTTATTATTAATATATAATAATAATAATAAAATAACAGTCACAGCTTCTACAGCTTTGTGCTACCAATCAGATTTTAACAGACAAAGTTTCTAAAGCCAAAGTCTTTACAGCTCAAATTTTTAAAGTCAAAGCTTCTAAAGCCAAAACTTACAGCCGTTACCAATCGGCCCCATAATTTTGTTAAAATAACTGAATATATTGTAACGACTTCTCCTATTTATTGACTTGTCTCCACATCTCTATATTTTACATATTCATATAAACTGGAGGCCATTATGATCATGCTTTAAAATGTGTATATATTCATAGACATCTCGTAACAAATACCACAACTATTCCTATTAAAATTCGATTAGGAAGCTTCATATCCCTATAGAATTGAAACAAAAAGTATGACTTAACTTACATTTAATATCAAACCATAATCAGATTTTTAAATTTGGATTAACTTTACACCTGTAAGCCTGTAACTTCTTCTACGACCCACACTAACTTTTGTTATACTTCTTAATTTGTTAATTACGATGGAGATCTTTTTTTTTTTTGGTGTGACAATATATCCGTTAAAAACAAAGCATAAAAGATACAAGAGTCTTCACACAAAACACAACAATCACTAGCTCAGAAGAGCACAAGGCAACTAAACAACAACCCCATTAGCCCTAAACCAGCCATTATTCTCACAGACGTTGCCTCACCAGCAGCAGCAGCACCAGCGGTAAAGCTTCCACCTGGAGTGCTTGTTGTCAACACAACCACCATCCACTCTTTCTCCGATCCAACACCGGCCCCGACATACCTCGAATCATTTAGATACCGAGCATAACCAGTTTGGGTGTAATTAGTTAAAGCCAGAGTAGGGATCCGGTTAGGGATACAGACCGGTAAGATCAACGCATCACGGGTAGTGTTTGGATCAACTTTGCACTCAGAGAGAATGTCTTGGTAGTTTGTTAACCGTGGAGGTACCGAGCCAGGAGTAACCGTGCTGGCTGTGGTATGGTTTGTGCATGGCTGATCTTCCAACTTGTCGGCGATCTCATCGGCCACACAATCAGCCTTATCGTTCTTTGCAAAAGTAGGAACTCTTTGAGCAGTTCGGTAGCTGTTTAGACCTTGAAGAAGATTATCCTCCGCCTCTACAACATTTCAAACACAACAAAAATGATCGATTAATGAGAAAAGTTCCATCAACACGATTTAAATGAACATGCATGGGGATGAAATTGTAAACTCCAATATAATAAGCTTAAAACTAATTAGTAACGACCCGAATAAATGTTAAATAACATTTATTTCTTTACAAAACATCATCTTTTAATCTGCAAAACATGCATGTGGATATTTATTTCAAGTACGAGTTTATACAAAAAAACATAATGTAATATCACTAAGAGAGAGGTTAAGAGCGTTTACGGTTGCAGATAACACAAGTGGAAATTAAGGAGAAAATGAGAAGATGAATGATGTAGAAAGAGAGAGACATCTTCGTAATCAAGACCATTTCTCTTCACACAATTTGATTTTCTTATTCTTTTTTTCTCTGGTAATAAAAGCAGAAGTAAGAGATCAGGCAAAGGCAAAGAGAATGTAATTTTGTTGGTCCTGTACTCTATTTGTTTATAGTATCTTAAAGGTCTAGAATTAGCTTTGTCTTGATAAGAATTTGTTAAAGTGACAAACACTTGGCAGAGAGGAGGTTTCGTTTTGCCAAAAGACGACGTGTATTAATGCACATCTTCGTCACGTGTCATGCATGCACAACAACAAAGTCGATTTCACAAAAATATATAACTAAAGGTACAATTATCCAAGTATAGTCGAGATAATAAATCTTCCTAACGAAGAAATTTGTTAGTGTGTGAAGGAGACACTGTTTTAGTCCATGTCACACGGATCACCACAAATCTGGCCCCATTCACCAACACGTGTATCCTCCTCCAACCACGTCATGTTCCTCAACCTGCCACCTGTCAAACCCTATGTTGAGATATATTGCTACTTCCATGTAGCATGTTGTATATATGGCCATGAATGTGTTGTGCCGATTCGTCAAGAGTCTTATCATCAACCGTTACGTTTTCGATTTCTCAAATTCCAAACAAAACCAAGAAAACTTTACCTGAACAGAGAAGATTATCGCAGCTTGTGTGCGTAAGAGCGATGGCGTCTGAGAAACAAAAACAACATGCACAACCTGGCAAAGAACATGTCATGGAATCAACTCCACAATTCTCTAGCTCAGATTACCAACCTTCCAACAAGCTTCGTGTAATTATTTTTATAACCTATAGTTTGACATAAAAATATTACATATACGTAATTCTTTACGTGCCATGTTCATTTTTCGAGTTATTATATGCATATCCTTATATATTTGATACGTCGATTCATGTTTGATCTTGATTCATATTTAGTATTTTAGCTAGATGATTTTTTATATAACAAATGAATGTACAATCAGGGAAAAGTGGCGTTGATAACTGGTGGAGACTCCGGGATCGGTCGAGCCGTGGGATACTGTTTTGCACTCGAAGGTGCTACGGTTGCTTTCACTTACGTTAAGGGTCAAGAGGAAAAAGATGCACATGACACGCTACAAATGTTGAAGGAGGTTAAAACCTCGGACGCTAAGGAGCCGATTGCGATTCCAACGGATTTAGGATTTGACGAGAACTGCAAGAGGGTTGTTGATGAGGTCGTTAACGCGTTTGGTCGCATCGATGTCTTGATCAATAACGCGGCAGAGCAGTACGAGAGCAGCTCGGTCGAGGAGATTGATGAGCCTAGACTTGAGCGTGTCTTCCGTACAAACATTTTCTCTTACTTCTTCCTCACAAGGTAACACGTGTGATCTTTTCTTCTTATAAAGTCACACGCACGTACGTACGTGTGATGGTAACTGACTTTTTATTTATTATTATTATTAGGCATGCGTTGAAGCATATGAAGGAAGGAAGCAGCATTATCAACACCACATCAGTGAATGCCTACAAGGGAAACGCTTCGCTTCTCGACTACACCGCTACTAAAGGAGCGATTGTGGCGTTTACTCGAGGGCTTGCACTTCAGCTTGCGGAGAAAGGAATCCGTGTCAATGGTGTGGCTCCTGGTCCGATATGGACACCACTTATCCCAGCCTCGTTCAATGAGGAGAAGATAAAGAATTTCGGGTCTGAGGTTCCGATGAAACGTGCGGGGCAGCCGATTGAAGTGGCGCCTTCGTATGTTTTCTTGGCTTGTAACCATTGCTCTTCTTACTTTACTGGTCAAGTTCTTCACCCCAATGGTAATTTCAGACACATATTTATATACTTGAGTATGATGGTTAGGCAAATGGCGAACTTGCTTTCAACTTTTGTTTTTTTTGGTGTTTTTGTTTGTGAAGGAGGAGCTGTGGTGAATGCATGAGGGTGGAGTGGACAAGACCCGTCTTAAAACGTCTAAGGTCTTAAATATGGTGATGTTGTTGTGCGTTTAGGGGCTTTTTTGTTAAGTTATGTATATGTTGGCAATGTGTCAAGTCCGTACCTTTTATAGTCTGAACTATGAAGTAACGAAAATATGTTGAAATAAAGTCTTTCCACATCGACACTACTTTGGACATGTTTCTTCTATATAATGTTGAACCCTCCAATATATAAGCAAACGTAGTTGGAGACTCCAAATATCTAGTATGGTGACAGGCTGACAACACAATGAATTAATTAAATGCTACATTTATTTGATTTTGTTTTTTTTGGAATGTAATGTTAAATTATATTTAAAAATATATATATAACATTTTTATAATTTGTGCATCGGATTGCTAAAAAACATAAGCTGAAAAAAAGCTAAACATATATTTGATTTTCAAAATTACACTTGATGTACGATACTGACAAGTGTAATTTTTTTTTTTTTTTTTTTTTTTTTCTTCAAAAAAAAAAATTACACTTGTCAGTATCGTACATCAAATGTTTAGAGCATGTTTATTGGTGAGATTTAGTGGGTATCAGCCTAATAAAAAGAATAAAAAAAATCGATTTTGGGCTTGATATTGGGTGAAACGTCTCAATTCACTGAGACTTTTGGATCGGTTCTTCTTGGCCACGTGTGACGCATTGATTGGGCAAAAAAAAAAATCTGTGTTTATCGTTTTATTTCTCTTCTCTTCGTCTCTCTTCTCTCCGTTTCATTTTTTTATTATTATTTTAGTCATATCCATTGAGTTTCACCATTAAACATACAAATTTAACAAAAATCTTTTTGAGTATCATAGATTAAACAACTAATTAAATTAATATTAAAAAAATTCTAATGATACTCAAAGGGGTTTATTGATAAACATGCTCTTATATGTTACGTTTTATTCTTCATTATCTCGTCATTTTGGAAACAATTTAGATTCTTTTATTATCCCACAATAAAATAATGTTTGTCTTCCTCGAGAAAGTAATTTTTGCTCCCTTGATTATTTATTTGAGATTTGGAAAATGTTAAAACATTGCATCGACTCTCTTTTCTCTTCCTAAAATTTTGATGGAAAGATCCCGCATTATGTAAATCGGGTTGAAAATCAAAGATTAGTGAGCTAAACTGTTTCTGGTAATTACTCGAAAATGCAAATAAAATTCATAGCTAAAAAGCATATGAACGTAGGTATTGCTAGTTTTTTTTTTTTTTTGTCATCTGTAAATTTCATTAACCTTTAAAAAAACAGTGGAGTTACATTCCTTTAAAAATGATCAAGGGCAATCACCATCAGAGACAAAAGGATATTACAATCAAATAATACAATTCTCATTAGTGAACACTTCTTTTAACCAAAAAGGATAGCCTTGAGCTATGTATGATTGACTACGATCCTCCACTGTCACACTTCGAACAATTAGAAAAGCACTAAGATTTGCCTTCTTTTGTTCATGCTCAAGTCTCCAATCCAAAATACCATTGAAAATCAAGGAGATTTTCTCTACCTGATTCTTGAAGGAAGGCCACGCTTTGGGACGATTCACCGCACACACAAGATCTTTACCATCAACCGCAAAGATCACTCTTGGAATCTTCAAACTTCCCATACTTTCCCCAGCCCAGCAATAAGCGACAATTTCAGCTTCCTGTCTATTACTAATGTTACCAAAAGCTCTACGGCTGTGAAGGAGAACCATGCCTCTGGAATTCCTAAGGACCCAAGCAGCTCCACAAAACTTTTTTTCTTTATCCCAAGAGAACCCCACATTGCATTTCAGCCAAGGTTTGGGAGGAGGTCTCCAATGATTTTTTTTGCAGTCCATAACAGAGCTCTCCATGTCATCTTCCACTTTTTCGATTTCCTGGGCTTGAAACCATTCATCAGAGCTTTCTTTAATCTTTCTCATCAAATCCATGACCAGATAAACCATTCCTTCAAAGAGAAGGTTTTTGCAGTTTTTCCAAAGCATCGATAGAATCCACGGGACCATTCTTCTAGTCTCAAGAGGGATTCTACTGTTCTTTTTCAAAGCTAAAACAAAGTGAATATTGTGGAACAGAGAGTGAGAGTTAAAACCATCGATTGGAGAAGGAAGGTTGGCTAGAGCCCAGACCTGACGAGCAAAGGGACAAGAGAACAGAACGTGGTCAACTGACTCCCCTTCCTCTCCACATACCTGACATCTAGGGTCAATCACCACTCCACGCGTCTTTAATCTGATAGCCACATGAATAGCACCACTAACAACTTTCCACAGAAAAACTTTCAGTTTAGTTGGAGCAAGGGTAGCCCAAATGTCATCTTTAATTCCATTCAAAGAGGGCGCAGCTGTAGCAATTAAAATGTCTTCTGCTTTGTGAATCTGAGAAGCCAACCAATAACCAGAGCGAACAGAATACTCACCACTTTTGTTATGCATCCAACAACTGAAATCCGGAGAAGAGGGGACCGGTTTTGTTTTCACAATGATCTCAATGTCACCAGGGAAGAACAAGTCACCCAACCCCTCATTCTTCCACTTCTTGTTAGGGTGGTCTATGAGCTCATTAACTTTCAGGTCCAAGTTAATGAGAATGTTCTTCATCAGAGGAGCACGCATACTGCCTCTATCCACATCATCTAACCACTTAGTAGTCCACACAAATAAGGATGAACCATCACCCACCATCTGCTTAAGTCCTTTTACTAGAAGCTCACGACCATGGAGAATACTTCTCCAGGCGAAAGATGGTCTGCTGCCCACCTCAGAAAGAAGAACACTGCAGTCTTTGAAGTATCTACTTTTGAAGAACCGGGAGAAAAGGCAGTCAGGGAATTACAGCAATCTCCAAGCCTGCTTAGCGAGAAGAGCTTGATTAAATAATTCAATGTCTTTGAACCCTAAACCGCCTTGATGTTTAGGTAGACATAACTTGTCCCATGCAACCCAGTGAATTTTTTCCATATTCTCAATCGAATTCCACCAAAAAGAAGACATGGCACTAGTCAAGGTCTCACAAGTAGACTTAGGCAGTTTGAAACACGACATAGCGTAGACAGGCATCGCCATTGCCACAGTCTTAATGAGAATCTCCTTACCCCCCTGCGATAATGTTTTTGTAAACCATCCCGACAATCTGTTTTTGAGTTTCTCATGAATGTAAGCCAGCATTTCCTTCTTAGACCCACTAAAACACTCAGGCAGTCCGAGATAAGTACCAGCACCGCCTTCATTGCTGATACCCATACGTCTCTTAATCATCTCTTTGATCTCCTCCCCTATCTTTGAACCAAAAGTGATAGAGGATTTATCTAAATTTATGACCTGGCCAGTAGCACTTCCATAAGTCTGAAGAATTTGCTGGATGACAATGCATTGTTCCTCATCAGCCTTACAACAAATAAGGTGTCATCAGCAAATAGGAGGTGATGGATTGATGGACCGTCTGGAGAAAACTTTAACCCATTAATGAGACCATTTTGCTCAGCCTTATTAAGCAGATGTGTTAGTCCTTCCGTGCACAGAACAAAGAGAAACGGAGACAAAGGGTCTCCTTGTCTAAGTCTCCTTTGTAGCACAATCCTGCCATGAGCCTGCCCATTTATTAGTACCGTGTAAGAAACAGTTGTTACACAGACAATAATCCACTTAATCCATACCGGATGGAATCCCAAAGCAATAAGAAGATGATGAAGATAGCTCCACTCGACGCGATCGTAAGCCTTTGACATATCTGTCTTTATTGCCATATACTCCTTTGCAGCAGCATCAAAGGTTCTCAAACTATGAACAACTTCATGGGCAATCAAAATATTATCTGAAATGAGTCTTTCCTTCACAAAGGCCGACTGAGTAGGAGATACCATGTCAGATAAGAGCGGCTGCAGTCTTGAAACTAAAATCTTCGAGATGATTTTGTACATGACAGAACAAAGACTAATGGGACGCAGATCCGACATGAGAGACGAATTAACCTTTTTGGGGATCAGACAAAGCTGTGTGAAATTCCACTCTTCTTCAAAAAAACCATCCTTGAAAAAACTCAAAACCTCATCAGTCACCTGAGGCCCAACAGTATCCCAATATTGTTGGAAGAAAAAACCTGTCATACCATCGGTTCCACGAGCACTAGAAGATTTAATGGCAAAGGCAGCAGCTCTAACTTCCTCTCTAGACACCTCTCCAATCAGAATCTCGTTTGTCTCAGAAGAAATTCTAGGCTGGCAATCCTCAAAAAATTCAAGAGGAACTGAAGGATAAGAAGAGGAGAATAACTTCTGAAAATATCTACAAGCAACATCCCCTTTTGAAGCTTCAGATCTATTAAGAATTCCATTCTCATCCAACAAACTGTCCAACTCGTTTCTTGATCTCTCAGCCTTCACCGACGCATGAAAATACTTTGTGTTTTTGTCACCCGAGTTCATCCACTTATCTCTACATTTCTGTTTCCAAAAGCTTTCCTCATCTCTGTGAGCTTTGACCAAATCTCTTTGAAGACTAGCCATTCTGAAAAAGGAGGGATGACGAGCAGCATGTTCAACTTCAACCTCCTGTTGAATCCTTTGAATTTTTTCCAGGGAATTAGAGACATTTTCCTTTTTCCAATGGCTTAAAGCTTTACGACATCTTCTCAGCCTATGGGAAACAGATTGACCATAAGGGGAATTCGGAGAAAGCCAAGCAGATTTGATAGCCTCCAACACAAGAGGCTGATGTAACATTCTCTTATCGAACCTGAAGGATCCTCTAAATTTCTCTTGAGAAGAGAACAGCTGAACCAAAACAGGGCGATGGTCAGATCCTTTCTTCTCCAAAAACAACTGATTAGAAGCCGGGAAACAACTGAACCATTCCTTATTGCCAAAACATCTATCCAATCTGCATTGGATCCACAGGTCATGTCTTCTACCTCCCCATGTAAAGTCATTCCCAGAACTGGCTAGTTCAGTCATATCACAAGCATTTAACATTTCTGCAAAATCCACAAACGAAGCTTCACTCCTCCTCGGGCCTCCCATCTTTTCCCCATTATGGAGAATTTCATTAAAGTCACCAACTAGGCACCAACTAGTCTTCCGAAGGATTCCCAACCTAGTGATTCTCTCCCAAACAAGATTCTTGAGTTCACTATTAGGGTTTCCATAAACACAAGAAACAAAAAATTTGGAAGGGCCAAACTCAACTTGCAAATCCAGAACATTTTTATCTGCGAATAAAAACTCCACTGAGACATCCTTTTTCCAAAATAATGCAAGCCCTCCACATCTTCCCACAGGATCCACCGTATATACCTTGTCATAATCTAACCATACTTGAATATCTACAATTACATTCCTGATGTTCATGGTCTCCATCAGAAATACAATCTCCGGGAAATGCTTTTTCCGCATCTCCAAGAGACGAGGAATCGTCAGGTCTTGAGGCCGTCCCAAACCCTGGCAATTCCAGCTTAGAATGCTCATTAGATAAGGGACAGTCCCCCACTTGGGACCATCTCTTTTTTGCTGAGCCTTGCAGCTTTTGCTTCCACCATAATACCCTTTCATGCCTTCCTTTTGCCCACAACTCCTTCCTCTAATCCCGGATTCTTGACAATTTCACCAGGGATTTTATCTTTACCATTTACTTGTGCTTTCCTCTGATTCTTAGTAGGTCGTTTTCTTTGAGTAGCCTTTTTAGTCATAGTCCCGGATGAACCAGATTCAAAAGAACCAGTCCTAAAAACCTTCGGACTAGACAAAATTGGCACAGAGAAGAGACATAACTGATTTGAGTCTTCAGCAAATCCCAATGATTCACTCCAATCAGACACAGGACCAGCTTGATTAGCTCTAATTGCAGCAGCCATTAACTTTCCCCCACCCATAGAAGCATTATCTGACTTTGAGGAAGCGTCTGGTGAGACATAGTCAAAAACTATGCCTTTTCCTTTGTTGATGTCTTTGGAAATAATAGGAGGAGGCTCCATTCTCAAAACTGTTTTCTGAAGGAAGGGATCTTTTTCTGTTTCAGCAACTGAAGACCTAACTCTTTCTTCTCTCAGTTTACGCTCCTCATCCTTCCCCGCCAAAAGGTATTGCCTCATACCTTCTAAAACATCATGAGCAATGCGAGGTCTTCCCAGAACCGGGTGCAATCCCACTTGTTCTTCCGTCAGAATCCCAAATAAAGGATCATTCTATTTAAGCACCAGAGTTGGTTTCGGTTTTTCAACCTTCTTCCCGAGTTTTCTGTCGATAGTTTGATCCAACCTCAGCTTAATCAGAAGCGGGCAAAGATCCCTCTCATGAGTCAGCCTTTGACAGAAGTAGCAGCGCTTCTGTATCCTCTCATAGGGATAATAGACAGTAGTCTTCAACCCTCCAGGGAGATTGATCTCTTTCGACTTCCTTAGAGGTCTGCCAACATCGAATTTTATCTTAACTCTCACAAAGTCTTGATTTTGGGGCTTATCCGGAACCACTACCGCTTCAATGACTTGACCCACCAAGTCGCCTAATAGAGTAATCGCTTTCTCCGTATAATAATTTATAGGAATGTTACAAATTTGAACCCCAAAGCTCAATGAATTGCAGCGAGTCTTGAGCAGGGTGTTCAGTCCACCTTTCCACCGCAATGGTCCATTCATTGAAGGTATGGACTCCTTTTTCCAGAATTTCCACGAGATCATGTTCATACTTGAAGATGAACTGGAACCTCTCGTTAGATAAAGCTATACCACGCACTCTCCCAACCTTTTGCCACTTCCTTGGCATGTTGAGAATCAAATTTGACATGCTTTGATTGTCAGGGTTAAGCAAACGACCAACCAAACTCAGAATGTTCCTCTCACACGAACGAAATTGAGGAAGATCTGGCATCTCAAATGGAACATCCACATCATCTAGTGACATGGCCATCAGGGCCTTATCCATAGCAGCCGACATCGAAAATAGACACAAATTGCAACCTTCACCGCCGCGACAAACACACAGAACCTTCAAACTTCTTCCGCACCAGAACCAGGAGCAGGGGAGCCGAGAAAAAGCGATTCACAAACCCCACACCGAACAAGATACCGGAAAGAGGAAGAAACACTAAGCGAAACAGATCTTGAAAGGCTGAAAGTTAAGAACAGAAAGCTCAAACCCTAGCCGTCTTCAAAGAGAAACACGAATTTAGGGTAAAACAGATGAAAAACGCTGAGTTTTAGACTAAGGGATAAGGTTTAATCCAGCCAATAGTTCTATTTCCTACAAAGTGAAAGACTCTATCAGGAAAAGAAGGTCTTAAGCCCAAAAGAGGGAATCGTTTGGTGAGTAATTTGTATTGCTAGTTTTGTACAACTCTTTTTGAAATCAGTTATAGAAATAAATTTTTTTCTTACATTAAAAAAAGTTCGGAAAAAAATATTGAAAAAATATCTATATTTTATTATATTTGGGAAAAACGATCTATTTCCCCCTAGAACTATTTACATCACACCAGATCCACACCATTCTACGACCTCGTGCTAAATATCCCTGAAAAATCATTTCTCAACTTATATCCCCTCGAAATAATAGTTCCAAACCTATTTCTCCCCCAAATTATAGTTCTAAACTTATATCTCCATAAATCTTGGTTTTCCTCGATTTCCGGTTAACAAAACAAAATTAAACCACCTAAAAACCATACTAAACCGAATTAAACCCCAATTACAGCAAATAACCATGACCCAGATCTGATTTCAATTAAAACCCAACCCAACCCAAGCGTTCCAACTTCTTCTTCATTGTCGCAGAGAGAAAGATAAGAGTATACTCAAAATCTGATTCCAGATTCAATCATGGGCAAAGAGGTTGGTGTGTTTCTCTAAACCTAAGCTTTTTCGATTGATTTCGTCAAATTGTAAAAGCAAATCAACATGGACTCGGCTCCTCTCTCTCTCTCTCTCTCTGTCATTGTAAATCGGATCTCCGAGCTTTTGTGTTCGGCATCAATGGCGGAAGAGACGGAGGAAAACGTCTTTTTCACCGCCATAAAGCTCACACCGCCGTTGTTCTGGATTTTTCCATATCAGAGGAGCTCGTTTAGATTGTAGCTTACCTGATACACTTGCTCAAGTGTCTGCATTGTACCTCTCCGGTGATGGTTGTGATTTGTTTTGATTCCAGATACTCTAGGTTATGTATCTTATCGCAAAAATTCGTCGCCCATGGAAGCAGAGGCGGAATTGTATTAATTATTTGATTTCCTGCGGATTATTATCTGATTTGTCTCATCACTGGTCTCGGCGGAGTTGTTTGAGCTGACGGAGAGATTGTATGAATCGGTGATTGATAATGTTCAAGAGAATTGCTTAGATACGACGGCGACGCCATGAAATCAGCCATGAAATCAGTAGGTGATAGCTACATAGTCCTAGCTGGTGAGGAGCAAAAGGCGACAATGAATTGATGATGGTGGTGCTAGACGAAGCGTAGATGACGTCACCGGTTGAATCTGAGAAGAATACGATGTTGAGCCTAAGGAAAGAGACTCATCGTCATCATGTGCGTTGTCGTTTTGAGGTTCGTTGAAATTGAAGATACATCCAAATTAAAATTGGAAAGTCAAGGGTTGGATGAATGAAGAAGAAGAAGAAATCGGTAAGACATGGGTCGAGTTTTAGATTGGGTCGGGTTTATAATTCGATTATATTGGTTTGGGTGGATTTCTAATAGGTTTAGCTCATAAACCGATTGCCTGGTTTAATTTCGATTGCCTTTTAAAATCATCGTGTTTTAAAACTTGGTATAATCATACACCCGAGTTAACGATTGTCAACTCTGCTAACAACATGACTAACTGCGGTTAATACTTAACCTAACGTCGTTAATTAGACCCAAATAAAGATACGGTTGCCCTTATACAATTCCCCCAAATCGATTTGGGAGCATAGAACCCTAACTTCTCTATATCTTCTCTTCATCTTTACAAAAATGATGAGCCAAAGTTCAGGGTCTGATGCAAATTCAATTAGCCGTAGCTGGAGTCCTATTTGCAAATGTGGTAAGGCAACGACGGTTACAAAGGCATGGACAAATGAAAATCCGGGTAGAAGATCTTTTAAGATGTGGTGTTCATGGCTTCATCAATTGGGCAGATGAAGAGAAGCCATTTGGTTGGCAAAAAGTGAGCTTGTTGGAGG
This sequence comes from Arabidopsis arenosa, assembly GCA_905216605.1. NCBI lineage: Eukaryota > Viridiplantae > Streptophyta > Magnoliopsida > Brassicales > Brassicaceae > Arabidopsis > Arabidopsis arenosa. Next base: position 23,662,922 of record LR999451.1, read on the forward strand.
CGAGAGATGAGATTCGTCATCTAAAAGAGTCTGTAAAGGCAATGAAAGAACATATGGTGAGTGTCTCAGGGTCTGCAAATTACGATCATCTGAAGAAACCCAAGGAAGAGAAGAAGAAGCTTGAGGAAGAGATGAAGAAAATGGAGGAAGACAAGAAGAAACTGGAGGAAGAGAAGAAGCAACTGGAGGAAGAGAAGAAAAAGCTTGAAATTGAAGTTATGGGTTGTAATGAGAGGGAAAAATGCTTAGGCAGTTGATTGTGTTGTCTTGGGGATGCTTAATTGTTGTTGTTGCAATGTGCCTTGGAATGGGAAAACAAGTAAAAGTCTAGTTTGTTGTCTTGTTATGGTGATGTTGTTTGTTGTTTTGTTGTTGTAAGACTCTTTGTTTGAAATGTCATAATCCTAAAATATCATTGATCCAAAAGAGCCGTTTAGTTTGAAAAGGTATAGATCCCACCAAAAACAAATCAGGATCCTACCAACCAAACACATCATCCTACATAGATATCATCCTAAAAAGTCAATCAAGACACAAAAGAGAACATAAAAGACAGAAAAGTCATTCTACTTCTTCTCAGGTCGCCAAACAATAAAGACCTTATCAGTTCAAGGGGACATAAAAAAGACAGGAGGTCTTGGAGCTTCATCGGATCCTTTACCACGGCCCTTGCCTTTACCCTTGCCTTGACCATTTTTAACACCAGAAGGACGTCCATGAGCACGACCTCTACCACTTGGATTAGCTGTTGGAGCACTTGAATGCTGCGAATTTTGTGTGAATTGATTCTGAGAACAAGCTGGTATGGATTGGCTTTGAGCAACAAGTGGTGTGGACTGGCTTTGAGCATTCCTCCACCTCTTTGGTGCATTGTGGATGCTCCATGGATCATCATCATCCTATAACAAATCTGATTAATCATGGTATAGCAAATGTTGAATTTACAAGGTAAAGTCAGAACACTTGCAAGAGACTTTCTTGGTCTTTCCCTTTTGCGTGAAGGAGCTGAATGCACAGTTGTGTTTTTGCAGGTTCCCTTATTGTGACCAATCTGCTTACAAATGCTACATGTGACTATTTTTCCTTCTCTTGTTAGCTTTGTTGGAATAGTTGATGATTCAGTTGGCTCCTTAATCCTATCAAACTTCTTTGGTCTTCCTCACTTCTTTCTCTTATCTGGCACTTCAATTGATCATTTGCATGTTCTCTTCCATAATCTTTCTCCATTCACAGGTTCTATGTTGTCTTTGTAGGTAGCTTTCCAGACATGTGTAGCTAGATGTCTATCAACATAGCTACATGGCAAGTAAACTCAATAATCAATAGACGTTCGTTAACATGACATTATTGTTAAAAGAGATTAAGATTAAGTAACACTTACTCTTCTGGATCGCGGTTCTTCTCTCTAATAACAAATATAGCATGTGGACAAGGAATGCCTGTGAGATTCCACTGTCTACAACAAGCACACTCCCTAGTCAAGAGATTCACCGAGTAACTGCCACTACCCTCTAACACCTCATATCTGTTTCGCCACTTTTAAGAATTTGGCAAAACTTAGCTGACTTGTGGTTGCCTTCAAGAATCTACATTATTTTTTGTGGGAACCTTGTTTTACATTTCTTTGTCTTGTCACAGAGCTTAGATATCCGCTTCATGCAGGATCTCTTGACCTCCTCAAGCATATTTATCACTGGCAGCTTCCTTGCATCCTTAATGGTTCTGTTGAAACTCTTTGACAGATTGTTGCAAACATTCTCACAACCACCATCCACTCTTTCTCCGATCCAACACCGCCCCGACATACCTCGAATCATTTAGATACCGAGCATAACCAGTTTGGGTGTAATTAGTTAAAGCCAAAGTAGGGATCCGGTTAGGGATACAGACCGGCAAGATCAACGCATCACGGGTAGTGTTTGGATCAACTTTGCACTCAGAGAGAATGTCTTGGTAGTTTGTTAACCGTGGAGGGACCGAGCCAGGAGTAACCGTGCTGGCTGTGGTATGGTTTGTGCATGGCTGATCTTCCAACTTGTCGGCGATCTCATCCGCCACACAATCAGCCTTTTCGTTCTTTGCAAAAGGCGGAACTCTTTGAGCAGTTCGGTAGCTGTTTAGACCTTGTAGAAGATTATCCTCCGCCTCTATAACATTTGAAACACAACAAAAATGATCGATTAATGAGAAGAGTTCCATCTACACGATTTAAATGAACATGCATGGGGATGAAATTGTAAACTCCAATATAATAAGCTTAAAACTAATTAGTAACGACCCGATTAAATGTTAAATAACATTTATTTCTTTACAAAACATCATCTTTTAATCTGCAAAACATGCATGTGGATATTTATTTCAAGTACGAGTTTATACAAAAAAACATAATGTAATATCACTAAGAGAGAGGTTAAGAGCGTTTACGGTTGCAGATAACACAAGTGGAAATTAAGGAGAAAATGAGAAGATGAATGATGTAGAAAGAGAGAGACATCTTCGTAATCAAGACCATTTCTCTTCACACAATTTGATTTTCTTATTCTTTTTTTCTCTGGTAATAAAAGCAGAAGTAAGAGATCAGGCAAAGGCAAAGAGAATGTAATTTTGTTGGTCCTGTACTCTATTTGTTTATAGTATCTTAAAGGTCTAGAATTAGCTTTGTCTTGATAAGAATTTGTTAAAGTGACAAACACTTGGCAGAGAGGAGGTTTCGTTTTGCCAAAAGACGACGTGTATTAATGCACATCTTCGTCACGTGTCATGCATGCACAACAACAAAGTCGATTTCACAAAAATATATAACTAAAGGTACAATTATCCAAGTATAGTCGAGATAATAAATCTTCCTAACGAAGAAATTTGTTAGTGTGTGAAGGAGACACTGTTTTAGTCCATGTCACACGGATCACCACAAATCTGGCCCCATTCACCAACACGTGTATCCTCCTCCAACCACGTCATGTTCCTCAACCTGCCACCTGTCAAACCCTATGTTGAGATATATTGCTACTTCCATGTAGCATGTTGTATATATGGCCATGAATGTGTTGTGCCGATTCGTCAAGAGTCTTATCATCAACCGTTACGTTTTCGATTTCTCAAATTCCAAACAAAACCAAGAAAACTTTACCTGAACAGAGAAGATTATCGCAGCTTGTGTGCGTAAGAGCGATGGCGTCTGAGAAACAAAAACAACATGCACAACCTGGCAAAGAACATGTCATGGAATCAACTCCACAATTCTCTAGCTCAGATTACCAACCTTCCAACAAGCTTCGTGTAATTATTTTTATAACCTATAGTTTGACATAAAAATATTACATATACGTAATTCTTTACGTGCCATGTTCATTTTTCGAGTTATTATATGCATATCCTTATATATTTGATACGTCGATTCATGTTTGATCTTGATTCATATTTAGTATTTTAGCTAGATGATTTTTTATATAACAAATGAATGTACAATCAGGGAAAAGTGGCGTTGATAACTGGTGGAGACTCCGGGATCGGTCGAGCCGTGGGATACTGTTTTGCACTCGAAGGTGCTACGGTTGCTTTCACTTACGTTAAGGGTCAAGAGGAAAAAGATGCACATGACACGCTACAAATGTTGAAGGAGGTTAAAACCTCGGACGCTAAGGAGCCGATTGCGATTCCAACGGATTTAGGATTTGATGAGAACTGCAAGAGGGTTGTTGATGAGGTTGTGAACGCGTTTGGACGCATCGATGTCTTAATCAATAACGCAGCAGAGCAGTACGAAAGCAGCTCGGTCGAGGAGATAGATGAGCCTAGACTTGAGCGTGTCTTCCGTACGAACATTTTCTCTTACTTCTTCCTCACAAGGTAACACGTGTGATCTTTTCTTCATATAAAGTCACACGCACGTACGTACGTGTGATGGTAACTGACTTTTTATTTATTATTATTGTTAGGCATGCGTTGAAACATATGAAGGAAGGAAGCAGCATTATCAACACCACATCAGTGAATGCCTACAAGGGAAACGCTTCGCTTCTCGACTACACCGCTACAAAAGGAGCGATTGTGGCGTTTACTCGAGGGCTTGCACTTCAGCTTGCGGACAAAGGAATACGTGTCAATGGTGTGGCTCCTGGTCCGATATGGACACCACTTATCCCAGCCTCGTTCAATGAGGAGAAGATTAAGAATTTCGGGTCTGAGGTTCCGATGAAACGTGCGGGGCAGCCGATTGAAGTGGCGCCTTCGTATGTTTTCTTGGCTTGTAACCATTGCTCTTCCTACTTTACTGGTCAAGTTCTTCACCCCAATGGTACTTCCAGACACATATTTATATACTTGAGTATGATGGTTAGGCAAATGGCGAACTTGCTTTCAACTTTTGTTTTTTTTGGTGTTTTTGTTTGTGAAGGAGGAGCTGTGGTGAATGCATGAGGGTGGAGTGGACAAGACCCGTCTTAAAACGTCTAAGGTCTTAAATATGGTGATGTTGTTGTGCGTTTAGGGGCTTTTTTGTTAAGTTATGTATATGTTGGCAATGTGTCAAGTCCGTACCTTTTATAGTCTGAACTATGAAGTAACGAAAATATGTTGAAATAAAGTCTTTCCACATCGACACTACTTTGGACATGTTTCTTCTATATAATGTTGAACCCTCCAATATATAAGCAAACGTAGTTGGAGACTATGGTGACAGGCTGACAACACAATGAATTAATTAAATGCTACATTTATTTGATTTTGTTTTTTTTGGAATGTAATGTTAAATTATATTTTTTTTTTTTGTCAACCACACATTTATTAAAAAGTTCCTTGGTTGGTTGCCCAACTAGGAGGAGAAATGTTTACAAAAGTAGCTTCTGAAAATAAAAGTCTAGAAGAGCGCGCTAAGCAGTCTGCTTTTAAATTACAAGAACGAGAAATAAGGGAAAGTGAGAAAGAGGGAAAGGAAACACGTACACTACAGGAAAATGAAGCATCTGTAGCGCCCGAATAACGCTATATAACTCTACTGTAGCGTTTTAACAAGCGCTCTATCATCGCCCGTCATAATAGGTCGGAGACAAATTATAGCGGTTTTTTGTTATGCTACCAAAAAATTCGTTATTACAGCGCTTTCTTTAACGCAATAATTATTAATGTAATAGCGCTTGATATTCGATATTAAATAGTATTATTGACAGCATATTTATTTTGCTATATATAAAATGACAATAGCAGTTATGAAACTGCAATTGTTTCAATTAATGGCATTTTTTTTTGTGCAATATGTGACCAATCCATTTCCAGTTTCAATTCTGTTTTGATCAAATTATTTACAAATTAATATTATCTAAAACAGATTTAAAAAGACAAAATGAAATTTATATTAGATAACATGTCAATGTAAGTACTCAAATCACATGATCATGCCTTAGCAAGTACGGAATTCACCAAAATAACAAGATTATGTTTAGACATACATGATTTTATCATTAGGCCAAGCCACAATACTACCTACTGCATCGGCAATGGTTTGAACTTCAGAGTTTGGTCTCCACACAGCTGCATCTCCAATCAGCGTCTCTGAAACATTTTGAGAGCAGTATCATGATCCTTACGCAAACTGTAACAGTTCCCAACAGCACACCTGCAATTCGTATTGCTACCACAGTCATTACAGAAAAAAAATACAAACAAAGAGTAAAACTCTGCAGTTTCAGATTTTGAAATATGCTAGTGCTAAAAGCTAGTTTCTATTGACGGTTTGTGGTTAAAGCCTGTGGGTGTTAAAGTCTCGACAAAGACATATGTGGTTGGATCATGTAGGTTTTGCGAAACAAAGTCAGAAGAGCATATTGCTAATGAAAATTCTAAGAATGATACCAGGTTTCTGGAGATAGGCGGTCAACTGAAATCAGCTCCTGAGCCAGATAGCCCAACCTCATCTCTTCTTTTAAGTGCTTCAAAAACAAAGACAAGAAATCACTTAAAAGTAAAACAATAACATAGAAATCCTTGCAGATCAGTCTAAAATCAAGTTGTATATGCTGATATCAGAACAGGATAATGTTCAGAGTCAACATCATGTTCAAGATTAGTTCGGGGACGTTTCATGATGATTAACATGAAAATTTGCAAATAGTGACAACAGCTCACATAAAGAACAGTGGAGTACGTATCCATTCCTTCCAAAGCATAAGGATACTTTTGATGAGCAAGAGTAAAGACAGAGTCAGCGTTGAAGTAGTCTTGTAGCTCAAAATATGCTTTTCCAACCTATGTCCAAACGTACCCATGGTTTTTAGTTTCAGTGTCAAAAACCAACAAATGGAATTAGAAAATAACGTCAATGAACTAAGATGATCATTTCAAGCTTGCTTAAAATTCCAATGAAACAGAAGCACAAAAAAAGCCATTCATGTTATTACCTGCAAGAGAACCCAGTGTGTTCAAAATAATATGTTCACGCACGCACTCCAGTAACTAATATGTTCAAAATAGTAGCTCAATTTACATGACTATCAAAGAGAAACATGACTAACAAAAATAGAAACAAGTTTGGTTTTAACAAAACAGTACGAAACTAACAAAGAAAAACTAAACCAAATCAAAACAGTAGCTTAACTCGAAACCAACACACATGCAAGTTTGAAACCAACACACACTAAAACAAATCAAAACAATAGCTCAATTCGAAACTAACAACATGCAAAACATCGAAATACCTTCAATTACATACCTGTTGATTCACCAAAAGCTTCTAGAAACGGCTATCGAAAGCTTCTGCAACTCCAAAGTACCTTAAAACAAAACCCTAAAACGATTACAACCCCAAATTGAACCTCAAATATGATAATTTCACAAACAAAACCCCAAATCGATTTCAAAACCCTAACCTTTACAATGTACAACCAGATCTGGGACTGAGAGATTAGAGAGTCGAGTGAGAAGAGAGATGGAGACTCGATTAACTGAGAAAAGGAGATGGAGAGTCGAGTAACAGAGAGATGAAGGTGGAGAGTCGAGTAACAGAGAGATGGAGATGGAGGGTCGAGTAACAGAGAGATGGAGAGTCGAGAACAGAGAGAGATTTACAGAGAGAGATGAAGAATGGGAAGAGATGAAGATTGGAGAACAGATTAACAGAGGGAGATGAAGAATCGAGACTGGAAAAGAATGGAGAACAGTGAAGAGTCGAGTCTCCGTGCCTTAGGCAAATTTTGCGTTTTTTCCCATGATTTTTTTTTCTAAGAGGCGGGCACTTTTTAATGATTACCCGCTTATAGATTACATAGCGTTTAATCTAAAATAGTGCTATCAAATATTAAACCTAAATCCAAAAACATTGATCCGCGTCCTTTTATTTCTCCGAGTAATAAAGTATAGCGTTTAAAATTTACCAAACGCTATAACATATTACGGTGTTTGTCAATCATAGCAAAACAACGTTAATTGCTATATTCTTATGCTATAAATGCGTCATATTCTTGTAGTGGTAGCAAACCAAACTCGTCTAGAAGGTTGGAGAAAGCTGGCCATTCGTCAGGTGACTGTACCATCGAGACCAATTCTGAGCAATCTGATTCAAACGCCTGACAAGCAATCCTTCTTGAAAGGATATTCTTCATAGCCCAAATTAAAGCTTCCATTTCCGAATGAAGGGGTGAGGGCGATCTCCTAAGGCATTTTGCACCAAGCAGTATAGTTTGAGCAGTTCCCTGAAAACAGCACCAACCTAAACCCATTGTTGGATCCGTAGCTTTCCATGAACCATCAAACCGACATCGTAATGATTGGTTTGGGGGTTCATAAAATTCCGTAAATGTAATATTGTCGATCGGTTCCATTTGAGCTTTTTCCCACAGTAATTTCTCACTCAAGGCGTGATTTAAAATATCTGTAGGATCTGATTGTATTCCTTTAAAAACTTTTTTATTCCTATCTTTCCATATGAACCACAAAATCCAGGCATAACAATTTGTTTTTCCCCCCCCATCTCGAGGAGGTGGTATCCTCCAATAAAGATAATCTAGATTTGAAAGTTCCGAACTTAGAGGAAAACAACCTGGAACCAAAGGCACCCCGGATAATTCCCATATTTTCAGAGAATGAGAACACACAAATAAAGCATGATTTATAGTTTCCTCTGCCAGCTCACACCTTTTACAAATAGTGTCACAGCTAATCCCTCGCTGTATTAATTTTGATGTAACTGCCAAAGATCCTGAAGCGATTTGCCATAAGAAATGTTTTATTTTCGGAGGAGCTTTGACTTTCCACGCTTGAGCTTGTAGGATTTTAAAATTTGGTCCCCATTCTACCGTCTCACACATCTGTCGAGCTAGTCGATAACCAGACTTTACTGTATATTTCCCGGAATTTGTATAATGCCAAATAAGCCTATCTGGCCTATAAATCTGACTAATAGTCATTCCTCTAATGATTTGTATATCCAGCGGATCCAAAACTTCTTGTAGAAGAGGAAGGTGCCATTCTTTAGTAACCGGATTAATTAAATGGTTAACCATCAGACTTGGGAGTAATAAATTTCCCCTCCCCCTTGCGGGCCTTGGATTATCGTCTGGAATCCAAGGATCTCGCCAAACCGATATGTTGAAACCTGAACCTAGTGACCATCTTGCACCCATTTCGACAATCCTTTTCGACGAAAAAATACTCTTCCATCCAAACGATGGAGAGTTCGGTTTTTTTGCATTTAAAGGATGAACATTCCTGAAATATCTACCTTTTAGCACTCGCGCTACTAAAGAATCTGGGTATTGGATTAATCTCCAATATTGTTTAGCCAACATGGCATCATTAAAGGTATCTAGAGAATGAAAACTTAGACCTCCTTTTTCTTTATCCATACACAATTTCTCCCATGCTATCCAATGGATACCACGGTCCTTCCCATTAGAACTCCACCGATAATTAGATATTGCACTTGTTAGCTTAGATGTTAGCTCTTGAGGGAGTTTAAAACAAGACATAACATAGGTTGGAAGCGCCAAGGCAACAGATTTGATCATTGTCTCTTTCCCGCCTTTTGACAGATATTTAGCTGACCAGCCATTAATTCGTTCATTAAGTCTTTCCCGTATGTAATTAAAGATTTTGCTTTTTGAGCCGCCTAGGCTCTCTGGTATTCCTAGATAAGAACCCATTCCACCTTCTTTAGTAATGCGAAGGTGTTGTTTCAATTCCTCTTTTTTTTGGTTTGCTACACGCTTGCCAAATAAGACCGACGATTTATCGTAATTTATTTCTTGTCCAGAAGCTTTACCATAATTTTCAATAATATCCATCACCGTTTTACACTCCTCAGATTCTGCTTTACAGAAAAAGAGACTATCATCCGCAAAAAGCAAATGAGAGATAGGAGGACTTCGTTTGCAACCTTAATTCCAGTCAGTTTTTTTTCCCTTTCCGCTTTTTTAATATTAGCAATCAGGACCTCCGTACATAATATAAACAAATAAGGAGATAAGGGATCACCTTGTCGTAAACCTCCTTTTGGTATTATTTTTCCTTTAGGTTCTCCGTTCAATAAAACCTGATACGAAACTGAACTAACGGACCACATGATCCAAGAAATCCAACTAGCATTGAATCCCATACGTGACATAACCGCCTCCAAAAATTCCCATTCTATCCTATCATATGCTTTGCTCATATCTGTTTTAATTGCCAAGAAATCTGATTTACACATTCTATTCGTCCTTAAACCATGAAACATTTCCTGCGCTAGCAAAATATTATCGGTAATTAGTCTACCTGAAACGAAGGCCGATTGAGTTTCAGAAACTAGCCGAGGTAAAATTTTTTTGAGCCTTAAACAGAGAATCTTTGAGATAATCTTGTAACTCACATTTTTATAATTTGTGCATCGGATTGCTAAAAAACATAAGCTGAAAAAAAGCTAAACATATATTTGATTTTCAAAATTACACTTGTCAGTATCGTACATCAAATGTTCATATGTTACGTTTTATTCTTCATTATCTCGTCATTTTGGAAACAATTTAGATTCTTTTATTATCCCACAATAAAATAATGTTTGTCTTCCTCGAGAAAGTAATTTCTGCTCCTTTGATTATTTATTTGAGATTTGGAAAATGTTAAAACATTGCATCGACTCTCTTTTCTCTTCCTAAAATTTGATGGAAAGATCCCGCATTATGTAAATCGGGTTGAAAATCAAAGATTAGTGAGCTAAACTGTTTCTGGTAATTACTCGAAAATGCAAATAAAATTCATAGCTAAAAAGCATATGAACGTAGGTATTGCTAGTTTTTTTTTTTTTTTGTCATCTGTAAATTTCATTAACCTTTAAAAAAACAGTCGAGTTACATTCCTTTAAAAATGATCAAGGGCAATCACCATCAGAGACAAAAGGATATTACAATCAAATAATACAATTCTCATTAGTGAACACTTCTTTTAACCATAAAGGATAGCCTTGAGCTATGTATGATTGACTACGATCCTCCACTGTCACACTTCGAACAATTAGAAAAGCACTAAGATTTGCCTTCTTTTGTTCATGCTCAAGTCTCCAATCCAAAATACCATTGAAAATCAAGGAGATTTTCTCTACCGGATTCTTGAAGGAAGGCCACGCTTTGGGACGATTCACCGCACACACAAGATCTTTACCATCAACCGCAAAGATCACTCTTGGAATCTTCAAACTTCCCATACTTTCCCCAGCCCAACAATAAGCGACAATTTCAGCTCTACGGCTGTGAAGGAGAACCATGCCTCTGGAATTCCTAAGGACCCAAGCAGCTCCACAAAACTTTTTTTCTTTATCCCAAGAGAACCCCACATTGCATTTCAGCCAAGGTTTGGGAGGAGGTCTCCAATGATTTTTTTTGCAGTCCATAACAGAGCTCTCCATGTCATCTTCCACTTTTTCGATTTCCTGGGCTTGAAACCATTCATCAGAGCTTTCTTTAATCTTTCTCATCAAATCCATGACCAGATAAACCATTCCTTCAAAGAGAAGGTTTTTGCAGTTTTTCCAAAGCATCGATAGAATCCACGGGACCATTCTTCTAGTCTCAAGAGGGATTCTACTGTTCTTTTTCAAAGCTAAAACAAAGTGAATATTGTGGAACAGAGAGTGAGAGTTAAAACCATCGATTGGAGAAGGAAGGTTGGCTAGAGCCCAGACCTGACGAGCAAAGGGACAAGAGAACAGAACGTGGTCAACTGACTCCCCTTCCTCTCCACATACCTGACATCTAGGGTCAATCACCACTCCACGCGTCTTTAATCTGATAGCCACAGGAATAGCACCACTAACAACTTTCCACAGAAAAACTTTCAGTTTAGTTGGAGCAAGGGTAGCCCAAATGTCATCTTTAATTCCATTCAAAGAGGGCGCAGCTGTAGCAATTAAAATGTCTTCTTGCTTTGTGAATCTGAGAAGCCAACCAATAACCAGAGCGAACAGAATACTCACCACTTTTGTTATTCATCCAGCAACTGAAATCCGGAGAAGAGGGGACCGGTTTTGTTTTCACAATGATCTCAATGTCAGCAGGGAAGAACAAGTCACCCAACCCCTCATTCTTCCACTTCTTGTTAGGGTGGTCTATGAGCTCATTAACTTTCAGGTCCAAGTTAATGAGAATGTTCTTCATCAGAGGAGCACGCATACTGCCTCTATCCACATCATCTAACCACTTAGTAGTCCACACAAATAAGGATGAACCATCACCCACCATCTGCTTAAGTCCTTTTACTAGAAGCTCACGACCATGGAGAATACTTCTCCAGGCGAAAGATGGTCTGCTGCCCACCTCAGAAAGAAGAACACTGCAGTCTTTGAAGTATCTACTTTTGAAGAACCGGGAGAAAAGGCAGTCAGGGAATTACAGCAATCTCCGAGCCTGCTTAGCGAGAAGAGCTTGATTAAATAATTCAATGTCTTTGAACCCTAAACCGCCTTGATGTTTAGGTAGACATAACTTGTCCCATGCAACCCAGTGAATTTTTTCCATATTCTCAATCGAATTCCACCAGAAAGAAGACATGGCACTAGTCAAGGTCTCACAAGTAGACTTAGGCAGTTTGAAACACGACATAGCGTAGACAGGCATCGCCATTGCCACAGTCTTAATGAGAATCTCCTTACCCCCCTGCGATAATGTTTTTGTAAACCATCCCGACAATCTGTTTTTGAGTTTCTCATGAATGTAAGCCAGCATTTCCTTCTTAGACCCACTAAAACACTCAGGCAGTCCGAGATAAGTACCAGCACCGCCTTCATTGCTGATACCCATACGTCTCTTAATCATCTCTTTGATCTCCTCCCCTATCTTTGAACCAAAAGTGATAGAGGATTTATCTAAATTTATGACCTGGCCAGTAGCACTTCATAAGTCTGAAGAATTTGCTGGATGACAATGCATTGTTCCTCATCAGCCTTACAACAAATAAGGTGTCATCAGCAAATAGGAGGTGATGGATTGATGGACCGTCTGGAGAAAACTTTAACCCATTAATGAGACCATTTTGCTCAGCCTTATTAAGCAGATGTGTTAGTCCTTCCGTGCACAGAACAAAGAGAAACGGAGACAAAGGGTCTCCTTGTCTAAGTCTCCTTTGTAGCACAATCCTGCCATGAGCCTGCCCATTTATTAGTACCGTGTAAGAAACAGTTGTTACACAGACAATAATCCACTTAATCCATACCGGATGGAATCCCAAAGCAATAAGAAGATGATGAAGATAGCTCCACTCGACGCGATCGTAAGCCTTTGACATATCTGTCTTTATTGCCATATACTCCTTTGCAGCAGCATCAAAGGTTCTCAAACTATGAACAACTTCATGGGCAATCAAAATATTATCTGAAATGAGTCTTTCCTTCACAAAGGCCGACTGAGTAGGAGATACCATGTCAGATAAGAGCGGCTGCAGTCTTGAAACTAAAATCTTCGAGATGATTTTGTACATGACAGAACAAAGACTAATGGGACGCAGATCCGACATGAGAGACGAATTAACCTTTTTGGGGATCAGACAAAGCTGTGTGAAATTCCACTCTTCTTCAAAAAAACCATCCTTGAAAAAACTCAAAACCTCATCAGTCACCTGAGGCCCAACAGTATCCCAATATTGTTGGAAGAAAAAACCTGTCATACCATCGGTTCCACGAGCACTAGAAGATTTAATGGCAAAGGCAGCAGCTCTAACTTCCTCTCTAGACACCTCTCCAATCAGAATCTCGTTTGTCTCAGAAGAAATTCTAGGCTGGAAATCCTCAAAAAATTCAAGAGGAACTGAAGGATAAGAAGAGGAGAATAACTTCTGAAAATATCTACAAGCAACATCCCCTTTTGAAGCTTCAGATCTATTAAGAATTCCATTCTCATCCAACAAACTGTCCAACCCGTTTCTTGATCTCTCAGCCTTCACCGACGCATGAAAATACTTTGTGTTTTTGTCACCCGAGTTCATCCACTTATCTCTACATTTCTGTTTCCAAAAGCTTTCCTCATCTCTGTGAGCTTTGACCAAATCTCTTTGAAGACTAGCCATTCTGAAAAAGGAGGGATGACGAGCAGCATGTTCAACTTCAACCTCCTGTTGAATCCTTTGAATTTTTTCCAGGGAATTAGAGACATTCTCCTTTTTCCAATGGCTTAAAGCTTTACGACATCTTCTCAGCCTATGGGAAACAGATTGACCATAAGGGGAATTCGGAGAAAGCCAAGCAGATTTGATAGCCTCCAACACAAGAGGCTGATGTAACATTCTCTTATCGAACCTGAAGGATCCTCTAAATTTCTCCTGAGAAGAGAACAGCTGAACCAAAACAGGGCGATGGTCAGATCCTTTCTTCTCCAAAAACAACTGATTAGAAGCCGGGAAACAACTGAACCATTCCTTATTGCCAAAACATCTATCCAATCTGCATTGGATCCACATGTCATGTCTTCTACCTCCCCATGTAAAGCCATTCCCAGAACTGGCTAGTTCAGTCATATCACAAGCATTTAACATTTCTGCAAAATCCACAAACGAAGCTTCACTCCTCCTCGGGCCTCCCATCTTTTCCCCATTATGGAGAATTTCATTAAAGTCACCAACTAGGCACCAACTAGTCTTCCGAAGGATTCCCAACCTAGTGATTCTCTCCCAAACAAGATTCTTGAGTTCACTATTAGGGTTTCCATAAACACAAGAAACAAAAAATTTGGAAGGGCCAAACTCAACTTGCAAATCCAGAACATTTTTATCTGCGAATAAAAACTCCACTGAGACATCCTTTTTCCAAAATAATGCAAGCCCTCCACATCTTCCCACAGGATCCACCGTATATACCTTGTCATAATCTAACCATACTTGAATATCTACAATTACATTCCTGATGTTCATGGTCTCCATCAGAAATACAATCTCCGGGAAATGCTTTTTCCACATCTCCAAGAGACGAGGAATCGTCAGGTCTTGAGGCCGTCCCAAACCCTGGCAATTCCAGCTCAGAATGCTCATTAGATAAGGGACAGTCCCCCACTTGGGACCATCTCTTTTTTTGCTGAGCCTTGCAGCTTTTGCTTCCACCATAATACCCTTTCATGCCTTCCTTTTGCCCACAACTCCTTCCTCTAATCCCGGATTCTTGACAATTTCACCAGGGATTTTATCTTTACCATTTACTTGTGCTTTCCTCTGATTCTTAGTAGGTCGTTTTCTTTGAGTAGCCTTTTTAGTCATAGTCCCGGATGAACCAGATTCAAAAGAACCAGTCCTAAAAACCGTCGGACTAGACAAAATTGGCACAGAGAAGAGACATAACTGATTTGAGTCTTCAGCAAATCCCAATGATTCACTCCAATCAGACACAGGACCAGCTTGATTAGCTCTAATTGCAGTAGCCATTAACTTTCCCCCACCCATAGAAGCATTATCTGACTTTGAGGAAGCGTCTGGTGAGACATAGTCAAAAACTATGCCTTTTCCTTTGTTGATGTCTTTGGAAATAATAGGAGGAGGCTCCATTCTCAAAACTGTTTTCTGAAGGAAGGGATCTTTTTCTGTTTCAGCAACTGAAGACCTAACTCTTTCTTCTCTCAGTTTACGCTCCTCATCCTTCCCCGCCAAAAGGTATTGCCTCATACCTTCTAAAACATCATGAGCAATGCGAGGTCTTCCCAGAACCGGGTGCAATCCCACTTGTTCTTCCGTCAGAATCCCAAATAAAGGATCATTCTATTTAAGCACCAGAGTTGGTTTCGGTTTTTTTAACCTTCTTCCCGAGTTTTCTGTCGATAGTTTGATCCAACCTCTGCTTAATCAGAAGCGGGCAAAGATCCCTCTCATGAGTCAGCCTTTGACAGAAGTAGCAGCGCTTCTGTATCCTCTCATAGTGATAATAGACAGTAGTCTTCAACCCTCCAGGGAGATTGATCTCTTTCGACTTCCTTAGAGGTCTGCCAACATCGAATTTTATCTTAACTCTCACAAAGTCTTGATTTTGGGGCTTATCCGGAACCACTACCGCTTCAATGACTTGACCCACCAAGTCGCCTAATAGAGTAATCGCTTTCTCCGTATAATAATTTATAGGAATGTTACGAATTTGAACCCAAAGCTCAATGAATTGCAGCGAGTCTTGAGCAGGGTGTTCAGTCCACCTTTCCACCGCAATGGTCCATTCATTGAAGGTATGGACTCCTTTTTCCAGAATTTCCACGAGATCATGTTCATACTTGAAGATGAACTGGAACCTCTCGTTAGATAAAGCTATACCACGCACTCTCCCAACCTTTTGCCACTTCTTTGGCATGTTGAGAATCAAATTTGACATGCTTTGATTGTCAGGGTTAAGCAAACGACCAACCAAACTCAGAATGTTCCTCTCACACGAACGAAATTGAGGAAGATCTGGCATCTCAAATGGAACATCCACATCATCTAGTGACATGGCCATCAGGGCCTTATCCATAGCAGCCGACATCGAAAATAGACACAAATTGCAACCTTCACCGCCGCGACAAACACACAGAACCTTCAAACTTCTTCCGCACCAGAACCAGGAGCAGGGGAGCCGAGAAAAAGCGATTCACAAACCCCACACCGAACAAGATACCGGAAAGAGGAAGAAACACTAAGCGAAACAGATCTTGAAAGGCTGAAAGTCAAGAACAGAAAGCTCAAACCCTAGCCGTCTTCAAAGAGAAACACGAATTTAGGGTAAAACAGATGAAAAACGCTGAGTTTTAGACTAAGGGATAAGGTTTAATCCAGCCAATAGTTCTATTTCCTACAAAGTGAAAGACTCTATCAGGAAAAGAAGGTCTTAAGCCCAAAAGAGGGAATCGTTTGGTGAGTAAATTGTATTGCTAGTTTTGTACAACTCTTTTTGAAATCAGTTATAGAAATAAATTTTTTTCTTACATTAAAAAAAGTTCGGAAAAAAATATTGAAAAAATATCTATATTTTATTATATTTGGGAAAAACGATCTATTTCCCCCTAGAACTATTTACATCACACCAGATCCACACCATTCTACGACCTCGTGCTAAATATCCCTGAAAAATCATTTCTCAACTTATATCCCCTCGAAATAATAGTTCCAAACCTATTTCTCCCCCAAATTATAGTTCTAAACTTATATCTCCATAAATCTTGGTTTTCCTCGATTTCCGGTTAACAAAACAAAATTAAACCACCTAAAAACCATACTAAACCGAATTAAACCCCAATTACAGCAAATAACCATGACCCAGATCTGATTTCAATTAAAACCCAACCCAACCCAAGCGTTCCAACTTCTTCTTCATTGTCGCAGAGAGAAAGATAAGAGTATACTCAAAATCTGATTCCAGATTCAATCATGGGCAAAAGAGGTTGGTGTGTTTCTCTAAACCTAAGCTTTTTCGATTGATTTCGTCAAATTGTAAAAGCAAATCAACATGGACTCGGCTCCTCTCTCTCTCTCTCTCTGTCATTGTAAATCGGATCTCCGAGCTTTTGTGTTCGGCATCAATGGCGGAAGAGATGGAGGAAAACGTCTTTTTCACCGCCATAAAGCTCACACCACCGTTGTTCTGGATTTTTCCATATCAGAGGAGCTCGTTTAGATTGTAGCTTACCTGATACACTTGCTCAAGTGTCTGCATTGTACCTCTCCGGTGATGGTTGTGATTTGTTTTGATTCCAGATACTCTAGGTTATGTATCTTATCGCAAAAATTCGTCGCCCATGGAAGCAGAGGCGGAATTGTATTAATTATTTGATTTCCTGCGGATTATTATCTGATTTGTCTCATCACTGGTCTCGGCGGAGTTGTTTGAGCTGACGGAGAGATTGCATGAATCGGTGATTGATAATGTTCAAGAGAATTGCTTAGATACGACGGCGACGCCATGAAATCAGCCATGAAATCAGTAGGTGATAGCTACATAGTCCTAGCTGGTGAGGAGCAAAAGGCGACGATGAATTGATGATGGTGGTGCTAGACGAAGCGTAGATGACGTCACCGGTTGAATCTGAGAAGAATACGATGTTGAGCCTAAGGAAAGAGACTCATCGTCATCATGTGCGTTGTCGTTTTGAGGTTCGTTGAAATTGAAGATACATCCAAATTAAAATTGGAAAGTCAAGGGTTGGATGAATGAAGAAGAAGAAGAAATCGGTAAGACATGGGTCGAGTTTTAGATTGGGTCGGGTTTATAATTCGATTATATTGGTTTGGGTGGATTTCTAATAGGTTTAGCTCATAAACCGATTGCCTTGTTTATTTTCGATTGCCTTTTAAAATCATCGTGTTTTAAAACTTGGTATAATCATACACCCGAGTTAACGATTGTCAACTCTGCTAACAACATGACTAACTGCGGTTAATACTTAACCTAACGTCGTTAATTAGACCCAAATAAAGATACGGTTGCCCTTATACAATTCCCCCAAATCGATTTGGGAGCATAGAACCCTAACTTCTCTATATCTTCTCTTCATCTTTACAAAAATGATGAGCCAAAGTTCAGGGTCTGATGCAAATTCAATTAGCCGTAGCTGGAGTCCTATTTGCAAATGTGGTAAGGCAACGACGGTTACAAAGGCATGGACAAATGAAAATCCGGGTAGAAGATTTTTTAAGATGTGGTGTTCATGGCTTCATCAATTGGGCAGATGAAGAGAAGCCATTTGGTTGGCAAAAAGTGAGCTTGTTGGAGGCGAGAGATGAGATTCGTCATCTAAAAGAGTCTGTAAAGGCAATGAAAGAACATATGGTGAGTGTCTCAGGGTTTGCCAATTACGATCATCTGAAGAAACCCAAGGAAGAGAAGAAGAAGCTTGAGGAAGAGATGAAGAAAATGGAGGAAGACAAGAAGAAACTGGAGGAAGAGAAGAAGCAACTGGAGGAAGAGAAGAAAAAGCTTGAAATTGAAGTTATGGGTTGTAATGAGAGGGAAAAATGCTTAGGCAGTTGATTGTGTTGTCTTGGGGATGCTTCATTGTTGTTGTTGCAATGTGCCTTGGAATGGGAAAACAAGTAAAAGTCTAGTTTGTTGTCTTGTTATGGTGATGTTGTTTGTTGTTTTGTTGTTGTAAGACTCTTTGTTTGAAATGTCATAATCCTAAAATATCATTGATCCAAAAGAGCCGTTTAGTTTGAAAAGGTATAGATCCCACCAAAAACAAATCAGGATCCTACCAACCAAACACATCATCCTACATAGATATCATCCTAAAAAGTCAATCAAGACACAAAAGAGAACATAAAAGACAGAAAAGTCATTATACTTCTTCTCAGGTCGCCAAACAATAAAGACCTTATCAGTCCAAGGGGACATAAAAAAGACAGGAGGTCTTGGAGCTTCATCGGATCCTTTACCACGGCCCTTGCCTTTACCCTTGTCTTTACTCTTGCCTTGACCATTTTTAACACCAGAAGGACGTCCATGAGCACGACCTCTACCACTTGGATTAGCTGTTGGAGCACTTGAATGCTGCGAATTTTGTGTGAATTGATTCTGAGAACAAGCTGGTATGGATTGGCTTTGAGCAACAAGTGGTGTGGACTGGCTTTGAGCATTCCTCCACCTCTTTGGTGCATTGTGGATGCTCCATGGATCATCATCATCCTATAACAAATCTGATTAATCATGGTATAGCAAATGTTGAATTTACAAGGTAAAGTCAGAACACTTGCAAGAGACTTTCTTGGTCTTTCCCTTTTGCGTGAAGGAGCTGAATGCACAGTTGTGTTTTTGCAGGTTCCCTTATTGTGACCAATCTGCTTACAATTGCTACATGTGACTATTTTTCCTTCTCTTGTTAGCTTTGTTGGAATAGTTGATGATTCAGTTGGCTCCTTAATCCTATCAAACTTCTTTGGTCTTCCTCACTTCTTTCTCTTATCTGGCACTTCAATTGATCATTTGCATGTTCTCTTCCATAATCTTTCTCCATTCACAGGTTCTATGTTGTCTTTGTAGGTAGCTTTCCAGACATGTGTAGCTAGATGTCTATCAACATAGCTACATGGCAAGTAAACTCAATAATCAATAGACGTTCTTTAACATGACATTATTGTTAAAAGAGATTAAGATTAAGTAACACTTACTCTTCTGGATCGCGGTTCTTCTCTCTAATAACAAATATAGCATGTGGACAAGGAATGCCTGTGAGATTCCACTGTCTACAACAAGCACACTCCCTAGTCAAGAGATTCACCGAGTAACTGCCACTACCCTCTAACACCTCATATCTGTTTCGCCACTTTTAAGAATTTGGCAAAACTTAGCTGACTTGTGGTTGCCTTCAAGAATCTACATTATTTTTGGTGGGAACCTTGTTTTACATTTCTTTGTCTTGTCACAGAGCTTAGATATCCGCTTCATGCAGGATCTCTTGATCTCCTCAAGCATATTTATCACTGGCAGCTTCCTTGCATCCTTAATGGTTCTGTTGAAACTCTCTGACAGATTGTTGCAAACATTCTCACAGCTAGACTGACAACTGAAGAAGGCTCTGCACCATGTTCTTGGATCAGTTTTCAACAAATCCTCATGGCCTTCTTGATCATATGATCTCAAAGCATCCATGTTGAATGAGTAGTCCCCTTTTGTAGCACTGTAAGCAATAGCCCAGAAGTAGCACAATGTGTCTAGCACAATGCCTATGTTTTGCTTGTGGAAGTAAATCAGCCACATCATTGATCAATCCTTTCTGCTTATCAGATATAACAGTGAAACCATCTCCCACACCCAAATCTAAATCCTTCTTCGGTTTCTCAACAAACCAGGCCCAAGATTCATTGTCTTCTACTCTTATTAGGGCATATGCAACGGTGCATCTTCGAAGATTGATCTTAAGGGAGAAAAAATATTAAAATATTATAAGAGCTTTAATTAAGATCTTTTGTAAAGTAATTGATTATTGGTAGAACATGTTTAGATCATATGAATTAATAATTTAATAATCAAAACATTTTAAAGTATATTAAAATTAAAAAATTAGTTTTAAAATTGAAAACATAAAAAGTAAACTTATATTAACATTGATTTGTAAATAAAAAGAACAAAAAAACATTAAAGATATAAATGAAAAACAAAAAAACAATCAAACATATTAATTAAAGGTTACAAATATTTTATTTAATTAATACAAAGTTACAAATATTTGAAAGATTTTCGTTATCACAAATCGCAACGAATCAGACCATGCCACGTCGCCACAAGATCAGCCCAAAAACAGTTCTAGCCCAAGAACATGAGAAGTGTTCTAAACCCACTTTTTACAAAGTTTATTATTATTAAACTCTAAGATCAGGCCTGAAGATGGGCCGTTAAACATGGTCTTATTACCCAAGCAATATGATAAATCCTATTCTCTGCATCCATACCAACTGCTGCTAGAATCTCACCCTTCAATTTCCATATAAGGAAAGCCCCATCTAGTCCAATAACTGGCCTACAACAAATCTTCCATGTCCTTCTTAGCTTCTCAAAGCATATATAGAACTTGTCAAATTGCTGCTTACCATCAGCTTGAGAGATGGTGAGAATCTCTCTGTGTGTCTCCTTATTAGACCTCTGCAGCTCACCTTCATAATCTCACAACTTTGCAAATTGTTGTTTCTGTGTTTCAATCACCAAATCAAACGCCATCCTTCTTGCTTTTTGGCATATCCACTTAGACACTGAAATTATGTACCTCATCATAATCTCATCCTTAATGTCAGTCCAACTCAGTGTTGGCCTCCTTCTTGCTTTATCTCTGAATAATCTGATAATCACACCTTGTTTCAGCTCCTAGCTTTTCCACTGATTGCATGGTGATGCGCATCCACATAATTTTTGACTGACCATTTCCCAACCCTTTTGTCTACAGAACAATAGATCTTCCATTTACAATTCTCATGGCTGCATATAGCCATCAGCTGTGTCTGACCCCATTTGCAAAGCTTCACATCATAATACATCTTCAAGACATACCTTAGAAGCTGATCCTTAAACTCTTCTCCATTGTAAAACATCTGCTTTAACCACAATTAAGGTGGCTTATCCTTGGTAAATTTTGCTCTTGATATCTCTCTTTCTTCACGGTCAAAAGCATCTCATTCTTCATCTGTATCCATAGCAGGATCAGGTCGCTCAGCATCCATGCATTGCCTCAAAATCATCTTCATCTTCTTCAGTTTCACCAGCAGCAACTCCTTCATCAGCTTGGTGAGTAGCCTCACCATCAGCTTCTTCTGGAACTTGGTGAGTCTCTTCATCAACAGCTTCTTTTGGAACTTCATTAATTTCCTAATAAAAGGCACTAAACCGAGGATCATCTCCCATACATTCTTCTACTGGATCTACACCATTAGCTTGTGCTCTGTCTTCTTCACCAGTTTTATCTCCTTCAACCTCTACATTAGACTCTTCATGCTCTCCAACAACATCCTCTTCACCAGGCTGTGACAGAGGAAACGGTGCAGGTTCAGACACAGCTTGCTGAATGTAGATATCTACTTCACCACCAATCAGAGCTTCACTACACAGTTGCCTAATCCCAATATCTTTGTCCTCAGAGATAGCTCTTACAGAATCAAAGTCTTCATGAGCAAGTTTGTACAAAACTGCTTCCACGACACCAGATACTCCATTCTCTTTCGGGAAATCGTCGAAGATCGACCACATCATCAAGTCTGGATCCATCAACATATCCCTCTTCTCGAATCCTCCGATGTAGGTGAAACATTCATCCTTGAATGAGACATCTCCTCCGAACTTAATATTAAGTTTCAAACAATCAAAACCACTGCAAAGAGTGAAATGAAGTTAGATACCTACTCAATTTATCCCGATAAACCCAAAATTCGAAACCCCCAAACCCAGAATTTCTCAAACCCTAAAAATCTTAAATCAATTACATACCTCGTCACGATGCGACCAAACGTACTCCTTGAACTCAAATTCTAACCAAATCGCAAGCAATCAGACGACTAAGCACATCGATTATCTCGATTTCAAACAAATCGATTCGATTTCAAAGAGATTGAGAGTATTAGGGTTTCTGATCCCAAATCGATTTGGGGGAAGAATGCGAAAGGGTAACAGTGTCCTTAGTTATGTCTAATTAACGACGTTGGGTTAAGTATTAACCGCAGTTAGTCATGCCGTTAGCAGAGTTAACAGTCGTTATCTCGGGTGTATGATTATACCAAGTTTTAAAACACGATGATTTTAAAAGGCAATCGAAATTAAACCAGGTATTTTTATTCCAAATTTAATAACACGGGTATTAAACGGCCAAAAAAAATAGATGGGGTTTTTTCGTGTTTTTTCCCTATTAAACGGCAAAAAAAATAGATAACGGTTTTTTTCTGGTTTTTTCTGGTTTTTTCCTTTTATATAAATGATGCTCATGAGTATTACAGTACGAATGAAAATCATCTTCCTCAACATTTGATCATATGCCATCTTCGTGAAAATCTACACATGCAAAACTGGTATTTAGTCAAAATATATACAACATGGGTTTCAGATTAGCAGAACGTAAGGAATACAAAAAGACAATCGTAGTGAAATATATATTTATTTTCACTAAAAAAAATTGAAGTATATCTTATTAAAATGTGAAAAAAAACTTCACGAAAACATTTAAGTCGTTTGTGTTGAAAAATATATAATTATCCATCCAAATAATATATATACATTATCCATATCTAGCTTGGGATGCAAGGCACTTGCTCACCAAGTTTTCTAGATATATATATACCCATGACTTTGAGATGTAATAAAGGTAGAAAGAAAGTTGTATTTTGCTTCTCTCTCCCACTCGTCTGCTCCTCTTCTCTCTGCATTTTATTCTTCCTTTCTTTGATTATACATATATATTATTATATTATATATATGTTTGAGTTATAGTTTTATAACACGTTATCAGCACGATGTCTTTACCACTAGAGCGTTTACGAGGTAAGTAAAATTTTATGATATTAAATTCATTTATGTTTATAGAACGTAAATATTTTAGACATCGTGAGACTATGCCTTTTTCCGGATAGATCGTTGTAAGTAGTAGGCTCTGCCTCCTTTACGATCAAATAAATGGCTATGCTTATTCCGGATCGATCGTCATATATGGTAGGTTTTACCTTCCTTACGATCAAGTGAAATTTTATATTTTTTCCGGATTGATCGATATATATGGTAGGCTCTGCCTCCTTCTCTACGATCAAACGAAAGCTATGCCTATTGAATTCTTAATGGAAGGCGATGCCTCCTGAATTCTTATATGAAAAGGCTATTGTCCATAAATTATTATTTTGTGAATTTATGTGTTTAATTACTGTTATTTATTTTATTCGTAAAGAATAAATATATGTGTTATATGAGATTTAAAGACTTTTAAATATGTCTTTAAAATCAAAAATATATTTCTCTTATGAGAATATATGAAGCACGTGTCAATATATTTTTAGACAGTGCAAAATAATTGGAAGGTCTAGGTGAGATAGTCTCTCGACTTCCAAATGCATCAGATTCATAATAATCGATGCTTTGTGTACTCTAAAGTCTCAAAGAAACTCGTGTAGTTTCCAAAATATTTTTCTTTATAATTATTATATTGAGACTATAAATAAATGTGGTATTGAATGTCCGACCACAATGGAGACATGCAAATGTATGATTATATCAAGCAAAAAATAAAGATGGCAAAATATTTATGATAGTAAACAAAGGTTTGCTAATTGCTATAATATAGTATAACCGGGCAAGCCATCCCGGTATAACAATGAAATTAATAATGATGATTCAAATTAGGATCCTTATAGTGCCAGCAAGGGCCTGATTGAGAGAAATAGGGCTATAATATAGTTTGGACCTCTTGTCACTACATCTAAAGATGTAAAACATGTTGTGTGCAAGTGGGTCTTCGTGCGAAAAAGTTGAAATCACACGATATAAAGCCCGACTTGTTGTACATGGTTTTTAAAGACCTGGAGTTCATTGTTAAGTAACATAATCTCCGGTCATGAATGTAATTACATTCAGGTACTTAATGAGCTTAACTGTCTCTAATAATTTAGAAATGTACCTTATGGATGTAGTGACATCATATTTATATGGATTATTGGATAATGATATATACATAAAAATTCTAGAAGGATTTAAAGTTCCCGAACCATTAGACTCAAAGTCTAATGAAATATGTACGGTCAAATTACAGCGATCACTTTACGGATTAAAATAATCCAGACGCATGTGGTATAATCGCTTCAGCGATTATTTCTTAAACAAAGAGTATGTTAATAATGAAATATGCTCTTGCGTCTTTATTAAGAAATCTCCATCGAGATTTGTGATCGTTGCTGTAAATGTTGATAACCTAAATTGGAATTCAAAAAGAGTGATTGAATATCACTAAAAATTTTATGTAAAGAAATAGAAGCTTATTCAAGCACTGCATGCTTCCGTCCACATTTCAGAGGTAACATTTTATTTATGTTGAATTTAAATATCCCCTTATTATTAAAAGGGAAGTACAAATTGAAAAAATAGTCAAATTTAGCCTCAATTTCAATTTCAATTTTGGATTTTGTTCTTTGCTAATCAAAATCGACGAGGGTAATTTGGTCATAAAGTTTCATTAAACTTTATGAGATCCGCGTGTTAATACTCGGGTGGGTTAGGAGTAATTAACTCTTAATCACATAGTCAAGTTCTTAATCGGGTTTAGCATCCACATAAGTCAATCTAAGCCGTTCAAATTATTTTGTAAATTTAGTTCATTTTTGGTATCTAAATATGAGCATATTCGATCATAATAACTGCAAATTCGATGTTATCTCTCATTATAACTGCAAATTCAATCATATATTGCCTAATCCCAAAAAAATCGTAATTACTATCTCTCATAAATATAATCCTAACCATAACCAACTCTACAATATTCATCATTTATCTAAATATAGCCAATCATTCAATTCTATTCCAAATTCGAATATATTTTGTTAATAGTATCTTTGATTTTATGCTTTGTCTCCAAGATATTCTCCTAGATTTAAAAATTATTGGAGCCAAAAACCCTAGCATCCTAGAATGCTATAAATATCAACGTCATTCTCATTTCCAATCCATCACTCAAATTCTTCTAAGCTTAGCATCCTTCTTATTTAGATATCACAAATGGCTCAAGCAATTGCTTACCTCGATGACATCAAACCATACAAAACCACTTGGAGAGTTCAGGTCCGTGTCCTTCATACCTGGAAGACATTTACCACAAAGTTTGGTGAGACTTTCGACATGGTTCTGTCTGATGTCAAAGTAAGAATTCTTTGTCATGTCTATATTAGTTCAATATATTAAAATAAGTTGTCTAATGATATACTAATATATTTCTATTTCTATGGTAGGGCAAGAAGATCCATGCGTCTGTGAAGAGAGAGCATCTCAACCGTTTTGAGAAGCTCATGGTTCCAGGAGAGTGGAAGGCTATTGAAAACTTTGGATTGACTTATGCAACTGGTCAGTTCAAAGCAACTGATCATCGTTACAAAATGGGCTTCATGGCTCAAACAAGAGTTGTGAGGATGGACCCATTGTCTGATTCTTATTACCTGTCATTGACTCCTTTCAATGATGTTTTAACTGGTGGTCTCAACCAGAACTACTTGATTGGTACATTTTCATATTCCCTATATTTTCATTTTTATCTAATCCTTTATGCAATATATATTGACGTTTTGATATTCTCTTTTGGTTGAAGATGTTGTTGGTCAAATCGTGAATGTTGGTGAAATGGAGACTATCGACGTCCAAAATAAACCAACTAAGAAGATTGATTTTGAACTGAGGGATCATACGTAAGTTTCATTCATTAGCTCTGTCTGCATTAAAATTAAAGAGCCTTATTTTTTTATCTAATATTGCTATTAAAATATTTAGGGATGAAAGGCTACCCTGTACTCTATGGGGTTCATTTGCAGAACAAGTTTTCACTGCCTGTGAAGCTTCTGCTGGTGAAATGGTCATATGTTTGGTGAGATATGCTAAGATCAAGACTTACAAAGGTAATTTGTTTTGGTATTAATATCATACCTATAGTTTTTTTAAATCTTTTAAAAATTGAACTGATGACACTTTCTTTATGTTTTGCTTTCTAGATGTAAGGAGTATCTCCAATGCTTTCAATACATCTCAGATCTTGATCAATCCAGACATCCCTGAGATTGTTGCCTTCAAAGAAAGTTTACCAAAAGATGGGCTTGCTCTTACTCTTCTTGAGTCTAAGCCAAAGCAGGAAATGATCGAGCTGCCTACAGGGGATTTCTATCTTCAGTTTCCTAAGAAGACCATCAAAGAAGTCGCTGAGATGTTTGATGTAATAGTTCTTTTTTTCTTTTACATTCTAATTTGATTGCATAGTTTATTCTAACCAACTTTTAAATGGTCCTATTTTCAGACTGGGAGGGTTAAGGTGCTCTGTACAATATATGATATTGACAGAGATTGGTCGTGGTATTATATTGCCTGTAGGAAGTGCAATAAGAAAGTGTCTAAGGTTGTCACAACTTCTCTCAAGCCACAATTCTGGTGTGACTCTTGCCGATCACCTGTGTGCAATGTGCTTGCAAGGTATGGTTCATAATCTAATGATATATTAATGATTTATTTGTTACTGAAATGTCTAAGTGTAACGATGAACTCAACAGGTACAAGCTACATGTTAAAGTAATGGATTCAACTGGTGAGATGAAGCTGATGCTTTTTGATAGTATGGCTTCTGAGATTGTTGGCTGTCCAGCAAACAGTCTCCTTGATGGATCTTTCGATGAGTTTGAGGACCCAGAGAACCTACCTGATGCGATCAGACATCTGACTGGTAAGACATACCAGTATCTGGTCTGTGTTGAGAATGAAAATGTGTGGAATGGACTGGATACTTATAAGGTATCCAGAGTTCTTGCTAATGATTGTGTTGGAGAGGAAGATCTACCAGATGATTCAATTGATCAGGTATGGAATATTCTAAATTTTGTCTGAGGTCCTACCCCCTATGATTTGAGAGGAATTCGATATATCAATAATCCTAATCTTATTATGGTTTAGACTCAGGGGAGCCTGCTGCTTACCTACTCTGGAGAGCCTTCAGAGACTACTACTCCATCTTCTAAGAGGAGTAGTGACAGTTCTCTGTCACCAGCTGATAATTCTTCTACAACTAAGAAACTTTGTCTTGAGTCAATCAACGTTGTGAAGATAAAGCAAGAGAAGGGTGTGAAGACTAATGAAGATAAAGTCGATGGAGTGAAGCTCGAGTGTGTTGCTGTGAAGCAGAATGAAGAGAACACTGATGAAGACAAAGTCAATTTGGACAAGCTCAAGGGTTCTGATGTTAAGCAGAAGAACAAGAATATGAAGTAGTTGACATCCAACAATGTTTTTTATTTTTGGAGTTGTGTTTTCAATAAGTGGTTTATCTTAGCAGTTTTCACATTTGCTTCTGTTTTCTAAAATTTGGAATGTTATTTGGTTCTATTGGTTTTTCTATTGGTTTTTCTTACAGTTCATATCTATTGTTTTTCCTTTATATTTTAATTTGGTTCATATATTCAAAAGCAACTAAACTACAAAAATGTTTCTTTTCAAATAACAATACCCTGTAAAACTTCCCAAAACCAATAGGAGGGATCTTGAAAACAACAACCAAGATGAAATAACTCTGTCAACAAAATCAATCAATGGTCAAATTGTTTTCCAAGATTTTGAAATTTTGAAAAAATAACAAAAGAATTTAATGATATTGTGCCTCTTTTTAAAAAAAATAAGATGCATATATAGATAAGTCCTTCACCAGTTACAGAACCACCAAAGAAATCAAAGTAAAAAAAAAAAACAGGTCTCAAAGACAGAATGGTTTTGGTTAGTTCTTTGTCTGATTTGCAACGTAGGATGACGAATTGCATGGTTTATGTTAAGATAATGTCCATATGGAATCATCCTCCAAAGAATAGAGATGAAATTACAACCATGATCATGGCTGATGTGAAGGTATTGAAGATCTAACCACAAAATTATTTCGTTATTATCTTACTTCTTAACAGATCTAAACTTACGCTAATAAGAAACCTCTGATTTAGGGGAAACGCATGGATGCTACAATTCCAACAAGAGTATACAATGAAAATTACAGAACAAAACTTAGAGAAGGAGAATGGTACCTTTTGTCAGACTTTAAGGTTGTACTTCCTACAAGGAGTGTAAGGTACTCACAGCATCCATTTGAGATTGAGTTTACCTGCAAAACATCAATGGACCATGTTAGGTCTAGATCCAGATGGAATTTCTTCCACGAATATGATTTTCATATGATCAAAATTGCAAAGCCTGAGGAAAAAAAATTTGTTGTTGGTAAGTTATTATTAGATATTTTAGTGTATCTAATTTTTTGCATTATGTCTGTATTCATTTTCTAATGTATATCAAACATCTAACTTACTAACTGAATTAACAAACAATTCAGATACCATTGGATTGATTCACAGTGTTGAGCCTGTAGAAATTCTGCCTTGGGTTACTAGACCTGGTGAATCACATGAAGAGAAGAGATACATAACATTCACCATCAAGGATACTTTGTAAGAGTTTTTGCATAAACAATTTTTTGTTAATTATTTTAAAATCTTTTGTGGAGATAGGTGAAAGACTTAGGTAGCATTTTAGACTAATTCTCTACTGTATATTGAAAAATTGTAGGGGACGGTTTATGAATTGTGTTGCATTAGGCAAAGCTGGTGAGGATTTTCTTTTGCAATGGGAAGAAAGGGTAAGTCGTGTGCAATACACTCATGAGAAGATAATTGCTTCACTTCGATTTTGGAGGATCTCTGAGTATAAAGGTAATTTTATACCACTGTGATAAGACATTTTAAGTTAGTTTCCAACACTGAATGCTAACCTGAAGATCTTTTGTTTTAGGTAACCCATGCTTGCTCGCAGATGAGGGTTGTTCTAGGACATTTATTGACCCAAATTTCCCGGATTTTGACCTATCTCACTATATGTAAGCTTAAATATGTTTTATATGCGTATATAGTTATTCTCTTCATAATATTTTTAATGTTACATTCTTATTTCTATTCAATACAGTTCTGCATTCTCTATTTCCGAAGAAGAAGAACTGAATGAAGAGGTGGTTGATTCCAACTTCTAGATCAATATGAAGCATGGAATTACTTTTCTTACAAATCTCATAACAACGTATCTTTCCATGGCTATGTAATGCTTCTTTAAATGTTTCTTTAATCACTGGAAAACATACATCAGTGTTCTTATTATGTTGGTTTGATATTTCTCTAAGAACTTTTTCTTAATTTTATAATTTTTTCATTTGTTTTTTTTCCTATTGGTTCTTTATGTTTTTAAGTTGAATCCTTCATCTTAATTCAATATATGATGCTTAAGGTATGTTCCAAGAAGCTAAATTAAATATTTTAGTAAAAAAATACTTACTTTTATGGTATTCTTCAGCATGTATTTTCCAACTGCACCATAAGCTTAATGCACCTAATCCTGTCAAAATGAATCAAATATGTAATTTTTACGGTTTATTCTCATGGAGATTAAGGTAACATACAAATATTCTCTTCTTACCAAATACACAAATGCAAATATATTAATACTTCAGAAAAATAATAACAAATATACGGTTAAGAGAATAAAAATCTGAACGGTGAGAGAAGTATGGAAACTCTAAATATATCAAATCATTGTTATAATTACTTTTCCATTTTCAATGCTAATGTCAGTCCATATGTAATCATCACTTATAGATAATATTGAACTTTTATTGTTTTTTTAGTCTTAAACGTTTCATATATCTTCACAGGAACTTCTCTTCATAAATATATAACAAGATCTCCACAGAAGTACTCACAGGGAAACCCTAAATCTAAAAACATTTTCCTCAATTCTAAAAGTTTCTGTTAAATATGGAACCTCATCATTATCTTTCTGATTTGAATGTTCATGCAACTAGATGGTTGGTGCATGTGAAGATATTGAGTTTATGGAAAGAACCTACTTCTTCTTGGAGGACAGAGATCAAAATGATATTGGCTGACGAGAAGGTATCAAATTCTATGACTTATACGTTTTTTGCTCTTTTTTATAGAATGTTTCTTTGTTTTGCTAAAACTCATGCCAAAATTTTTGATTTCAAAAGGGAAACAGGATCGATGCAACCATTCCAAATCGCCATTACCACTGGAATTTCCTGGCTGTATTGAAACCAGGGTTATGGTATCGCATGTCTGACTTTGAGGTTGTGCGTCCTGATGAGAAGAAAACCAAATATTCTTGCTTCCCAGTCGAAATCAAATGCATCGCAGACACTACCATGTGGCCTATTACAAAGGAATATCCTTACAGTTTTTTTGATTTTGTTTTCCCACAAACTGTTGAATTTGCACAGGAAGAGGACAAAGAGTTTGTGACTGGTAAGAGATTTTGTAATGTTAGACAGTTTTAGATTATAAAAACCTTACTGAACTACTCTTTTTTATCTTTATATCATGTCTTTAGATGCTATTGGTGTTGTCAAGGCTGTGACTACCATCAAACGGTTTCCTTATGTCTGTCAGAATGGAGGGACAGATTATGAGTCAAGATATGTGGCTTTCAAGTTAGTGGACTATGAGTAAGTTTGACTTCAATTAAGTTTGTAAAATCCAGTGTTGTTATTTTCATATCATCTGAAATTCTTTTTTTACATAAAAGTTTTGTTCAAACATACTATAGGGGTAAGGAAATCAAGTGCTGTGCTGTTGGTAGGTGCTGTGAGTTGTTTGTAATCAAATATGCTCAACAAATCAGTAAGATTACTTACAACTACCAACCTATAGTCGCTGTTCTCCGAGGGTGGAGAATCAAAGAGGTTTTTGGTAAGTTTTTCTATAGAACTTTCATGAGGATAATTTGTTTTGTCTATAGTTCAAGGGTTCTGATGTTAAGCAGAAGAACAAGAATATGAAGTAGTTGACATCCAACAATGTTTTGTCTTTTTAGAGTTGTGTTTTCAATAAGTGGTTTATGTTAGCAGTTTCCACATTTGCTTCTGTTTTTTAAAATCCGGGAAATTTATTTGGTTCTATTGGTTTTGTTTTGGTTTTCCTTACAGTTCATATCTATTGTTTGTGTTTGTGTTTTTATATAAAGGTATCAAGTTAGCGGTTTTAGTCAGTCTAAAAGAGTATTGATCAGTCTAAACAGAGTACTTCTGTCTATATTTGTTATTAACTATACAGCACTTTCATCCATGAATTTAGGTTCAAATGTTTTAATGAGTGAACATGGTTGTTCTCATCTCTACCTAAACCCAAGGTTTCCGGATGTAGATGTCCCAAGATACATGTAAGATTCAATTCTAGCTTATGATTCAAAAAACTACCTTCTTTTGTTCTGTTTCTACACTCACTCTTTGTGGAATTTACACAGTCATGATTTCATGGAGAACCAAAGAGCTGACGCTGACAATGTCATGATGGAGGTGGTTGCAGAGAACCAGTAGATGTTCATTGCTGTTTGGTGGAGGACCTATGTTTAATTATGTTCTGTTTTATGTTTTCCTATTGCAGTTTCAGTACTGAACTCTTTTGTTTTTGTTTATGCAAACATTTGGTCACTAATTGATGACCCGAGTTCATATGTAATAAGTGAAACTCTATTTTATTACGTATACTTCTATCTATATCATGATAGATTCAAGCTATTTTCTAAAACCTTTTGTTTTGCTATTCTAGAACAAAATGCATTGTTACAAAGCTTTATTTATCATTAACCATTATATGGTAACTTACTACAACTACTACATACAATTAAAAGTTTGTCAATGATCCTATTGAAGCTATTATCAAAGCAGTTTACGGAGAATTGGGTTTGTTGCAGCCTAATAATGATCCTAAATTCTTTCAAGAGAGAGCTATATTGTGTCCAAGAAATAGTGATGTCAACACCATCAACGACATCATGCTTGAGAAACTTAATGGTAAGAATTACGTTTTAATACTATAATCTTTAACTGTATATGTATAAGAAACTTATCTAACAAATTTTCCCTAAACAGGTGAAGCAATGACTTATTTAAGTGCAGTATTTTCTCAATGGTCAGCTGTATGTTGCCTTATCAAGAGTCACTTCCAAAAAATGTTTGAAAGTTCTTATTGTGGATAAAGTAGGAAAAACTCAGAGTCAAACAATGAATGTCGTCTTCAAAGAGATCTTTCATAACCCAAGGAATTAAGATAGTTTTAGTGTTTTTGCTTATGTTATTTAACTTTGCAGATGTTTTGTAGTGTTTTTTAGAACAGCAAGTTCCTTTCCATAGTCATTTTAATCCAAACATAATCAGACTCTCTTCAACTACATTAGTGTAAGTTTAAGAGTTCATTTCAAGACAACCTATGTCGTGTTTTAACATTTACGACAAAATCAAGAAAGCTTAGTTCAATTATAACTCCGATTGAGACAAACAACAACTTCAATTTGTGTCTAAAACTGAAACAACATATCCGAAACTAACCTTATAGAAATGATTATTGCTTTAAGTGTCGTCGATTATCATAATTTGATCTCAAAATATTTTCAGATGGTTCTGTTCTTGACTGATCTCCACTCCCAGAT
Organism: Arabidopsis arenosa; assembly: GCA_905216605.1. Taxonomy (NCBI): domain Eukaryota; kingdom Viridiplantae; phylum Streptophyta; class Magnoliopsida; order Brassicales; family Brassicaceae; genus Arabidopsis; species Arabidopsis arenosa. The sequence continues at coordinate 23,696,040 of LR999451.1, forward strand.
TTATAGCAGAAACCAAATCATCATCTCAAATTCTTTATCCGAATCCTATATGAAATCTGAAAAAGGTAATTGATCACAGAATAGAGATACCGATTAGATCCTCAAATTATTACAGATGCTAAAAAAATTTGAAACAATTCAATTGAATTACAATGAAGCTTACAAATTTAGAACAATTGGCGCAGAGAACATATCGATTTTTGTGAGCTTATGATCGGATAATCAGCTTCTTCGGTATCATCGTCAATGCTTAAGCATGTCAATGGATGTTAACTTTCGGTGGAGAACGAGAATCATCGTTCTCATATGTTTGTTTGTTTTTTTTTTTTTTTTGTCTTTAAATACTAAACTGATGTTTCTTTAATTTTAAAAAAATTGAATTTAATTTTATTTGTTTACTTTATCTTCAATTTTTATAAAAAATAATTATAAATGTTATAATCTTTGTTATGCTAAAAACATATGAAAAACCATATAGTAAAAGAACACTTATAATCTAAAAAATAATTACACTACTTTTACTATTTCACATTTTAATAACTACTTTACATATATTAAAATTACAAACACATTTTATAATTAATACACCTATTTAAACACATTAAATCACATTCTTCTAATTATTAAATAACAACCAACCAATAAAAAATACCAATTATTAGTTATAAATATTCAAATTTAAAAACAAATTTTATAAATTATGTATATAAAACATAATCAACTACTTAATAAGAAAACCAAACAAAACCTACGCCCGCGGGATACCGCGGGTTAAATCCTAGTTTATATTATATATGGAGTCGAAGGTTGTATACCTTCTCTTTAATTCTGTAGTAGGCTATGCCTCCAGAATTATATGGTCTTTGGCCAAATCACCATCTTTTTTTTATAAGCTCATTATATATGCTGGTTGATTTCCTCAATAATCCCCAAATTAAACCCCGAATATAACCGATCTAAAAATAAGATTCAGTCCAAGATAAATAGGCTTGAAAAGCCATCATCTTGAGAAGGGGTATTACAAGTTCCACAATTTTTATAAGGATCTAAGATTAAATACATGATCCAGATTGGATATGTTATTAATCCTAAAGTGGGATTCAGTTCGAGATGAATGAACTCGAAGAGTTATCATCTCGAGGGGGAGAATTAAAGGAATCCCACATCGACAATAAGTCGATAAATTTTGGTGAGTTTGACACCCCAGAGCGAGATAACTCTGGTGAAGTCATATCCTAAAATTTATCGCTTTTTGATAAAATGGAACATCTAAAAATGATGTTCACTCTCAAAATGAGCTTTAAGCGAATCTTTCATAACGCAAATCCAAGAGATTGCAAAACGATTCATGGTGATTTAATCTCCATGTTTTTACATGGAACATGCAGTTTTGCATGTATTAATGATTATATACAAGACCAACGATTTATAAGAAATATTTCTCCCATTTTTTATATACATGATTAGAGATCAAATATTTCTCATTTTTAAATTTTACGGGTGTGAGATATATATAAATGCTCATCTGCACCGCATAAAAATTAACATCCTAAAAGGATGAAATATATAGACGCTAGAGATGAGTCTCTGCTCTATAATATTGAGCCATCTTATGAGAGATGTGCCTATTGCAAGATTTGCATATCATCTTGTTGATGATAAAAATTTCCCATCATTATGGGAGAAACATTGAATAGTACAGATCTTTGAACAAATGACTATTTTAAACACGAACTTAAGAGTTCAAAGTTCAAATGGATCACTATTCATAATAAATTGCAAATCAAATGCAAAAAGTTGATGGATGAGATTTCATGAAATTATTGATCCTCATATAAATGCATATGAACTTAAAAGTTCATAGGAAATCTCTTGTCCCAGCTAAAAATGCTCTACAAAAAACATGTCTCTGGCGGATGACATATTATTGTTTATAATACGATAAAAACGTGATAGACAACTTTGGTTCCAAATATAAAGAAAATCCTAGAAAATAAAAGGGAGTATATATTATTATTATTAAAAAGAGGATTTAACTCTTAAAAGAAGAGCATATAAACTTCTAAAGAGGAGAATAGAGACTCCTAAAGAGGAGCAAAGAGACTCCTCAAGAGGAGCAAAGAGACTCCTCAAGAGGAGCAAAGAGACTCCTAAAGAGGAGTAAAAAGACCGATTGTCATGGTTAACAAACGATATCAGGTACCTAAATAAAATCATTTATAATGATTAAGAGATCTCGATTAACCATGTCATTACGGAAAATATGGAACCAAAGACAACATAATGTCGACAATAAAAATGATCTAGCGCGCAAATGTGATTAATGAGGATCATGAATCTCCGCTCTGTGAGCGTAAAGAGATATATATTGGCCAATAAACAAAGACGCAGCCAAGTCTATAATAATCTCGTATATGAAACGAGTAATTCCTGGACACATGGTCCAAGCATCAAAAGAGTATTATGATACTTAAGACAAGACGATGTGTCGCGCCAGGTTTTGTCAAAATCATTCGATATTGAGTTGATGAATAAATGACTTGAATTGCGTCTCATGGGATGTCTGAAGGACTAATCCTAAAATATATGATATCATAGTTATATTCCCGGGAACTTATAAGCATGATGTTTTTGATCATCATCAAAACTCTTAAAGAGTTATTTGGAATAAAAGATCTTGGAAAGACAAAAGTGTCTATAGATCTTTCAACTAAACATCTAAAGAAATAGATGTTATATTAGTCACTTCTAAAGGAAGTCGACTCTATATAGTTTGATCATGAAGCACTATATATAAATGCTGACGAGTATTTATATATTTTGTGAATTGTAGCTAGCATATATAAATGTTGACGAGCATTTATATATATCTTGTAAATATATTGTATCTAGCATTTGCTGCTGATCTACTTGCAGGATTAATTGATCTCCTCCGACTAGATGTTGAATGAGTTCAAATGTGTCTTCCATATCTACAAGGTCCGACTGACTTGGGCTTATTTTATTCTAGAACCCCGAGTTTGGTTTAGTTGGTTTTGCAGATGGAGGATCTATATCAGATCTATATAAATATATATTGCAAAACAACAACTTCGTGGCATTTCCAACAAGAAATTTTGGTCGTCGCTTGTTCAAGTTATGCCAAAATTATTACGCTCCATGAAGCATGTTGATAATCTGTATAGCTCAGATTGATGTCCTCAACATATACAAGAACCAAGCAATATAGTCGCCAGAGAAGAGCCAACAACATTGTTTAAAGAAAATGTTGTATGTGTCGCTCATTTCAAAAGAAGCTATGTCAAGATCGATATGACAAGACATGTTCTCCCCAGATTCTTCTCATGCACTCAAGAATCTGAGAAGAAGCAAGAAGTCGATGTTCAGTACATCTGGCCAAGTAACAATGTAGCAGTTTCAGTTCAAAGGCGCTTCCTGCTACGTCATTCAAAATGCATCTTTTGAAGATGATGCTTCCAGGGGGAGACATATGATGATGAGCGTGGCTGCACTCTTTTTCCCTTATCATGGTTTTTATCCCACTGGGTTTTTCCATGACAAGGTTTTTAACGAGGCAGCAAATAACACGCAAAAGATAGACATCAAAGTAAATGTCTATCTCTCTTCCAAAATCTTTGTTATATATTGACGAGATCAGAAGAAGCGAAAAGAATAATCGAGATGCATCATCTACGAAAACTATGAAGAAAACAAGACTCGTCTATTCCAGGGAGAGATTGCGTCACTTTACTCTTTTCCTTTATCATGGTTTTTATCCTATACGGGTTTTCCATGATAAATTTTTTAACGAGGCAGTACGTAATACGTTATTGATGATGGATAATTAAGGGGTAGTGTTGAAAAATATAAAATTATCCATCCAAATAATATATCTATACATTATCCATATCTATCTTGGGATGCAAGGCACTTGCTCACCAAGTTTTCTAGCTATATATATACCCATAACTTTGAGATGTAATAAAGGTAGAAAGAAAGTTGTATTTTGCTTCTCTCTCCCATTCGTCTGCTCCTCTTCTCTCTGCATTTTATTCTTCTTTTCTTTGATTATACATATATTATTATATTATAATATATATATGTTTGAGTTATAGTTTTATAACAGTTTGTTGTTTTTTACTTTGATTTGCAACGGCTCTAGTTCTTAGAACAACTTCCCATGTAATCTAGAAGTATAGTCTCCTCATCTTGTACTTTCATACTATTAAACCTTATTTTGTGATTTTGGGCGAAAAAACGAATAGTAGTGCAGCTTTTCTAGCAGTAAAAAATTTGGGCTTATGTACTCGCTTTTATGAATAACTTTTAAAATAGTACCAACGATTGACTTTGAATTATATGTCTCTGTTTTTCACATTTTCTTACAAAGTGACAAAATTATAGAGTATAAAATATGTGGGACTGGAAATATATATGAAGGTTAGTGACAAGTATAACTTACTAGTTATAGGAAACTATAACTTAATTTTGTTCTTACTATTTAATAAAAGCATATATATAACATTTACAATTATGTCTTAATGTCATTTATAAATAAATTTAACTGTATTAATATCATAAGAGTGGCAATTAGAATTTAAAGAATTTATTTTTATTGTCTGTCTAAACACATGTAATTTAGTGTGGGATATTAGTAACCACACGTTACAAAATTGTGATTTTTTGGGGCTGATTTTTGTTTTTATTTCATTGTACGTTCATAAACAATTTTGTTTCTAGTTTCTAATTTGACTGAATGTAGTAACATGTAATGTTGTTTTGACTAATTAGTTGTCTCAATAACACATTGAAAGATAAGAGTTGAGTAATTGGTCTTTGTAACCTTTGGATCAAAACCAATACTTGATTGCATGCATTTATTTTCTATAAACAAATATAATACTGAATCTTCTTGGTTTTGCTAATCGAATAGTCCAGTGAAAAATAAAAGCCGAGTAGTTGTTTTACTTTTTAATGGGTGGTCTAAAACCAAAACTTATTTGCATGCTTCACTACAAGAAATCTATAATGTCAAGTCACTTAATTAACGTTACTTTAGAAAATGACGTAAAGTTATTTAAAAAGAAGGGATCTAGAGTCGGTTTAGTAACCGACTGCAAAAACCAACGCAAATATTATTCAAATTGGTGGGCTATTTTTTTGACAGATTTAATTTGGTGGGCTATTATTCGAATTAAAGCCCAACCACTAAAGACTTAGTGAAAACACGAGCATTCTTCTTCGGAGAACATACGAGCATCTTCTTCTCCGAAGCTTCTCAAACCCAGAAAATACGAGCATCTTCTTCTTCGAAGAACTTCAGTGTCATCGAACAAATCATGGGGTTTTTCGTTTCTATGAATTTCTAAGTAGATTTCAAGCGTTCGTCAATCTCAATAGATCCCGAATCGTTCATCGATCTCATCAATCGCGATTTGATTTTTTCTCGCCGACTCCAAAATTCAAGGTACCATTCACTTGCTCCCTCTAGATTGATTGTCGACTATTAGCCTATTTGAGATTTGTGTTTGTTTTATTGAAGTTTTGATTATGCTATGGTTCTCGAAAGGAAAAAAAACTAAGAGACTTTAACATGAACATTAACATATCCTTGAAAGAGATACTGAAGCTCTTAGTTGCTTCATCAAAGAATCTGAACAACACACACAATTCATCATGTTTTCCTTGTTTGCTTCTTGCGTGAGTGAAATTGATTCTGGATTTGTGAATTTTGTTTTAAATTTTTGTTGAAAATGAGTGAAATTGATTCTCAATTTGTATTTTACACACAATTCATTGAATTTTGTTTAACACGTTTGATTGATTATAATATATCTCTGTGATGTGCTGTGAGTGTTGTGAGATATATAATTATACATGTTTTGATTCTGGATTTGTATTTTACTGATAAGCATTGAATTTTGTTTAACACGTTTGATTGATTATAATAACACGTTTGTTGCTTCTGGATTTTGTCTCAATAAGAATATATGTTTAACTGATATTTTTATGACTCCATGAGTTATCGATACTATGTTTGTGGTTTCCAATTTCCATTTCTATGGAAGTTAGAGTGTGTTTGTTTATTGATTGAACTTGTATAGTTTCAGAATTGAGAATGGACAAGTCTTGGATTACAAAACATCGTATATCTCAAGACTACGTATATTAGATTAGTGACGCAAATAGAAGATCTTGAAAGTTCTCAGATTCCATCTGATTTATATGATAATATGGAGGTGATTATATTTGCTTGAATTTTGCTTGATGATTATGATTTTAAAAGTATTCTAACAATTATTTTCTATCTTTATATGTGTAGTATGTCTGAGACTGATTCTCAAGCTCCCCCTCCTCTTGGACCAGAATTAGCTAGTGGAAAATGGAGAGTTCGTGTCATAGGTTAGTTTCTTCTTTAGCTTTTTCATGTTTTAACTTCTTTTCAATTGAACATATTCTTGGTTTATATGAATATCCATTGTAGCATTTAGTAGTATACTAGTCTTGTGATCAAACTGTATCTCTTTTCATGTCAGCTATTAGCTTTGTTTTCTTAGATGTGTTGTTTTTTGATGATTTAGATGGAGATAGAAACATTACAGAGGAAAAGATTTCAGGAAAAGAAGTGTGGGGCTTGCTAAATCGGCGGGTTATGGTTGATTTCAATAGAAGAGGACAGGTTATCAAAGATTCTGGAGGTTTGTTTGGTTCGTGGTTAGGTTCACTGAGTAATGATCTTAATATATTACCTATTAACTACACCGATTGGAGGACAGTTCCCAATTACAGAAAAGAAATGGCTTGGAAAGTGATTCAGGTATTTTCATTACCTATTAACTATTAGACTTTACTTTGGATAAGCTCTCACCATCTTTTCTGTTCATTTTTACATTAACACAGAAAAAGTTCTGGTTTGATAATCCAAGGAGGAGGAAGAAATATGTTTTATCTGCATTAGGAGTCAGATGCAGAGACTTGAAACAACGCATTTGGATGAAGTACAGAAGAAATACTATAGAGGAAGCATGAAGCAAGACCAGGACTAATTCCTGAAGATCAATGGAAAGAATTTGTGGAAATGCAGTTCAGTGATAAGGCTAAGGTAAAATCTATTCCACAACTACTTTATAGTTTATATATATCACATACAAATAACTATGTACTGCTTTGTTACAATATAGAGAGTGAGAGAGCGTAATATTAATAGTCGAAACAATCATAAAATGCCACATACACTTGGAAAAAAGAGTTTAGCAAGAAAAGCTAATGAGATGGTACGTTTAGTCAATCTTTATTCTGCATTAATTAGTACTATGATTCTGTCAATCCTCTTTAACTTGGTGCAATTGTACATTTAGGAAGAGGAGACAGGCAAAGAACCAAATCGAGCTGAACTTTTTATTGCATCAAGGACTAGATCAGATGGAAGTTTATTGAGCAACGAAGCAAGAATCATTGTGGTAAGTTGTCAGCTTTGCTTTTAGATTGATGGTTGATCTCTGTAACTTTGAACTTGTAACTTGTCTGTTTTGTAACTTGTAACTTGCTGTTTCACTATGGTCAGTTTTGCTTTTAGATTGATGGTTGATCTCTGTAACTTGTAACTTGTCTGTTTTATATGCCTGATGATCTCTGTAACTTATGAATCTCTGTTTCATTATTTTTGCAGGATAAGCTTTCCCAAGTAATGACTGAGAATATACAAGATGAAGCATCCAATACTGAGTCTAGACCATATGATGCATTTGAACAAGTGTTTGGTTCTGAGCCTACAGGTCGAGTTCGATGTGTTGGACGTGGAGTAACACCGTCCAAGTATCTTTTGGATCAGGAATCTGTGATGTCGTCTAATGCTGAGATTTTGGAGCTAAAGACCCGTTTGAAAGGACTTGAAGATAAGCTAGAAATCGTGACAGATGCTCTTTTTGTTCTTGTTAAATCGAAAACTGAAGGAAGATACTGAAGTAAGGTACTAACTCTCTTGTCTCTTGTCTCTCTCTCTCTCTTGTGTTGGAATTTGATTTGAGTAGTGTTATAGGTAGTGTTGATTTGAGTAGTGTTATAGGTAGTGTTGATTTGAGTAGTGTTATAGGTAGTGTTGATTTGAGTAGTGTTATAGGTAGTGTATAAAGCTAAGTTGTAGATTTCAGAGATACATTATAGATAGTGTTGTTGCCGTCTATAACCAAACTGAGACTACATTATATGTTTTTGTTTCAGTTCACAAGGGTACTAGAAGAAGAAGTGCATAGAAATTGGATGAGAACAAGGGTACTAGAAGAAGAAGTGCATAGAAATATGATCAGATATAGCATATCATATGTTATTATTTTTTATAGCTGAATCAGATATTCTTGTATCAGACTGTCATCAAATATTGTTTTCTATTTGACTTTGGAACATGAAAATATATAATGTATTTGGTTATTGTTCCTCATTTTTTTTACAGGTTTAATTCAGACAAAATTTAAAGACACAAATGAAACTGAAATTCAGACAAAAACATAACTAGATTTCAGACAAGTAAATGGATTCAGACAAAATATAAAGCCCATTAAAAAATTATGGCCCATATTGATTTCTGACTTTAAATTTGAAGTCACTTTTTGAAGTGTTTCTAAAAGAGTCATCATTTGTTGTATCATTTTCAAAAATGACTTTATATTGTTAGGGTCATTTAAAAACTGACTTTAGGAAACTTGAAAAATGACTTTAAATCCCTTCTTTTTTGTAGTGCTTCTTTTCTCTGTATTGATTGACTTATTCATCCATAATTTGGTGATTAACCTAATTATCTAATTAAGAGGAATCAAATTAATATATATACAAATCAAAAATAGGGAAATTTTGTACGTCAGACTTGTTATAGTTTCCGCACTCCATCCATTTTCGATATTTAAATACACGTAAAGTTTTGCCTCAAAAAAAAAAAAAAATACACGTAAAGTTTTCTTAGGAACGGTGGTAAGTCAAACGATTGCCAAACGTCTATAGCAACTTTAATACATAGTCAAAATGAATGGCACATGCCAATTTAAACTAACACTAACTCATATGTTAGTGGAATTATAACAACATATACGTGCCCCCATTTTATCTTCAAATTATGGATTCGGTGTACGAAAATAAAATTCATATATGATAAATGAAACAAAATATCATGGTTTGTTAATAATACGTTAGAATTTTTGACTACATTTCTTTTGAAAATATCAATTTAGAGTTTGCTTTTTAATTTGAAACTCTGGCTTCTTTTTGTTACCCCACAATATAGACTACGAATAAATTATGTTAATCTTAAGAAGAATTCAGGGGGAATATATACAAACAAAACAATAGTGATTAAATTAGATTTGGCGAAGCTCCACTTTAATTTATAAAATTATCTTTGACCCTAGATCCGCGATTTCGCATGTACACGAACATGTGCATAGTTGCGAAGTACCTTACCCAATGACGCCGAGTCAATAACACGTATTAACAGATATAAGAACATTACAATGAAACCTAGTAAGAAAATACATTTGTTAAAGGATTGATCAATATTCTCATTGCGATAAGATTTTTCTACCACTCAATATTCACAAAGTCAACATGAAATGTTAATATTAGATCAGAGTATTAAAAAAGTAAAATGTGTAATTTTCTTTATCAAAAAAAAAAACAAAAAACAAAATGTATAATTTTAGATGGATCTTATGATGTTAAGAATTTCTTCTAGTTAAACCATTGACTTTTGTAGAATGTCTTTTATTCATGAAACCCAAAACTCAGTTTCTGATTTTCATATGCTTTGACTTCATCCTAGTCATGTCGTGGAATGGACCTAAAGGCACACCAAACTAATTCGTATGTATGCTATAAAAAAAGAACTTTACCATATTAAATACATTAATTCAATCCAACTCAATGTAGTAATGCCGCATTACTTTTTTTCTTAAACCTTTTTCGAAAAAAAGTAATTGACTTTACAATAAAACATATTAAGATTTCGTTTAGAAGAAAGTAACGTGTGTATGTGTTGTGTCGGTGTGTACATAGTACAACGGAATTATTAAAATTATTCCTAAACTAAGAAAATTCCAACTTGCCAAGTATGCATGCTTCCTATAAAAAGAGATCACATGAGGATTCAATAATTCATTCCCAAAGAGAAGTAAAAAAAAACAATGAAGGGAGATCTAAAAAATATGTTTTACGTTGGATTGGTGGTGATGATCTATGCGTTTACGTTCATTGCACAACTAGAAGCAGCCTCGCAAACAAAGACATGTGTCCAAAGGAAAAGTCCATGTTTCCTTAAGAAGCAAACTTGCCCCAAGCAATGCCCTTCGTTTTCCCCTCCTAATGGCAGCACCAAGGCTTGTGTCATCGATTGCTTTAACCCTATTTGCAAAGCCACTTGCCGAAGTAAGTAACAATACTCTTTCTGTTTCATAATAAATGTCGTTTTAAAATTTTATTTCTTTTACAAAATGTCGTTTCATTTATTAAACTAAAAGATATAAAATTATGAATAAGCAAAATAAATCTAATTAATAAGCTAAATAATATGAATAAAACTATAGTTTAATTAGAAAGACAGACTTACATATATATAATTACATAGTTCTTTCAATATGTATAAAAAATGCTATAATGAAATGTTCTTAATAATAGCAATATAATATCTTACTGAAAATAATCATTTTGATGTAACAGATAGGAAGCCTAATTGCAACGGCAAAGGATCAGCATGCTTAGACCCACGTTTCATCGGCGGAGACGGCATCGTGTTCTACTTTCACGGCAAACGCGAAGAGCATTTTGCACTCGTCTCCGACGTTGACTTCCAAGTTAATGCACGTTTCATTGGTCTTAGACCTTCTGGTAGGGCAAGAGACTTCACATGGATCCAATCCTTGGGTCTAATCTTTGGCCCCAATAGCAAAACCTTCTCACTCGAGGCTACAAAAGCCGCGAAATGGGATCACCAGGTCGACCATTTACGTCTTTCTTTCGAGGGAAAAGAGATCTCTTTACCAAAAGGAGATTCATCAGTGTGGAGTCCTCCAGGAGACTATATAAAGATCGAGAGAACTTCAGACATAAACTCGGTGTTGGTCACGTTACAAGACATTGCCGAGATTTGGATCAATGTGGTGCCGGTAACAAAAGAAGACGACATAATCCATAAATACGGGAGACCGGAGAATGACTGTTTTGCTCATCTTGAGGTTCAGTTCCGGTTCTTGAAGTTGTCCTCAAACGTGGAGGGTGTTTTAGGAAGAACGTATAGAGAAGATTTCAAGAACCCGGCAAAACCTGGCGTGGCTATGCCGGTTGTTGGTGGAGAAGATAAATACCGAACGGGGTCACTTTTTGAAACAAGTTGTAATGCTTGTGTTTACTCGGATGGCTCAAGAAGTTTGGACAAGATAGAGCCATTGTTGCTGAATCAAAACACTGTTGATTGCACTGGTGGATCGAGCAGTGGTGTTGGAATCTTTTGCAGAAAGTAAAGAAAATTTTATTATTTACTCAAAATAAAATCATATAAAAACGATAATAATAGATCAAAAGATGTTTGAATTAATGGAGGCATTTGGAGGTTTGTACACAAATTACTGGGTGCATAACCGAATTTAAACAAATTATTTCACTGTATTCAGTCAAATTTATACTAGAAATAGTTCATCTCTTAATTTTATAGGAGTCACATAACCATCATAATTCACAAACCAACCAAACCTCTTTGAAAAATTCCAATACATACAAAATAAATAAGATTGCTAATAAATGTTTTGGTTCATCAAATGTAATGAGGATGATTTTAGAAAGATGAAAGCAAATGTCAAAACTTAAACAAATTAGGACTTATTTTGCATTGAAAAAACGTTTTGAGGCATACTAATTAATTAATACATGTGATGGACCACAAAATTATGGGAGCCATATGTCCAAATTTCATCTTGCTCGGCATAGAGTTGACCATGTGAATAGGTAAATATTTTTGTTATATTTTGTGTACCAAACATATTTTCAAAACAAATTAATTATATAAAATAGTGTTAGTTATCATGCTTACAATAAGCAATTTAATGAAAAAAATTGTTATAAAAATAGCAATGTATTTATGAGATACATGATATTTTTAAATTGAAAGAATAAAGCAAATACATTGGAAAAAGGTAAAAAAACAACTCAAATTTGCATTAGTTGGTGTACTTTTTCTTAAAGGTGCAAACCATACAAGGGTCATGTTAAAGGTGTACTTCATTACAATTGTTTTGGGCTAAATTAAGTAATAAATATTTGAATAAAATCCATTGTCAATGGAAAGAAGTATTTATTAATAATTACAAAAAATGAAATAGTTATTATATACCAAAATATGAGGATATGCCAATTTTGTCCCTATGAACTCTATCGTTGAATCTTTTTAAGATTTCATCAAATAGAATATTTTTTTTTGGCAATAATTCGAGATTTTATTTGACTTGAAATTGAGTGAGCAATATTGGTTAGTTAATTTGAAAACAAATTCATGAATTACTGGATGATTGACTTTGAAAATCTTTCTTAAAACTCCGTGGTATTGATTTGATGATATCTAAAAGGATAAACTTTCTCTAACTATTTAACACGTCAATACTCGATATTTGTACCGCGTTTCTTACCTTATAACATTGACGTTTGCAATGACCTATTTCTTGCGTCACTATTCCCTCAGTTTTATTATAAAATTCGGATTCGTACCGATTAGATTTCAATGTCTCTAGTATCTTTAATTTTTTTTGTATTCTCGTCTTCTCGGTTCTTCTACCGGAGAAAAATTATCTCTTCGTCATCAGATTTTATTTTTCTACTTTTTTCGTTCATCTTTAAGTCAAATTAACAAAATAAACACAAATTGTAAAACATATAAGGACAAATAATAAGGTTGTCATTGTTGTGCACCTCCTCGTCATTATCATCAATGGATGTGAATTTACACTTCATTTTTGTGGTTTATAGCTTTTTTCCATATGGTATTGATGTCTGGTATCGGTTATCTCATAAATTCCATATGATAAAATTTCTTGTTCAATGTTGTTGTTCATGTCCACCAAAATTACTGTAACATTTGATCTTTTCCGGCTTCAAATCTTTCAACGCCTTCTTGATGTCGAAGAAGATTGATTGTTACAGTGACTGCAATAGTAGTGAACAAAAGAATTGAGCAAGAACCTTTGTCATGCGCAACAAAATATGTTTTATGAGAAAACCGATCAAACCAAATGACATCAACAATATACGGAAACATGCTTTAGAGTACATGGTGAATGGTAATGTTATATCTATTGTTGACTACGATGATGTGAACGACAATAATAATCTTATTATTTATCCTTATATGTTTTATCATTGTGTATGTCCAATATTTTTCGAACCATCTATACTAGTTTTTCATGTATCATTCACATATTGTGATACTTATTTAAAAGAATATAATTTGTCTATTTTTTATTTAACCGCGATCAGATCCATTTGTCAAGTTTGAAACTAGCTAGCCATAAACATTCAAACTGAACTGAATCGATTTTTGGTCATTTTAGTACAGGGTTAGTTACTAGAGGTAAGCCGATCATCATGCTTTTTTTATGGGCTGGGTTATAGATTTATCAAATGGTTATCTGATATTTTAACCACAATAAACCAAAAATATATTAAAATTCCTCGAAATTCGATAGCCTAACCAAATCGAACTTTTAACTGAACTGAACTGAATATTTGTATGGATTATAAAAATGGATTAAATATTTGTTCGAATAACACTTGTAGGATATTTTAAAAACCGATTAACCAAAATGTCAAAACCGTTGACCCCGAGTAAACGAAACTCACATGCTTATTTAAAACAATTGTTATACCAGTCACAAAAATCAATTAATAAATCATAGTCGTCTATTTTTGCAAATTCTCACATCTGCATCTATATCCATATCCCGTATCCGTACCCGCATCCGCATCCGCATCCGCATCCGCATCTGCGTCCGGTTAATCGAGAGCCTTAACATTTTTTTATAGACTAGAATAACAATTAACGTATTTTACGAAGGTATAACAGAGCACTCATTGAGAAATCGTACAAGATTCAAGTGCGCGGGATAAGCTATCCTGCGCACCCACCCATTAACTAGGCGGAGCTTTAAACTGCCGACTAAAACCGAAGCTTCCAAATCCATCCGTTAAAACTGGTTTCCCGATCAAATGAACGGCCTCGATTTCTTCTTGTCCCCTTCGCCCACCGTCGATACATCCACCGGAAACAACGGCGAGGATGATGATTGGGGAGAGTTCGTCGTCTCTTCCGATGCAGATCGAAACGGTACCGATCCGTCGCCTAATCGCATCGAGTCGGAGAAGAAGAGTCAGGCGAATTATGTTACTTCTCGTGGTCCGGTGCCACTCTCTGTATTCGGAGAAGAAGAAGAAGATGATGATGAATCAGGTGCGTCGGTTCCATCGTTTGGATTCTCATTTGATTCGTTTTCCAGTAAACACAATGATGGCAACGGATCTGTGAATAGAGTAGTGAATTCGAATACGAATCCTACTGTTGGAATTAGTGGTTTGATCGCAAATCTGTATAGAGAGAACGGACATAGTGATCTGAATTTGCCAGAACGTAATCCTACGAATCTCGAAATGAATGGGAATGATTCTTATAGGAATTCAGATGGATTCGATGTAGATCTCTCGAGTTCGAATCGTAAGATCGAGAATTCAGCTGTTAGCTTGGAGACTATGAGTTGGAATCCATTGAATTTGGGTACAGAGAGGTCTGAAAAGGCGAGCAATGTGGCGAATTCAAGTACTCTTGGGGTCACATTGGATCCAGATTATTCAGATATGGGCTTTGCCGATAAAAATGACGATGATCTTGATGGTTGGGAGTTTAAGACTGCCGAGTCTATGTTTGGAACTCCAGGTGGAAGCTATAAGGTACGTTGTAATTAAGCATACGCCTTTTCCTTATCGTTCTCTATAAATTTAGTGAGGAAATTGTACTTTTTTCGTAGAGCAATTTGTATAGTCTTTTAAGATATCAAGTGCCTCTTTGTTGTGGTCTTAGACTTGGAAATATTTAGGAAGATGTAGCTTTACGTTGACAGTGTGACATAGTCAGCAAGATGTTTTAATGCCCTTTTACATAACTGTATTCAAGCAGGAGGAACGAGAGAATGCTAAAGGTGGATCTGTTGTGGTCCAGAATACAGCAGATAGTTCAGGCGTTTGGAGTTCACATACAAATGGAACAGGTCCAAATTTTGATACTGGTATAGTAGATGCAGTTAAGTTAGTTTCTGAACGGGAAAACGGAGATGATGACCCTTGGGACAATGGTGGATGGGAGTTTAAGGTTGCTGAAGCAGGAGAGCCGAAGAAAGATTTAACAAACATGGTAAACGCCTCATTTCATAAAAACAATCCTTCATTGGCTGAGGGTACAAGCTTTACTTGCCATCTGTTTTCAGGAATCTAACGGCTGGGAGTTCGGATTTGGTTTTGAACCTGTTTCTAAAATCGAAACAACCAACTCTTTTCAATCAAACGATGAGAGAGAGACGCAAAAGATGGAAAATGGCTCGATTTCCTTTCCAAGCAATGGAGATGTGAATTCTGGAGGAACTTCTTGGGCCTTTAAGCAGCCATCTTTGGAAACTGGAAACGAGAAAGAGGTAATGTCTCTTTTAATCTGCATAGGAATTGATTCTGAATGTAGATATTATGTGGTGTTTCTTTTTTCCAGCACCAAATTGGGCTTGTCAGATTTTTGTCTGCTGGATTTGAAATGAATAGTTCTGACTTTTGATATATCGATACTACTAAATGTTTTGTTTGACACACTGTTCATGTGTAACTTTGCTTAACCTGCGGTTGGAATCTTACTACATCGTATTGAACACTAATTTGGTAAAAACATATAAAACTGCATCTAAAATTTGCCTATGTTTATATTTCTTTTATGTTATCCGAAGCTGAAACCTCTATATACATTGTCTAGCTTAATGGCACTGCCTTTTCATCTTCTTGTTTTTGTACTTACCTGTACTCAGGAAAAGGAAGTGCAGACAGGCAAGCCCAAGGGAGTCTTGCCATTGTCCTTTTTCGAGGATGTGAAATCGGAAACCTCTGACACTTTGGTTCATGAAGATAATTTTGTTTTAGCCAGCGATTTTCCTGTGAGAGAGAAAACTAAGGCTCCAAGTCCAACTGTGTCCATTAGTGACTTAATATCAAGTTTATACAGTCAGGTGGAGGAGAAGAATGCTGTTAATATTTCAGAAAAGTCTGCAACTGATTCTAACGTAGTAAATAGTGACGGTGATTCATGGGAGTTTCAGGGCCCCAAAAAGCCCATAACAGATTCGGGCATAGCAGAAGGTACTGATGATTTTGACAGTACTTGGGAGTTTCAAGGTCCTTCTCCAGCTTTGAAAAACTCTGATGTTACAGAAGGTGTCGATGAGTTTGACGATGATTCCTGGGAGTTTCAAGGTCCAACACAGCCTGTGAAAGATTCCACGTCGAGGATGGGAGATAATGGTTCATGGGAATATACACATAGTTCTGTGGAAAATGAAGATGGAAATCGATCCTCTTTTCCAAATGGTTTTAGAGAATTGCATGAAAATCCAGTAATTCGGATAGAACCTAATGATTACCAGGATCTCTTTCATAAGCTGAAGATTGAATTATACCACATTGCTCTGAACCATCTCGAGAAATTAAAGGTCAGTAGACTTTTGTGTCTGGACCTTTCCCTGCATAACACTTTCTTTGTACATCCCATATTTTTTATTTTTGTTACATCATTTAGACTTTTGGATATTGAAGGAAGCTCGTGACTTGGCTGCTGATTCTGATGAAGTCCTTGAAGTTCAAAAATGCGACAGTGAAATCGAGGTAAGTATATTCGATGATTTCCTTAATTTTCCTTAAACGAATCGTAGGAATGCTTCAGAGTGAGTTAGTTATTGTGTTTCTCTTCTAGGATCTGCAAAACTTGCTGAACGATGATGTTTTGATCAGTGGAGTCAACTTAGAAAGTCTCCAACCAAGATCCTCTGGCATTACTGAGCTTATTAAAGTTATCCAGGAGCCAAAGTTTCGACCACTTGATTCAGAAGATCTCCTGACAGAGAGATTGTTATCAGTTAAGTTCTGTTGGAGTTCTCGGTGCCCTGTATATTGAGATGAATGGTTTTAACGTGAAATATTTACACTGAAGATATAATTAACATATTTTCATAGGCAGAGAAGGACTGGAAATCAACAATCGAACTACTCAAACACGCTACGCTGACCCTGAAGATCCTAAACTTGGGTTCACCTGAGCAACAGTCGAAATACGCTTCAACTTGGTTTGAAATTGCTTCGGCCTGTGCTCAAGAATTGCGACATGCTGCATCCATTTGGAAGCAGGTGATTAAATACGATGTTCAAGAAGAAATCCTATCTAAACCTCAAGGTACCAACCATTACCCTATAAATCCTCTTGCGTGGAGGCCATTTTTAACCGTGACTTATTCTTATTCTGTGTGCCCAGGGAAGAGCTATGCTCTCTCAGTGGGAGAAATTTACAGAGTAGTAAAAATTCTGAGAGCATCAACCAGATTATATAAACCATGGATTTTATTAGTTCCAACATCATCCAATGTGTTGGCTGTTCTGGACGAGTGTGTGAAGTTATGGTTGAGCTCTGGAATAGTAGAAGCTCTGCTGAATAGTTTCAACCGTCAAGAACTTGACCATGACGATTCTGCCGATCAACTTCTAGAATCAATAAAGTATATAAACGAAGTTGACGCTTCCACGCTTCACACCTGCATAACCTCAGCCACATCACCCAAATGCTACATCTCTGGGCTAAATACCGACATAGTAACAGGTACGCTGATTCTAGCAATTGCATTTAGAAATATCATCTAGACCTAAAGGAAGCAATTGTTCATGAACTGAAACTCTGATTGCTTATTCCACTTGGATCTATGAAGCAGGAATCAAGACGGTGGAGTGGAACGGAGAGCATTACTTGCTACCACTTGCGAATCTATGGGCTAATCTGATCAGCCGCGATCCACCGAACTTTCCTGGCCACCATTTTCCTATTCTCTCTTAGAAGAAAGAAGAAACCTACACTACACGCATAACTCACCCGGCAAGCTATTCTCACTGCAGAGCATTTTCGACCAAAACATATATCCTTCCATACACCTATACTTATTTGTTTATAATGTTTGATTTTGTTTTGGTGTTTGTATTGTAATTTATAACGAATGGGTTTGGTTTCATTAATTGAGCACATTCCCAGGTTTTACAGAGGATATATTTTTGTATCGAATGAAGCAATAAGTCAGTATAATGATTTCATTTATTTTTACAATGTCACAGTAAGATCTTTCCAACGCTAATGGTGTTCTGAGGTTGCAGGGATTCACATGAAGTGGAAACAAGGAATCTGGAAGCATAAAGTGGCATCTAAATCAAAATACTTTCTATGCAGGAACTTTTTTTTCCCACCACACCACTACATACAACAATTTATATATGATAAACAAAAAGGCGAATTCATCAATGTCCTCCACCGATTCCGCCGCAATGGACGGCCAACCACCGTGGAAGAAGAAGCAGAAGGAGGTGAAAGAGCAAACCTCAAATCCTTCACTTCCAAATGATCTAGTAATAACCTGCTTAGCTCGCGTCTCGAGATTGTCTTACCCAAATCTCTCCTTAGTCTCCAAAAACTTCCGCTCAATCATTGCTTCACCGGAGCTTTACCAAACCCGAACTCTCTTAGGACTCACCGAGAATTTACTCTATGTGTGCTTATTCTTCCCTCACGAAGCTAATCCTCGCTGGTTCATTCTCAAACCTAATCAAACCCTAACCAATCACACCACTAAGAAAAAGACGAAGAAGAAGAAGAAGGATTCAAGAAGTGGCAATCGTTTAGCTTCAATCACAATTCTCAATTCTCCTACAGTGGAATGGTCAGGTCTTATAGCTGTTGGTTCTAATCTCTACGCCATTAGCAAAGACATTGAAGAAGCTCCTGACTCTAACATTTGGTTTCTTGATTGTCGAACTCATACTTGGCTTGAAGCTCCAAGAATGCGATTATCTCACCCGGATGGTGAATTTGAAAGGAAGATGTATTTACCAGTAAGTTCTGAGAATCCAGATTCTTTGAAATGTGTTGAAGTATACAACACAAAGACTCAGACTTGGAAACCTGTACCACCCGAAACATTGCGATACGAATTCGGGAATATACAAGGAAAGATTTACCTTAGACTTGATGAAGTGTTTGGTGTAGCTTTTAAGCCAAAGGATTTGAAATGGGAATTGGTAGGATTGGATGTAGATTCAGATAAGTGTCCTGTTTGTATGATAGAGAACATAACCTATTGTTATAACAATGAGTTTTTATGGAAAAAGTTTAGAACTGGGGGATCAATTTGGAGAAGAGTAGCGGGTTTAGAAGGGCTACCGAAGTTTGCTAGTTATTGTACTGTTAGATTGGCGGATTACGGTGGTAAGTTGGTGGTTTTTTGGGACAAGTATGTGCCTGCTAGTGGGTATAAGAAGAAGATGATTTGGTGTGCAGAGATTTCGCTTGAAATACGCAGTGGTGAAGAGATTTGGGGGAAGGTTGAGTGGTTTGATGCGGTGCTTACAGTTCCTAAGTCTTATAAATTCGTGAGTGCTATCGCTGCTACTCTTTGAATTATGATGTCACAGGTTTGAACCTAATGAATCAAGTTATCTAGGTTTCTTTTTGTTTTAGTATGTCACTTTTTGAGGAATGTCTTGTTTTTTTAGCGAAATGCAATTGACATTGTTTCCGCTTGTAAAGCATCTGCATTCACTTGCTTGTAGATGATTAAGCCTATTTTGTGACTCTCTCTTTGATAAGCCTTTTGATGCCAAATCCTTTCCGCTACTGTTTGATGAATGGCTATTGAGACAAGCGGGTAATGTCGTTTTTGTATGTGTTACAAAACGCCTATATATATATATATATATATATATATATTGTTTCACTTCTAGACATATGCACTCACTTGTAGACTGATTTAGCTTACTTTGTCTATAATTTTTTTTTGTTTCTTGAAGACTCATTGCAAATTTTGAGGTCTCAGCCTCGTAAAGCTTCATCTATTTCTCTACTTCAAGTAACTGTTTTCAGAGAATATGTATGTGTTGTATTGTCAGTGATTCAGAAGGAAACTTGCTTGCTTATCTGAGTTTTGCAAAAATAGGAACTGTACTTATCACCTCTAGAAGCAGAAGCGAAAGCCCGGTTACATACGATGCAGCTAACGTGGATCAATATGGAGGGTGAATGTAGTTAACTTCATTATCTGATTCAAGGAAAGGGAAAAGACTACAAGTTTGATAGGAATTTCACAAAATGCTTAGCCCTAAATAATACATAAGTTTTACAAAACATCGATCATCTTCAATATACATATTATAGAAACATTCATGTGGAAGATAAGTCCATTCTCAGCTTCTTCTTCTTATCTACGGAGCTGCGGAATCCCTTTGCTTGTTTACTCTCACTTCCTTAGCTACTTTCCCTGCCATCTCCACCATTTTCTTCTGGGATTTTGCCATTTCACCAGAAACTTCTTTAAGACTTGCTGCAAATTCCGAGGTCTCAGCCTCGCAAAGCTTCACCTGTTTCTCTACTTCAAGTAGCTGCTTCTTGAGATTATGTGCTCTACCACGAAGCGACTCTAATTGTTTGTAGGAACCGGTATAGGCAGTCAACGCTTCAACATGTTTCATAGATATACTCTCGAAACAGAGCTTCTCTGAGTCATATTGCTCAATAAGTTCCATCATGGAGGAGCTACCTGAAAATGAGGCCTCGGTTTCACCAGATATCGTAGCTCCTTGATGTAAATGCTCAGGTTTTTTGCTACCATTCAAAACTGGATCGCTTTTGTTCTGAGAATGACCCGCTACTCCCTCCGTTGCATAACTGTCTTTACCACACAAAGCCTCCACTTGAGGATCAAGATGTTTAGGGGCAACTGAAGGGAGTACTTGCTCTTCCGTCTCAAGGCGAACCGCATCGTCATATAGTGTAATCAAATCAAATGAAGGGACAATGCCTAGCACAAAAAAACATACAGGAATTATAAGCACTCAAATTAGTGACTGCCAAAATGTAAAACAACTCACTTCATATAAAGAAACAGAGAAATACCATTTGCAGAGGCAACTACACCGTTGGAGACCGTATCTTGATTGTTGAAACCTGCGAAAACCGGAAGCGGTCCTTTTCCCACAGTGACTGCATTCATTGGAAGAGTATCAACAACTCTGTTTCCAAGAGTCGTAGACTCACTAGATGAAGTTGGATTCAATTCTGATTCAACCACAACTCCAAGTCTGTTCCTTTTCACATTACCATCAGAATCCAACTCGGTTTCGTGTAGCAAACTCTCATCAAAACCCGAAAAGCCATCATTCTCTACTTGTTCAGATTCAGATTGAATTTGAACATCATCCTCCCATTTAAAGAATCCACAATCCCCAAAACCCTTAAAAAAAAAAAAAAATCAAAGAAACAACTTTTCAAATCATAATCCGAAGTATGTAATGAAGATGAGTTTAGGTTTTGTCTTAACCTTCTTAACGCAGCAAACAAAGTAAGAACGTTGAGCGTTTGGTCCGTCGATGACTGTTACTCTTTTACAAGGTCCTGCGCCACAAGGACAAGTAGGGAGATCGGAGATTGGCTCCGATTTGATACTCACTTGATCACACCACTTAAAAAATTTACAGCTTGGGCATGTGTAGAATCTCCTGTTTGGGTTTTTCTCAGTTTTGGAAGTCAAAATGTTGCAAGCTCCGGCGTTACATGGACAGTGAATGACGGGCAGAGAAGCGGCGGCGGCCGCGGAGGTGGGTTTCGTAGTGGTTTTGAGAGGACAGTTGTTGGCCCAGTGGCCTGGTTGATGACAACGGAAGCAATTGCCAGTTGACATGGCTGATCGGAGGAAGTAATCGTCGTCTTGCTTCTCTAACACTTGTCCTCTTTTAAATTTTCTTTTTGTTTTTGATTTAACCAAAAAAAAAACGAAAAAGTCAAGACATGTGATTAGAGACAAGACAGGTGAATAGAGTTGTTCTCGATTTGTGGGAGCTATTTTTAATAATAAGTCACAACGGTCGTTAAAACTTAAAACACATAATAACTGTACGCAATAGTAGATTAGGGCCTTAATACTTAAAGTGGATCATTGATATTAGTTAAAGTGGATCATTGATATTTGATAGATATATACTCCCTTTGTATCAAAAAGATTGATTTTATAGAGTGAGCACGGATGGATCATTATGGATAAAGAAATCCCTATTTTGCTGGGATTGAAAAGTTCTCGTCGGGGATTATCATCCCTGCAAACAGAATTTGAAACCCTTCTTTGGGCAATGGATTGCCTAATCTCAGAATCGAAGACGAGTTTTATCTTCGCCACAGATTGTTCCGAGCTAATTTCCATTTTGGATAACTCTTCTGATTGGCCTACCTTAGCAGTTGAATTACAAGATGGTTTCTTTTCCTTTTTTCTCTATTAGGTTTATTCCACGTTGTAACAATACCCGTGCCGATTATCTTGCAAAAAAAGGCACGAGCACGAAGTTCTTTATTCTCTCATGTAAGCACATCGGCTCCGGATTTGCTCTCTTTAGAGTAAAGTCTCCGTCCGATTACTTAATAAAATGGTGTTTGGCGAAAAAAATTAAAAAATAGAGTTTTCACACTAATTAAGAAAAATATTTAATGTTTAGTTATATTTATTCATACTAAACCATTTCTCATAACTATTAACTAATAGTAATTCATTAAATTTTAAAATTCTCAATTAATGATTCTTGAAATTTACAATTTATTAACATTAATTGATAAAAATTTACAGAAAATCAATCTTTTTGATACAAATATAAAACCTCAAAAAATCATTCTTTATAATACAGAGGAAGTAGTTTTAATTTATTGGGTGGTTGGTTGAGGTATATTCAAAAAATCATTCTTTATGATACAGAGGGAGTGGTTTTAATTTCTTTGGTGGAAATCTTTTTGTCAAGAATTTTTTTGGCAGGAAACTTTTATCGGGATTTTTTTTTGGCGGGAAAATTTTGGTCAGAAAGATTTTTGTCGGGAAAATCCACTTTTGTCATTTTGTTGAGTTTATTATTTTTCAAGTAAGGGTAAAATGCTTATTAAAAATTGAAAGAGAACATACTTGAAAATGGCTAAAAAATGAAGTATTTTTGAAATGGGGTATCAAAGAAAAGGTATTTATAACAATTTTTCTACAATATAAACAAAGTTATATATCGGTTTGGGTTTATAAGGGAGTGTATGGGGTTAGAGTTTACAATTAAAAAAGGTCAAAAATATCGATTTGGGTTTATAAAGAAAAGTTCGAGTTTAGAATTATTAATAGATATACCCTAACCGTCCTTTCTAAACCCAAACCGTCCTTTCTATACCCAAACCGATTTATAATTTAGTTTATAATAGTAACATAAAATCCTAACCTCTTTCTTATAAACCCAAAGCAACATATAAACTCTAACTTTAATAGTATATTGTTATATAATTTATTTTATTGATTTATGTTAACTTCTTTTATATAGATAATATTATTTTTTTATTTTGTTAATTTTTATTAGGCGGCAGATTCTAATTTATTAGAAAAAGAGTGTGTGAATAAAAGGGTTCATTCCTAAGAGTAAACCCAAAAATCTATATTAGTATTTTTGAAGTACATTTTGTATCGGATGGGTTAAAAATTTATCCGAGATTTTTGGTACCCGACCTTGTACAAAATTACTTCAAACTCTTACAGCATATATTCCATATTTGTTTTTGGATCGGGTTATAAGAAACCGAGCTCTTACACCAGATATTTCATATTTAACAATATAGATATTTAGAATATTTACTTAAGAATTAAAATTATGATTATCCTATCATCTTTGTTTGATTTTTTTTAACTGTTTTCAATCATCATCTACATATACATTTTTACAGGGTTTTTTTGCATTTAATCATTTTGGATCCGGGTTTTACCCGGTTTAAACCTATTCGGATCTAGAATAAGATATTTAAGGAAGTTTGTAATAAAAACGACATTAATTAGTGATAAAATATCAACTAACAGATTTAGGAAATAACAATAAATTGAAATTTATTCGTTTTCTTAGCCTAATTAATAGTCGGAGATCTCTTTAATTTCTAATAACTCACCACATTTAATTTCAAAGATTTCTTCCCTCCAATCACTCCACAAAAATTCCCTAAAATATCTCCAAAATTAGTCGACGAATCTTTTCTATAAACTACAAATCCAATATTTCTTCAATCATTTGATTACCACCAACTTACCATATTTAATAACTCACCACATTCAATTTCAAATATTTATTCCCTTCAATATCTCCATAAAAACCGTTTAAAGTAACATATTTATAACTAATTAAGACGCATAATACTGGCATATTCCAAACAAAACTAACAAATTCAAAGATTTTCTCCTTAATATATTGATTCACGGAATATTTGATAGTTAATTCCTATGAATTACTAACCTAATTATTTTATCCTATAAATACTCTACGTCTAAACACCATTTTCTGTCACCAAACTCAAAAGCTTTGACGACAAAAAAAAAAAAAAAAAAAAAAAAAACTCAAAAGCTCTCAATTCCTTTATCATATTACACATACCTTATTTCTAGACTAATGAGAAAGTAAGTTTCCATGTACTACTTTTTTCTTATTAACCAACTTCATATGTTGTATGTGCTAGGGGGCAAAGATAAATCTTTCAGTTGCCAGCTTCATCTTCGTGTTATGGATTTATCAGTTGAAATTATAATTACTTGATCTTTATACGAGGAATAGCGAGAAAATCAGGTAGCTTGCATCTATCTTTTACCACTTTTGAGGAAATTCTAAATGATCCATTGTGTATAAGTTTACAATCGAAACAAAAATCGAAAAAGAGAATGAAAATGGTCATGGTTCTCTTGACTGCATCATGGTCACGACTCTCTTCTTCTCACTTCTCTTTTGCCCCGACGGTACCGCTTCTACCTACGGCAATTAGTTGGGCCATCTTGGGCTACTACTTTGCTTGGGTTGGGCTATTTATACATCACACTTATTTCCTCTATTTATCAGTCTAATAATACTTCAAAATTTTATAATTGAGAAAATTGTAATACCATGTTATATTATTTATGATACAAAATGCATAAATATAATTTTGTTTGTGTTCTACTACGGGTTAAATCCTAGAGAATGCCATTACTACAATTTTTTTATCTATTAGTTAATATAAAAAAAAACTTTATCTATATAAAAATATATATTTTATCTATAATATTCACATTAACTAATAATACAAAATATGAATACATATTCAATATTGTTAATTTTCTTTTTCATTTTAAATATTTATAATTTTAAGAATTTTATAAACTTTCAAATAAAATAAATATTTGAGTTTTAAGGAAATTCTAAGAAATTTAAACATTATAAATATTTACAAAAGATATTAATACGGAACGATATATTACGGGTGAAATCCTAGATATAACAAACAAAAGACTATTTGAATTTTGGGTCGATATTATTTTATTAGAAAATGACAAAATGATGTATATTTCATGGGACAGGTTTATATGGTCGGACGAGGTTGGGTCGATATTAATACAGTATGATATACTACACGTAAAATCCTAGAATTGACAATCAAAATATAACTATACAATCTTAAACACTAAACAAACAATATTAACAAAACAAATAAAAAATTTCATTTTAATTTTTTAGTTATAAAATATCGTCATGCGGTGTACCATACATTTAAATCAAACAAAATAATAATATATATCTATAGATCATCTTAAAAAAATTTAATTTTATTATTTAGTAAAATTATAGGCCCGCGGTGTACCGCGGGTTAACATCTAGTATAATACATAAAGTTAATAAAGATCTCAATTTTTTTATCCATATATTATGATTCAAAATTTTAAAAATGGACAGATATTACTTAATTAATAAAAAAAAATATGGGTGTTCAACGTCCAACATCGGCTAAAATACTTAGACAATGATTCAGAGTCATATTATAAATAAGATCAAAATAATCCAAATTCGAATGAGCAGCAAACTTAACTTAACAAGCATCCAAATTTAAAAGTTTGTGTACAGTTTAATTCGTTTTTTAGTTACACTGTTTAATTTTACCGAAAATATTAAATTTTAAAATTTAAATCAATAAAAAAATTTATAATTTTATGAACATTTGAACGTATAAAAAAATTAAATAACACGGGACATGTTATATTGCGAGACGGGGTAATATGGTGGGACAAGTTTGAATCAACATTAATAAAAATTTAAAATATCATTAATCCGTCACTTCAATACGGGTTAAATCCTTTTTTTTTTTTAACACCATCAATATTAGACATATCGAATCAGCCTGATTTAGATAAGATTGTATAAAACTAAAAATATCATGTGGTATATCATCACTTAATAACTATTGTAAACTATAAAATATAAAGGTCTTATAAAATAATACAATTTGCAAACTTTTTTATATATACAAAATATCATTAACTTTTAAAAAATCACTACTTTTAGAAAACAAATCGTCATACGGTTAACCGCTGGTTAAAATCTAGTTTTCCTTATTAATAGGTATGTCGTCTGGTTTGTCCGGTTTGGCTCGGCCAAAACTCGTAAAGGTCTCATATATTTGAGTTTAACCGGTTTGGTGCAAAACTTCTAAGTTGAGTAACATAGTATAAAGATCTTTGACGGTTAATTCTATACCCTAGGATTAATTGCTTATTCGTGTTTCGTAGTTGAGAACTAGATCGAAAACATAAACTAGATCCTTACTTTAATTAGTCGAAAACCATGATATCCTGAGAAATTCTAGAACGCTCAATGTCTTAGTCCATAGCTTACAATTGACGTTTACTTACTTGTTTCTTTGCTTAGTCATTAGAAACCCAAAACCAAAACCTCAAAGTTTAGTTTTGTTTAGCCAAATTTTCTTATCTAAATTTATTTTCTATAGCTATCATTCTTTGTGGAATCGATCCTTAAATACTACTTCTTGAGACGAAATTAATCGCACATGATCACCTTCTAAATCTTCTTTTACTTTATTGCCTTCTAAATCTATCTCGTCATCAACATATAAAAATAAAATTTAAATTTGGTTGAATTTGGACATATATAAATCATATAAAATATCATAGATAAAAGATCTTAAAAATATTAAGTAAATATGAATGACATTATTACCTAATTCATCCAATAAGTCCTTGTAAAAATCAATATTTCAAGATATGTAGAAGCCAATTTCTATGCTTTTTCAAAACATGCGCACCAATACTAAATACCGAATTTGTTTTTTTTTTTTTTTTTTTTTCTGTAGTGTAATCGTAGAGGTTATAATGATAACATTGTGTAAAATTTGTTAGAATATGGAATATTTTTAAATCTTTTTGATAAATTCTAAATTATGCTGTAAATATATATTTTCTATTCTAAAAAATATATGGTCACTATAAAGCGATAAGTCCAAATTTCAATTTCTCCAATTCTAATCCTTGTTCTTTTCGTGCAGTATTAGTGAAACAAAATTCATTATATATATATATATATATCCTATACTATTATTTGGGGAGTACACTTTATAAGATACCCTTAACTAACCTTCCCTTTTGTAAGAATTTACTTAAGAATGCCATTACAAAAATCTTCTTTTAGAACAAATTTCATTCAATTTATTAAGGATAAACAAGTAAAAAACTAATTTATGTCATTTAATTAATTTAATTAAATTATAAAACGAAAATTTGTTATTTTTTTTTTTAATGACCAATCAAAATGAACATATAAGATTTGATATCTAACTTACCATATTAATTTGTTATTAATCATTAAACTTCACCTCTCATCTTAATATGATTATATTAATATGAAACAAATAAATCATCATATCATCTACATAATAAAAAAAAGTAATTTTTTTTCTGCATATGCCAAGATTTGAATTTTTAAAAACGCATATAAATTGTTCAATCTATAAAGGAAACAATTAAACGGGTCAAAAATTCAGACTTGAGTAATATATTTCTTTTACACAAAAATAAAGTCAACAAAAATTCCGACTGAGCAACGGGTCAGAATTTGAATATTTATATTCGATTTCACACATTTATTTTTTTGAAATGTATAATTTTATATACTACAATAAAAATTTAAATATTTTAATTTGCAACATTTAAAATAAGTTTTACTTGATATTTTTAGAGAATATCATCAATACTTAATAGTTCAAAAAGTTAAAAATTATAAATACTCTAATTTGATTATTTTTAAAAATATATATAATAGGTAGCGGGTTAAATATAATATATTATATGATGAAATGAGTTTTGATCCTTATAACTATTTGAATAGTTATATTTAATTTCATATAATTTGTTTTTTGAAATTCATAATTTTATAAACTACAAAAAAAAATTAAAGATTTTAATTTGGAATATTTAAAAATAGTGTAGAACATTTAAATATGGTTTGACACCTCTAAATATTTGAAAATTTGATTCCGCAAGCAATTTTAGAATTAACGAATAATATATTTTGCACGTAATATTTTAAAATGAAATATTGAGATTCTAAAATAAAATAATAGACTCCACGCACGGGTTGATTTTGGTATTATTATATACTAAATATATATTTATAACATATTCGATTATGCGAATAATTGGTAAATTCCGTAATTATAAATCTCAAACAAATTCTGTAATTAGATTAGCTCAAACAAATCTCTATTTCAACAACCAAAGAATTATAAATTGAAAAAGAATTTTCTAAATTAATTCAAAATAATAGCTAATTTTCTTAATTAATTCAAAAATAATCTATGTTTTATATGCGATTCATTTATGATATTTTAATTTTTGATCTAACTGAAATATATGCAATCCTATTTTGTGGTTGTTAACATAAATGAACTCATTGTTCAAAAAATATTACTTTTTAAAAAATAAAATTATTTTCCGTTTTCATATCTTAATAAAAAAATTATCCATAATTGATTATTATAGAAAAAATTATATATTTATTCTAATATTATATATAGGGACTGATAAAAAAATTAATATTTTTCACTTACTATTATAATATATTAAAACTTAGTTCTAATATATATATTATATAAATTTTGTAATAAATAAAATTTAACCCGTACTAAAAGTACGGGTGATGATCTAGTATATATATATAATCATAATATTATAAGGTGACCAATATTTTACTCTGCAATCTTCATCATCTTCCTCGTTAGCTTCCATTGAGATAGGTATCATCTTCTAGCCACTTCTTTTCCGTTTGGATTCGTTGGATCATATTCGATTCCAATAATCTCTTCTTTGGTTTCTCTATTTTTTTTTGTTCTAGGGTTCCCATGGATTCAGGTTCAAGTTCCTATGTTTCCGATGTAACTCTTCTTTCTATTCATATTTTTTGTTTTTTACCTTTTCTGTATGATAAAATTAATAAACTTATGTTAGAGTAGCATAGTCCTTGGATTGATTTTTACATTTTCTTGTATATATATTGATTTTTAGGAGCGAGCCATGAAGGAATTGGTTAAAAACCTAACTACAGATCCTGAATTTAGCCACTTAAGTCAGCAGCTACAAGAAGTAAACAGTGAGTCACCAGAACGGTACACCAACAAAATACAGAACATGATTGAGTGCTACCGTAAGCACTGGGTGAAGGTAGTACGTAGTAGTAGTGGTGATATAAGCTCTTTCCGAGGCGGCATGAACCTGACAATTGAATCTTTTGTTTGTTTGTTTTGTCTCAGTTTCCGCAATTGTCTCGGCCTCTGGAGACTCGCGGGAACCCTAGAGCATTAGAGAATTATGAAGAGCTTATTGAGCAACTGAAAAAAGATTCAGAGTTGGAACCTATACTAGCTGAGATAAATGCTAATGGTCCCGCTGCTTTGTTGAAGTACGTGTTGTATAACTCATTAGACACTATTTAGGTTTTATTTCTGTGTATGATTTAAGGAAATTTTTTCTTGTGGTTAGGTTCTCGGATGATGAAGACGTGTTGAAAAAGATAAGTAAAGCAATGGTTATTGTTGATCATGAGACTGCTACTCTTGGTAATGTGGAGGTAAACTGCTTCCTCCTAAATCTTATCTTTAATCGGTATTATTTCCCAAGGGTAGCGCGTCTAGCGTGTAAACTAACTGTGAATTGATTTCGTTAACCAATCAGGGTATGAAAACTGCGTCGGCATCGGGTGGTAACGAAGTATCTGAGGGAAGGAAAGCATTGGAGATTATACTTGAGTATGAAAAGGTATGTCAATCTCTTACCAACTACAAACCGTTCGACATAACTGAAATCTTTACGAAACAATAAAGAAGGAAAGTTCACAATTACAATCAATCGATCAGCCCTTACATACGCGGGTTTTGGACCTAACTTACCATGGTTAATTTTTTTTCCTAGATGAAATGTATTAAAGTTGTACTGGATGAAGAAAGTGTGTTCAAAAGGCTGGATGAAGCAATAAGTATTGTTCATAAGAGTGCTGCTTTTGGTGATGTGGAGGTAAACTTCTTCCTACTATCTTAATGTCTCTACTTGAATCTTATCCTTAGTTGGTATGTAGTTTGTAGACTCACTGTGAATCAATCAGGGTCTAAAAACTGCGTTGGCTACTGCTAACAAAGATGAAGAAGACTCCGAGGGAAGGACAGCTCTGCATTTGGCATGCTCTTATGGCAAGGTATGTCAATCGCTTTAAACATATCTTAGCGCGGGTTTGGACCCCACTTACATTGGTTGAGTCTCTGTTTCCTAGGTGAAATGTGCTAAAGTTCTTCTGGATGCTGGAGCAAATCTCCATGCGGTTGACAAAAACAACAACACACCGTTGCACTATGCTGCTAATTGTGGGAGGAAAAGGTGTATAAGACTTCTACTCAAGAAGGGTGCTAAAGTGTAAGTTTGCAACAAAAGAAAAATCTGTCTCAAACAACTTAAAATGGTTCTATATATAAGACTCATTGTTTAATGTGGCTACTTTTGTTTGTAGCACTCTGCAAAACATGAACGGCAAAACCCCCATTGATTTGGCTAGGCTTAACTATAAGCTCGATGCGGTGAACCTGCTTGAGAAGGACGCTTGCCTTTGAGAGCTTTGAGAGTATTTTGTCTTGTGACTCCCGAAATGCTTATGTTGGTGTTAGGATTTTAGTGCATGTATTGGGTTTAGAGTTTGAGAACATTTTATCTTTGTGACTCTTGACACTTGAGATATATTTTGTCAAAAGAGAGAATTATAAAAGTGGCTGTAAGAAATCATTAGAGAGATAACTAAGTGGTTCGTATTTTTTGTGTCCTACGCATCAAATTCTCAAGAATTTGGCTACACAAAAACCTATCATAAGCAACAATGATAGATGTTTGACAAATATAAAAAACACTTCCACTTGCAGTTGGTCATATGCGTTTCTAATTGGAACGGTAAGTGTAACGAGAAATGACGCCAAATAAAAACCTAGAAACAGAAGAATCCCATAAGAGTCCAATCTCGTCTCTTTTCTTCGAGCCAGTCACCCGTTAAAACAAACTTGTTGTGTAATGCCAGACGCAGCTTATATTGAAAAATATTTGTTTGAGCCCCTTTTAAAGTTTATTTCTGAAAAATGGACCCTAATATACACATTTAAATGCCAAACTTAGTGATGTCACATGCTTCTGGAATATGTCAGAAAAAGCATCGGACTCTTGGAACTGGAAGTGCCTTTTGAGGCTGCGTGGTGTTGCTGAGGGATTCATAAAATGCAACATTGGTAACGGCCTACATGCAAGCTTCTGGTTTGATAACTGGACCCCATTCGGCCCGCTCATCAAGTTCATTGGTCTAAATGGTCCTAGAGATTTGAGAGTGGCTCTTAATGCTAAAGTTTCTGATGTGTGTAATTCCAATGGTTGGGTTATTGCTGATCCAAGATCTGAACAAGCTCTCAGCCTCCATGTTCACCTAACAAACATAATTCTGCCTAGTGCTGCACAAGGTGGGGATACTTATGACTGGGTAGTGGAACACACCAACTGCAACGGCTTCTCATCAGCCAGATCTTGGGCTGCTCTTCGACCTCGCGCTACTTTAGTGAACTGGGCGGATATTGTCTGGTTCAAAGGGAACACACCCAAACATGCATTCAATATGTGGATTGCGAACCTAGACAGACTTCCAACCAAGTCAAGACTCGAGAGATGGGGTATGCAAATCATCACTACCTGCGGGCTCTGTGGTTTACACTCCGAAACGAGAGACCACCTGTTTCTTAATTGTGATTTTGCGGTGTACATTTGGAATGCTGTTTTTAGGAGACTTGACCAGCCCTCCATCACTTTCGGATCGTGGCAGCAGCTCCTCTCCTGGATGAAGAGGAAATCTGAAAGATCACCACCAACTTTGCGCAAACTGATAACACATTCTGTTGTTTATGCTATTTGGAGACAGTGTAACAATCTCCAGCACAATCAGCTACAGGTGCTCCCTTCTGTTGTCTTTAGAGACATAGACCGTGAGATCAAAAATTCGATCACTGCCCGAAGACTCAATAAGCGTTTCCGGATGCTTATGCAGCTTTGGCTCCACTGATTCTGGCCTTTGTTTAGAAAATCATTTGCTTTCTTGTTTTTACCTTTTTTGCCAAGAAACCAAAACTGGTTGATCACTATGTAATACCAATCTCTTCATTAATATGATATTTGCACTTTAGCAAAAAAAAAAAAAATATATACACATTTAAATGTTTAGAAATTAGGCTATATTTAAAATATTTAAAATAAAATGGACCCTTAAACATAAGCAAATTTTTAAAAAATTTGGTGGTCTTATGGCCTCATGGGTCACTGCCCCTACGTACCTATTTAGATCGGGCCTGATTGGTACCTATGAAAGATGTTTACGTGACGTCTAAATGGCTAAAATATTTTATTTTTGGCGCAATGTTTATAAAGAAAAACCCATAATTTTTGTTAGCGATGAGCAGATGCAAAAAAAAAAAAAAAAAAATTTGGGTTTGTTAAGCATTTTCTGTTCTTCCTTAATCAAAATTAGTTTTGACATATATTTCAAAATTATAAAAAATTATAATACAAAAACTAGTTTCTTTGTTTTGGTCATACCAAAATTATACTAGTTTCTGTATTTCTCTTTTCATCAAGAATATTTTTAGTATATTTCTATTTAAATTGTGAATGAAATATTAACGAGTATATCTATGATATTTCATAGTATAATGGCTTCCACTCTCTCTTTCTCTGCAATAATAATTCGGATTTAATCTTTTAGTTTATTATTTGAAGGCAGTAATGTTAAATAATTGAAAATAGATTATTGTATTTTTTATTAGTATTGATGGTATATGATATGCACAGAATCATAGTACTATGTAGACATTTTTTTTTCACCTAAAAATAGAAGGGTCAAAACTTATATAAATGTTGGGAAAAAAAGACATGGGTTTGACATGACAACAAATGTCGACGTGGTGTGTGGTTGCCTTGTAAGCAACTACTTTGAATCAGGTTCATAATTCAACTATTTTTGCAATGGTTACTTTCATTACGAAATTAATCTTTACACAGGACTGTTTGAAATGTGAATCTTATTACAAAACCAAATATTCATTAAAAATAGTACTAGAATAGTGATGGTTAACATGATAATTTTTTTTTTTTTTGAGTAGGGGTGATTAACTGGATCTGCATGCAAAAGAGATATTATTTTCAATAATTGTTGCAACTTCTGAGTGGTAAATGAAACTTCCAAGTATTTGTAACTTTTGTTAAAATTACTTTTTAATTAACGTATATCCTTTTATTGTTGGTCAGTCCTAGTTATTTTGGTTATACTAATGGTGTATTAGATGTGTTTCTCTGTTTTCATGTGAATCAAATTGATTACCCACAAAACGATTTGGAGTAGTACAAAAAAACGAGTTTTCTTTGCACCAGAAAACTTTATCTAACAATATGATAACGTTAAAAAAAAAGCGCTACGACATCTCCCGCGATAATAGGCATGAGACATAAGTTAACACATTAGGCATGGCACGTATGTAGGCATAGTAAGTTTCATATCGCTTCATATGAGATTTTGCTTGATTTTATCTTACATGAATTAAGTGTAGATTGGCCGATTTAATTTATAACCGGTATCTTCGGTTTACAAGCAAATTCAGACCAATTGATAAATAGTTTGGAATTGACTTATCTTAATGCATTTTTGATTTGGTAGTAGAAAATACCAAGAACGGATAAACTAGGACATACTGATAAAGATTAGGGTCTTTCGAATTGTCGGCATATAGATTAAACCTATGAAGGATATCTCTGTGATTGCATGTTTATAAAGCTAAATATATAGCATTGGTATAACTAGGTCGAAGCATATGTAGATGTCCCTTGGTTGTTTGACTGTGTTTATCTTTAGTTGGTTTATTTATATTAATCATTGCTTATATTAGGATATCCACAAAACTCAAAAAATCAATTTCATGCTTTAAGTGGCAAGATATATGTGTGTGTAATTTTCTTATTCAAATTACCAGATTTTTTACTTCCTTTTAATATGCTATAAGTTGTATTTATATATTTTTCAATTTTTATCATCAAATAAATTCATACTTAAAAATTAATACATATTATCTCATAGATTTAAAAATTTTATTTTTGATAATATTAAATAATATGTTAAAAAAAAAAATCTATAACTCAATATTTTACATAATCTGATATTTTTCTAAAATTAACAAAATTTGAAACACTATTATTTATTAAAATCTATAACGTATTACTTTTGAAACAGAAATAATAATTTTAAAAAATGAAATGGTTTTGATTTTGAATTGTAGAAGCAGAGGAGATGGATTAGCAAATACAGAGTAAATCATTCCCTTTTCAAGATAAAATATAAACATGCATGATTTGATATTTTTCTTTATAAAATATGTCCCCAAAAACAAATTAATATTCTTTTCTTCTTTTGATATTTGCCTAATTGTAAACAAATTTTTTATTAATGATAAATAAAGAGTTTTAGACAATCAATGGACTAATCTACAACCAAATAATCAAAATCTCTATAAAACTATTTCTAAGTATAACTAACATAATCAGACCAACCATATAGAGAGAGAGAGAGAGGCATATTGACTTTCCACACCAACGTGCGTCCATGCAAATGAGCCCTTTCGCTTTGCCAAACGCACACGCAGAAATCAACACACATGAGTATGCATATAAAGCTTTAAATCTAAACAAATAAAGATGCGTGTACAAATTTATAGGTATAGGAGAGAGACACGAGAGAATTACCAAAAAATGGGGACAAAAACCCATAATTCTAGAGGGAAAACCTTCATGATCTATCTCATACTTATCTCATTGTCACTTCTAGTTCTAGGTTTAATCTTACCTTTTAAACCTCTTTTACGGATTAGTTCTTCATCTTCAACGTTACGGATTGATGATCATCCGCCGCCGCAAGTCAACAAAAACCCGAAATGGTTCCGACTCATCCGTAACTATCTACCAGAAAAGAGAATTCAAGTCGGCTTCCTCAACATTGACCAGAAAGAGCGTGAGAGGTACGAGGCTCGTGGACCGTTGATACTAAAGAGCATCCACGTGCCGCTTGATCCTATACCAAAGAATGTTACTTGGAAGAGTCTTTACCCGGAGTGGATCAACGAGGAAGCTTCTAACTGTCCAGAGATCCCTCTCCCTCAGCCAGAAGGTTCTGATGCTAACGTGGACGTTATTGTTGCTAGAGTTCCATGCGATGGTTGGTCGGAGAATAAAGGGCTAAGGGATGTTTTTAGGCTTCAGGTTAACTTAGCCGTTGCGAATCTAGCTGTCCAAAGTGGGTTGAGGAGAGTTGATCAGGCGGTGTACGTTGTGTTCATCGGGTCATGTGGCCCTATGCATGAGATTTTCCCGTGCGATGAGCGCGTGAGGCGCGTGGATGATTATTGGGTGTATAAGCCTTATCTCCCAAGGTTGAAGCAGAAGCTTCTCATGCCTGTTGGTTCATGTCACATTGCTCCTCCATTTGCTCAATTTGGTAAATTAATAATTTTTTCCCTCTTTATCTTTGGAGAAATATAATTTTTAAGTTTCTATAACCTTAATTTTGACCGATTATCTCTCAATTTTTTTCTTTAATTAACAATAATCCTTCATTCTTATAATGTTAAATAGATTTCACTTTAATTAATCACTATAGGTAACGTTCGTATCTTTCTTTTTTTTTTGTTAAGTTTTTGGTGAATCATTGTTGCTAACCCGTATTTGTTTTTAATGAAAAGTTGCTAATAAGTAATATAAGGTTATTGGTTGGTGCGATTAGATCGTGCCTCACAGTATGCATATATAGTTTTGTTGACGTAATCTTAACATTGATTTTTTTTTTGCATATTTAAATATCACAAACATTCTCTCGTCCACATAAAACCATTAACATATATTTTACATTTTGTGTCCAAAATCTTTCTTTTTAATTCTGCTTTGAGAATTATAGATGTGGATGACAAACCAAATTTTCAACTACTTCAAATTGAAGCTGAGTTTTTAGATTAGATTATTGTAGGAAACTTTTGATTTCTATAGATTCTCTTCCTTGAAAACTTTTAATAAATATTTATTATAACCAATCTAATAAAGTATGTCAATGTGGATATATATGTTCAAATTATAAATCTTATCATCATAATTCCATACCCAATTTTAGCTTAAAAACATTTTTTCTTATTTTATTATAGCTTAAAATAATTAGGTAGGGATGAAAAAGCTTATCTTCAACAACCTTACTACAAACCCTACTGATTCACCAAATTTCCTCTTTCTACTCTTTCTTCTAATACCTCTCTCTACGTCTATTTACAGGCCAAGAGGCATGGAGACCAAAACATAAAGATAATCTTGTATCCGAGGCGGTCACAGCCTTACCCCGTCCCTTACGGGTCGCCTTCATAACAGTACTACACTCTTCAGAAGCCTATGTTTGTGGGGCAATAGCCTTAGCGCAAAGTATAAGACAATCAGGATCGCATAAGGATATGATTCTCCTCCATGATCATACCATAACCAACAAGTCTCTTATTGGTCTCAGCGCTGCAGGATGGAATCTCCGGCTAATCGACAGAATCCGCAGTCCTTTTTCGCAAAAAGACTCTTATAATGAGTGGAACTACAGCAAATTACGTGTGTGGCAAGTAACTGATTACGACAAACTTGTGTTCATAGACGCAGATTTAATCATTCTCAAGAAAATTGATTATCTCTTCTACTATCCACAACTCTCAGCTTCAGGCAACGACAAAGTGTTATTCAACTCCGGAATCATGGTAATGCAGCCAAATACTTGTCGTAAATTAATATTTAATTTTTTTGGTAAAATGTTCTAAATGAAAAAAAATTGATATGATCATCTATATATGTTGACCCTAAAATACTAGGAATGTACTAATTCTTTTCTCTTGACATCATCAGGTTCTCGAGCCATCGGCATGTATGTTTAAAGATTTAATGGAGAAATCGTTCAAGATTGAGTCATACAACGGAGGAGACCAAGGCTTCCTTAATGAGATATTTGTATGGTGGCACAGGCTATCAAAACGTGTGAACACAATGAAGTACTTCGGCGAAAAAAGTCAACGAAAACACGATCTTCCAGAGAATCTAGAAGGACTGCACTACTTGGGGTTGAAGCCATGGGTATGTTTTAGAGACTATGATTGCAATTGGGACATCAGCGAACGACGCGTGTTTGCTAGCGATTCTGTGCACGAAAAATGGTGGAAAGTATATGACAAAATGTCAGATCAGTTGAAGGGTTATTGTGGTTTGAATAAGAATATGGAGAAGAGGATTGAGAAGTGGAGAAGAATTGCTAAGAACAATAGTTTGCCTGATAGGCATTGGGAGATTGAAGTGAGAGATCCTAGGAAGACGAACCTTCTTGTTCAGTGAGAGGGTTATGGCTTTTTGATTTTTGTTGAAGGTTTTAAGGAAATTTGGGAACTGAGAAATGAAGAACCTTCTAATTCAAGAAAGGGTTTCGCTTTAGTATTTTTAGTACGACAGTGTACAATGTAGAATCTTACTTTGACGGATGAGAGTGAGATGTGGTAGACAGCAAATGACCCTTTGAATTTCACATTGTTTTGCCTATATAATCATTCAATGATATTTCAATCAATGAAACTTCTACAGTTTTACTTTTTTTTTTTTCCGTAAGAAGACATGTCTCTCCTTTTATTTAGTGAATAGATCATGACCAGTACGTGCGGGATTTTATATTTTAAAAATGTGTTGTAAGAAATTTAAAATAATAATGGTTTCTGCAGTATTTTAAAATTCGTAACAATTTAGCGGTCGGACCGAGATCAAATTGAAACGGAGTAATGGTTAGTTAGATTTTTATTAAACTTGTGAACTATCAAACTGTATATAAAAAAAATGATTAAACAAATACAAATATTTAGAAGTGGTCGTAATTCCGTTTGGTTTCGCCATGTTCCATTATATCCTATACCCGTTCCCCAATTCATGTCGCATAAGAGAATGCAATTCTAATATGAGACAAATTTATTAAATATAGACATTTTAAATTTATTTGATAAACTTGCTCACTAATTTTTAAAAACGAATCTTAACAAAATCATTAAAAGAAGAGAGAGTTTAATGTGAATAAATTTTAGATAATCATTTTGAATTAATTGTAATTAATGTCTAAATCTTTTAACAGCTTGTAATTTAAATTAATCATTTTGGATGTATATCATTTAAATTCTAATAAAAATGTGAAATATTTTTATCTATACTGGAAATATTTTCTAGATATTTACAAATCTAAAATCCAAATATTATTTGTTGGATATGCTATATTTTAAAGGATGGTAGTATTTAGTTTAGATTATATATGACAAATATAGTAAATGTTTTTTCATATTTGGAAAATCAAATTTTAAAATCGTTTTTTTTTTTTTCATGTGTACTAATCAGAATTGATTAGCATAGTTTAAGAAAATATTTTAAAATCTAAACTACCGTTTTTGAAAAAGATATTTCAAAATTTATATCATTTAAATTCTAATTAAAATGTAAAATATTTTAATCTTTATTCAAATTAAAAAAAAAACAATGGCATCCTATGTTATATTCTACAACTTAATGGTTTTTTATTATCTAGTGATTCCCAATTAATAGTATAGATATCATGTAAATTGGGGAATATGTGGTGTGGTAAGAAATTTACAAAAATTGGTTTGATCTACCGCAAAACATCTTTTTTTTCTTCTGAAAATCTTTTATGAACTAGCTCTATAAAATTTTAAGATGGACGATCTATCCCAAAAAAATATATCGTAACAAATCCCTTATCTATTAATTGAGAAGCATTTTTCGGAGAAGTATGCATCTGAGGAGGTTCGTGAAGATGTGTTCGCCATAAAAACTGCTAGTGCCCCTGGGGCTGACGGAATGACGGGTCTATTTTTCCAGCAGTATTGGGATATTATTGGTCCTCAATTCACTCTTGAAGTTCTAAGATTTTTTGAAGAAGGGGTTTTCCAACAGGAGTGGAACTTCACTTAAATATGCTTGATCCCCAAAAAGGTAACTTCAGACATCATGGCTGACTTGAGACCTATAAGCTTATGTTCTGTGATGTATAAGGTGATCTCTAAGATTATTGTGTCAAGATTAAAGCCGCTTCTGCCTGAGCTGGTATCTCCAACACAATCAGCCTTCGTGGAAGAGAGACTAATTTCAGACAACATCTTAATTGCTCACGAATTGGTGCATGGGCTGAGAACAAAGGAGTCTGTGGCTAAAGAGTTTATGGCCATCAAGACAGACATGTCTAAGGCCTTTGACATGGTTGAATGGAGCTATTTAAGGTTTCTCCTGATTGCTTTAGGGTTTGATCTCAAATGGGTTGAAATGGTGATGTTGTGTGTTTCTTCTGTTTCATACACGGTGCTTATCAATGGTCATCCTCATGGTCTTGTTGTTCCTCAACGTGGTCTAAGGAAGGGCGATCCGCTGTCCCCTTTCCTTTTTGTTCTTTGTACTGAGGGACTAACACATTTACTAAATAAGGCTGAGCTTCATGGACAAATTACTGGTTTAAGGTTCTCCAATGAAGGCCCTTCTATTCACCACTTGTTATTTGCAGATGACTCCTTATTTGTATGCAAGGCGGATGAGGATCAATGTGGGGTTATTCAAGATATTTTGAATGTCTATGGTAAGGCAACGGGTCAGTACATCAATCTGGATAAGTCTTTTATCACTTTTGGTGCAAAGATTGCAGAGGACATAAAAGTTTTAGTCAAAGCAAAGCTTGGTATTACTAATGAGGGAGGAGCTGGTACTTATCTTGGATTGCCTGAATGCTTCAGTGGATCTAAAAGAGATATGCTAGATTAATTATATTCACGAAAAACTAAAGAATAGACTCTCTGGCTGGTTTGCAAAAACCTTATCTCTTGGTGGAAAAGAAATTCTCCTCAAGACTGTTGCTATGGCGATGCCAGTGTATGCCATGTCATGCTTCAAAATTCCAAAAAGTACTTGTGATTCTCTGTCTAGTGCTATGTCATCCTTCTGGTGGAGTTCTGTGGAGAACCAGAGGAAGATTCACTGGATAGCTTGGGATAGAATGTGTCTAACTAAGGAGCAGGGTGGTCTAGGCTTCAAGGACATTGAAATGTTTAATCAAGCTCTCCTAGCGAAACAGGCTTGGAGACTCTTACAGGTCCCGGATTGCCTTTTCTCTCGGTTCATGAAAAGCAGGTATTACAATGACTCTCAGTTTCTTCTTGCTGATTGTGGTTCTCGTCCCTCCTTTGCTTGGAGAAGTATCCTCCATGGTACATCTCTTCTTCGTTTGGGATTGAAACAGATGGTTGGTAATGGTGCTTCTTTAAAGGTCTGGTCTTCTCTTTGGTTGGAGGATGGCAGGATGAGAGCCCCATTTATGAAGAATATTTTGGTGGACCTTGAGTTTTCGGTTGAGGACCTTATTGATGAGGACACCGGAACTTGGGATCCATGCTTATTAGAGGAACACTTCTTTCCAAGAGATGTGGAAATCATACTCAAATCAAAACCGGCATTGTCTTCTTCAGATTTTATGAGTTGGATACATAATAAAAGTGGAGAGTACAGTGTGAGATCAGGTTATTGGCTGGCTTGTCAAGAGTTAAAGAAGGAGGAGATTAACTTTGCTTCCATGCTGCCATCTATCAATGGAATCAAAGATCAAATCTGGAAGTTGCAGGCTCCTTCCAAGGTTAAAATATTCATTTGGAAAATTGTCAGCGGTGCTATTCCAGTGGCAGAGAACTTGAATTCTAGGGGGATGAACGTTGACTTGAGATGCCAGTTTTGTGGTTTTGAAGGTGAGTCCATAAATCATATCCTTTTTGCTTGTCCTGTGGCCAGACAAGTCTGGGCATTATCCGGGTTTCCTCTACCTGAAGATGGGTTTGATCAGTCTTCTATCTTTCAAAACCTTCATCTTGTTCTGTCCTTGTCCAAGAAACACTCTTTGCCTATCTCCACTAGAAGAACACTGCCTTGGATCTTGTGGTTATTGTGGAAAACCAGAAACAATCTTGTTATGGAGGGTAAAGTTTTTTCGATTTCTGATCTTCTTTTGAAAATTAATGAGGACTCTGCAGAATGGTTCATGGCTCAAGAAGTTGAGTTGGGATCTGAGAAGAAATCACAGGAATGTGTGTTGTCACATCATCTTCACTGGCGTCCCCCTCCTAAGCCTTGGCTTAAATGTAATGTTGGGTTTGCATGTAAGGTAATAATACCATCGCCTAATGTAATACCTTGTAAATACCTTTTAAAATACATTGCGGGAAATATTTTTACGGGAAACTTTTACAAGGTATTTTAAAGATTTTTACAAGTGTTTTGGCGGGAAAATTGCGGGATCACTTTTCCCGCCAAAAAATATTTTGTATTTTGTGGACCTAATTTTGTTATATTTCCTTATATATTTGTGATATCTTTTATTAAAAGAAGGGTAATTTAGTCATTTTGTACATAAAAGGGGTATTTTTAAAAATGGACAGGCAAAGGGGGCATTTTTGAAAAGGGGTATTGAAAAAGGGGCATTTTTGTGAGTCTCCCTTGATTTTATTATATATATATATGTATTTCACCGCAATTCAAAAATCAAACCGAAGTTTTTTCCAAATTACTGGATCTCCGAATCAAATTGGTACCATATCAGATCAGTGGGTTAGATTTTTTTAATGAAAATATAGAATATATAAATTTTAACTAAGTTTTTTATTAATTTTAACTAAAATTATTGAATATATTATTTTTACCAATAAGATACCTTTTATGTTATTCATAAGTTTAGGTATGTAATAATATAATTTAGGAAATAATTTTTATGGTGTCGAAATGTTTTTAATAATTTTATATAGTTTAATTAAAAATATTTAAATATGGTAAGTTTAGTAGTATCTATATATAGGCATGTCAATCAGGGCCAAAGTCCGCGGGCTGGTCCGACGAAGCCCTGAAAAAAAGCAGGTTGAGACTTAAAAATATATGTCCAGAAAAAAATGGGCATTTCGGGCTAAACGGTTTTTGGGGGTTAGCCCGGCCGAGGCTTGGACCGGTCCAAAAAGCCATTAAAAATATATTTTGATCTTTTTGGGTTAATATTTTCGTTTAATTGAGAGATTTGTTTAAAGTATTTTTTTTTAATAGAGTTTAAAACCATACAACTAGTTTTCTAATTGTGCCTTATTAGAAATTTAAAAAAGAAATCTCGGCTCTATTACCTATTTTGTAGTCTTCTGATTTTATATTTTATTTGGTATGAGTCAAAAAGATATTTGGATTATATATTTGATTTAAAACTTTTTCATTTAATCTAAATTACCTTTAGTGGTTATTTAAATTTCGATTGACTAGTTTTATACATAGATTTTTTCAAGAGATATTACAAATTACAAATTTGTTTTTTTCTCTCGAGAAAGAGCCTACAAATACACGGAAAAAGCTCTGTTAGGGCCATTACGGCCTTTAAAATATATGCTCTGAATTTTTACGGGTCAGGCTAAGTAAAAATAGTAAGAATAATTGTTGGCTTGTCACATCAGCACCAAATAGGACGACCAAAAATATCTTATTTTCTAAAAATTCCTTCGTGTTATAAAACATATTTTCTTGGTCTTAGTCTTTTTTTACATCGACTTGTGTTCCAGGCAACGTGTAATATATACAGGAGACAAAAAAAATGCGACGGTAGACCAATTCAGTTTCTCATATACAATAGTACAAGACATTCAAGAGTCAAACTAAAATTTTCTACAAATAAGTATATAATAAAATCACTAGTATACATTTTTAGTGAATTTTGCCAGTCAAAAATCAATAGTAATCTTTTTTTCTCTATATTCAAATTAACGATGTCACACAGGGAACCTTAGTGCATGTTCTCTACATATAAATACACACCCAGCTTTGCATGTTACAGAAGTTGTAAAACTTAACAGTTTAGAACTTCATATTCAGAAAAATCCCAAAAGAAAAATGTACATGGTTCGGCTAATAACTTTGATAATTCTCTTATTCACAGTATCATCAAACACCGTCGTCGCTCGAGTACTACACGATTACAAATCTCTAAGCAGAAGTAAGTTTCTAGTTATGAGAACTTCTTTTTTTCAATCTTCGATTTTGTTTATTTAAAAATTTGTATGTAAGATTTGTTTTCTTGGAGTATAAACAGTAGGAGTTTGGGATCAAAAGGTCCTCATGGAAATCAAGGTTGATGTAGATCATAGTCATTCACCGCGTGCGGGCATAAGAACTGATCCACCTAAAGGTCCCGAATGACCCGAAGACTAGCGACATCTAATAGGTGGGGTGCGAAACGATCAATTCAACAAGAAAGCCAAACCGAAATCATGGAGTAATCAACCAAAGTGTTGAATCTATCTTAATGTTTTTTTAATTATGTTAATAATGAAAATTAGTGTTCCTTATGTTTGGGTACATATCTCTACCCTTTTGTATTTCCCTTGCTTTTAGGAATCTTGGATTCTAACTCTACTTTTGTACTATTTGTATTAAATAAAAAGAAAGAAAAATGAGTATAATCTACCATTAGTTCTTTCTAGCTTTAACTGAAACCAACAATTGGTATCTCTACAATTAACTATATCATCTTTCTATTTCAAATTCATTACTATTTCACCTATAAAAAAAAAATACAAAGAATAAGACTTGCTCGAACCACTTTTGTGGAGGTCCCAATCGAATGCAACAAGAACATAATAACATACTTGTGGCTTAAATACACAAGAGGTAATAAAAAAAAGTGGGAATAGTTTCGGATCCCAGAAAAGAGGAACATGACAACTTCTTATAGAAAGAAACATGAGAGAAAAGAAAGTATGTGAATATCTAGTGCACCTTGAGGAAGTAAACGGAGCGACGAACACAAGCGCAAATTGATACTTTTTTAAAATCAAAAAGTTATTGCACTTGTAACATTTGAACTATTATCATTA
Source organism: Arabidopsis arenosa (assembly GCA_905216605.1). Lineage (NCBI taxonomy): Eukaryota > Viridiplantae > Streptophyta > Magnoliopsida > Brassicales > Brassicaceae > Arabidopsis > Arabidopsis arenosa. Next base: position 23,740,798 of record LR999451.1, read on the forward strand.
GCATGCCAAGAAGCATGTTATCAAAAAGTGAAGATAATCTTACATCCAACGTGATCACAGCGTCACCCTGATTACACGTTACTACAACTTATATTTGTGGAGCAACAGCCCTAGCTACAAGCCTAAGAAAATCGGGATATCACGCATAAGGACTTGATTATCCTCCACCATCACACAAGAACAATCAGGTCCCTCTGGTAAATCGATAGAATTAGAACTCCTTTTTCGAAAATGAATTATGATGAGTGGAACTACAACAAATTGCATGGTAGGCAAGTAACTGACTACGATAACCTTGTGTTTATAGATGAAGATTTCATCATCCTCAAGAAAATTGATCATCTCTTCTACTATCCACAACTCTCAGCTTCAGGCAACGACCAAGTGTTATTCAACTCCGGAATCTTGGTAATGCAGCCAAATACTGATCAATAAAACTTTTATATATATATATTTTTTTTGCTAAGAATGTAAATATTTTATTAAAATGAAAATAGTTTAGGAGTATAATCAAAAGACTATAAACCTATACAAATGGTCACATAGCAAAAAAATAAAAACAAGGAAGCATAAATCATCAAGCAAACTTCAATCCATCCACTCAGCAAAAGCTCATAAGCTAATTGAAATAGATGAAGTGATAAACGACTTTGTTGTTCTTCCAATTATTTGGAGGAGATGAAGGGCGAGAGCATGTGAAGAAGCCGAATTACTTTGGACACTAAGCACTAGACACCTTTCACCGAAACCCGAAAGTGAGCCGTCAACGGTTAATACTCAATGCCGTCGACCACATACACCCCCAACGTCATGTGGGAATAAACATCATACTTATCCATGAGCTTTCTAAAAATGGAACTTCACGAACCAAAAATTGCGAATGGTGCGAGCTCACTCAACCAAGTTCATTCCCCAAAGTCGGCTAGCACAGAGCTTGATAATGCAACTCAAAATCACACCAAACGCCATTAGGCTTACTAGATCTTCTAGTGCACCGATCATGAGCAAACTCGAGCGAAGTACACAATGCATCGCTAAGACTTCAACTCATAACAACTTCAAACAGCAAGACACAAACAAAAACAGGGCTGGAGCTAAAACCTCAAGACAAGATTGATATATCATGGTTTTAACAGTTTTTAACCATGAATAAGTCCTACTTTTAGAGTTTTTTTTTGTTATTTCTAGAGTCTTTTCTAGTCTTTTTCAGGTTAATGCACGTACGAGACCAATTTGGAGATTATAGATCATTCTTGAGCAAAACCGAGAAATTGTGCTACAAGAGCAATTTGGAGACCAATCTTTGTGTGGGTGTTGATCGACACCACCTCTGGTATCGGTCGACACTAATACTTGACGGTAATTCGATTTCACGTGTCTTTCATTTTTTGAAGATTAGCAGAATCGCCCAAGAACTTTTTTCTATTTTCAAAGAAGTTCATGCACGTTTTTAAGGATATAGAAATAGATTTTTAAGGTCATTGTTTCGACCTATCTCTCATACTAATTTATTCTTTGGAGCTTGAACCCTTTGAGAGATAATTGGAGAGCTCCTTTAGAGAAGATTTCTAAAAAATCTTTCTTTTCTTGATTTCTTTATGCAATCTATTTTGCTCATGATGTTTGTTTCATTCGCCATGTCTGAGTAGTTTGCTTGTTAGGTTTAGGGTTTTCAAAGGAATTCATGAATTGTTAGGTTGTTAGATTGTTAGGGTTGAATCAATAGGTTTCTTCATCTAAGATTGTGTTTAATGCCGATTCTGAAGTCGAGAGAATAGGCATCTGATCTTAGATTGATTAGTTTGACACGAGAGTGTACTGATAAATCTTAGAATCTTATAATAAGCTGACACGAGAGTGCGCTTAATTTCCTGAACTATCTTAGGTGGGCAAAAATCCCTATTCCCAAAGAGATTTGGTTTAGGTATTTTGTGAACATATCGAACCTGATCTTAATGCTTGTTTAGTCTTAAGAATTCATAGACTAAACAAGTGGCAAAGAAAATATGATAATTTGACTCATATCAAAGATATACAAGTGGCAAAGACAAATGGAGAAAACAAAATAGCTACAACTCTCACCAAATCAAGGCCACTGTTGTAACACCCTAGGACTGCTCTATGACCGGACAAGCTACGGCCGATCCAGAGACGTCACGTAGAGAGTTCACATAGATGTTCTAACAGAGGTTCCAAACGAATATAGACCCTTAGCCGGAGCATCCACGTGAACCATCCCTCACGAACACGGTTTAGGCTTTTCAACCCTTACCATGGCCGTAAATTTAATCCTCAACTTGTCGTTGACTTAACAATTTTTGGCCCAATATTTGGTCAACGTTTACTAGTTAACAGAGAAACATTAAATGACTCGATTAAAACCTAATAAACTCATAAAATCTCCAAGTTTACCCCCAAATTGAAAGTTAAGAACTAAGTTCTTACCCATCCCTTCTAATTGGAAGTTTCTTCCTTCATTTATTCATGATACTCTCGTCAAAATATGCGAATTTGATTTCAATCTGTATGTGTCTTTCAATCGATCTTGAGAAAAAATCACTTAGGATTCTTAGCTTTCAATTTGGAGAAAATTTTGAGGATTTTCTGAATTTATTAGGTTTTAATCGAGTCATTTAGCGTTTCTCTAATAACTAATAAAGGTTGACCAAATTTTTGGCCCAAAATTGTTAAGTCAACGACAAGTTCATGATTAAATTTACGCACATGATAGGTGAAGAATAATTGTGTTAATTGCTAATAGTAGGTGAATAAAATGAGCATTTTCCCCGCTCTTCTTCCTCTATTTAATTTGATCGCTTCATAGTTCTATAAGCAACTACAATGTGGTCAACGTAACTACGTTAATCTAAATTTCAAAATTTCAGAATATCCAACATAAAAAAAAAGATTCATTATTTCACTTTTTCTATCAATTTTCTTCTAAAATTTTAAAAGTTGCAGTTTCAGTATTATCATATACTCAGATACTCTATAATATTTATTTAATAGGAAGTTGGTGAACATGCCATGACAGGTTCCTCAAAATAGTCTCCGTCCAGGCAAACATCGCCATACACGCAAAGGTACTACTATCATTTGTTCATATAGCAATTGGAACATCATCCTTTAAATCTATGTCGTCTCTATTTTTCTCAAATTGTATTACAAATCCACATTAAATTCTGCTGGAATATGTTTCTGGATGTTTTAAGCTTTGTCATAGCATTCACAAAACACATAAAACACAACTAAAGATTAAATGGTAAATATTAGGAATGTGGCCTAACTTAACCCAAAAGCTAGCTCAAGAGTTAAGGATTGCCACATCCTTTATATACTACCCAAAGATCTTAATCCCAAGCAATGTGGGACATTCTAATAGGCCTCCTCGAGATGTGGGTGGAAAACGGTCCAACGGGAAACAGCCCAAACCCAACATCTCGGAAATACAACAAGACATGCCACTTATATGGGCCACATAGGTGGGAAACCATTTGTGTGGGAATTTGCTTGTTGGGCCAACCTGGCTCTGATACCATATTAACTCCGGTGAAACTCCGGTGAAACGGAAGAAAAGAAAGATCGGAGAGGTTTAACAGAATCTTATTCAATCATCCAAAATGTTTGTTACAATCTAATTAAGCATTAAATGTGTACTTAAGCTTATATATACAATAAACCAACGACATTAAACCAAGACTATGAACCCGATTAAACCGCAGATAACCGGCATCAAACCATGATCTCAATACACCCCCCTCAAGTCTTTAGCTTCTAAGTGTCTGGTTCGGAAGATAAAGACTTGACAAGGACATTCTTTTGAGGAGACTATGGAATGGACCTGGATGAAGAGGCTTGGTCAGAATGTCTGCAAGTTGATTACCCGTGGGAACGTGCATAGTCTTCAAGTTCCCTGCCTTTATCTGATCACACACTGTATGGCAATCAATCTCTATGTGTTTGGTACGCTCATGGAAGACCGGATTTGTAGCCAAATGCAGAGCAGATTTATTGTCACAGAACAGTTTTGCAGGACAAGTAACTGTAATGTGCAAGTCTTTAAGCAACTGTTGTAGCCAAATGATCTCACATGTAGCTTGAGCTAGACTCCTGTATTCAAATTCAGTGCTGCTTCTGCTTACAACTGATTGTTTCTTACTCTTCCAAGAAATCAATGAATCTCCAAGATATATCCAGAAACCAGTAACAGAGCGTCTAGAATCCTTGCAAGTACCCCAGTCAGCATCCGCAAAGCCATTTAAACAAAGTTCAGAGTTAGCTGAGTACATCAAACCTTGTCCTGGATTGGCCTTGATATATCTCAAGACTTTGTGAGCTGCCTGAAGATGAACATCTGATGGAGCTGATAGAAATTGGCTTAACTGATGTACTGCAAAAGTTATATCAGGACGAGTGATGCAGAGATACAAAAGTCTTCCAATAAGCTCCCTGTAAGATGTTGCATTTGGGAGAGGATTTCCCATGTCTTTAGTAAGATGAACACTAGGATCCATAGGCACAGAACTCGGTTTGCATCCTGAAAGACCTGCATCTTCAAGTAGATTCTGAGCATATTTTCTCTGACATACAGAGATTCCTTGAGATGACCTTGCAATTTCCAAACCAAGAAAGAACCTTGCTGGCCCTAGATCCTTGATCTTGAATTCAGACTTCAATAAGGCTTTTAATTTCTCAACAACAATGTCATCATTGCTTGCAATCATCAAATCATCAACATATACCAATACTGCAATGAATGAACCACCAATAAATTTGACAAACAAAGTATTATCAGCTGGTGACTGAATGAAATTTGCTCCCAACAAAACTGATGATAATCTCTTATACCACTGTCTTGAAGCTTGTTTTAAACCGTAAAGAGATTTCAGAAGTCTACATACCGGTTGAGGAGGCATAGGAGTGTTTGCAGGTGGAGTATAACCTTGTGGTAGACTCATATAAATTTCCTCATCAAGCTCACCATGCAAAAACGCATTTGAAACATCCATTTGAGTTAAACTCCATCCTTTAGCAGCAGCAAGACCCAGTAACAATTTCACACTAGCCAATTTAGCTACAGGTGAAAAAGTATCCATATAATCGATTCCCTCTTGTTGAGTGAAACCCTGAGCAACTAGTCTTGCCTTGTAACGTTCTACACTTCCATCAGGGTTATACTTTATCGTGAAAACCCATTTACATCCAACAACATTTTTACCTTGAGGCAAAGACTCCACAATCCAAGTCTTATTCTGTTCAAGAGCCTGAAGCTCCTCATTAGCCGCTCTAGTCCACTTTTCTGATTTCATAGCTTGACTAAACGTTTTTGGTTCAGTTTCAAGATTATAAGCACAAATATAAGACTGGAAAAGAGGAGTAAGTTTATCATAGGATATAGAAGAGGAAATAGGATAGGGAGTAGTCTTTTTAAGTGGTAAGATAGGAGTATTATTAAGTGGTGAAATTTCTGAAGAAGAAGATGAAGAACTGAGATTAGTAGGTAAAAGAGAAGAGCAAAAGGGAACTAGTGAACAATGATACTCAGACAAGTAAACAGGTGCTTTAGTAGCTCGTTTAGGCCTAGCAATAGGTACAGAATCAATATCTTTATCCAGTGTCTCTGTATTTTGTGTATTAATGTTGGTACCAGGTGCTAATTGTGAAGGTGATGCAGATGTAGATGCATGATTTTCAGGTAATGCAACAGGCAATTCATGATCAAGAGGCATACTTTCAACAAAATGCAATGGTGCTGGTAAAGGTAGGATACTATTTGGAAACATGTCTACTGTTTTTGATAAAGATTCACTAGTTTTAAATGGATATTCATTTTCATAGAAAACAACATTACGAGTAATGATAACAGAATGAGACTCTAAATCAAGAATTTTGTAACCTTTATAGCCTGAAGGGTACCCTAGAAAGACTCCAGGTTTAGCTCTAGGAGAGAACTTATTTCTATCATGTACATTAGTAGATGCATAACAGAGACACCCAAAGCTTTTTAAAAGAGAATAATCTGGTACCTTCTTTAGTAAAAGTTCAAAAGGAGATTTATTCTGTAAAAGAGGAGATGGTAAACGATTGATCAAATGTGCTGCAGTAAGAACACAATCACTCCAATATTGCAATGGTACATTAGACTGAAATAACAAAGATCTAGCTATATTTAACAAGTGTTGATGCTTGCGCTCAACAACAGAGTTCTGTTGAGGAGTATAAGCACATGAGAATTGATGTATCATGCCTTGTTCTTTAACAAATTCTGTAAAAGCAAGTTCTTTAGCATTATCAGATCTTATAGCTTTGATCTTGAGATTGTATTGAGTAGAAATGAGCTTAACAAAGACAGGAAAAATAGTAGAAACTTCACTTTTATTTTTCATCATATAAACCCAAGTTGTTCTAGTACAATCATCAACCAATGTTAAGAAATATCGAAAACCATCTACAGATTCAACACTGAAAGGACCCCAAACGTCTAAATGAACAAGATCAAATGGACTAGAAGCTAGATTATTATGAGAAACATAAGCTAATCTTTTCTGTTTTGCCAAAGGACATATAGAACAATGTGATTTTTCAAGAGAAACAGACTTTAATGAAGGAATAATACTGACAAGTTTTTGTAATGCAGGTAATGAAGGATGTCCAAGACGCTTGTGCCATAGAAGACTATCATCTTGTACAGATCCAGTGAAAGAACTAGCTTCAGGTAATGATGGTGAGAGGGATGTGTTCTGTGTTTCAAGAATATACAGATTGTTGTAGATTTTACCCCTCCCAATCATCAAGCCCCGAGTAAGTTCCTGGATATAACAACAATTGGGATAAAAATGAGCAGAACAAGACAGAGTTTTAACAAGACAACTAACACTTATTAAATTGAAATGAAAATCAGGCACATGTAAAACATTATGCAAAATGAGTTTAGAAGTGATGCATATGGTTCCTGTGTGTGTGATAGCAACCTTAGTACCATTTGGTAATGTTACAGTGACACCAGACACAGGTATTAATTCCCTAAACATTGCTAAATCTGAACAAACGTGACTAGAAGCACCACTATCAATTATCCAAGCATCATTAGGCAAAAATTTCTGAATTGAAGAAAGTATATGATTTTGGAAAGTGAGATTATTATTCTCATATTTAAGACTAGTAGAAGGAAAAGGAATAGTACCAGAAGTGGATGTTTGTGCCATCAAACCATGATTTGTTATAGTAGCAGTAGGACTAGAGGTATTAATAGAAGTAGTCGCAGGCTCTTGAATCTGAACTTGAGCATTGAACTGAGAGATAAGATGTTGAATTTGTTCCTGAGAGAGATCTTGCAAATTTAAGTTGTTACCTCCACATGTAACCTGAGGTGTCATTGGAACAAAAGAACCATGCTCAGCATAAGCAGCATTCGCCATCTGCATTGAGTTTGAATAAGGAACCATTTGCATTGTTCCTGTTGGTATTTGAGATTGCATCAGTGCAGCTACAGGTTGTTGCATCCTAGGATAAAACTGTTGAGGGGCCTGCATTCTAGGCTGATATTGTTGAGGAAGCCTGTATGATGCAGCCGTCTTATACCCTGGAGGATAACCATGTATCTTAAAACACTTCTGCACTGTATGACCAATCTTTCCACAATTTGTACAAACCGGTTTCTGAGCTGGTCTTGCAGTATTGTAAGCTGCTATGTATCCACTCTCTCCATTTTCTATAACTTGAGATCCATTGTTATGAGCCACAGTCTGAAATGCCACATTATCTATCTTGGAAGAAGAAGGTCGGATTGCTTTCTGTCTCTCATCCTGAGTAACTATGTTGAATGCTTCCTCAATAGTTGGTATTGGCTTTAACATCAAGATATGACGACGAGTTTGCTCATAACTCTCATTTAATCCCATAAGGAACTTAGTAACATGACTCCTCTGCTGCAACTTTTCCCATTTAACCGCAGCATCACATTCACAGCGACCACAAGTACACACTGGAAGATCTACATAGTTCTTATGTTCTTCCCAAAGTGTCTGCAATTCTGTATAATAGGCACATATATCCATAGAACCTTGCTCAATCTTGCTAAGCCTTTGTTCTATATCATATACTCTAGGAGCATCATCCTGCTTAAACCTAGAAAGTAAATTCTTCCAAATTCCTTCTGCACTTGGAATAAAAAGAAGACTCTGGCCTATTTTCTTAGACACAGAATTCATCAACCAAGTAGAAACAGTATCATTGCAACGAGACCAGGCTCCAAAATCTCGATGATCTTGTGCTGGTTTACTAATTGTTCCATCAATAAATCCCAACTTATTTCTAACATTCAAAGCCATCCAAACTGATCTTCTCCATGAATGAAATTCCGAAGCAGTACTAAGTCTATCAGAGACTAAAACCAAACCTGCGTGGTCATTTCGGTGTAGATGATACGGATTCTCGTATTGATCAGTCTGATATTGCGTTTGATCGGAATTATGAACCAGTGGCGGTGGACGGATATTCGCCGAAGCCATTTCGTAATGAAACTTGAAAGAAAGCTCAACAAAGTATAAAGAAAAGTGTAACGGAGTGAAAGAAAACAAGATCCGTCAACACAAAAGGTCAATCAAAGAGAAAGAAGAAGAATCAGAACCAAAATGAGGTTTCTGACGAACGAATTGCAAATCGCAACAATCAGAGATTGCCCAAATCGAAGGAAGAAGATGACTGAAAGATTCATCTCCGATGAAGAATGCGGAAGCTCAAAAGAGTAGCTCTGATACCATATTAGGAATGTGGCCTAACTTAACCCAAAAGCTAGCTCAAGAGTTAAGGATTGCCACATCCTTTATATACTACCCAAAGATCTTAATCCCAAGCAATGTGGGACATTCTAATAGTAAAGCAAGCAGCCCGGGAAGCTTGTGTTATATTGTTTGAAATACTTTCTGTTGAATTATATTTAAAAATACAACATAGGCATTGCAAAATTGATTCCAATTAGAGTATAACATCCTCTTACTTTCTGGTAAAAATAATTTTTCTGTCCGCCACTGTTTATATTGCTAATTATTTTCATTGAGTACTAGCAAAAGTAAATTTGTTTGAAAAGTAAAAATATTGTTTATTCGTTTTTGAAGTTAAATTAATCTGGGACATTTAATTATTAGAAGAAATAGGTTTTGAGTATTTTCTAAATTTGCATAAAAAGAAGATTTTTTTTTTTTTTTTTTTTTTTTTTTTTTTTTTTTTTTTAAAAGAAGATTTGAGTGCGAATTAAACTATAAGTCTAAAATCATAAACATATAAGGCACCATAATGAAGAAGAGGACGACCGAAAATATCTTCCTCTCTAAAGAATCTTTCGTATTATAAAACATATTTCGTTAGTCTTAGTCTTTTTTTTTGGTTAATTTTAATGTTAAGATGTTAGTTAGTCTTAGTCTTTGTACATCTAATTGTGTTCCACTGAACGCGTTATATATACAGGAGACAAAAAAAAATGCGACGTTAGACCAACTCAGCTTCATTCATACACAAGAGTCAAACTAAAATTTTCGACAAACAAGTATATAAAATTACTATTTTTAACAAAAAAAAAGTATATAAAATTACTAGTATACATTTTTAGTTAATTTCGCCAACCAAAAATCAACGATGTCACTGTAACCCAGGGAACCTTAGTGCATGTCTTCCACATATAAATACACACAACTTTGCATGCTACAAGATTTATAAAACTTAAAGAGTTTAGGATTTCAGATTCAAAAACAAATCCCAAAAGAAAAATGTACATGGTTCGGCTAATAACTTTGATAATTCTCTTATTCTCTGCATCAACAAACAAATCTCTAAGCAGAAGTAAGTTTCTAGTTACGAGAATTTCTTGTTTTGTCTCTTCGGTTTTTTTTTTTTTCCTTTAATTTATATGTAAGATTTGTGTTGTTGGAGTATAAACAGATAAAGGAGCTTGGGCTCCAAAGGTCCGCACGGAAATCAAGGGTGGTGCATATGGTAGTGTTTCACCGCGTGCCGGCATAAAAAATAGTCCACCTAGAGGTCCCAATTAACCCCAAGACTAGCAACAACTAATTGGTGGGGTGCAAAACGATCAATTCACAAGAAAACCAAACAGAAATCTAAATGGAGTAATCAACCAAAGTGTTGAATCTTTCTTAATTTTCTTTCTGATTTTGTTAATAATGAGAATTAGTCTTCCTTATGTTTTGGAACCTATCTCTCTACCCTTTTTAATCTCCCTTGCTTTTAGGAATCTTGGCTTTTAACTATACTTTTGTAATATTTGTATTAAATAAAACAGAAAAAATGAGTATAATCTGTCATTGAAATACTCTTGTTCTTAATTCTTTCTAGCTTTAACAGAAACCAACAATTAAGTATATCGTCTTTCCATTTCAAATTCATTACTATTTCAAATACATTACTATTTCACTTAGAAAAATAAATAAAAAGAATAAGACTTGACTCAAACAACTTTGATGGATCCCGGTCGAAGGCAACAAGAACATAAGAGCATGTGCAATCGGAGTCTATCACCCAAATCTCTCACATACAAAAGTATTAATTAAATAATCAATATTATTATTTAGATACAAGAGTCTCTAAAAAAAGTGGAGAAAGTCTCTCATTGTCTCTCACTTGAGAGACTCTCTCTACTTTTTTTTAGAGACTTTTGTATTTAAATAATAATATTGATTATTTTATTAATATTTTTTATGTGAGAGACTTCCATTGCATATGCTCTAATAACACACTTTTCATAAGAACTTTTAGCATAAATGCACAAAAGGTAATATAAATCGTGGGGATAGTGTGGATCCCAGAAAAGAGGAAAACATGACAACTTTTTATTTGAAGGCTAATGAAAGAAACTTGAGACAAAAGAAAGTTGAATATCCGCATGCATGATGAGAAAATTCCAAAGTTTGGAAGAAATCATCAATCATCTTACTAAAGCAGCAAGCTGTAACAAGAGAGATAAGTCTAGTGCACCTTGGGGAAGTTAACGTAGCGAAGAGAACAAGCGCAAATTGATACTTGTTTTTTGTTAATCAAAACATTAGTTCACGGGTAACTTTTGAACTATTATCATTAGCATGTAGACCAAAAAGTGAAGATAATCTTACATCCAAGGTGATCACAGCCTCACCCTGATTACACGTCATATTACTACAGCTTATGTTTGTGGGGCAAGAGCCTTAGTTCCAAGCCAAAGATAATCAGGATCACATAAGGACATGATTCTCCTCCACCGTCACACCAAAACAATCAGGTCCCTCTAGGTAATCGACAGAATTTGAAGTCCTTTTTCGAAAAATGACTTACAATGAGTGGAACTACAACAAATTTCGTGTGTTGCAAGTAATTGACTACGATAAACTTGTGTTTATAGACGCAGATTTCGTCATCCTCAAGAAAACTGAACATCTCTTCTACTATCCACAACTCTCAGCTTCAGGCAACGATAAAGTGTTATTCAACTCCGGAATCATGGTAATGCAGCCAAATACTGATCAATAAAACGTTCTATATGATAAAAGTTTAAATGGTAATCTATATATGAAATATTATTAACATTTCTGGCAACACATCCTTTTAGCATAATTTGTTAAAAATTGGTTGGTTTTCGGTTTGCTGATATATGTTTTTTTTTCTCCCTTTTTGTGGCTAAAAAGTAAAAATGTTAGAAAACAGATTTTTTTTTTTTGTGTGTGTTTTGGCAAAAATAAAAAACTGTCAAATAAAAAGTAGTACTTCTCCTTATAAAGTAGGGGGAATCATGGTACGACAATGTAAAATGTAGAATCGTACTTTGACGGATGCGAGGTATTTGGTAGACAAGCAAGTGATCCTTTTTTTTGGTGGGACAAGCAAGTGATCCTTTGTGCTTCACATTGTTTTTCTTACATCACTCAATGATGCTTAAATTAAAGAAACTTTCTAAATTTTGATTTTCTATTTTCTTAAGATGAAACGTCTCTAGTAATTGATGACATGTGTATTTGGAGTTTGGCAATATGGTAGTGTAGTAAGAAATTAAAGTCTTAAAAATTTGATTAGATCAATTACATCTATAAAATCTTTAGAAATGAACTTAGGATGGACGATTTACCCCATAATTGTTTTCTAGAATCTTAATCTTCTACCATCATAATCTTATTTTGGAGAAAAATGTAGAGTGAAGACTAAGTAATGATTGCTAGCAAAATAAACAACACAAAGTTTGATAACCGAGTTCACAGTCTCTAACGGCTACGTTTCGGGGGTGAACTCTTGCTCGCAAGCTTCACTATATGAAAAACACACACCACGAACTAATAATGTTTTTCTTCGTCTTTCTGGTTTACATATAAAAAGATACAAGATCAAAGACAACAAAGAAGAAGAGGACGAAAGCTCTTGAAGAAATTTTTTAAAAAGATATTCTCCAAAGTTATGCCATAGGTGTAAACAATTTACGTGACTCAGTGATTGCGCTCTTTTCCAAATCCGGGGCTAGGGAGAGAGATAGCTTCTTGACAAGTTTTGAGACACGTTCTCGGTTGCGAAGACATTGAAGAATTCTAATTCATAGACCTGTATAAGGTAACTTGGAGAGATCTCATTTTTTTGTCCATGGAGTTCCTCATTGCTCGTTTATTACAATGAACAACATGAGACGTAATACGAGCATTGGATGTGAACAAAGTTCTGTTTTATGTGCAGAATGTGAAGAAACACGAGAGCATTCCTTCTTGTTGTGCCCATATATATATACACAATCTTATCAATCTTAGGTGCTTTTGCTCAGCTCTATTACCACCCTAGACTGGACAGATACCATTGTTCACCTGATCACCTCCAACCATAGCAAGCTGGAATTCATCATGATTCGGATGGTGTTTGATACCACGCTGAATATCATACGATTTTTTTTTTTTTTTTTTGAATATCATACGAACTTGAGGAGGCACTAACGTAGTTAACTTGACTCATCACACCTTATACAATCGTTGTCAAGGAAATTTGTGTCTTTAAACTACAAGGCAACGATCATGTTTTGATATTGGATCTACAAGGAAATTTGGAAGGACTCGTATGTTTTTCGTAGTGAGAATGACTAGTTAGTTTCCATACCTCTAGTTTGTGCTATCGGCTCTATTTTAGGTATTGTCTTTCAAAATTTGTTGTTTCTTTATTTTTATTCTTTAATTCCAACTCTTGTACATGGTTTTTTTTTTTGAATAATAATTTTGAAATTTCAAGAAAGTGAAATAAAAATATTTTGGGAACAATGATTAATGGAAAAAATTAAACAAAAGATTTTCGCCTGAGACAATGGGTAACGATTATGATTTTTTTTTTTTGATAAAGGGTATTTTATTAATTATGCATACAATGAAAAATACATGGCTTTGAGTTGGTAGACATACAGATTTGAGAGATAAACAAGAGAGTACAAACATAGTGGATAAGTTTGATAAAGAAGAGGAAATTGTAGATATATATATATATATATATATCTTTAACCTCTTCAGTATATCGTGACCGCGTAGATAAAATTGTGGATACAATCGTATTATGATCTTTAAACATGAACCTCTGTTTTGAAAGTTGTCGACGATGACCCGTAGATTTTTTGTGTAGCAGTTCATCAATACAAAAAATGTATTAGTAATAAGTATTCTTATGAGGTATCCCTATCTTATGGAGATGATCAATTTTTAAGAAATAGAAAATTTATATGGCAATTTATATTTTTCGTAAAAAAAATATTTCTACAATTATGCAAAAAATTATGTAACCCATATTAAAAGCAAACATAAATTTTTTAAAATCTATTTCTTGTTGTTTTGGTACTTGAACTAGTCATAATAAACCGGATCATATTTTTGAGAAATATATTTTTTTAAAAGTATCATTTTCAAAAATACCCCATACCAAAAATATTTTCAAAAATGCACCTCAATGTCTATGACAGTGAGTAAGATGGCTGGACCCCAAATCATCTTTTTAAAAACCTTTTAAAATATTTATAACTGTGTGAAGCAATAAAAATTAGATTTCATAAGCATTTTTATAAAACCTTTATATATCTTTAAATTTTTTTTTGTAAAAAGGGTATTACTGAAAATAAACTGCGTTTGAATGTAAATATGAAAACGAGTAGAGTACTGCAAGAGGGTCATTTTTGAAATTTCCTCAAAAGAAATTATATATTTTATAATGAAAATGATTATTAAAAAATATTTGTCTTTGATATAAGATATTTATCATGATTTATATAGTATTTCTAAAACAATATGTAATATTTCTGAAAAATCTAAAAATATGAATAAAATTTAAATTTTTGACTAAACTAGTAAATGAATGGCCTGATATGTAATTCTTTACAAAATAAATGTTACTCTCTACTTTTGGTTCTCAATTAATATATACTCCCTCCGTATTTTAATAAGTGTCGTTTTAGAATTTTTATTTTTTTGAATTAGATGTCGTTTTCAAATTTCTATGCAAAATTTATTACTTTTTATTGTTTTATGACGTTATAAAACATTAAAAAGTAATAAATTTTGCATAAAAATTTGAAAACGACATCTAATTCAAAAATATAAAAATTCTAAAACGACACTTATTAAAATACGGAGGGAGTAGAAGATATGCATGGAATGTAATCAGTTACCTTGTGCAGTCTTTTGAGCCTTTTCTTTTTTGCGCCTCCGATGAATTAAGTATAGAACACAAATGATAATACAAATGATAACAATAGCTGCGGCTATGATTCCTACAGCTGTTCCAACTGTTTTGCCCTTATTTTTTTTCTTTTTTTTGTTTTTATTGCTCTTCGTTTTTTTCGTCTTCGAACCTGCAAATTGATTGAGTTTGTTTATATATTAAAAGGTTTGAGATTATGACTATATGATCTAAAAATAATAGAATGAAGCAAGTTTTTGTAGTTTAGAGAAGAGTTTACTTTTGGTTGAACGTCGCTTAGGAATTTCTTCATTCACAACAACTTTTGAGCCATCGGCTAGAGCTTGAAGACTTCGAGTTTTTATTAGATCTTCTACAACGATCATAGATGATCCATGATCATTCGTAGCCACAAGAAATGATTCATCTTCTTGTCTAAAGAGAGAGAGAGAGAGAGAGAGAGCAAAACAATATCACGCATGTTTCAAACAACATATTATATTTGAGATAGTTTAAAACATTTAAAGGTTTTTAAACTTTTTCTAATTATATTTTATTCTAATTTAACTAAATTTGATCATTAACAATGATTTGAAAATATAAATTATAGTTTACTGTGAAAATGGTATTATAAAACAATTAAATTTTATCAATTTTGGTTGATACAATTTTTAGTAAACTAATTTATATTCTTATAATATCTATATCACTTTCTTCAATTAGTAAACTAATTTATATAAACTAATATATATATATATATATATATATATGTATTTATCACTACAAGAAATAGGGTGAAAAATCTGCAATTATACATAGTACATAACGAATTCACAAATGCTATGAAATCGGAAGCTATGGTAGGTTCTTCACCGATATTATGTTGTAGCATTTTCAAGATGCTATTTTTTCAATTAAAATTGACATGTTTGTTGCAATCTATATTTAATATATTTTTATTAAAAATTAAATTTGGTCAAAAATATATATTAAATATATTTTTTATTTCATAGAAAAGCCATAAAAACATAACAAGTCTTACAAAAAAACTTATCAAAACCAAATCCTTTATAAAACAAATAACTACGACTCATCCACAATAAGAGTACTAATTTATGAGATAAGAGAAAAAGAGAAATACTCTATCGACAATCACAAATTCTATCAAATACAATCAACTAACTAGATGTCTAGATTAAACAAATTTTATTTCTAAATCTTACCGCTTTTCCTTGAGCATTCATCATATATGTTTAATATATTATTTCCCAATAGGGTATAGATTTTGTAATTACTTACTTAATAATATAATATATGGAAAAGATCTATGAGAATGAATATGAAATTAAAACCTTTATACATTTTTTATGTTTTTATAACATTTCTATATTCTCTAATTTTTTTTTTTTTTTGAATATCTGGAAGTTCAACCCCGAAGGCCCTACATCTCCCAGAGGCGGGACCCACACCAAGTTAAATTCATCTCCTTTGGAGAAGAGATCCCTCCCAACGGGCGTCGAACCCAGTACCTCCACCTGGGAGATTTACCACTGGGCCAACACAACGTTGGTTATATTCTCTAATCTTATTTTTCAATAACAGATATTTGCATGATTTTCAGGTGTTCTTACTTTGAAAAAGCGGCTCTTGTGGAAAGAGAATATCCGAAAGCTACAGAGAGAGAAGCTAGTACGAGGAGGAAGATGAGAGGAAAATTGGTGGAAGCCATTGTGAGAAATATTTGTTGTGTGAAAAAATGAGAAAAGACTTTGGTCTATATAGTAATTTCTCAAGTTACATATTTGTCTACTTAATATTTTTTATTAATCAACTACAAATTATATACTCAGATAGTTAGGTCTTATTTGGGCTGTCGTTTTTTTTTTTCTTTTTCTTTGAGTAGCTTATAGGCTGTCTTCGTTTGACTTTAGTTTCTCTGATTTTAAAATGTAATGGTACATAACTAGTGAAATATATGTTGACAAAAACAAATAGGTTTTAATACAACATGTAATAACAAAAGTAGCACCTAAAAGCTTTGGTTTGATTTGAAATGCTTACAAATTTTTTATTAAGATGTAGTCTGAAACAAAATGTGTTTCCACATGTACATTATGTGTTGTAATGGGTTGCAAGTCGTCAAGTTCCCGTATTTTATCCATTCTAAAGTTTGAGAAAATTATGAATGTCTATATATATATATATATAAACTTTTGTATCATAGATAACGCTTTGCAGAACTAGTCCAATATATAATTTGGAGAAAAAGCAATATTGCAAAAGGCGATGATAAAAAAAATAAAAAAAACAAAAAAAACAAAAAAACGAAGGGCCACATTTTATTTAAAGTTAGGGTTTTATATTACATGTTTGGTCTGTTTGTGTGAGAAATGCTTGATACCACTCAAGTTGAATGGTTTGGCTATTACAATTTTTTTTTTTTTTTGGTAGGATGGTTTGGCTATTACATTTGTAATG
Source organism: Arabidopsis arenosa (assembly GCA_905216605.1). Lineage (NCBI taxonomy): Eukaryota > Viridiplantae > Streptophyta > Magnoliopsida > Brassicales > Brassicaceae > Arabidopsis > Arabidopsis arenosa. The sequence goes on from LR999451.1 coordinate 23,757,946, forward strand.
ATGGAGTTTGTTAGAAAAATCAATTATCTTTGTTTGGTGAACGATTATATAGGAAACCAATAATGTATGTTTTTTAGAATTTCTATATTATATGTTTTCATTATCACTAATTAGAAACAATATTATGATTTTATTTTTTTTGTCTTAAAATGGCTACATTAGTTTTGCTGTAGCATTTCTTAGGCACGATACTAACCAATATGATCTGTACTCACTAAAGAAGTTTTATATATGGTCAAGAGTCTTTAATTTGTGGACGAGGTAGGAGTTTGAGGATCGGAAGACTTGTAGTAGATTTTCATGTGTGCAAGTATGACTTCCGCTGTAATTTTTATAAGATTTGTTTTGTTAAGAACAATTCTTTTAAAATATTATTGATTTATCTATTGATAAGATAGTCTCATGAGTTTCTAATTGATGGAGATGCACTAATTAAGGTTAAGCATAGAGATGTTTTTGTAACTTGTATTTTACATACATACATGTATAAATCTATTTTATTAATAGAAATGTATCTAGATGATATTAGGCTGACAACCTATAATGGTGATAAACACCGATTAACTACAATCAATTAGTGATCTGATGTATATTGCAAAAGCATTGACCAGTATAAGCAACAAGCTAAATGCCACATTAAATGTAATTGTACATGAGTCATTATCACACGTCAAACCTACACGGATCTCAAATGTCATTGCACTCGTGTTGTGCATTGGTACCGCCTTATCATTGTTGCCCTTCCTATTCTTTGAGTTTTTTTGTGAAAGGGATTTTGTCTCTTCCATACTCCAATATTACATGAAGCCTTTCCAAACGTCATCGTTTAAACCCTACTTTGGCAGCAATTCTTACCTTCTATCCACTTTTGCTTCCACTCGTACAAATTGTCTTTGTATAAGAGGCAGGCCCGGCCCACAGGGCAAGCCACTGAAGCAATGGATTCGGGCCTCAATATTTAAGGGCCTTTAACACAAATTTTTGTCAAGTCTTTTTACCATAAATATTTTCTGCAGGGCCTTTTAAGAGGTTTTTTGGGCTTTTAGATATAAACTAATTAGTATTTTTTATAGTGAAATTTTGATTTAATGTGAATTTTTTTAAAAAAATTGGACTTTTCAACTAGTTTTGAAATATTTTTATAGTTAAAGTGTATTTTTGGAATTTGGAAACATTATATGAAGGTTTAATTTATATTTATTATTGTTTATAATTTTTTATACTGTATAAAAAGACTGTTTTTAAGTTTTGCTTAGGTGCCTACCAAATTTTTTTTTTTTTTGCTTAGGGTATCAAAATATGTTGGACCGGCACTGATAAGAGGTCGTAGCTTGGCTCAAGAACTCGGCACATACGAGATTCGTATGTTGCGACTTCTAATTGAAATATTGCTTCGGAATAAAATAAAATAAAAACATATCTTAGACAATGTCTCTAATTAAAAGTAATTTTAATGAAAAATAAAATAAAATGTCTACTTACCGAAAAGGATTTGAACCATGTCTCTTTCACATCATTCGGAATGTGTGACAATTTCGGATATGGATGCTCGAGTTGTGATTGTAAATTTTTTTAAATAGACTTGGTGATGCCATTAGTTTTGTCTAAACCTGCAATTTGGAAATAACATATACAACAATATTAAAATTGTTAATACATAAAATGTATTTAAAAAACGTAATTGAAAACGGAAACTATTACCAAGTCGCTCCAACTTCTTCTTGAGGACGGAGCTTTGTGTTAGTTGCACAACCTCTTTTAGAGAATAAGATTAATTGTTGAAAGATGATTCTTTATTGATCATAAGTGGTTTTTATATAGACCAAGATACAACAATCATAAAGCTAAAGTAAAAAAAGAAATCATTTCTTAAGTTTCTCGTAATAGTAAAAACACCAAAACTGAACTTTAAAAAGAAACGAAAAGACAACTAAAAACCAATTCTAGAACGTCTCAAGCGTGGAACTGTCTTCGGTGATACTTCGTACCGTCTTTCTTGACAAATTTTAAGCCTCCCTACATTGTCAAATATATTTTGAACCATCTTTATTGACAATTTTTTATTGATACAGTAAAAACGGTATTACATTCCTCCCCTTATATATATCCAGAGTTACGGTAAGAAATTCATAATACAGATTAAGGGGATAAAAATGAATAAAGCCGTGGTTTGGTTAGTTACTTTGTTATTTCTAATGTTCTCTGCTACATCAAACAGAGTTTTGGCCCATTCACCATACATATCTCCAAAGACAAGTAAGCGTTTATAAGTACTCTGACAAACTATATGAATTTTCTTTTGCTTACAATATTCAGAACTAATCAGTTCTTTTGTTATTTTTAATATTGGGAAAGGAGCAAGAGAAGGGGTTTGGGATCATAAGATAATGAATGTGAGAAAGATTAGAGTAGGAGGCAGTAATTCAAGGCGTGCACCTGGAGCCGGCGGCACCCCCTAGCCACAATCTCATGGATTGTTAGTGTTGTTTTAGTATCATGCGATTTAACTTAGTCGCAAAAAAATTTATATATTTTTGCATGAAATTTTCAGATCGGTGATTGTTGGGAAAGAGTTACAAGGTGATCACGGAGATAAGGTTTATACATACATATATGATAGGATTGACATATTTAATTCATATTATAGTTACAGTATTATAGTAAAACATATGTATGTGGAGAGATACACATATCTCACATATTTGTACAGCATTGTATATTTGTAATTGATGCTACAATATATTTGGTTAAGCTAAGGCCTTAAGGGTAGGTTTCTTGTCATTTAATGTGGCAATAATGTGATCGTTCGACAATCTTGTGAGTAATAAGAAGATTCCGAGAAATTACTTTCTTCTTCTTTTTTTTTTTTTTTTTTTGAATAACCGCGGGTCTCCCAAAGGCTTCCTAGGCCCAAGGACTAATCCCACGAGGCTGGCAATTCCCCTATGTAAACCTGCCAGTGGCCGTGCCTCGAACCCTGGTGGCGGAAGTCACAGCTGTGACCCCTTTACCACTAGGCCACAAGGCCCGGTTTACTTTCTTCTTCTTTGTTGTCACACGTTTGTAAGTTGTAACATATATATTTGTGATCTTTGCCAAATATCTGAATCATAATTATATGTAATTTTTCTCTTGTGCTGTCTCTATATCATAAAACATACAGCCTTGGCCAAATCACCATACAAGACTCCAAGTATTAGTAATAGACCTTCCAATATAAACAGAGGATCCTCAAATACAAGATCAATTAATGTAGTCACTACAAAAAAAGAATCAAAAAAATTAAATGACGCTAATTTAAATTATTTCATTATAATCGATATAAAAATAAAATCTAACATTCAATTGCAATAATTTATGCTATTATTGATATATGTGGCATGAGTTCATTAAAGTTGATGCAAATCTATATCCATTTGCATCACTTTCACAAAATTGGTAAAAATATATGAATTTTTTTCATTTTTAAAATGATACAAATTCAAATCAATAACAACCGATGCTAATTAAATATTGATAATCGGTTGTAAAAAGTAAAGTAAAGGGTATGGATCAACAAAGTTCGTACATACTTTGTTAGAAAACTCGTAAAAAAAAAATGAAGAGGAACTTGAAATTTAAATTTTATCTTTTAAGAGTTTTTATTAACGTATCTTTGACAAATTAAAAAAAAAAAAGAATATATGTTAAAGTTAAAAGTATTTCAAAAAGAATTCGAACTTTAAAGTTTTTAAAAAGGTTTTATTTTCTGTTATTTTGTTCCATAAAAATATTCAAATATATTCAAGAATTACTTGTGTCATATATCAAATAAAATTTTAATTTTTTGTTAATTTTCTCATTCCTAGATGCTCAAACAATCTAACAATGCTAATCCTTAGGCCTTAGACAGACTCATCTACTTCTATGGTAATAAGCATATGATAATTAACATAAACTTGCATTTGTAAACATGCGATAAGCATGTATTAATTACAAGCCTTACATACCCACTAAACACATTAATGATCTATTCTCGACTTCTCGTAGGCTTTCCCACCAAATTATTATGATTATATTCATGTCCGAGATTTTCAAACCATAGTTCCACTCCTAAATGATTCTCATAAACAGAATCCAAACATAGGTGTTCATAATAATTTGGATGAACGTGAAAGTGTTGAGGTTGTATTCAGTCCTTTCAACCCAAGTATCTTGGGACTTGCCTCCTTAGAATTTTTTTATTCGAAGGAAATCTTCGGGCGTTGTCTCAATCATTGATGACAACTAGATATTAACCCGCGGAATACCGCGGGCCTATATTTTTATTAGAAAAAATAATTGAATTTTTTTTAAGATGATCTATAGATATATGCTATAGTTTTGTTTGATTTAAATGTATGGTACACCGCGGGACGATATTTTATAACTAAAAATTTGAAATTTTAAGTTGTATTTGTTTTGTTAATATTATTTGTTTTGTTTAGTGTTAAAGATTTTATATTTTGATTGTTAATTTTATGATTTCAGTCATAGTATATAATCGCGTATTAATAATAACACAAACTCGTCCACCATATAACCCCGTCCCGTGAAATTAAACATCATTTTGTCATCTTCTTATAAAGTTCAAATATTTATAATATTTGCAACTTCATAAAAGTTTTAATATGGACCCAAACTTCATAATTGTATTTTGATTGTTATAACTTTAAAATAAATAACCGGAGTAAACCGGATAACACTTTTAATTTTGGACATTTGATAAATCAAGGTTTCTGCTAGTTTTTAGAACCATTTGTGTTCTTTTTATAATAGGACTCTGAACCATTGATCTTTTTTTAAGAAATGTGGGACATTGTAGACTTTTTTTTTGCTCCATCTATTGAGTAATATATGTCTTTTTTTAAAAAATTTGATCACATCATATGCCGATAAAAATCTAATATTTTATTAACTATATGTATTTTATAAAAATTCAAAATAAATTAAATATAAGATCAAATAAAAGTAAAAGAAGAATCATATATTTATGTTTAAATTAAGTAGAGAGATTTTAGGAAATTAGCAATTAATCGAATGTAGTTAAGGAAAGATAAGATTTAAGAGAGTTAAGGATAGAAATCGTTTAGAGATTAGTTAAGATAAAAAAAGAAATATGGTTAGTTTAGAGATATCATATATATATGTTTACGATTTAGGTGGTAATTAAGTAATTAATGTCATTTTTAATTTTTGTTTAATGGTATGAAATACCAAAGATCCGATCGCCAATATTTTGGGTCAATTTTGTAAAAAAAGATACCCGACCCGCCAGCATTTGTTTGCCAAATTTCCATGCCAAATGTATATATAAATAGATGTAGTATAAAAAAACAGATTGAATTGAATGATTTTGAATAAGATGATGATTTAACCTGTTTTATACCGATTTTACCAGCGGTATATCACATGCTGAATTTTAAATAATAAAATGAGGATTCCACCCGTGTTATAGCAATGTATTAATGATATTTTAAATTTATATTAATATCAATCCTAACTAAATCCGTGCCATATAATTTATCCCGTAAGATTTAAAACTATTTTGTTTCTTATATTATAAAAACTCAAAACCATTGCTAAATGGGCAAACAAAAGCCACAAAATTTAAATATATCAATAATAATATTTTTGAATTAGAAATTTTGAATTTAATAATAAAGATTGCTCCATAATTTCAAATTTTATGTATTTAATGTATTTGTGAAGATTTCATATTTGAATTTATTTGAGAACATTAATTATTTCTAGCAAATTCAGAAAAAGACATGGGTTAAAGCTTGAATCGATCCGATAATTAAGGTCTGAATTAAAACTTTTGCAGCGACCTTGTTATTTTTTTTTTCTACTTTTTTATCACTAATCTATCCTTAATGATCCATGTAATTAACACTATCCTATTATTGTTATATAATCACAAATATTAAAAATAATATGTTAAGAAGTGCCGTGGAAAAAAAGAAAATTTTATTAATCAACTTTCATTAGTTCACATACTTCATGAGAAAATAAACACGTACAGTATTAGAACCCAATAACAAAGAATCAAAACTCTACCAATTTTGTAAAGACCCACAAAGCCAAATTTGTTTTTATTCAACTCTCTCATTTGACCAAAATGAAAAATTTAGAAACGGAAAGTTCTCTCTAAAACAAATCAGAGACCGATATCATAAGTAGTTTCGGCTGAGAATTCAAACTCAATCATCAGTGGTATAGCCGACCAAGTCGCCGTCGTTAACGGTCACAGTAACGACTCCGTCGATCTGAGCCTTGTTCCTTCAAAGCTGCAGCAAAACGCGAATCCTCGATTGATTCAGCCTTTAACGATTACAAATCTATCTCCGGCGCCGTCGCATGGATCTACTCTCCGTGTAGCGTATCAAGGAATTCCCGGCGCGTATTTTGAAGCTACCGCCGGAAAAACATATCCAAAATCTGAAGCTATTCTGTGTGATCAATTCGATGTTGTGTTTCAGGCGGTGGAGCTTTGGATCGTCGATCGTGTTGTTTTCCTAGTTGAAAATTCTCTCGGTGGTTCGAAACCTAGAGAATTACGATCTACTCCTCGTTCACCACTGTCTCCTCGCTCTTTCCGGAGTCCGTACTGATTGCATCACGTCCGTGATTTCTCTCATTTTCTGTAAAACTGGTGAGTTTAGATTACGCTAGTGGAAGGTATTTATAATGTTTTGAAAATACTTTAGGGTTTTGGAGGAGTGAGTACCTAAAATCTTGCTAATCAAGTACACAATATCTTCAAAATCTTTTATTTTCGGAATTGAGTAATTTTCTTGCAAATCTCGAAAAGGAAAAAATCTAGGAAAAATAATTATGAGTAATTAGTTGGGATGACAGCCAATAGTAGAGATTTTAGAAGGAAAGCGAGAGATTTTTGGCAACAGTTTTTTAGCGTAATATCTTTGATTTGGGAGAGATTTTTGGAAATCTGCCTATAGCATATAAAAGGTTATGGCCGACCGGATTGTCAAAACTGTCTTTTTTTTTTTATGGTCAATCTCTAATAATCAAGTTTATGTGCTAGTATCAAGGAAGATTTGATTAGATCTCCTTTAATTCTATTACAACTAGATTTCTATAACAAAACCAACTCAATTGAAAGAAAAACATAGCTACTCTCCAAGATTGTGATTATCATATTTTTGCCCAAAATCCTCTTGATGATTTCAACAACTCATGTCTTATATTCTTACCAATCCCTCTTGCTCTTTGTCATTGTTCTCATATAAATAATATATTAAATCAAAATTCTAGCAACGAGTAATTCAAGTCCTCCCCTTAAACTTTTAAAAATTTAATATACGTAATCGTAAAACATTTTTATATATTTTATGTTATATTTTGGTTATTAAATTATATTTTCTGGAAGTAAGCGTTAAAATTGCAAAAAAAAATAACAAGTGGTTGATTGTTTTTTATAGAAAACATTTTTATTTTCTATAAATGAGTGATTGATTTCTTTAGTTCAAGGTTTTATTTTTGTCGTGCAAATTTCTCTTCATAAAATCTTTTTCTACATATTTTCTTCATAAATTTTGTTTTATACAAAACCTTCAATATTTCTAACTTATTAAAATTTTAAAAATGGAAACTTCTCTCCCTTTTTCCCAATGCTCTATCAGTAATCTCAGTCCCAATCACTCTCTACCGGTAATTGAGAAGATTTTTGGCTTCTGTGGCGATGTGAAGAATTCTTTTATGTTTTGTAAAAATTTGGCTTTTTTGGATTATTCTAGTGAAAAAGAAGCTCTAGCTGCTAGGGTTTATGATGGCATTCGATCTTATGAAAGATTTCTAAAAGTGGAGATTGCAAAATATCATCCTCGGAAACCATGATATCATGCTACATTTGCTACTGCGGTCAAGCTTGGACGTGAAAGAGCTCAAGATTTGATTGTTGGATTTATCAATCCAGAGACCAAGACCCGTTCGAGGAGTAGTTTGAATGTAAATAGAAAATCTGGAATAGAGAATTCAAGACATGGACGAGATAGATCAGCTAGAAGTATAAACCCCATAAAGAGAAAATATGGACTAGAAAATTCAAGACATGGAATTTTGCTTAAATCTATATCCATTTGAATCACTTTCACAAAATTGATAAAAAATATATGAATTTCATCATTTTTAAAATGATACAAAATTTAAATCAATAACAACTGATGCTAATTAAATATTAATAATCGGTTGTAAAAAGTGAAGTAAAGGGAATGCATCAACGAAGTCCGTACATACTTGGTTAGAAAACTTGTCAGAAAAAATGAAAAGGAACTTGAAATTAAAATTTTACCTTTTAAGAGTTTATTAACTTATCTTTTGACAAATTATAAAAAGAATATATGTTAAAGGTAAAAGTATTTCAAAAAGAATTCGAACTTTAAAGTTTTTAAAAAGTTTTTATTTTCTGTTATTTCGTTCTATAAAAATATTCAAATAAAACTTTAATTTTTTTGTTAAATTTTCTCATTCCTAGATGCTCAAACAATCTAACAATGCTAATCCTTAGGCCTTAGACAGACTCATGTACTTCTATGGCAATAAGTATATGATAATTAACATGCATAAACTTGCATTTGTAAACATGTGATAAGCATGTATTAATTACAAGCCTTACATACCCACTAAACACATTAATGATTTTTTCTCGACTTCTCGTAGGCTTTCCCACCAAATTATTATGATTATATTCATGTCCGAGATTTTCAAACCACACTTCCACTCCTAAATGATTCTCATAAACAGAGTCCAAACATAACTGTTCATAATAATTTGGATGAACGTGAAAGTGTTGGAGTTGTATTCAGTCCTTTCAACCCAAGTATCTTGGGACTTGCCTCCTTAGAATTTTTTTATCCGAAGGAAATCTTCGGGCGTTGTCTCAGTCATTGATGACACTGATGACCATGTAGCATATCAAAGGTTCAGGCCGACCGGATTGTCAAAACTATTTTTTTTTATGGTCAATCTCTAATAATCAAGTTTATGTGCTAGTATCGAGCAAGATTTGATTAGATCTCCTTTAATTTTATTACAACTAGATTTCTATAACAAAACCAACTCAATTTAAAGAAAAACATAGCTGCTCTCCAAGATTGTGATTATCATATTTTTGCCCAAAATCCTTTTGATGATTTCAACAACTCATGTCTTATATTCTTACAAATCCCTCTTGCTCTTTGTCATTGTTCTCATATAAATAATATATTAAATCAAAATTCTAGCTACGAGTAACTCAAGTCCTCCCCTTAAACTTTTAAAAATTTAATATATGTAATCGTAAAATATTTTTAATATATTTTATGTTATATTTCGGTATTAGAGTATATTTTCTTGAAGTAAGCGTTAAAATTGGAAAAAAATAACAAGCGGTTGATTGTTTTTTATAGAAAACATTTTTATTTTCGATAAATGAGTGATTGATTTGTTTAGTTCAAGATTTTATTTTTGTCGTGCAAATTACTCTTCATAAAATCTTTTTCTATATATTTTCTTCATAAATTTTGTTTTATACAAAACCTTCAATATTTCTAAATTATTAAAATTTTGAAAATGGAATATTCTCCCCCTTTTTCTCCAACGTTCTATCAGTAATCTCAGTCCCAAACACTCTCTATCGGTGATTGAGAAGATTTTTGGCTTCTGTGGCGATGTGAAGAGTTCTTTTATGTTTCATAAAAATTTGGCTTTTTTGGAATATTCTAGTGAAGAAGAAGCTCTAGCTGCTAGGGTTTATGATGACATTCGATCTTATGATAGATTTCTGAGAGTGGAGATTGCAAAATATCCTCTTCGGAAACCATCAGATCATGCTGCATTTGCTACTGCAGTCAAGCTTGGACGTGAAAGAGCTCAAGATTTGATTGTTCGATTTCTGAATCCAGAGACCAAGCCCCGTTTAAGGAGTAATATGAATGTAAAGAGAAAATCTGGAACAGAGAATTCAAGACATGGACGAGATAGATCAGTTAGAAGTGAAAACCCCATAAACAGAAAATATGGACCAGAGAATTCAAGACATGGAATTTTGCTTAAATCTATATCCATTTGCATCAGTTTCACAAAATTGATAAAAAAATATATGAATTTCATCATTTTTAAAATGATACAAAATTTAAAAAAATAACAACCGATGCTAATTAAATATTAATAATCGGTTGTAAAAAGTGAAGTAAAGGGAATGCATCAACAAAGTCCGTACATACTTGGTTAGAAAACTTGTCAGAAAAAATGAAAAGGAACTTGAAATTTAAAATTTTCCTTTTAATAGTTTATTAACTTATCTTTTGACAAATTATAAAAAGAACATATGTTAAAGTTAAAAGTATTTCAAAAAGAATTCGAACTTTAATGTTTTTTAAAAGTTTTTTATTTTCTGTTATTTCTTTCTATAAAAATATTCAAATATATTCAAGAATTACTTGTGTCATATATCAAATAAAATTTTAATTTTTTGTTGATTTTCTCATTCCTAGATGTTCAAACAATCTAACAATGCTAATCCTTAGGCCTTAGACAGACTCATCTACTTCTATGGCAATAAGCATATGATAATTAACATAAACTTGCATTTGTAAACATGTGATAAGAATGTATTTATTACAAGCCTTACATACCCACTAAACACATGATGATCTATTCTCGACTTCTCGTAGGCTTTCCCACCAAATTATTATGATTATATTCATGTCCGAGATTTTCAAACCACACTTCCACTCCTAAATGATTCTCATAAACAGAATCCAAACATAGTTGTTCATAATAATTTGGATGAACGTGAAAGTGTTGGGGTTGTATTCAGTCCTTTCAACCCAAGTATCTTGGGACTTGCCTCCTTATAATTTTTTTATCCGAAGGAAATATTCGGGCGTTGTCTCAGTCATTGATGACACTGATGACCCTGTAGCATATCAAAGGTTTAGGTCGACCGGATTGTCAAAACTGTTTTTTTTTTTTATGGTCAATCTCTAATAATCAAGTTTATTTGCTAGTATCGAGCAAGATTTGATTCGATCTCCTTTAATTCTATTAGAACTAGATTTCTATAACAAAACCAAAATTTAAAGAAAAACATAGCTGCTCTCCAAGATTGTGATTATCATATTTTTGCCCAAAATCCTCTTGATGATTTCAACAACTCATGTCTTATATTCTTACAAATCCCTCTTACTCTTTGTCATTGTTCTCGTATAAATAATATATTAAATCAAAATTCTAGCAACGAGTAACTCAAGTCCTCCCCTTAAACTTTTAAAAATTTAATATATGTAATCGTAAAACATTTTTAATATATTTATGTTATACAGTAGAACCTCTATAAATTAATACTCGATAAATTAATAAACACGATAAATTAATAAATTTTGCCGGCCCTGAGTCGGACTAATGTAAAAATTAACCAAATTCGATAAGATAATAAGTTTTTTGAAATCTCTATGTAAAATTATAATCCTAATAATATCATAAATTAATAATCATATAAATTTGCAGCATATATATATATATATATATATATATATATAGGGACTGTTAGTGTTTTTTCATAAAAATAGCCAAATTATTGAATATGCATAATTTTATTTTAATAGTTGTATAGGTTTTTAAAATACAGCGATGGATGTCACTATTTGTGAATTTTTAATTGATGTATATCGTTTGTATATGTGAATTCTATAATCGTTGTTATTCATTGTCAAAAAAAAAATATTTGCTCTTCGAAATATTAAGTGTTTAAGTGTAAGCTATAAAAGTTATAACATCCAAAACATTAATTTTATTTAGATCACATTACTTTAGTTCGTATGATTTTCAAAAAGCTTTCACAATTGAAACAAAACTTTCTATAAATTAATAAATATTAATTTACGCTATAAATTAATATCAGTATAAATTAATAAAATATCATGGTCCCAACATTGTTAATTTATAGAGGTTTTACTGTATTTTGGTTCTTAAAATATATTTTCTGGAAGTAAACGTTAAAATTGCAAAAAAAATAACAAGTGGTTGATTGTTTTTTATAGAAAACGTTTTTATTTTCTATAAATGAGTGATTGATTTTTTTAATTCAAGGTTTTATTTTGTCGTGCAAATTTCTCTTCATAAAATTTTTTCTATATGAGTTAAAAAAAAAAAAAAATTCTATATATTTTCTTCATAAATTTTGTTTTATACAAAACCTTCAATATTTCAAAATTATTAAAATTTTGAAAATGGAATCTTCTCCCCCTTTTCCAAATCCTCCCCAACGCTCTCATCGTCGTCATAGAAATCTGAAATTCTAACAACAGTGAAGAAGAATCCTTCGCAACCATTTCAAATGCAAGATCTCTTCGGATCAGTTCGCCGGTCACTAGTTTTCCGTTCTACCGCCGACGATGAGAACCAAGAGAATCATCCTCCTCCGTTTCCTACTCTTCTCGCCGATAAAATCACTTCGTGTATCCGTAAATCCATGGTTTTCGCCAAATCCCAATCACCTCCGAGTAACTCCACCGTACAAATGAAACCTCCGATTCGGTGGCGGAAAGGTCAGTTAATTGGCCGTGGTGCTTTTGGTACTGTGTATATGGGGATGAATCTCGATTCCGGTGAACTTCTCGCCGTTAAACAGGTTAGTTTTGCTTTACTCGTCTCGGATTTTGATTTTGAAATTAGTGTCACTTTAATGGTTCTTATTAATTAATGGAATCTATAAGCTTAATCACAGATTTCTACTTTGTTTCGGTTGTCACTGTAATTGGTTTCAGATTGATTATGGTCAGATTTTGGAATTTAGGGTTTTAAGCTCTTAGGTTTTTGAATCTTTTTGTGGCTTTGTTGTGATTTGATTCTATCATGAGCTGATTGTAGTTGTTTCTTTCTCAGGTTTTGATTGCATCTAATTGTGCATCCAAGGAAAAAACTCAGGTTCGTAAACAAACCTATCTGTTTCTTGTTGATATTTTGTTTTTACATTACATAACTTTCTTATTTTGGTGCATAAAAGGCTCATATTCAGGAGCTTGAAGAGGAAGTGAAGCTACTCAAGAATCTCTCCCATGCAAATATAGTTGTAAGGAAAAACGTTATTATCTTCTTGCAATGGTGATAGATTAAGCAGGATTTTTTTTTTTTTTCTAACTTTGGCATTTTGTTTTGGCCTTAGAGGTATTTGGGTACGGTGAGGGAAGATGAAACATTGAATATCTTGCTTGAATTTGTTCCTGGTGGATCTATATCTTCACTTTTGGAGAAATTTGGATCCTTTCCTGAATCTGTAAGTCATCACTACATAAACCCCTATTGGGTTTCCTTAAATGTTGATGATCGTAATGTCTTTAAACTGATTGGCTCAGGTTGTTCGGACATACACAAAGCAACTGCTTTTAGGCTTGGAGTACCTTCACAATCATGCGATTATGCACCGTGACATTAAGGTATCTATTTTTGAACTTACTATGAAGTGTTTAATATTTCTCATATCCTTGCCTTCTCATTCGAGGTTCTTCTGTTCTCAGGGTGCTAATATCCTTGTGGATAATCAAGGATGCATTAAACTTGCTGATTTTGGTGCATCCAAACAGGTAGCTGAGTTGGTAAGTCAATTTTCAGTCTTCAACTTTTATTTCATTAAAAACATTCTGCTCTGAGTTTTCTAGTCTTACTCAGTTGTTCTTATAACATATTCTTCATCATGATTTAATTCTAATAGAAATACATTTATCTCTAGGCTACTATTTCGGGTGCCAAATCTATGAAAGGGACTCCCTATTGGATGGCTCCAGAAGTTATTCTTCAAACTGGGCATAGCTTGTAAGCATTACTTCAAACATGTTTGTAATTGCGAGGTTACATGCTCTGTAGTCAATTTCATATTACGTGCCTATTATATGCAGTTCTGCTGATATTTGGAGCGTAGGTTGCACAGTGATTGAAATGGTAACTGGCAAAGCTCCTTGGAGCCAGCAGTATAAAGAGGTACTTAACTTTGTATTCAATGTTATTCACAGAATCTGGTTCTTGAACTTCTGTGGATATATATTTTTCAGATTGCTGCTATTTTTCACATTGGAACGACGAAGTCGCATCCTCCAATCCCTGACAATATCTCCTCTGATGCAAAAGATTTTTTGCTCAAGTGTCTGCAGCAGTACGCTACTTTTGACTCAAATTGTAGATTAGAAATCGAATTAACTTCTATCACTTCTCTTGCTTGTTGTCTTGTGGATTGCTGAAACATCATGTCCTGTCTTGGCAGGGAACCAAATCTGCGGCCAACCGCTTCTGAGCTGCTAAAGGTGAAGTAGTCAACAGAGTAAATGAAATCCAATCAGGTCACATATTTTAATTCATCTAGTCATAATGTTCTTGCTTTTCTTTTATTGGCAGCATCCATTTGTTACGGGCAAACAGAAGGAATCTGCTTCTATAGATCTTGCTTCAGTCATGGTGAGTTCACATTATCCAATCTATAGACTTATCATTTTAGTTTTTTCGTAAGGAATTTTGATAGGACATCTCTTTGTGTACATATTTTCAGGAAAATTCATGCAGTCCTTTAACATCAGAGTTGACTAACATTAAGAGCTAGTAAGTGCTGAGCTGAAGCCAAAACTTTTAAGCTGAATTTTTGACTGCTGATCGTTTGTTTCTTTTTATAACAGTCAAATGTCTACAAGTGAAGATGTAGGAGACATCTGTAACTTGGGTAGTCTGACTTGTACACTTGCTTTCCCTGAGAATTCAATCCAAAATAACAGTTTGTGTCTGAAAGGTAATAACGGGTATGATGAGGATGATGATGATAATGATATGTGTTTGATTGACGATGAGGATTTCTTGACATATAATGGAAAAACTTGCCCTAGTCTTGACAATAATACTGATGCCGAGAAGGTAAGCTTGTGTGAGATTAACCTTTCTCATATAAATTTCAGATGATTTTCCGAATAATTAAATCAATTTCGGTTTCATATTATTTCAACACAGAGCTGTGATACCATGAGTGAGATCTCTGATATTTTGAAGTGCAAATTTGACGAAAATTCTGGAAATGGAGAAACAGAGACGAAAATTAGTATGGAAGTTGACCATCCATCGTACTCAGAGGATGAAAATGAGCTGACCGAGTCAAAAATCAAAGCTTTCTTAGATGAAAAGGTGAGTCATTGATGATGGTCTGTTTCCTCACTGCAATTATATCCACTCAGAGTTTGCAAACATTGACTTGGTGGTAAACTGTCTTAACCATAGGCTGCAGATTTAAAGAAGTTACAGACGCCCCTCTATGAAGAATTCTACAACGGTATGATCACATGCTCTCCCATCTGCATGGAGAGTAACATCAATAACAATAAACGAGAGGAGGCACCTCGTGGTTTCTTGAAACTGCCTCCAAAAAGTAGGTCTCCGATTCAGGGCCATATTGGTCGTTCACCTTCTAGAAGAACAGATGCAGCCTGTTGTTCCAAGAGCCCAGAGAGTGGTAGTAGCTCTGGTGTGCCGAATAATAGCAATGCAAGTGCTGGTGCAGAACAAGAATCAAACAGCCAGAGGTAAGTTCAACAGCAGCTATTGTTCTGCTTCAGAATTAAGGTTTAACTTTAACGATTTAGATTCAGTTCCTTCATTTATTCGTTAACATTAATAGAAACCAAAACTGTAGTCCGGTGATTGCATGTCTTAAGATATGATGACCCTTCCATTGCTAGCAATTGGTTCAATGGTGACATTTACCTTGAGTTCTTATCTCCTTTTCTTTAATCATCTGGAATTGTGTTGTTTTTTGGCTTTGCAGTGCCTCTCTGTCAGAGATAGAGAGGAAGTGGAAGGAAGAGCTTGATCAAGAACTTGAAAGAAAGCGAAGAGGTAACTGCATTTTTCATGAATTCTTCGTCATTTTTGTGGTTTGCTCATTAATAGACCACACATCATACATACTCAAACTCAAATGTTGTTGCAGAGATTACACGGCAAGCAGGGATGGGATCATCCCCGAGAGATAGAAGCTTGAGCCGACATAGAGAGAAGTCAAGGTTTGCATCTCCAAGCAAATGATCTGTACAAAAATCCAGCCAATTTTGCACTTTTGTCTCTAAGGCTCTTACTGCTTCTAAAGCTTTGCTTTTGATCTTTCAATTTCTCATCTAGTATATATGATATAGACATATAAATGTGCCAACTAAATATATATATAGAGATAGCTAAAATATTTGATTAAGTACAGTGTGATGTGAGAATGTTGGTGCATATTAAGGGTTAAGCCAACCACAGAGATTTTCGAGCAATTATCGAAAGTTTTGTTTACTTTCGAAAGCTTCGTCTTCTCAGTGTCTTGTATTTTCTTTTGTCTCCCCAAATCTTTTCTTCTGTGTACATATCATATCTTTGGTCTTAATGTGAAGTCCACGTTGTCTAAGATTAGTTCTCATTTAATGGATGGCCATCACCGAATCGACATAGACATCTGGCTCAATCACTTTCACCCCATCAAGACAAAAACCGGACGACGAATTGGAAATGAAAATGAACGTTCCGTCTAGACGTATACAATTCCATACACAAAGCTTCTTGACGTTTGTTTTCGAGATAGAGCAGAGTGTCTCTTTGTTTTCTTGGGAAGAGACGTCATATATACACATATACAATCATGAATATGTGTATGGAATTGTATACGTCAACGGATGTCTAAACTACTCCATAACTAATTAATAACAACTAGGAGGACCACAAAAGGAGTCCATATTTGGTTTTTTTAAGGAATTTTTCTAAAAATAGTAACGACGGCGTTAACGTCCGTAACGGAGACGAGAGGAAATTGGAAAAACAAAATAGTTTGTGTTTTTTTTTTCAGCGGTAAATTAGTTGGAGTTTTTTTCCGGCATCGAAAAAAGTTCAGGTTTTTTTCTGGCAAATATTAAATAGTTGGGGTTTTTTTTGGGAATTTTCCCTTTAAGTGGATGACACTTCTAAATTCGAACCACAACTTGATTTCTATAATCATTGTTCCATTGAATATTTCCCTTTCTCTTAATTGCTAACATGCGCCCGCAAGTCTCACTTTCCTATACCAATGTTTCGTTAGTTGGAAATCCACAAAACCCAATTTATCACTATACGACATGTTATCATTAGTTTTGTAAAAGTGATTAGTAAAAACGCAATACCTTATAGATTTTCACTGGCCTAGAGATTTGCATTACAATACCCTCATTTGTTTGCATGCATTTACTTAAGTTTCCTATCAGATTATTTATCTTGGTTTAGTAGGTTTAGTTATTCGGTTTAACTTAACCAATTGTGTAGATGTATAGTTGTATAATATAAATACACTTGTACTGTAATCATTAATCAATAATGAGAAAATCAAAATTTGAAAATATCTGTAACAAGCTTTTCTCATCTTCTTCTTCTTCGTAATATGGTATCAGAGTTGAGATTTGTGTAGTTCTGAACTGTTGCTCAAAGCTTATGAAGCAGAAACTGAATTTACATGCCACTTCAAATTATGCTTACGTGTCGGTTTATTCTGGTTTGTTTAAGTCTCTCGTTTCTAGATAGCTTTAATTAATGTCGGATATCATCAACAATTCAACATGCATGGTGTTGATTCTTACACCATTTGATACGATTATACGAATCTAGCTTATAATAAGTCAAACCAAGCGCACAAGATCGATACGTAATTAAACTTATCCAAAATTTAGATTTCATAACGTGGGTATAATTTGGTCTCTTACGCTTGAATTTGGTAAATTTTACTCTTTGTTTTCGTTATTCACGAAACTTCATTTCTTGTGATCCCAAAAGAAGTCGAATTCGGGTCTGCCTAAAATAAATCTATACGTCATATATTATTTTTGCACAGAAAAAATATGGACCGTTACGGACTTACGGCATATATATATATACATAGCCTAATCTATAACAAGAAAACCGAACACTCTATACAAACTTAGTTATCTCGCTACTTGCCCATTCAAGCTATATAGCTTCCCCAAACTTTCTCTATCCATCACTATCTCACATACACATTTATACATATAAACCAACTTGCCCTCTTGATAACGTATGCTTATGTAAAGTTGATATTTTTGGGTAGTGTGGTCCATTTCATCAACTAAGTTTAAAGTGCTTACGATGATAAAGTGGGGTTCGAATAGGTTCCACCAATGAAGCATGTTTCTTATTCTGTATTTTTCTTCTTGGTAAGCGAGGAATTTTAAGTATGGATTCATATTGATCCCGATACATACGAGAATCTTACCAATTGACTTAATTAACGTATTGAATAGAGCAGAAATAAAACTAAGTGGGTTAGATTCTTTATTTTACTTTTTCTTTGGTCGGCAGTAATTTTGTCCTTCGAGAAAACAGTACCTTTTTTTACCGAGTGTGGGTTTTAACATTTTCGTTGACCGTTGTTGATTCAGGTACACTCAAAAAGATAATATAGAGGGGTAAATATTAAGAAAAAAACTACAATGGGTGGGTAAGGAAGAAATATTCAGGGTTTTTTAATTTTCTTTGGTAATAGTGGATGTTGATGAATGATGATCTAAGCCAACAATTTTTTTTTTCTGTGCAAAAATTAAAGCCAAAGATAAAATAAATAATTACTAAATAGATGATTTCATTTGTCTTTGTTTACAATGTAGGGCATTGAGTGCACTCCCCTCTTAGTGGTGGCGGCAGAAATTTTTTAACACGATAGAGATGTAAATTTAATAAATTTTGTTGTAAAATATGATGAATATCCAATGAAATAATATTATCCATATCATATGCATTTCTACGCATACAAATCTCATCAAGTTCCACATGATAACAATATATATACATGAAAATGTTTAATTTAATTCTCCATCTCTTAAAAAGATTAATTATTATTATAACACTTTAACTAGATCATCACCCGTACTAAAGTACGGGTTGAATTTTATTTATTACAAATTTTATATAATATATATATAAGAACTAAGTTTTAATATATTATAATAGTAAGTGTAAAAATATTAATTTTTTTTGTCAGTCCCTATATACAATATTAGAATAAATATAGAATTTTTTCTATAATACTCAATTATGGATAATTATTTTTTTAAGATATGAAAACGGATAATAATTTTATTTTTTAAAAAGTAATATTTTTTGAACAATGAGTTAATTTATGTTAACAACCACAAAATAGGATGGCATATATTTCTGTTAGATCAAAAATTAAAATATCATAAATGAATCGCATATAAAACATTGATTATTTTAAATTAATTAAGAAAATTAGCTATTATTTTGAATTAATTTAGAAAATTCTTTTTCAATTTATAATTCTTTGGTTATTGAAATAGAGATTTGTTTGAGCTAATCTAATTACAGAATTTGTTTGAGATTTATAATTACGGAATTTACCAATTATTCGCATAATCGAATATGTTATAAACATATATTTAGTATATAATAATACCAAAATCAACCCATGCGTGGAGTCTATTTTTTTATTTTAGAATCTCAATATTTCATTTTAAAATATTGCGTGCACAATCTATTATTCGTTAATTCTAGAATTGCTTGCGGAATCAAATTTTCAAATATTTAGAGGTGTCAAACCATAATTAAATGTTCTACACTATTTTTAAATATTCCAAATTAAAATCTTTAAATTTTTTTTGTAGTTTATAAAATTATGAATTTCAAAAAACAAATTATATGAAATTAAATATAACTATTCAAATAGTTATAAGGATCAAAACTCATTTCATCGTATAATATATTATATTTAAAAACGGCCTTTTCGAACCTCAAATATTTGCTGGCGGGTTTTTCCAGCCCAAACTATGACCCCTAGTCGATTTCAACCCAAACCCAAAAATAATTCAAAATCGAAACCTGAACTAATGCAAATGAGCCGATTTCAACACGACGCGAAACGGTGTTAGTTCGGAAGTTAACGGTTGCTCAACCTTGGGTAATTCTCTCTCTACAGCATTCATCAAACCTTGAAAATAAAATCAAATAACCTTGAGAACTGTTAACTTCCGAACTAACATTGTTTCGCGTCGTGTTGAAATCGGCTCATTTACATTAGTTTATGTTTTGATTTTGAATTATTTTTGGGTTTGGGTTAAAATTTACTGGGGGTCATAGTTTAGGTTGAAAAAACCCGCCAACAAATAGTTGAGGTTGAAAAAACCCGCCAACCCGCTACCTATTATAAATATTTTTAAAAATAATCAAATTAGAGTATTTATAATTTTTAACTTTTTGAACTATTAAGTATTGATGATATTCTCTAAAAATATCAAGTAAAACTTATTTTAAATGTTGCAAATTAAAATATTTAAATTTTTATTGTAGTATATAAAATTATACATTTCAAAAAAATAAATGTATGAAATCGAATATAAATATTCAAATTCTGACCAGTTGCTTAGTCGGAATTTTTGTTGACTTTATTTTTGTGTAAAAGAAATATATTACTCAACTCTGAATTTTTGACCCGTTTAATTGTTTCCTTTATAGATTGAACAATTTATATGCGTTTTTAAAAATTCAAATCTTGGCATATGCAGAAAAAAATTACTTTTTTTTATTATGTAGATGATATGATTATTTATTTGTTTCATATTAATATAATCATATTAAGATGAGAGGTGAAGTTTAATGATTAATAACAAATTAATATGGTAAGTTAGATATCAAATCTTATATGTTCATTTTAATTGGTCATTTAAAAAAAAAAAATAACAGATTTTCGTTTTATAATTTAATTAAATTAATTAAATGACATAAATTAGTATTTTACTTGTTTATCCTTAATAAATTGAATGAAATTTGTTCTAAAAGAATATTTTTGTAATGGCATTCTTAAGTAAATTCTTACAAAAGGGAAGGTTAGTTAAGGGTATCTTATAAAGTGTACTCCCCAAATAATAGTATAAGATTAGGTAGTATATATAGTTTATCATCTATACAATGAAAAATAGACGTCAGGATATTGGCAATGATTTAGGATATAATTTAGTCGATAATTTCAGTAATTTGATATAATGATTGATAAAACATACATAATAATTTCAGTGAAATAGTAAGAAAATTTTACTACGAATATGATATTATATCATGTAATATAGATTTTTTTACAATATCAATATATATATATATATATATATATATGTATATATATATATATATGTGATACTT
Organism: Arabidopsis arenosa; assembly: GCA_905216605.1. Taxonomy (NCBI): domain Eukaryota; kingdom Viridiplantae; phylum Streptophyta; class Magnoliopsida; order Brassicales; family Brassicaceae; genus Arabidopsis; species Arabidopsis arenosa. The sequence continues at coordinate 23,779,165 of LR999451.1, forward strand.
TTAGATTAGTACTTTTAATCTTTATTAAAAAAAGTAGATAGATATATATATAGAAACTACATATATATGGGAAACAAAGAATATGACAGTATAATTTAATTTCAAAATATTCATGATAATTAATTTAGATTAGTACTTATAATCGTTATCAAAATAAAAAGTATATATATATATGATACTTTTAGATTAGTACTTTTAATCGTTATTAAAAAAATATAGTAGAAAGTACATATATATATATGGGAAACAAAGAAGATGACAGTATAATTTCAAAATATTCATGATAGTTAATTAAGATTAGTACTTATAATCGTTATCAAAATAAAAATGTATATATATATATATATATATATATATATATCAGTAATTTGATAGAATGATTACAAAGATGATAAAACATACATAATAATTTCAGTGAAATAGTATAAAATAGTTACTACCAATATGATATTATATCAGGTAATATAGATTTTCTTACAATATCAATATATATATATATATATATGATATTTTTATATTAGTACTTTTAATCGTTATAAAGAAAAAGTAGATAGATATATACATAAACTACATATATATGGGAAACAAAGAAGATGACAGTATAATTTCAAAATGTTCATGATAATTAATTTAGATTAGTACTTATTATCGTTACCAAAATGAAAAAGTATATATATATATATATATATATATATATATATATATATATATATATATATATATATATATATCAACAAACATTATAGCCAAAGTTTAGAATCATTATACTAACTGTTGCCAAAATAAACTTTTGTAGTTAATTAGAGAAATTTCTAGTATTCATCGCATATACGGGACTAGTTTTTTTTCTTAGATCATTTATTTAATAGATAAGATCACCACGATGAAAACGGAAATAATCTTCATCTTGATGATGATGAATTTAGTGAAATGTAATAAATTGGGCATAGATAAGTGATATGCAAAACATGTGCATTATGTATCTATTATGTATCAAGTTAATGAGATGGAAAAAGTAAATACTAGCTTATGATTAAGTGAAGTATGATAGATGTGAATGGAATAGTAGTAGTTCAGATGCATGTGATCCATCATTTCTTAAATAAAAACTTGCAGTCTCTTTACTAATCGCCCACTTAATTACATTTGATTGAAATTTTAAATATAAATCATGCAATACATGTCAATTTTCATTTTAGCCAAATGAATAATTCGATTTAAGAGGGATGACGACAAGTTATATTTGTTGCTAATTGTAGATTTTGGATGTGCGCAAAACGTTGTTAATGGATTCAATGTCGGAAGTGGTTTACTTGGACTAGCTTACGGAAAATTCTTAATTTTAAAATAATCGGAGAAAATGTGACCGCATGGAAGCCTACCTATCACATCTTCCCATCATTATGAGATCGAGCAAGGACCATGGGAGTATCGACGCCATTAATTATGATGAATAGTCATTATCATGTCGACCTCGAGATAATCTATTTCAATGGAATAGCTAGTCCAAATCACTTGACACTCATCAACTAACCATTTAACGTTCTACAAGAGGACCTCGAGTTAGATCCTACCAGTCTATGCTACCAATTCAAAATTAATAGTTATGTTTAGTTGTAATGATGAGCCTTGAGATTGATCTTAATATCAACGAGACAATTGCGCTTTATAATTATAATTGAATTTAATTATACCGATGAGACTATTTACTATAAATAAATCTCATGCGATTTGCTTTATAAATTGAACTGTACATATATTCTAAGCATCTTTTTATATAAAGCTTAAGACATCTCATGACAATATGACATTTTGTTATAAAAAAAATAATCTGACATTTAATTAATTTTAATTAATGTAATCCCGACATATGTCATTGTCAATTAGATTTTCACACATGTCGAATTGAATTTAGTTTTTAACATACTTGATTTTTTTTTCTATTGAATTGATATATTATTTATATATATATATATATATATATATATATATATATATATATAAAACTAAATATATATACAAAAGGGGAGTGAATGTATATTTTGTGACCAAAAAAAAAAAGAAAGTGGAGAGTTCTATGCCTTTCTAAATCATCCATACCAACATCTCTAATTTTTAATCGAAATACGCCCCTTATATTAATGATATTTTTCTTTCAAAAAACAAAGGCAATATTCGTAAACTCAAATGATAATTTACTTTACTTATTTTATTCTCAAATAATAATATTTACCATTATATGAAAATGTAATGCTATTAATTATCAAATAATTTATCTTTTAGTCCATTCATGTTGTGATTATTTTGAAAGTTCACTTATTTTATTTCTAATTCATTTCATACAAAACGAAATCAAACAGTCAAGGATTATTTGGAACTTCTCGCCGCAGATATCTAAAGGCACACGTGATTTTGTCTCTCTATCCTCATTTCAACGATCTTTTCTCTTAATTCTTTTGGAAATTTTGATAATAAACACTACACAGTTAAAGAGACCGACATATTGTTAATATGTTCAAGTTATCCAACAATACAAAATGTTTATGTACATATTGAAACTAAAGTGGAAAGGAAGTTAAACAACAAAAAACAGAGCTGTAATATATATAAAAAAAATTAACTCTCATATGAATTAGACTTTTATATTATAAAATACACAACTTTAGTTTTAACTAAATCCGTTGGCAATTGTTGGATATAATTTCAACCTTCGGCTGCTAAACACAAACCCAATGAAATATACCAAAATCGAAAAGGTATAATTTCCGAAAAGGTTGTCATGTAACTAATGACACAAGGAATGAAATGATGGATGATTGGATTCCTAATTCTAAAAGGCAATGGTAAAAATTTACGAAATAAGATCCCTAAAAGAAAGAACTAAAGGGAACTAGACATATTTAGTAGGAAAATATTTTTTATATGGATGTATCAAATATACTAATATCTATTTTAATTAGCGTTATTCACATACTTATATTTATAAGTTATATACAAAAAGCTATTTAGTAAGTAAATATTTTTCCTAAGGATACATATTTTATCAATATTTTAAATAATTACCATAACATCTTATTTTTAAAAAATATCCATTTTTTGTTTACTTTTTTTTTGTTTAATATCTCAAATATATTCTATAACTTCTACTTTTCTTCTTTCTTTTAATTGTTGCTTATATAATATTATGCTTATGTTTTGCTTATTTTTTTCTTATTTTTGTTAGATTTTTTTGTTCTTAGTTTATTAGTCAGAGTGACAGCAAAAATTGTTACTATTGTGACATTCATCCTTAGAAACCAAAAAAAGTGGAGAAATAGGTGTGTTGGGACATAAAAACGAGTAGAAATTTGGTGTTGATATGGTTTAAGAGAATTTTATTCCTAAATGAAGGTTATAATGAAGTTGAATGCTATTAAATTAGTTATCATAATGGCCAGTATATGCAACATAACTTGGGGGTACCAAAAACTTTATAATCGGTTTACATGTACCACAACTGTCTTTATGATCGGCTTACCCAATCTACCAGCTGCTTCTTTAATGTTGAAATTTTTAACTACCAACCTCTCCTGTGAGAATATAAGTAAGTAATGAATTCAATCGTTAATAACTTACATTAACATAAGGGTTTTGAAGAACCTGAACATAGAATGGGCTTTCGAACACACGCTTACCAAAACTGTAGAATGAGCTGTCTTCGGTAATGATTATCTCAGAAAAATGGAGACTAACATTATAATTTTCATTACCAAGACAGAGTCTATAGTAGGTTAACACGAGAGGAGATATCCTAGCTATCTTGTAGAGTGCAAACCTGGGAGATGATGCATTCGCTGATAGTCTTGAAGTGTTCGATGTCGTATAATCGTCCACTTCTGTAAGATCGTCCATGAAACGGCCGGTGCTGCTAAAGGCTGAAACACATTGTAAACCCCTTTCAAGACTCGAAACCAATTATCAAAATATATCATCAACAACCTACTAAGAAATCTCTATTTTCCAATCAAACTTAGAGTATCTACATTAAATACTAGATTTTCCTGATATTCTGATAATATAACTAAATATTACTTTTTCTAAAGAATGTATGTCGATTTATACTTATCAAATTTTTACAAAAAATTGTAAAGAAAAATGGTCAAGTTCTAGGTAATATAAATATACCATCCAAACCTTTATCATTCTATACTAGGTGATTGCTCGCACTACGTGCGAGATTTTGATTTGATTATTTTTTAAACAATTAGTATAAAGTGATAAAATATTTTAAATTATGTTCCGAATTTTGAATCTTATTTGTTAATTAATAAGTAAGATTTTGGTCTAATTTTTTATTATTCATATATATGATTTATTGCATTAGATTGTTGCCTCTTTGAGTGGTCCTTTTGTTATTGTTTTAAAAATTTATCATTGATGTATATTCCTAATGTTAGAATGATTTTTCTTTTGATTATTATTGTAATAAACTAACATCATACTTCCCGATATTATTTGAAGGGAAACTCTCCTTCTTGTAATAAAACAATTCTTTTTTTTGTAACAACATTTTATTAAAAAAAGAAGCAAATAGCAATAAACTGAAAATTTTAATGGAAAACTATTTGATTGGTTGTTGAGGACTATGACCATCCAATTTTAATTTATCTTTACCTTCCGTACTCCATTTTTATTTTTATTTTCCACTTCAAGTGATAGTTGAAGTTGTTAACATCCTAAAGTACTACATCTTAATAAGACACGTAGTTTCTTCTTCTTCAGCAATTTCTATATTCTCGGTGAATCGTATTGAGTTGTTATTGTCTATTACCCTATAACGCTCACAGGTAGAGATGACTTCAAAATTGCTTATCGTGTCAATTTTTCCTACCATAAGGAGATCTTTTAATCGATAGATGCGTTGATAGTGTATTGAAGGTTATAATAGTGGATGTTGTGGGGGTAGTCAATGAATTGTGAAAAGATGATTTATAAATAAGTTATCATATGTTGACAAATTAAGCATAATGTACCTTTATAAGCTCGTTGTTTTGTTTGAAATTGCGGGAGTGTAGATTCATAAGCTCTTTGTTTTGTTTGAAATTGTGAGCTTCCCACATTGGCATAAGACGGACATTTATATGTTGCATAGATGTTCCGATTGTAAGCTTGTCTAGAACTATAGATTCAAGTGGTCTTACAAGAGTTGTTATTTGTTTCAGTGCCATAGTGATTGTAATTAATTCTGATCTTGCAATCTGAAAAAGTAAAAATATGATGTTAGTTTATTCTTATGGAAAAATTAGTTGTAATCATTTAGTTTTTGGAGTTTATAGTCCCAAGAAATAATTTAGAAGAGATTGAAAAGTAAGACTTTCTTTTCCGGTTACTCTTACGTAAGTCTACCTTTATGGGTAGTGAATGTGTGTGTGACCACTATTTATATGGGAGCTAATTATATATTTACGTTATATAACATTCAAGTGGGTATGAGTAGAAGTTTGAAAAATTCTTTAATTTTTTTTAGTGGAAATTAATAATATGTGGTATATAAAATCCAAAACGTTACATGTGTATGCCATCTGGTAATCACCCAATACAACTCGTAAAGATCATGAAAAGCTTTCATTTTCTCAACTTTTACAACAATAACAGATATACGTTATGCTCTTAAGGAGTTTGTTTAAGAAATATCAATTTGGGTTTTTGAAAAGGCCATATATTATACATAAGTAATTCGTAAATGCATAATCGTGGAGATGAGATTTAATGTGGATAATTTCTTTTTTCATTATATGATTAATTATTTTTTATTTTCTCAGTTACACGTGGCAAACTATTAGGTGCTGACGTGTCAATCATATGGAGAAAGATAACCTCCTTTCATATATATGATTCACATCTACCAACATATATTTCATTAATGCTAGCTTTAAGAAGTTTATAAAAATACTATAAAGTTGGTCACATATATACTTTTTAGTCCCCACCTTCAGAACAGTTGGATAAGAGATAAAATTACAATATGTTAATGATGTACTTTATAGTATTGTTATACAAGTCACAAATTACATCTTTTGAATATTGGATTGAATATCACAAGTCATTAATAGCAACAAATACCTTAGCTTGATCTAAATTATATCCTTTAGTTATGAAAAAATCCCGCAAAAGCATTAACTAATGTTTTATGTGTAAGTAACTTGGGGATTCGAGTAGAAATCAGCTGTGGACCTAGAAAATATTTTTACATTTTTGGGCCATAAATTAAATTAACTATTTTATTGTTATTTAAAATATGATATTATCACAAAAATATCATAATATATCATATTAACTTTTATAATCTGATTTTCGATTTTTCAAAAAAAAAAACTAGACTTAGTAGAAAATAAAAAAAAATGACTTTAAATTAATGCAAGAAGAAAACTGAAAAAAAAAGAATATATTTTTAAAGATAAAGGAAAAATGATATAACATTTAGGAAAAGTATTTACAAAAAGTAAGAAAAATGAAAAAATTGGTAGAAAAACTCTCACCATGCCTAAAATCATATTAAAAACCCTCAACTTTTTTGTGGGTTTTAGACCCCCACCTCCTAAAATTGTAAAACAAACCATGCTACTAATAAACTCAACTTTTTGTGTGGGTTCCCCCACCTTTTAAAATGGTAAAATAAATCCTTATATTAATAAAATCAACTTAATTTCAAACAAATTTTTATATTAAAACATAAATTCTACAAAAAAAAAAATTAATTTATGTTTTATGTTTTATGTTTTTCAAATTCTAGTTTGCGATTTTCTTTTCGAGAATTAAGTTTTTGCGATAGAAACTTTATTCAACATTTAGTTGAGATTAGGCAAATGAGTTTCGTTACCATTAGAAGTTGTGTTATATCAAATATAAAAATTTAGGTTAGCACATTCGATTTATCTTTTTGTTCGAGTTTTTCAGGTTTTGATTAAGATATTGTCAAAATTATAACAAAATTCAGATTCAATTTTAAATTCAAAACTCTTAACATAGATGATGTATTTTCTATCTAAAGTAACTATAAATATTCATGCCTTTATACTATACAAAAAGTTATAAATTCTAATATATACAATGTACATTCTTGCATTGTAATAAATTGTTTCAAATACTTTATCTTCAAATAGACTTGCACGCTTGTATGTTCTTTCCCATAAAAATTCTATTTTTTGTCTGCAAAATAATTATGGTAAGAGTTAAAAGAGATGTTGTTTATGAGTTGCTACATTACATATATATTTAGTTTGAACTTATATTTACATGAATTAAAATACTCTTACAAATTTTAAGTTTTAATAATTATTAACATAAACAGAATTATGAATTGATAACACATATCCATTTTATCATATACAATGTTGTTTATGAAAATTGTCTTGTTTTCCTTTAAGGTCGTAGCAAGAGGGTATGGCTCAAGGAGAAACCAGTACCGAGATTGTACCACCTGCGACGAAGAAATCAAAAGCATCTGAGTCACAATGTGATGCTTCTCCTCAACGTGTAAACCTCTCAAAAGAGCCAGCCATGGAAGAACCCATGGATGCTACTACTGCCACTAATGGTGATAATGATGAAATAGAGGACAAGAATGCAGAGGGAGAGGAGAAAACTGAAGAAAATCCAAGTGAGACAGAAACCATGGCTACTGAAGAAGAGCCTGCGCAGATAAAAGCAACAGATAGAGATCAAGAACCTCATGGGGAAAAACTGGATGTTAATGAGAGACGGTCGAGCTATCATGGAGCTCATGATGAGAAAGAGAGCATTAATGTAGCACGATGCGTTTTGACGTCTGATTCGAGTGCTCGGAAATTCTCACCAGCGACCACACAATGTGTGAGATTTTTCTGCTATTACCACCTGAAACAATCTTCAAGTTGATTCTGGTATCCAAGAGATGGCTTCAGATTATATCCAATCCAATCCTTTATTCCGCAAATCTTACATAAGGAAATGAAAACCAAGCTTTTATCTCATCGGTTTCTTTTACTTTAGCATAAACTTTCTTCAAAGCTGCAAATCTTCTAGTCAATCCTCTAAAACTTCGTGTCCTTTACTCTGAACCAGCAGCCTTAGTATCAATATTGAACTTCTTCTGGAGAAATTTGAATACTACTACATTGATGCTTCGAAAGGTTTTGTACTCATTGGCCGTCATCCAACAGCCTACTCCGTGTGGGATCCGAAAACAAATAACCAGTATCGACTTCCGCGAGTTCCATTCAGTTTCAAAGAGTTTACAACCGCTTTGATCATTGAGGATTCTCCTGTTAATGGTTATAGTCTTGCATAGCTATAGTGGCATATCCCAATTGATTAAAAGTATTCAAACTCTGTATTCGACCCCATTGTTTCACACTCCGCATTACGATACGTTGTTGAATCTTCTAGCCAATACTTTGGATATATATGGTCGAATCAGTTGGAACATGGATAACATTGGTTCATAAATTAAATATTTAAGGTTTTTTATTAGTACACTTTATTTCTTATGAAAGTATGACATAAATTGATTTAATGGGTATATATTGGTTTAATGTAGGAGATATGAAAGTGTGTACCAATAAAGTACTTCGGTCATAGTTTAATGGTTAAGTTGGTTAAATGGTTCTTTATATATTACAAAAAGTTAGTTAAATGGATAATGTCCTAAGGAGTCATAGCTAACAATCAGATATTTTTGGTATTGTCGTTAACAAATATGGATTGAAGAATGTTGTTTTCGTATGAGATAATCTTGTAGAAATTTTGCACAAAAAAAAAACATTGTAGAAAATTTCTTGACAAGTGTTAATTGTTAATCAAATAGCATGCTCCATGGATGTTATTTTTCAAAACAGAAAAACTATGTGGAATTTTGCCCAACATATGCAAGAAAGATGAAGTAAATTATTTTAATCTTTTCGTTCGAATTGATATAACGAAGAGCCTTTGTCTTCGGTCTTATATTATGAGTGAGCATTTGTCTTAAGTCTGTCTTATAATATGAGTCCCATGATTTTGGATAATAGGAACTGTATATAATATATAAAAGTGATGTGTTTTCTGTGAAAAGTTGAAAAATAAAGGGATCTACGCGTAAAATTAGTTACTAAAATGGGGATGGTCAATCTTAAAAAAGGGATGCATATACATACAAGTTTTTGTCAATTCAAATGCAGAAAATTATATTAGTAGGATTTACTCTGGACCGGTCAGGAGTATAAACACAAGAAGCTATTACTTAGGATCTCATATTATTAATCACTATTTTTAGGAGTACATTTCAAAAAAAGATATTTACATTAACCAAAAAGCTTGATATTTTAGTTGTGTGTAGGACATCCAAGAAAATTTGGAAAGATTGGACAGGCACTTTCATTTACGCAACAGATGAACGAAATGTGCTTGATAGTTTTTCTGCCCATATTAATTAATTAATTGGCCGACCAAATTTTCCAACCAGAGTTCTCCGATCCTTTGGTCGGCGCCGTGTGCATGCATGGTTGTTAATGGGCAAGATGTCTTTTAATCGTGCATTACACTATTACAGTCCCAAACATGACTAACCAAAATTAGTCACCTTTAAAGAAAATATTTTCTATTTTTTATCAAAATTTTGAATACCCTAACATGTTCTTATAGAACCCCATTTGATGAAATCGTGTTCCTCATCCCACTTACAAACACAAAGAACACAAAAAAAAACGAATTAGTTAAAAGGCAAAACACAAACCACACGCTTTGCAATGGCGATTACACGCAACTCCTTTGTGATTTGCCTACTCCTCTCTTTGGCCACCATTGCCACTGCTGATTATTACGCTCCCTCATCTCCTCCGGTTTACACTTCACCGGTTAATAAACCCAAGCTTCCACCTCCGGTTTACACTCCACCGGTTCACAAACCTACCCTCCCACCTCCGGTTTACTCTCCACCTGCCCACAAGCCTACACTCTCACCTCCGGTTTACACAAAGCCAACTCTACCTCCTCCGGCTTACACTCCACCGGTTTATACTAAGCCAACTCTACCAGCTCCTGTCTACACTCCACTGGTTTACAAGCCTACACTTTCACCTCCTGTTTACACTAAGCCAACTCTCTCACCTCCGGTTTACAAGCCTACACTCTCTCCTCCAGTTTACACTAAGCCAACTCTCTCACCGCCGGTTTTCACTAAGCCAACTCTCTCACCTCCGGTTTACAAGCCTACACTCTCTCCTCCGGTTTACACTAAGCCAACTCTCCATCCTCCAGTCTACAAAAAGTCTCCAAGCTTTTCTCTTCCACCTCCATATGTACCAAAACCAACCTACACTCCACCCACCAAACCATACGTCCCTGAGATCATTAAAGCCGTTGATGGCATCATCTTATGCAAAAACGGCTACGAAACCTACCCAATTCAAGGTATATAAATACATACTAATATAGACTTCATGATTAAAAATCTTTTATAACAATATTTTTGGTTTTATAACCTTGAAATTCGGGGATTACGCGGTTAATAATACTACGACATAAATCATCCCTCTTAAAAAGATTTGTACCGAATGGATAATGGAAATTACAAATTTCTAACTAGAAAATTTGGTTGATTAATTTCATGCAGGAGCAAAAGCAAAGATTGTGTGCTCCGAGATGGTATCATACGGGAAGAACAAGAACGAGGTTGTGATCTACAGCAATCCAACTGACTCTAAGGGATATTTCCACGTGGCGTTAACCCATATCAAGAACCTATCTCACTGCCGTGTCAAACTCTACACATCTCCAGTCGAGACTTGCAAGAACCCGACCAATGTCAACAAGGGTCTCACCGGAGTTCTCTTATCGATGTTCTCCGACAAGAACTTGAAACTCTTCAACGTCGGTCCTTTCTACTTCACTGGTTCCAAGCCTGCTCCCGCCACTCCCAAATACTAACCATCATTACTTTATTATATGTGATCGCTATAATCAATTTATTGTTTGAAATTCTTTTTCCTTTGAAAATGTTATTTTTTGTTTCTTCCGATTTCATTTGATTCATTACATTAGCAATGCGTTCTATCTTTTTATTTTATAGATTAAAATTATAAAAGAAACAATAATGTTTGATTATTGCGACTGAAATTTATGAAACATATTTAATATTAATGTGTATTTTTTTCGTATATAAGTTACGTTGGTAACAATATTTTAGTACGTAGTCTCATGCTCCTGTCATTAACTATAGATTGACATGTATAGTGCAATTACATAATTGATTATCTAGGTGAATCTTGGTGCTATCAGTATCATGCTATGTATGAGTATTTATATTTTATATATCTTTAACACTTTTACTTAGTTTGGCATCGTAAGAATTGTTACTAAACATTAGAGATTGAATATTTATAGGCTTGTAATAAACATTAAAAGTGAAAGAAATATTGAACTTTTTTTCATAGTGCGTGGAGAAAGCAAATTAACCATTCCATAATTAGATTGAAATTCAACGGTTATAATTCAGATTTTATGTTGAAGAATTCTTTTTAGACCTCAAAGGCGGAAACATCAAATAACAAAAAGAATCATTCATATATAACCTTAGAACATATAATTTTAGTGATCCATGTAACAAGCGGGACGGTAGGCAGAAAGTGAATGTAAAGGCAAAGCTACATCGAACAAAAATTCGTGTGTTCGCGATAAGGTCATGTATGTGGAAGTCGAAACTAACACAATCAAGATTTGTCTAGGGTTCAAATTTAGGGATACGATAATCGTGAATTCTCAAAGAACAACAGAAACAATTGTAACCAAAGATGGTGTTCTTGATACTTATTAATGAAAAGAATAGCTTTGATCGTACAAGAGTTTGATCGTAAAAGAAAAAAGGGTGTTTGTGCTGTAAGAGCTTTGTGTAGTGTAGATTCTAGAGCGATCTTCCTCCCCCTAAAGTGAGAGCCTTGAGTCTCTTTATATAGGGATGATAGGCCGCCTCTCCAGCGATATTCTTGGAAGATTTCCATTTATCTCGAAGTCGGCTTAGAATATCGCGGATGAGGATACTTTCCTTATTCTTCGGAGCTTTTCGGAAGATTTCCTGATTTGAGTCGATCTTCGAAGATTCTCCTTTATCATTTCCGGGTATATCGGAAATGATCCTTCTTTTCCGGAAATGCTGTTAAGATACTTCAGCGGTATTTATTCACTAAGTCTTTACTTCGGGTGATGAAGAGGACTTCCACCTCGGGTGATTGTGAACTTCACTTCGGGGTGACTGATGACTTTGCCTCGGGTGGCTTGGAGGCTGCCTGGTGACGATCGGTGTGTTTGGCTCGGGGCAGGATGACGAGGCGCCGAGGAGATCGGCTCGGGTACCTGAGACGACTAGGGTCGGGTACCCCGAGGTGACTGAGCTCGGGTACCCCCGAGGCGACGGGCCCGGGTACCCCCGAGGCGACGGGCTCGGGTACCCTAAACTGATTAGATGGATAACCCGAGGTGGATGATGTGATGCCCCGAGGTGATCTCTGAAACGTCCCCGAGGTGCTCTAAGTCTGGCTCGGCGCCAAAGGGTGGAATCCGACCCCAACAGTTAGCCCCCCAGCTCGTTAGTTTGGAGAACCAAGTGTGACGAGCTTTATGACAGTTGGGCCGAGCCGTTTACTTCGGTCAGTTCAATCCCTTTAAAGTTTTTGGCGATTCGAATTCCTGTCGTTTCATCTTCTCTTGGCGTGTGACGGTTGGGATTCCTTCTCGAGAAGTGAAAAGGTCCTTCGCCGATTCCCGAGATTCATGCGGATGTGATGTACTTTATTCGATTTGCGCGTGCCCGACGCGCCTTAGATGCGGACACGATACGTTTTATTCGGCTCGTATGTACCCGACGCGCCTTAGTTCCCTATAAATGTTAGGTTCCTGACTCGTTCTCTCATTTCGCAACTGCAAAGGAAAATTTTCAAGGTTCGTTCCCTTCTCTCTGATCTTGAGCTCTTTCATTTTATACTTTTTCCTTTGTACTCCCGCCGTAGTGCCACCGTTATTATATCTAGGTTGATTTTTCCGATCTGCCAAGTTTGTTGTTCCGATCGATTTCTTTAATTGCCCGAGCCGGAAAATGTCTCTCTCTGATTCCAGTGGTTCGTCCCGAGGCAACACCCTTATCCCTGTCTACAAGAGAAAAATGGTCTGGAGTTCTTCGAGTGACCCCGAGGCGGACACCACGGATCGTCAGATCGAGCTGTACCGCGGTAGTGATGCAGAGTCGACCTCACGGGAAGATGACCCGAGTCGTTTCATCGCTCGGGAAGACGCGATTGCGGATGTGGCTCGGGATCAGGATTTGCCCGACGATCCCGAGGCGATGTTAAGTAGGAGGGGGGTCCGTCCACCGGCAGCTGGTGAGGCTGGAGTCTCGTGCTGGCAAAGTGCACCTGAGGCGCCCCCACTTTCTATTAAGGCCGAGGAGGTTCACTATGATTCTGACGAGGCGGCCAGGTTGCTTCAATCTAAAGTTCAAGCAGCCAAGGGTCAACGGAAAAGAGGACGAGCCAAGAAAGCGAGGAAACCCGATCCCCCAGGTTCCACCTTATGCACGGAGGATTCCCTTCGGGATCTCAAGGCCCGATTTGGCTTTAGCGAGGGGGTTGAACTGAGACTTCCTACTCCGAACGAGCGAGCAGATGATCCGCCCGAGGGGTTTTTCACTCTTTATGAGGGGTTCTTTTATCACTGCTACCTCTGGCTTCCGATTCCGAGGCCTATATTGGCGTTTCTATGGTCGTATAAGATCGCTTTGTCTCAAATCACAACCCGAGGCCTGCGCCATCTTATAGGGATTCTGGTCCGAAGTATCGAGACGGTAAACTTTGTTGACCTTAGCCACCTAAGGCATCTGCTAGAAATCCGGCGCATACCGGGTCCTGTTGAGAGGTTTTACATTTCTCCGAGGCCGAATAGGAGGGTTATCGGCGGATTTCCGAGCAAGGATGAGAAGTATACTGACCACTTCTTCTTCGTAGCTTTGAACGATTACAGTATCCACGAGGATTACTTGGGGAGAGTTGTTGGGAAGTGGAGAACAATTGGTATTATACCAGAAGTCGTGCTCGCTACTTTGTCTTATTCTAAACTTTTTATTGATCGTTTTCTTTGTTTATGCAGACCGGAACCCGTCGTTCTTAGAAGACATTCCCGAGGGCTTTCTAGATCTTCACGACGAACTGATAGCTCGGAAGTGCGATTGGACGAAGCATTTTTCCCGAGGTAGAATCGAGAGGGCCTTACGTTTGTTGCACGGAGCTCCTTGCCAATCCTCTTCAGAGTCATCTGATCATCAACTAGATCACCTTATCGAGATGCAGGGTGCCGCACAATCTTTGAGAGCGAAGAAGGCCGCTGAGAGGAAGGCGGCTCGGGAAAGAGCGATACTGGAGGCGAACTTTAGACCGCCTACTCCTCCGAAGTCGTGAACGACGCCGAGGTCGCTGTTGGTACCGAGGCGATTGATGAAGCTCGGGAAAGCACGGCTCTGACTGGGACTGAGGTCTCTGTCGACGCTTTGTCGACAGAAGTACCCGAGGCGGCAGGGACCTCGGTTGTTGTTGCTCTAAGTGCCGAGGCGAAGGCTAAGGCGAAAGGTAAGAGGCCCCGAGGCGATAGCTCGGGAGGCCGTAGGAAGGAGAAGAGGAGTCGCAATGAGGCTCCCATCTACAAGGATAAGATGGCCTCTGCCAATCTTATCGCTTCTTGCTCGGGTCCGACCCTAGCTGCGCCCGAGGCCTTGCTGGAGGCCGAGATGTACCGCGAAACCGCTGCGGGAAAATGTATCGCTTTTTTTTTTGTATTTTTCCACCGACTCCCCGCTTTTTACATTCCAGGCTTTCAACTCGATGAATTCCATGGTTCGATCCTACGACTCTGCGAACCGGAAATGCGAGATTTCCCGAGCTGAGGCAGATGCCAAAATTGCCGAGGCCAACGCTAAGGTCGCCGAGGCGGATGCTAAGGTCGCCGAGGCCAACGCTAAGGTTGCCGAGGCAGCGGCCAGGGTTGCTGAGGCGGATGAGGCTAAGCAGGGGGCTGAGGCGCTGGCTAAGGCAGAGAAGGTCGAGCGGTTGAAAACGGCCGAGGACGGTCTCCGCTTGCGAAGTAAGTTCGAGGCTGAAATCGAACGCCTGAACCGGTTATTCACCGAGGAGAAGTCCCTTCGGG
Organism: Arabidopsis arenosa; assembly: GCA_905216605.1. NCBI lineage: Eukaryota > Viridiplantae > Streptophyta > Magnoliopsida > Brassicales > Brassicaceae > Arabidopsis > Arabidopsis arenosa. The sequence goes on from LR999451.1 coordinate 23,794,345, forward strand.
AGAAAGAGGTTGCTCGGGAGCGCAAGGCGGCTAAAAAGGAGTTCACCAAGAAGATCGAGGCGATTGAGGCGAAAATGGAGCTATATGGCAAGGCGTCCGAACGCTACATGTTCCTGGTGCAGGCGAGGGCCAATGCCGAGCTGATCGCCGAACTTGAAGGTGGCAAGAAAGTTGAAGAGGAGAAGGAAGAAATCCTCCAGTGGAAAGCAGAGTATGGGGACGCCGAGGACGAGTTTGTCAGGCTTGGGACCGAGCTGCGGGAAGGTCTGAAGCTTCCCCCGGCTTCTCCAGATTCTGTCGACGATAGCTTCGGGAACCGATCTATCGAGGGAGTTGCCGTGGGAGTCGGTATTCTTGACCAGGCGGGGACGAATCTCGGTCCCGAGGCCGCACGCGCTCCAGAAGAGCAGGACGAATAGTCCCGATGCATTTTCCTTCTCTCTTTTGTTTTTCTTTTGAGATTTTGTAAAACTTGATGCCTGGATGGCTTTATCCACTTGATATGAATGCTTTTGATTTAATATCTTTGTTTATCCTGAGATGTTCCCGAATTACGTTCGATACCAGTGTTTAGTAACCGGGTTTTCGTAAATCTGACTTGTTAGTCGAGAAGTTTAAAAGTTTTGCCTAATAATTTTAACTTTCGAGCCCGAAAAAGATCGTTTACCAGTGTTAAGTTAACTGGGTTTATGATTTGTTCGTTGAGAAGTTAGATTCGAACGTTTTAACTTCCGAGCCGAACTATACACCAATGTTAATGTTATTGGGTTTCGGTTATGTGAGACTTAATCTTTATCGGTTGCGACCCGAGCTGATATAGTCGATGCCAGTGCTTAGAAGCGAACTGGGGTACCAGTGTTGAAGTCGACTGGGTTTTCTGAAGACAATTTCTTTTGGCAAGATATATCCAACCTGATTGTCTCGAATGCTTATATAGCGCGCTGTAACCGAAGCGGTGTAATGAGCTCTCTGTTCGTGGACGTGGCCATCGTCCGAACGAACTATTAGCTTTGGAGGTCGGTAAGATGACCGTAAAAGTTTTCGAGGCGAGTTTCGGGATTGATGTCGAGGTGAATAGAATTGAAAATCCAAAAGGTAGGCTTTAAAGGAAATTTGTTTAAAAAGTTTTAAGTGGGAGTATATGTATACGGACCCACTCCCCCCTTTTTTAATTAGGGGGGGTAGCTGAACTCGTCCGAAGACGAGCTGCCTACGTACCCTTTTCAGGGATCAAGCCACCCCGTAGTTCAAGTACATGCGTACCTTAGGTTCTTAGCGGTAATACTTCCTGAGATGCATTGCGTTCCAGGATCTGGGTACCGCTTTGCCGTTCATGTTGATGAGTTCGTAGACGCCGGGACGTACGACCTTCGCGATCGTGTAAGGTCCTTCCCAATTTGCTCCGAGCTTTCCAGCGTTTAGCTCGGCAGTGTTCTGAAAAACTTTTCGTAGTACGAGATCTCCTTCGTGGAAGCGGCGTTGCTTAACGTGTGAATTGTAATACCGAGCTGTAGCATTCTGATAGTTCTGCATACGGACCAAGGCTGAATCTCTTCTCTCGTCGATTAAGTCCAGCTCGTCTAGCATCATCTGAGTGTTGGAGTTTTCCTGCTCGGGAAGCAGACGTCTTCTTATTCCCGGGATCTCGGCTTCGGTGGGAATCACGCATTCCGTACCGTAAACGAGGGCGAAAGGTGTTTCTCCTGTGGCTCGCCGCGGCGTTGTTCTATGCGACCATAATACTCCTTCCAATTCGTCGGCCCAGCGGCCTTTCTTCGCATCGAGGCGCTTCTTTATTCCGTCGAGAATCGTCTTGTTTGCTGCTTCTGCCTGTCCGTTTCCCTGAGGATACCGAGGCGTAGACTTGCTGAGGCGAATTCCCCATTTCTCGCAGAATCCTTCGAACCGAGCTGAGATGAATTGCGAGCCATTGTCTGTAACGATCTCGTAAGGTATCCCGTGGCGGCATATGATGTTCTTCCAGACGAAGTTCTCGACCTGTGCGTCTTTGATGGTGGCGTAGGAGTCCGCCTCGATCCATTTGGAGAAGTAGTCTGTTAGTACGAGGACAAGTTTCTTCTGCTTAGAATTGTGTAGAGGCCCGATAATGTCCATGGACCAGCGCATGAAGGGATAAGGCGAGGTGATAGAAGAAAGGAGCTCGGCGGGTTGATGGATAGTTGGTGCGTGTCTCTGGCATTTGTCGCATCTTTGAGAAAACTTCTCGCAATCTTTGACCATCGTCGGCCAAAAATATCCGTGGCGCTTGATTTTTATGGCCAGGGCTCTCCCGCCAGAGTGATTCCCACAAGATCCGCCGTGTATTTCCTCCATGACTCTCCGAGCTTCGTTTCCTTCGACGCAGATTAGCAAGGGTCCGGAAAACCGCCATTTAAAGAGTTCTCCGTCGATCAGGGTATACCGAGCCGCTTTCGCCTTAAGCTTCCGAGCTGCCCATTTTTCAGAAGGGACTTCCCCATCGGCTATGTAACTCCGGATGGCTCCGATCCATTTGGTATCGCTTCCATACTCGGGCTCAATTGTGTCTGTAGTCTGTTGGTCTGGCAGTTCAGTGTCCATCTCCTCCGGTTCTTCCGTCTCCCGAGCTGTTAGTACTTGATCTTCGCTACTGTCTTCGATGCTTGGCTTTTCGATGAACTCTACCGGTATGATCCTCTTCAGGTTTGGATCGGAAGTCGACGCTAGAGCTGCTAAGGCATCCGCCGACGTGTTCTCGCCTCGCGGGATTCTGGTTAACTCGAACTCTCCGAACTGTTTCGCCAGGTCTTGTGTGAGAGCTAGATACGCTTCCATTCGTTCATCTCGAGCCACGTATTCTCCGTTGAATTGGTTGGCCACGAGCTGGGAGTCGCAGAAGGCTCGTAGCTTGTTGATCTTAAGCCCCCGAGCCAGCTTTAGTCCGGCTATCAGCGCTTCGTATTCCGCCACGTTATTAGTTGCGTCAAAGTTTAGCCGGAAAGACTGCTCAAGGATTTCACCTTCTGGTGATGCCAAGCGGATTCCGACGCCAGAACCTTGTTTTGAGGACGAACCGTCAACGTGGAGGATCCAGACGGCGTCGGGTGACTCTTCTCGGGTGTTCTCTGTTGGCAGTTCGATGATAAAATCGGCCAGGACTTGACATTTCGCGCATGTTTTGTTCCTGTATTCGATATCATACTCGCTGAGTTCTACTGCCCACTTGGCCAGGCGTCCCGATTGGCTCGGACTGTGCAGGATGGTTCGGAGTGATACGGGCGCCATGACGACAATTGAGTGAGACTGGAAATATGGCCGTAGCTTCCGAGCCGACATTACTACGGCGAGGGCGAGCTTCTCAGTTTGCGGGTAGCGTGTTTCCGCATCGGTGAAAGTTTGCGAGACATAAAATATCGGCTTTTGCTCCCCTCTGTCTTCCCTGACTATGACTCCGCTTATCGCCGTATCAGAGACTGCGATGTACAGGAATAATGGCTCGCCCGGGACTGGTTTCGCCAACACTGGTGGATTAGCCAAATACTTCTTCAGTTCCTGGAAAGCTTCTTCGCAGCGATCAGTCCACTCGAATTTCTTGTTCCCGCGCAGAGTATCGTAGAAAGCCAGGCACTTGTCTGTTGATCGCGAGATGAATCGGTTCAGGGCTGCGACTCTCCCGGTGAGACGTTGAACTTCGCGTTTGTTTTGTGGCGAGGGCATGTTCAGTAGAGCATCAATTTGCTTCGGATTTGCTTCGATGCCTCGGTGAGTTACGAGATATCCCAGAAATTCGCCTGATTTTACCGCGAAACGACACTTTGCCGGGTTGAGCTTCATATTATGTTGGTTAAGTTGCCGAAAGCAGTCGCGTAGATGAGCTATATGGTCGTTTTCTTCGAGGGATTTGACCAGCATGTCATCGATGTAAACTTCCATTGTTTTCCCGAGCTGCTCGGAGAACATCCTGTTAACGAGCCGTTGATACGTTGCGCCAGCGTTTTTGAGCCCGAAAGGCATGACTTTGTAGCAATAAATACCTCGGTCTGTGATAAACGCTGTCTTCTCGCGATCATCGGGGTGCATGAAAATCTGGTTGTATCCCGCGAAAGCATCCATGAACGATAGTAACTTGTTCCCCGCGGTTGCTTCCACTAAGCGATCGATGTGTGGGAGCGGAAAACTATCTTTAGGGCAAGCTTTGTTCAGATCGGTGAAGTCGACGCAAACTCTCCACTTGCCGTTCTTCTTTTTAACCACGACAGGATTCGCCAACCAGTCCGGGTATCTTGCTTCGGAGATCGAGCCGATCTTCAGGAGCTTTTCTACTTCGGCGTTTACGGCATCTGCGCGATCCCGACCCAACTTTCTTCGCTTCTGCTTGATGGGCTTGAAAGACGGGTCAACATTCAGCTCGTGGCAGATTACGTCGATGCTTACCCCAGGTAGATCTTCAGCCGACCAGGCGAAGGTGTTGATATTCTCTTTAAGGAACGAGATGAGCTCGGTCTTGATTTCCTCGGTTAAGTCGCTGCCAATTTCCACGTATCGTTCAGGCCGTTCGTCGTCGAGGCCAATGGAGATTACAGGATCCGAGGTAGGCTTCTTCTCCTCGCGCGCCTCCTCGATCTGTAATTGCTATAACTGTTTAGATATAGCCTTCTCTTCGCTTCGGCCAAGTTTCGATTTCTTGTGATCGGTTTCAGCCTTGGCTTCGGTGACTGGGTTTCGGAGTTTGTGCGCTGCCATGTAACACATCCGTGAATTTTTCTGGCTGCCCCAGATTGTTTTCACGCCACTAGGGGTCGGGAACTTGACACAGAGGTGATAGGTCGATGCGACAGCTTGCATCTGATTTAGCCACGGCGTGCCCATTATGACGTTGTAAATGGTAGGTTGATCGGTGACTGAGAAGTTGACCACCTTTGTCACCCCGCCGGCTCGGACTGGTAATTGAATGGTTCCGAGCGTCATCAAAGTTTCCCCCGAAAATCCGAGGACAGGCCTCGGGGTCTGTGTTACCTGTGACATATCAATGTTCATTTGTCGGAGCGTTTCACGGAAAATCACGTCGATGGTGCTACCGGTGTCGATCAATATTCGGCAAACGTCATGATCTCCTATTGCTAATGTGATGACGAGGGGATCGTTGTGAGGCATGTCGAGCCCGTTCGTCTCACTTTCCTCGAATGTGACTATGTCGTTAGGTCTGTCGAAGGGTCTCGTCCAGTTGCTAGGCGCCTCGGCTCGGCGTTGATACGCCTTGATTGCGGCTACGGTATCGGGACAGTACGGCGATCCACCCATTATGGTGAAGATTTTTTGCCGTGTGTTATCTCGGTCTTCGTCTTGATTTTCCCGAGTTCTCTTCGGGGCGTCCGTGTTCCTTGGCTCGGGGTCCCCTGCGGTGTTGGCCTGCTCGGGCTGATCTGGCTCTGGCTCCAGGTCCTTGAGCGTGACGTTCGTCCCGAGCTCTCCTGCTAAGAATTTCGTTGCTAATTTAGCGCCGAGGCTCCGGCATCGTGAGGTGTGGTGGCCGAAGATTTTGTGGTGTTCGCAGTATTCTTGATCGTTGCTCGGTGGCTGATCTCTCGTCCAAGTGTAGGTTTCTCTTCCTCGCCCACGACCTCGGCCTCTGCCGCGACCTCGGCCACGAGGAGTGTCGATCTGGTAGTTGTGAGCTCCCTTAAAATTGCGCCCTTCATGATGTGTATACGTCCCGCTCTCACGCGCTTTCTTCTGGACGGGAGGTGTTGCTTGAGTCTTCTCGGCTCGGGGCGTTTGCTTTGTCGGCTCGTGCCTCTTTGCTAGCAGTGCCATCTCTTCTTCATGGGCGACGAAGTCTGAGGCTCGGTGCAGCGCGTCGCGGATCGTCGTAGGTTTGGATAGGTTCAGCTCTTTTCTGAACTCGGACTTGTACCAGAGAGCTTTCTTTAGGGCCGAAAGGGCGGCTACGTCGGTGATTCCTTCAACCTTGGCTAGCGTCGATTTGAAGGTCGTGAGGAAATCTCTTAACGGTTCGGTGGGCTGTTGAGACAGAGACCACAGATCTGCGTCGGAGGTTCCGGGGTCGATGAGCACAGAGTATTGCTTGAGGAAGAGTGTCGACAGCTCGTCGAAACTGTCAATTGAATTTCGTTCCAACCTTGAGAACCACTCCAGTGCGGGTCCTTTGAGGTGTTCCACGAACAGTAGGCATAGACCGGCATCCTTCTCTCCGGGCTTGAATCTGGCTCGGGCCACAGATATCACGAACGACTTAATATGACACTTCGGGTCGGTTGTCCCGTTGTAGGTGTCGATTTTGAACTTTCCCAGATTGGACATCGTCGTCTCGGAAATTCTTTTGGTAAAAGGCGTGTTTCGAGATTCTTCCAAAATTCGGTCGATGTTAGGCGCGGAGGATGAAACGCTATGTATCTGGGTTTTGACGAGCTTCATATCGGCTTCCGCCTTGGCTAGGGAAGCTCGGATCTCGCTGAGCTCGTCTTCTCTTTCGGATTCTTCGGCCCATCTTATGTTTTCTTCAGTTTCCTCGTCATCAGTGAGGTCGGTTCGTTCGGCAGAGTTGGCTCCAGCTCGGGTACGCTCATTTTGTGGATCGTCCGGCTCGTCTGTTGGATCCACTGCATCTGGCTCGGTGGGATCTTCCCGATCCTCGCGTCTGGCAGGATCGGCTCGGGTTGCAGCTCTGGCGTTATCCGTTGGCGTCGCGAACGTGAGTCTCGTCGGGTTGAGGCCTGGCAAGTCCCTCCGGGCTCGTGGCGGTCGAGTCTGGAAACGTGTGGTTTTGTGTTGCCCACGGGATGCGATTTCATCGATTTGTAGCGCCAAGGTCTTGTTAGCTTTCTCTTGGTCGTCAGCTTTCTTCTGGAATTTAACCATCATATCCTTCAGTTCGGCTAGGGTCGCTGAGATTGCTGGATCGGTTTGAGGGTTCGGAGGATTAGGGTTGCCTCCTCCGGCTGGTGGTGGTATCTGACGACCGTCCTCGTTCATCGTCTTCTTCGGTAGTTGAGTCCTGTGTTCTTAGAGTAAGAGAATTCTAAAGTATCCCCACAGACGGCGCCAAACTGTGGAAGTCGAAACTAACACAATCAAGATTTGTCTAGGGTTCAAATTTAGGGATACGATAATCGTGAATTCTCAAAGAACAACAGAAACAATTGTAACCAAAGATGGTGTTCTTGATACTTATTAATGAAAAGAATAGCTTTGATCGTACAAGAGTTTGATCGTAAAAGAAAAAGGGTGTTTGTGCTGTAAGAGCTTTGTGTAGTGTAGATTCTAGAGCGATCTTCCTCCCCCTAAAGTGAGAGCCTTGAGTCTCTTTATATAGGGATGATAGGCCGCCTCTCCAGCGATATTCTTGGAAGATTTCCATTTATCTCGAAGTCGGCTTAGAATATCGCGGATGAGGATACTTTCCTTATTCTTCGGAGCTTTTCGGAAGATTTCCTGATTTGAGTCGATCTTCGAAGATTCTCCTTTATCATTTCCGGGTATATCGGAAATGATCCTTCTTTTCCGGAAATGCTGTTAAGATACTTCAGCGGTATTTATTCACTAAGTCTTTACTTCGGGTGATGAAGAGGACTTCCACCTCGGGTGATTGTGAACTTCACTTCGGGGTGACTGATGACTTTGCCTCGGGTGGCTTGGAGGCTGCCTGGTGACGATCGGTGTGTTTTGCTCGGGGCAGGATGACGAGGCGCCGAGGAGATCGGCTCGGGTACCTGAGACGACTAGGGTCGGGTACCCCGAGGTGACTGAGCTCGGGTACCCCCGAGGCGACGGGCCCGGGTACCCCCGAGGCGACGGGCTCGGGTACCCTAAACTGATTAGATGGATAACCCGAGGTGGATGATGTGATGCCCCGAGGTGATCTCTGAAACGTCCCCGAGGTGCTCTAAGTCTGGCTCGGCGCCAAAGGGTGGAATCCGACCCCAACAATGTAAATCGAATGGAGTTATTTAGGTGGTTTTATTTAATTCTTGGGACACTAATTTTATGATAAAATTTTATCTCTGTAAAAAAACTTGTTTTTATTTTGTTCTTTTCCGTTTGTTCAGTCTCTATATTGAAAGAAACAAAAAGCCTCTCTGTAGTATTTTTCTTCTTCATGATAAAATTCATTTGATTTTTCTTTCTTTGAAATCCGATAAATCTCCTTGGCAGAATTAAGTACTTTTCAAAATTTGCAATAAAAAAAAGGTTGAATATTTTTGTAATTAGATCATATATTTGTCCTTTCCGGACATCCAATAAAATTGGAACGATACACATCATATATTAAAATAGTCTTCAATCATATATTGAGACAAGCATAATGGTATATGTTCTCTTCTTTTGTCTTCATCCTCCAACAACTTCGGTGGCTCCAATAGCGAGACGAATGAGCTTATCCATACGCAATGTCATCTCCATGAGACTCTTCGAAGTCAAGTCTTTGTTTTTCCCGATCAATTTCTGCACTAGGGTTGTTTGGTCGAAACAAACCATAGCATCATAGTTAGCGGTTTCTGGAGATATCTTGAGTTCTGAAGCAGCACTCTTGAGAGACATTACTATAAGAAAGTAGGCATCTCGGCACGCCTTGAACTGTTCCTTCAGAGCCGGTACCTTTTCTGCTGCTCTGTCTGCAGATTTCACCAACAACTTGGCATAGGGTATGTCAATGCCGCGGATCACGACTTCCGCAAGTGGGAGCTGTAGATTAAGAGATATAGTTTTTAAACTGGAATGTGCATATTATTGCTAAATATTTGATACTAAGAACGAGTCAAAAACATAATTGCCATTGTGATCACTATAGTATATCTAATTTAAATGTTAAGCTGTGATAATTGTTTCACAACTTTTTAACATTTCACGACATTCATCATTCATAAATTTGATTTTGCTATATATTATGCACATGTTTACATAAAGATGATACATAAAATATAAGTTCGAAAATTCAATTAACAACCCCTACTTGTAAACGTATGATATAAAACATAAAATTAAAATATGCTATGCAAAAATTAAATATTTTAGTCCAAAAAAAGAAAAGAAAACTAATTTAAGTTGGATATGTGGGTTTGATATTAATACCAAGCCAGTGGCAGAAGCGGCAAGAGGATATGCGCTCAACGTTTGCAAACAAAAGGCTTTGTCGTCGATGGATGGCATCTCGCATAATTTATCGATGTATTTTGTGGAGTTCAAGGTCGAAGATGAAACTACGAGAAATTGTAACAAAAAAGCCACTTGAAGAACGAAGAAACAATCAGAGAAAGAAACCATTTCCTCTACTACTTGTATACAAATTGTGAATTTACTTTTTGATGTTCTTTCATTTACTTTATACCTTGCAAAGCGATTGACAGAAATTTTTGTTTATCATGATTTGTTAGCATCTATAGTAACAAAAGAAATCTGACCAATATCTATTTTTCCTCATTATTTAGCATCTATAGTAAAGAAAGAAATCTGACCAATATCTATTTTTCCTCATTATTTAGCATCAATAGTAAAGAAACAATTCAGCAAAAAAAGTTTCATAATAATTCTCTAAATGGGTTGATAATACTCAAAAAATCAAACTACTATGGGCCCATATATCTTTTCTAAACAAAAAATGTATATATTATTATTTAAGTTTTTATATCACCAATTGAAACGACCAGCAGCTGGATTTGATTTTTTTTTTTTGTTGGCCATTTGATTTCATTGATAAAGCCCAAAAGGGCAGATTACAGAAGATCCAACACAGAGGATTACAAACGAAATAACAGCCCATGCCCAAAACTAAATCATACTTTAATAAAAGATAAATATTAATGCGAATATGATTTAGCTGTTGACACGTGTGGAAGACGTGTTCTTCCCAACACTACACGTCAAGTCATCGAGCACCACCGTCAATTTCGTCGAACACCGCTGAAATTCCGATTAGCCACCACCGATCAACCTTGGAGCAATGAGAATCCTCCTCCCTTATGCCGATCTAAAATCCAAGCCAAAAGCGTCGAGAATCTTCCGGATCGAATAAAAGAAAACCGCTTCGAATTTCTCTGAGCAACACCAACTCCGGAGAAGCCCCACCACTGACCATACCCAAACTCCATGTAGTCTGATCTTTGCTCCTACTTCATGAACTGACCACACCCAAACTCTATGTAGTCTGATCTTTGCTCCTACTTCATGAGCAAAAAGAAGAGACGAAGATATTACTTTTCGAAAAGATTAGAGGGATCATATAGGATTTTGAAGAAAACAGAGACATCGACGGGCACAATTGGAAAAGAGATCAATCTTGCTAGAGCGAGAAACAAAACCCGACGAATTCGGTAGCGAGAATCCAATATAAAACTCGAAATTATTTAACTCGTACATAGACGAGAGTTAATACAACTCCGGACAAATCCGGAATAAAAAACCGACCGACAGTAAGCTTCTCCACTCTGAAAGATTTTAGAGAGAGAAGAGAGGAGAAGCCTTAACTTTTTTACCTTGGATTTGATTAATACACCAAAAAGAAATTTCCAAACGGAAAACCTTAGCTATCTCGAATAATTATTAAAAATATATAAATATAAAATAACAATTATATAAATAAATAGATCAATAAAAACTGAGTTTGGAGCCGTTTTTCTCCGAAGATTTCTTTCATTGGGAGTTAGATTCCAACGTGATCATGGAGTTCAAGAGGAGAGAAGCCGTCGTTATGGACGGTTTTTGCCATAAGAAGTTTTGATTGATTTTTTATTATTATTGATTTCGTTATTTTTCATAAATTTTTATTTTCAATTTTATACATTATTAAATAATTATGAGATGTGACTAAGAGTATTTCTAAATTTTTCATTATTTGTGAAATTGAGTGTGTAAAATCAATGAAATTTTGCTAATTATATTGAATTTTTTTATTAGGTGGTATATTTTCGGAAAATATATATAATTTGTGTTTTTCTATTATAGAAAATTTTTCTAAGATATTTATTGGGTTATTTGCCTCAAAAGAAAATATGATAAAACAGGTTATTTGTATATCCTAGATAAAGCTTATCTTGTATATAGATGTTAAGTATGGGAAAATGTATGTAGAAGAAAGAATTAAGTTTAATATGGCTATAATAGATAAAGCTTATCTTGTATATCGATGTTAAGTATGAGCAAATGAATGTACCAGGAAGAATTAAGTTTAAGGATGGATGGAGCTAAGAGTCATGATGACTTAACTTTATCTAGCTGATCACACTCAATGTTTAGAGCTATGAGTCACTCAGGATGGTCAATTTTTTTAGGGAGATTTACTCAGATGTTATACATTTTATATGAAATTACCAGAAACATACAGATCTTTTTTTTATTACTATCATATTTCGGGTATATTTTTTATACCCAGCGTGCCCCTGTTAAACGTTACAGGAAAAAACGTAATTACAAAGAATGCCACTGCCACGTCAGCAAAGCCGCGTCGCCACGTCAGAAATCGCTGACGTGTATTAATGAACTCAGCCGTCGAGCGATATAGCGGCAGTGACGGCTGAGTTACGGTATGTTACGGCTGATTTAAGAAAAATGGCTGAGTTATGAGCAAACGGCTAACTTACGAGTATAACCCAGCCTGGAGTTACGGCTGACTTACTGAAATCTGTCTGAGTTATGATAAAATGGCTGACTTTCGAGCATAACCCAGCCTAAGTTACGGCTGAGTTTTCACCCGATGGTTGATTTGTCAAATTTTTGGCTGAGTTATTGCTTCGACACGGCTGACTTAACTTTCTCCGGCTGGGTGAGTTATCAAAGACGGCTTAGTTATGGGATGACGTTACGGCTGATTTATGTTTGAGTATCATAAATCAGCCGTAATGAGCTGGATTAACGGAAAACTCGGCCTTATTATGGCTGACTTAGTAGCGAAAGATTAATTACTAGAATAGCATGCAATGACGGCCGACTTATTAAACGACACGACTGAGTTAAATATTTTTGGTTGAGTTACGACAGTAAACGGCTGAATTTGGCTGCCGTTTTTTCGTTTTTTAATTACTGTAATAGTATTCATGTTGCGGCTGAGTTAAAGTTTTGTTTGATGGCTGGTTTAATTAAGCTGATTTACATTTTCGTTTGGTGGCTTACTTGCCACTTCATCAATTAAAAAATGACGTGGATGCAACATTCCATGTCATCATCATCAAAGGACAAAAAAATAGGGCCAAATTTTTTCAACTCGTCTTCTTCACCTGAGTTTATCACATCACCGGAACTTCCAATTCCTCATCGTCTTCCTCATTCTTCTTCAATTTCTTTCATCCTTCTCCCGATATGGTTGATCCGGTTCCGGTAATTGGGTATAAAAACACAAATACGTATTTAACACCGATGAAAGAGGGTGTAGAGTTGTGCAGATAGATGCGAAAACAACGCACGAAAAACTTGTGAAGTTGGTGCTCGATGATAAAGTTAGAGGAAATGTTGCGTCTCTTATTGTTTCGCTGCAAATTTACATGTCACGGCTGAGTTATATGCTTAAGGGAAGACGAAAGGCTCGGTCAATTTACATGTCACGGCTGAGTTATATGTTCCAGGGAAGACGAAAGGTTCGGTAAAATTACATTACGGCTGAGTTATATGCTTAAGGAAAGACGAAAAGTTTGGTCAATTTACATGTCACAGCTGAGTTATATGTTCCAGGGAAGACGAAAGGTTTGGTAAAATTACATTACGGCTGAGTTATATGTTTAAGGGAAGACGAAAGGTTCGGTAAATTTACATGTCACGGCTGAGTTATATTCTCCAGGGAAGACGATAGATGGGTGTAAATTATATGTTACGGGTGAGTTATATGCTTTAGGGAAGACGAAAGGTTCGGTAAATTACATGTCACGGCTGAGTTATCATTCAGGGAAGACGAAAGGTTGTGTTAATTATATGTTACGGCTGAGTTACATCACGTTACGGCTGAGTTACATCACGTTACGGCTGAGTTACATCACTTTACGGCTGATTTATAATACAGATCGGAAAACAACATTTTTTTGGAGAAGACAATATGAAATTTATTGGTCAAATAACAACAATCAAATTAAGATTCGTAAAAATATGTTTGAGGGATACATAGGAGGAAGACTAAACCGTATGAATCAAAACATAGATAGAAGTAGAAATGTCTCCAAATAGATCGATTGAGAGGAAGATTAAACGAGAGACATGTAAAATCAAAGTAAAAGAGTAGCTATTCTTGATTTCAACTCAAACCTGTAACGAATCATGTAGAATTCCATAGATCTCTTTGTTTTGGGTTTTGATTTTTGATGACTTTTTTCGTGAGCGTGGTTGCGAGTAGATCTGACGAAGCTTTTGATTTGGGACCCTATGGCAAGCGTTGTGGCTGTGAGGTCTAGGAAGATCCAGCCCAATCCTGCAATTTGAAGATCTCTGTCAATGTTGTACCCAAGTTAGTTGCAGATTATTAGATCTAAAAGCTTTTCTTGGATTTGGAGACAAAAAAAAGAGAAGAGGAGAAATGATCTAAAAGCTTTTCTTGGATTTGGAGACAAAAAAAAGAAGAGGAGAAATAACGTGAGTTTGAAGAGTGTGAGATTGGTGATGTGGATTAATGACATGGATAATCAAATTTTTATTTATTATTTTTAATTAAAAACGAATTAAAAATTATTAATTAAAAAAAACTAATGAAGGGTGTTAATTGTAATTACACAAATGCTCAAAACATATGAGTAATTTTTAGAAAATGTATGATATTCTAGTAATATTCGAACTTTTGGTTAACATCTGAGTAAATATTTCATTTTTTTATTAGAGTTCATATCATGATGGTTGGACTTATAATGGAATGGCATGTATGTTATAGCATGTTTTTCTTTTTTTTCTTATCAAATTGTTATAGCTTGTTATGATATATGATTGCTAGAAGTATATCACAAAACGGGTTATTTGCATATAATAGGTAAAGTTTATCTTGTATATGATGTTAATTAAGTATAAGATGGGTGGAATTACGAGTCACGATGACTAGATTTTATGTAGGAGTTTAAAGTCAGGATGATCAGGTTCGATGTTTGGATCTATGAGTCACTCATGATGGTCAAACTTTTTATTAGGCATATATCAAGAACATTATTGGACTTAGAATGGAATGCCCATGTATGCTATATAGCTTGTCATGCTATATGATTTCTAGAAGTTTGTGTATTTTGATGATAGTTTTATAGCTTTTAAATATGTTCTATGTTTTAGTCAGTTGGAACTGTCAAGGGTTGAGGAGCAACCTGACAGTTCACCGGCTCAAAGAGATACACCGCACTATCTCTCCGGATATCTTGTTCCTCATGGAAACGAAGAATGATGACACTACTGTCACTAATACCCTGTTGGAGTTGGGTTTTGTGCACCTGTTCTCTGTCCCGCCGATTGGCCTAAGTGGTGGGCTTGCGCTGGTGTGGAAGGATGGAGTAGAGCTCTCTATTCTCTCTTCCTCTGCAAATCTGGTGGATACCAGAGTCAAGTTTAAAAAAAGCTCCTCAGATATCTCCTTTGTGTATGGAGCACCACAAATGGAAAACAGAGCGGAGTATTGGAAGGCGATGACTGAGCTTGGGGTTTCCAAATCAAGTGCCTGGCTGCTTACAGGCGATTTTAATGATATTTTAGATAATAGCGAGAAAGTGGGAGGTCCTCCCCGATGGGAAGGGTCTTTCTTATCCTTTCGTTGCTTTGTCTCTCAGCAGGGCCTCTGGGATGTAAAACACTCCGGAAATCCTCTTTCTTGGAGAGGAACCAGATACTCTCACTTCATTCAATCTCGACTTGACCGCTCTATGGCTAACTGTAATTGGATGGAGTCTTTCCCTACAGGGCGCTGCCGCTACCTCCGTTTTGAGGGCTCAGATCACAGACCTTTGGTCACTTATTTCAACGACTCCACACGCAAAAGAGAAGGAATGTTCAGGTTTGATCGCAGCCTTACAGAGAAACTTGAAGTGGCTACCCTAATTCATGAAGCTTGGTCCCTGGATCAGTCTCAGTCAACAATTCCAAAGCTGGATCTCTGCCGCAGTAAGATTATTGAATGGTTGAAGGTTAACCATGAAAATAGCAATAAAGCTATCAAACAAAACCAATTGGACCTGGAAAAGGCTCTTTCTTCTCCTATTCATGATCAGGTCCTGATTGATGTTCTGACAAAGCAACTAGAGCTGGCATACAAGGAGGAGGAAAACTATTGGAGACAAAGGAGCAGAATCAGTTGGCTCCAATGTGGTGACAAGAATACGGCTTTCTTCCACGCAGTCACCAGAGGACGCAGAGCCTGTAATGCCTTCTCTGTCATTGAGGATGAACAGGGAGCTGAGTTCTTTGAAGAGGATCAGATTGCTCTCACTGTCTCCCGGGTCTTCCAAGGAATCTTCACCACTAATGGCAATTCTAATTTCCAAACTGTTGGAGATGTTATCCAATCAAAAGTTGATGAATTCATGAATGATTCCCTTATTGCGATCCCCACCAATCTTGAGATTAAAGAGGCAGTCTTTGCAATCAACGCTAGTAAAGCTCCCGGCCCCGATGGCTTCTCCTCTAAGTTCTATCATGTTTATTGGCATATTATTGGCAATGATGTATCTAATGAAATTAGAGCTTTCTTTGAAGATTGTGACCTAAACTCTAGGCATAATGAAACTCACGTGAGACTCATCCCTAAAGGGACTGCTCCGAGAAAGGTTGGTGATTATCGTCCTATTGCCCTTTGTAATGTGCACTATAAGATCATTGCCAAGATTCTTACAAAGAGGCTTCAACCAATCCTCTCGTCCCTAATCTCCCCTCACCAATCGGCCTTTGTTCCAAACCGAGCTATTGCGGATAATGTGCTCATCACGCATGAGGTTCTCCATTTTCTTCGTACCTCGGAGGCCAAAAAATATTGTTCTATGGCCGTTAAAACGGACATGAGCAAGGCGTATGATCGCATAGAATGGGGCTTTCTCCGGGAAGTGCTTTTAAAATTTGGTTTTCATGAGAGGTGGATTTCTTGGGTTATGGCTTGTGTGACTTCCGTGTCCTACAAGTTTCTCATCAATGGTTCACCAAAAGGCCAAGTGATTCCTTCTAGAGGACTCCGACAAGGAGACCCGCTCTCACCATACCTCTTCATTCTTTGTACCGAGGTACTCTCGGGGTTATGTACAAAGGCTCAAATGAAAGGGACCCTTCCCGGGATCAAGGTTGCTAGAGCTAGCCCACCAATCAACCACCTCCTCTTCGCGGATGATACAATGTTCTTTTGCAAGTCAAATCCAAAGTGTTGTGCGGAGCTCTCTAAGATCCTCTCTCTATATGAGAAGGTTTCGGGTCAATGCATAAACCTCTCTAAATCAGCGATTACTTTCTCCTCTAAAACTTCCGGGGAAACAAAAGTTAGAGTCAAACAAGCCCTCATGATCAACCAAGAAGGAGGTATTGGTAAATACCTTGGGCTTCCCGAGCATTTTGGTAGAAAGAAGCGTGACATCTTCGCTAATATTGTGGACAAGATTCGACAAAAGGCTAGTTGTTGGTCCTCTCGATTCCTTTCCGGGGCGGGAAAACAAGTGCTCCTCAAAGCGGTTCTCCAATCGATGCCCTCGTATGCAATGTCTTGCTTCAAGCTCCCTAGCTCCCTTTGTAAGCAAATTCATTCCGCTCTTACACGTTTTTGGTGGGATGATAAACCGGGGAAAAGAAAAATGAGTTGGGTTGCATGGGATAAACTCACTCTACCAAAGTTCGATGGTGGGCTTGGCTTTAAGGACGTGGAAGCCTTCAATGATGCTTTCCTAGCAAAAATTGGCTGGCGGATTCTAACCAACCCTACCTCCCTGCTGGCTAAGATTCTCTTGGGGAAGTATTGTCACTCCTCTTCTTTCTTGGACTGCCCCTCTCCTTCAACTGCTTCCCATGGATGGAGAGGAATTCTGTTAGGCAGAGACCTCCTTCGTAAGGGTCTTGGTTGGTCCATAGGTGATGGCAGCTTGGTGCGGATTTGGCATGACCCATGGCTGTCCCTCTCTGTGCCTATGCAACCTATTGGTCCCCCATCTCTATCTGACTCCTCTTTGCTTGTCAAGGACCTACTCTGCCCTTCTTCTGGAGAGTGGAACCCTGCTGCTATTAGAGACCATTTACCTCAATATGAGGAAGCTATTCTAGCTATCAATACCAGTTCCTTGCCCCTGCAAGACTCGCTGATTTGGCTCCCTGAAAAGTCAGGCCTTTATACAACAAAATCTGGTTATCTTGTCGCAAGGAAGACTCCAAGTAGCCCTACAGCCTCGCAACAGCCCTCTCTACCCTTTAATTGGAACAAGACCATTTGGAACCTGAAGCTGAGCCCAAAGTTAAAAAACTTCCTTTGGAAGGCAGCGAGTGGGGCTCTTTCTCTAGGCAGTAACCTTGCTAAGAGGGGTCTCTTGAGCTCTATTGAGTGTAAAAGGTGTGGGGCACGGGAGGATGAATTGCACTGCTTTCTGAACTGTCCCTTTGCCCTAAAAGTGTGGGAAATTGCTCCATTGAGCCTGCAACTGAGGGCGGGTTCCTTCTAGTCCTTTAAAGCTATGCTCAGCTCTTTTTTGCAGGTGAAGGCTCTGCCTCCCACAGGGGTCTCCTTGACTCCCCTGTCTCCTTGGATCTTATGGAACCTGTGGAAGGCTAGGAACCTCTGTATCTTCGAGGACAGGCTTTTGTCACACCATGACATCATCCACAAAGCTATTAAAGAAGCCGGTGACTGGCAAGCGGCTCAGTTATCCATTCCAAGCCTACCACAGAATCTTCCCTCCCCAGCAACTAAGGTAGTTCCAGTGGATGCTTTTAAATGTTTTGTTGATGCTGCCTGGTGTGGAACTTCGAAACTCTGTGGCCAGGGATGGATAATATTTGACCCTAGGGGAGATGCTCCTATCCGCTCTTCTTCCTTTCGACCATGGGTGCACTCTGCCCTCACTGCGGAAGCCCTGGCGATGAGAAGTGCCCTGTCAAGCCTCTGCAGGAACTCTGCTCTCTCCCATATCCGCAAACTGGAGATCTTCTCGGATTCACAAATCCTCATCTCCACTATCAACGCTAAAGCTCACTCTAAGGAGCTAAAAGCAATCCTCCATGATATCACATGTTTTAGTGAATCATTTATTTCAATCAACTTCAATTTTGTGCCACGATTGGGCAATCTTGTAGCTGATTCTCTTGCAAAGTCTGCACTTGTGGCAGCATAAACTTCCTCTCTTTGTAGAGTGTAACTCTGTTTCGGTTTAATCTAAGTTTGTTCAAAAAAAAAAAAAAATATGTTCTATGTTTCGGTGGGCATATTTGATTTTCTCAAAAAGTAATTCGTTACTCACCTTTTTTTTTTCCTTCCTCGAGGTCAACATAAGATATTTAAGTAGCTACACAAGTTTATCTCGCTTTTTTTCCTATGTTCTAGAATATAAATTTCAGAGGGATATTGAAACTACTTTCAGAAACCTAAACGTTTATTTCTTACAATCTAATTAGTCAGATTTTGCCGCGAACTAAACTTGGGAGAAACACAATAATTTCTAATTTGAGAAACGCATAAGAACACTATAACTAATCTATCATCTTGCTATGAGACCAAACTTCGGCAAATATAAAATCAAAAAATTTAATCAACATTTTTAGTGGTTAGATTCAGAGCCGCGTGAATGCTAACGGATATCAGAAGCGATTAAAAGGTAAATACCCTAATCCAAATACTAAAACAAAAACGTCTACAATAATAAACATTATTATCATCAAATAACATAACCAAAGAAAGAAACAAACTAGCAAACAAAATATTGGTTTTTAAACTTTTGTTTTCCCTTGTTCTCCACAAATAACGTTTCTCACCAATTCTCTTTCGATGAAGAAAATAGCCAAGCCATTCAATCTTTCTTGTGACATACTCGAACGAAAATATGATTTCATCAAAATCGACGTTGAGAAACTTCTTTCAACAGATGGCCCTGAAACTAGAATCGTCAACAGTATTTGATAAGTGATGCATGAGTTTGGAAAAATATTCAACTACATTCAAATATTCTAATATTTCAATAGGTCTTTTAGTTTGTTTATGTAAACCTTCTTAGAATTAAGTTCAAAGAAAAGATCATTTTTAACAACATCTAAATGCTTTCCATGGGTTAAAGAATAATTGGCACAAAAAGACATCAAACTATCATCACTCGCTAATTGCACTTTCCTGAAATCAAACAAAAAAAAATATTTTTACATACCTTTGAAATTACTCAAATTTCGTCTCAAGTGGAGTAGACCTGAAACCTCTCTTCGACTAATAATGTCACACTTCCCTCGACATTCTCTGATTCTTCACCATAATTTTTTTTTCTTATTGTACGAATTCGTCTTAGATCTGATCCGATCTAACTCTCAACTCACTCTTGAATCTCTCTCGATAGATCACTCTCAAACACACTAAAAAAAGAATACGAAAAGACTGTAAAGAACACACGAGACTTTAACAAGTTCAGCTCCAAACCGGAGCCTACGTCTGGCCGGAGATTCTCTCCGGAATTCACTAGATCGGTGTTTCTTTAGTCAGAGCTTTTGAGCTTCCGATTCTGTTACGATTACAACAACTTGAGAAGTGTAAAAGATACTGATTAACAATAAAGAGAAAGAGCATTTATAACAGCTTCTAGAACTCCCATCTCGCATGTGTAAGCTCACACGTGCCCGAGTCAAAACTGCTATGACTGAAACCCTCTCCTCCTTCTAGAGTCTTCTCTATACTTAGTGTAATCTCAAACTTGCATTATGAGACACAAACCTTCACTTATAAACATATGCGTTCCTTTTTTGAGAAATATAAGATCGATCTCCATATATTTTGCAATTTATTAGCATATGCTTTTGCTTTCTCAAAGCCTGAATATCTATATTTTTATAAATAAGAAACCAACCACTTCAGTTGAGATATATCTACATTAATGTTCATGTTTTTTTTTACTATAACTCTTACTCACAATGTTAACAACATATATAAGTTTATATCAAATAACTACGGATACCTAGAATTCATAACTTCCAATTCTTTGTGTTTCACTTGTTGCAAGACATTCAGTGTTACTCTGCTCTTTCGTATCATCACTATTTTTAGTAATGTACACTAGCACATTCTTGATTTTAGGAGCCCAAAATCGTATTGAATCAACAATTTCAACATGGCTCTCCCAACGAATAAGAGATAAATGCTTAAGTGTTAACCATCCACGTGATCTTCAAATATTTTATGCCGCTTAATTGATTTTTTTTTTAACAAAGCAATAAGTATGCTAAAAATTTTCAAAAAATGAGATTGTCTTTTAATAAGTGGTTGACATATCACAAAGTGCAAGATTCAAATTGTGACAACTACATCTTCAAATTTGGTGATCAGAACTCTTCCAACAAATGTTAAAATTCTCAAATACATAAGCTATCATGTTTTTCAAGATGTTTGTTTAGAATCATTTTTATCATTGCTGTCCAGATACCACCGAATACAGGACGAGTAAGTAGTTGATAAAACTGATATACGATACCCGATTCTTATTCGCATATGATAAAATTGAAATATCTTTTATCTCATCTGAAAGCTAAGAATATTTGTTTTTCTAGAGACAAGTAGGAATCAGATATAAAATAGAGGATGAACATATATTTCCTTATATTTAAAGGAAAAAAATGTATTACTCTTATTATATTTATTCTTGTTTTTAACATAAAAAGTCATTATGAAATGAAACCTCAACATACGAGTCACCTGTAAGACCAAGATTTCTACGGTGTGTTAAAATTTAATAATTTCAATGTATAATGGTAAAAACTAGAAGTAAGATACAAAAATCCATAAAGCAAACAATTTTCGACATTCAATTTTCTTTCAAAATGAATTTCAATTTGAAAAGTTGCAAAAAAAAAAGTCCAACGCAATATGTTAAAATAAATTCCATCAGTCTTTGCCAACAAATTTTCTTAATTGGAATTTAATTAGATTGATTATATAAGCAATAAATCGGAAATTGTATCAATAAATGACCATATTTTCTTATGTAAGCAAGAAATCTAAGATTTTATCATGTAAGCAGCAATAAAAATTTTATTTTCCCTCCATAACTGCAAGATCCAATTTTCTAATCGTCTTGTCACGTGGGAATTGGACATATATTTACATGTATATTCTACTATTCTAGGGTGCATTCAAATGAGATGGATTCTTAACACTTATCATATTTTGAAAACTTTAAAATTGTGGACAGGGCCGGCTCAACACTTTTATGGGCCATAAGGCAAAAAACATTTTGGGCCTTTAGAATTTTTATTTTAGTGTTTTTTTTTTGCTGAAAAAAAATATTTGTATATTATTTATTAAAAAATTAATTATTAATACTAAAAACAAGAAATAAAATATTTTACGGGCCCTTCTAAATTTTATTTTTATGTTGTAATTTAATTTTTTAATACTTTTATAAAAATATTTTTAAAAATGGGCTCGTAATTATTGGAACACGGGATTAGGCCCCCGGCCTTCGCATCGCCTGCCCTGAGCCGGCACTGGAAGTGTTTGTATTGCTATTTAACACCCAAACCTATGGCTAAACAAACAACACAGGCCACTCTTTCCTTCCAGTAATCCCAAACACCACCCACCTCCTCAGCCTTGTTCTTCTGCAGCTCTCTCGGCCTATAGCTTTTTCTCAGCCTTCTTCTACACAGCTTCCTTCTTCGCTTTCCCTTGTAGTTTCTTTGCAGGTTCTATTCTATCTATGAGGTCATACACAAAAGATTCTAGGGCCATGTAACTTAGAACCATAACTAAGAGATTAAATAACTTTGATAGAACGAAAAAAAAACCAGACCTGAAAAATCACATATATGAAAGTTGGCCGATTCTCTCCATATGAGTGTCACATCATCACACAAGAAAATGATATGTGTCATTCTATATTATTTAAATAAAAAATTAGCCAAACTAAATGAAAAAAAAAATTAAAAGTTCTTCATTGCATTAAATCCTCTATCAATCATATTTTTAACTTATTTCTTTAAAATAAAATGAGAATTATAAAATTACGCTAATAAATCAAACACTACTCTCATTTTAATCATCTTATTTTACTAAATTGTTTTTATCAGTAATCACTTTCGATTATGACTGAAAATTTATTAGTGTTGTAGTTTAGTTGTTTGCTACCTAACCTCTTATTAGTTTAGTAAATTTACTTCGACTTTTTTCTCATTATTACGTTTTCTTGTTCAAATACATCTTTTCATATGGCTTTCTATCTTTTCATTTTTGTGTCTTATGGTAGATTGGTTACATTGACATGCAAGTTTTTCAAGTAATGGGCATTTGAGACGTTATACGTACCAAGAAATTCAAGAGACGATCATTTCTCTTATATAGCTATATGCAATGGCAGAAGATCTGAAATTGTTGACTTAAATGACACTTTAGTTTTTGCTTTTTTTTTTCTTATTATAGGAAAACTCTTGAGCCTTTGTTCCATTTATGTCACTCCAATAATTAATTATGAGTTTATCAAGATCTCGCTGGAGTACTAGATTATGAGAGTATATAAAACAATGAATTGTTTAATTATAATCAAGTGAGGCAAATTTTAAATCACACAAGTAACATAATTACATATAATTATATCAAAATATCCTATATTGTTGTTGTAAGTATTCACGATAGTAAACAAAATTAGGATCTTAGATATATAAATAATCAGATTTATACATGAAAATGTATAAATTGATATTTCGAGTTAAAAATGAATTTAACCATAAAAATTGTAACTACTTTACATGGATCTAATTTTATTAACTATACAATGAAAAACAAAAAAATAAACATAAATTAGCAACAAAAATAATTAACATAATTTGTTCTTAAAAATTTTCAAAACAAACTCACGCATACCATAGGTATTCATCTAGTTAAAGTAAAACCAAGTTAAGTTCACATTAATCAAAACATAAATTCAATAGTATCATATAATCAAAACAAAATGTACCAAAATATGCAGTTTCTTTCTTATATCCATGAGTCAAGGCAGGTTAGATATGAGGCGAAGCTCGAAGAACTTAGCAAACTGCTTCAGTTGTTTCAGTTGCTTCAATAAACGATCTGCAACAAGAGAGATTTATTTGGTGGTAAACGGACCATAACTTTTACAAGTAACAGAATTTTTACAAGTTATCAGGATTTTTACTTGGTGGTAAACAGACTAGATTTTTGGAATAAACAATAATTCAACTCTGATATTTTATTCGGAAATAAACAGTAATAAAGAAATTCCCCAACCTTTTTCACAGCTTATGTATATCTACTAAGTATCTGACTGCGGTTCAGCCCCATATTATTCAAGTCATTATTGATGAGAACTAACCAGATGATCCGATGCTGCAACCCAAAGAACAATTTGAACTGTGTTTGCACATGCCATCAGAAAAAGAGTTTAAGTATTATATGTTAATTTAAGTACAAAATATCTAAAACAAGTGAAACTAGACAAGAAAACAAATTTTCAATTTAGTAGATATTGTTACCTTGTATGTATAAACTCAACCGTTAACATATCTTTCAAGATCATCCAGGATGCTACATTTGCTTCCACGCAAAACAACTGTGGATATGGAGTTACCAACTTCATCATTTTTGCAATCATGATCTTGACATCACAAAAAGACAGATTTGTTCATTATCAATGAAAGACAAAATATATTAACTTAAAAGGATAAAAAATGACTTCTACTTAATGTCAGACCATCAATTTCCGTTATTGATATTGAATCAACATATCCAAGATGCTCAGGTCTGGGCACACAAAGCTTCAATTGTTTGATACATATAAAATATTAAAAGCTAAGATATAACCACCCTCATTTAGATAGCACTTTAGAAACACTTACATGAGAGGCAACAACCCCAGCTGTCCGACAGAAACTAGTGTGCTCAATATCTGAATTAATTTGCAAGATTATGATCATGCCATAACAGTATATGTTGGTAAAATTTTAACCTTGGAAATTATAGTGGATAAACTCTACCATAAATTTATTAAACCTTATAAACAGGAAATATCTCTCTCTTTTGATTCTCGTCGGAGCAAAGCTTGGTTTTACATCGTTGATGCTTTCATCCACAAGATGAAGAATCTATTGTGGTAAATAATCTACTATTGGTGAAGTCCTCTAGTGTCCTAGTCTTTTGATTGTATTAAAAACAGTGTTATGGTTATTGATTCTGTTGGTTTTGGAATCCATTAGTCGAACTATGTCAAAAACCTATATACCCCACACAAAGACTAGGAACAAAATTAAGCACACAATAGAACAAATCAAAATTTGTTCCTCTGTTTGTGTCATCTTTAAACACGCTTCTTGAATGATGTTTCTTTTGTCACTTTTGCAGAAAAGTCTGCTCTTTTATTATAATACCTTTGTCCTAAAAGACATCACCACTTCTCTCACTTTCTCTCTCACATTCTCTCAAGTTCCAAGCTTTCTTCAATGGCGATTATCACAGAAGAAGAAGAGGAACCAAAAATCCTAAATCCACCAAAGAACAAACCTAAAGACTCAGACTTTACGAAATCTGAATCATCTATGAAGAACCCAAAACCCCAATCTCAAAACCCTTTCCCATTTTGGTTCTACTCTACACTAATCGTCTCACTCGCCACAATCATCTTCATATCTCTCTCTGTTTTCTCTTCTCAAAACGATCCAAGATCTTGGTTTCTCTCACTCCCACCAGCTCTTCGTCAACATTACTCAGATGGACGAACAATCAAAGTCCAAGTAAACCCAAACGAGTCACCAATTGAAGTCTTTGTAGCTGAATCAGGTTCGATTCATACAGAGAATGTTGTAATCGTTCATGGGTTAGGTCTTAGTTCGTTTGCTTTTAAGGAAATGATTCAATCTCTTGGATCAAAAGGAATTCATGGTGTTGCTATTGATTTACCTGGAAATGGGTTCTCAGATAAGTCAATGGTTGTTGTTGGTGGAGATAGAGAGATAGGGTTTGTGGCTAGAGTTAAGGAAGTTTATGGTTTGATTCAAGAGAAAGGTGTGTTTTGGGCGTTTGATCAGATGATTGAAACTGGAGATTTGCCTTATGAGGAGATTATTAAGCTTCAGAATTCGAAAAGGAGAAGCTTTAAAGCTATTGAATTAGGGAGTGAAGAAACAGCTAGAGTTTTAGGTCAAGTGATTGATACTTTGGGTTTAGCTCCTGTGCATTTGGTTCTTCATGATTCAGCTTTAGGGTTAGCTTCGAATTGGGTGTCCGAGAATTCGCAAAGTGTTCGAAGTGTAACACTTATTGACTCTAGTATTAGTCCAGCTTTGCCGTTGTGGGTTTTGAATGTACCGGGGATTCGAGAGGTTTTGTTAGGGTTTTCGTTTGGTTTTGAGAAGCTAGTGAGTTTCCGTTGCTCAAAGGAGATGACTTTATCGCAAATTGATGCTCATAGGATACTTTTGAAGGGAAGAAATGGGAGGGAAGCTGTTGTTGCTTCGTTAAAGAAGCTAAATCATAGCTTTGACATGGCACAGTGGGGTAATTCAGATGGGATCAGTGGTATTCCGATGCAAGTGATATGGTCTAGCGAAGGGTCTAAAGAATGGAGCGACGAGGGCCAACGTGTAGCTAAGGCTCTTCCGAAAGCAAAGTTTGTCACACACTCAGGCACCCGGTGGCCTCAGGTTAGAGATTCTTTGGACTTCTAAGTCATTTTAGCTTTATTTTGGTCAAAGCAGAAGGTTTTGTGTTTATACTAAAATCAAGTAACGAAATTCAACTGAATCGAGTCTAGTGTGTAATGAGTAAGGTTATAGCAAACTTTAGAGCGTCGGAGCAAAGCATCTTTAGCTCTATAGCCTATTTTTGTGCTGCTTGACTTGTTTGAAGAATGCAAACTTGTGGGTTTCACATTCATTTGATATACATGTTGAGGTTTCTAGTTGTAAAATAGAAATGTCACATTAATCTGAAATCTTGACGTTTCCGATTAGATGTAGAGTTCTTACTGGCACTTGAATCATTGAAGGGTATATATCTGAGACTGAGAGTACTCACACAAATTTTTCGTTGTTTTACTTAGCGTGGTTTTTTGGGTTTGAGTCCTCAAAACTTGTGGTCATTTTGATGATGCAGGAAAGCAAATCCGGTGAGCTTGCAGATTACATTTCAGAATTTGTCTCTCTTCTCCCGAAATCCACCAGACGGGTTACTGAAGAACCTATCCCGGAAAAAGTTCAGAAAGTGTTAGAGGAAGCAAAGGCTGGTGGCGACCATGACCATCATCATGGCCACGGGCATGCCCATGCTGGTTACACGGATGCTTACGGTCTTGGTGAGGAATGGACTACTTGATATGCCTTTTGAGTTCTTGTTGCTTGTTATTATTATATACTATGTACTCTTAATTTTATGACTATTTTGAGATTTTTTTTATTTTTCTGGTTAAAGTCTTGAGATACTACAAAATATGAATCTGTGTGTTTTTTTGTAAGTCAGCAAATTTCATTAGAAAATCTCACCTCGTTATTTTTTTTACTACTTCTAGATTTCTTATGTCTGTGTCCGACTTATAAGAAATAGCCAATAAACTTATGAAAATTTATTAAAATTTTATTTATCCTTTAAAAATGCTAAGTCTCCTTAGCAAAAAAAAAAAAAATGCTAAGTCTCAAGCACACATATAACTTGCTTACATAATAGATGTGCACACAAAAAAAAAAAAAAAAAAAAAAAAAAAAACCAAATTAGGAACGATCGTCTATAACGTATATGTTATTTGGTTGGTTATGGTGCACAAATGCCATATATGCTTTTGGTGTTGATGTTTTCGCCTATACCTCATCGGTCATATTTACATCTTCTTATTATTACCTATGTACGTTTTCATTTCATGTTGATGCATTGGCATTAAAATCATCACTGATATGTTGTGTTTTTATCTGTTTTGAGTCTTTGTTTTCTTTCCTAGATCATATCTTTTATAGACTCAAAGTATGATTTTAGAGTCATTTAGTCCTTTATCGAATCTCTACAGGTTTTAGGAAGCTATGCTGGAGTTGGAGGCTTTTCGTATCAAAAACGGGCGTTCGGAGATGAAATGGGAATATGGTAATTCAAGACAACTCTGCTGGAAAATGGCATCAGGCAAATCTCATCAGGCAACTGCCTGACGCACAGTTCTGGTTTTCTGCCCAAATCTGCTGGAGAATGGCATCAGGCAAATCTCATCGGGCAACTACCTGATGCATAATTCTGGTTTCCTGCCCAAAAATCCGCTGGAGAATTGCATCAGGCAAATCTCATCGGGCAACTACCTGATGCATAATTCTGGTTTCCTGCCCAAAAATCCGCTGAAGAATTGCATCAGGCAAATCTCATCGGGCAACTGCCTGATGCCCAGTTCCGGTTTTCCTTAACCGAAATTATCTTCTATTTTCTGTAATTGGCTTTAAAAACCCGGAGACCTAATTTTTCAGAACACGTTCTTTTTTTTTTCTGCAACTTTTTGAGACTTCTCTCTGTAAGCACTTTGGGATTAGAGATTCATCCTTCTTGACAATTTGGAGAAGAAATCTAAACCCTATTTCATTTATATTCAATTGAACTATGTTTTCCTTCACATCTATTTCTGTTGTTTCTTTTGCAATGAGTGAGTAGTTCTCCAATTGGATTTTAGGGTTCTAAGTAGAAATTCAATGGATTAGTGAATAGATTGTCATAGGGAATTCTCCACCAATAGGTTCTTCAATTTACATGTTCTTAATGCTATAATAAGATTGATCACCCTGTTTTAGAACATAGGTTTTTCTATGCATCAAAAGTGCTCGATAGAATGCCTGAATGAATGTAAATTGAGCAATGTGTTTCTAGCCAACGAAAGTTGATGTTACATTGTGAAAGAAATGAACTAACTCGTTAATGCGAATTTAATTAGAAAACTACAAATGAAAGTTTAGTAGTAGAATAGTCGAATTTAGTGACTATTGTCTTGAGAGAGAGTTAGTCTAGAATTGTGTTTATAGTTGAGAACGGTTCTTCGTTTCTGAATTCCTTGTTTCGTTTATCCCGCTAGTCATTGTATTTTGAAATACCCGATGTCTTTAATTCATAAGTTTAATCGTCTATTTTATATACATTTTTATTTACAATTTTGAAAACCAAACAAAACAATTTTCTGCTTTAGCTAAGAACGAGTCTCAGAAATCTTCAATGTACCATTGGTTCTTGTTATTCGACCCCGTATATACTACCTTGCGGTTAAGTGTATCAGGTAATTACTCGAGAATTAAATCACCCAAATTATTCTGATTCTTAGTAAAATTATGAAAATCTATTATAGCTAGCAACAAGTTTTATTTGTGGAGGCATCCAGTTCATAAGATCTAGCTCAATTGCAAGTGAACAGACCATATAACATTGGCTGTAGTTCATAGGATCCCTCCTGTAGTGAGACATATCACTTACTTTCAAGTCATGACTGCATACTACTATAACATTGGCTTTAAGAATTTCTAAACATTATTTGTTGTACAAGTGTTTTCAAAACAAATAGATATTTTTCAGCTTACAAGCTTCTAGCAGTAATGTTTTTTTTTTGTTTTTTCTAATCATTTCTTTGAAAATGTTAGACATGTAAATATAACTTTAACAAAAAAAAAACAGGGTTGTTCTATTCTAAATATATGTGAACATATGTCTAAACAATGTATAACTAGAATATTTAGATTTAAACCACATATAACCAAAATAGTTGCATTGACTTATGTATCTTAAACTTTTGTAAGTAAATGGCAAAAAAATATCATATGAAAGATGATTGATATATTATAGTGGATTTGCTCGAAGTGTGTTCTTTGTTTTGTAGACTATTGCATTTTATTTTTTGCATTATCATTAAATATATTTGATCTAATTCTATTATAATAATATTTAAATACATGTACCATATGCGATTATGGTAAACAATTCTCACAATTAATGATTAAACGACATAAGTCACTCCGCAATATTCAAATCCACAACGAATGGTTATGCATGTACAATATTTTCACGATGGATATGTTTTCAACAAGTTGAGTTAAGGTTCTACAAGCATGTTTATGGTGGCCAACGATTTTTAAAGACGCACAGTTCATTTCGAAGTGCGATTCATGTCAAAGGAAAGGGAACATTAGTAGGCGGAATGAGATGCCCAAAAACCCAATTTTAGAAGTTGAGAATTTCGATGTTGGGATATAGACTTCATGGAGCCGTTTCCTTCATCATATGGTAATAGCTACATACTTGTGGCGGTTGATTATGTGTCGAAATCGGTTGAAGTGATTCTTTAATTTTCCCTCCAAAAATGTGATTCATTAATTTTTCCCTCCAAAAATATGATTCTTTAATTTCCCGGCTAAAAAAAGTGAATACACATTTTTCCACCAAAACGCGGATCCGTAATTTTCCCATCAAAAAAACACAGTACACATTTTTCCGTCATAAACACAGTTTCATAATTTTTTTGGCAAAAAATATGGTTTCAAAAATTTTCCGCAAAAAAATGTTTTATCCATATTTTATGTCATTAATAATAATATATGATAATAATTATTATTTATTATTTTATTTTTATGTATCAACTCAATTAACTATTTAAACCATCAAATAGATGTGTTTATGGGCTGATATGATCTATTTAACAAATGAGTTGGATCAACACTCATAACCAATCTATTTTGACATATCTAATTACATTATACTGTATAGAGAACTGTATATGTATTTAAATTAGATTTCCAAAAATAAATCAAGAATTCTTATCACATATTTTATTAAAAAATTGTTTTTATTTTTTTTAGTTTTTGTAAATTTTGTTATTGTTTAAAAGAATTAATTTATGACTAGTGAATTTATTGATTATCCTCACAAAATAATTTATGAAATATCCAATAATTTTATTAATATATTTTTAAATTAATTTATATTCATTCATGTAATGATGTAATTATATGAATCACAATTTAAAAATATATTTTATAATATACGTAAAATGTATCTCGTGGACATCATCTAGTTTGCTTATACATATTAAAAGCCTGTGGATGAGCTTCTTCTGCGGCGATCAAAAACGCCGTCGACGATAACCTCACCGGCGCCACCAACACCGCCGATCTATCAACCAAACAGAACCTCGCCGTTAAATTCTCTCTCCATGGCGCTTTCTTGCCGTGACACACTAATCCTTATCTTCCAGAAACTCACCGTCGCCGATCTAGCTCGTGCGAGCTGCGTTTGCAAGGTTTGGAACTCTGTAGCCACCGAAGACGATCTAGTGGTATCGGTTTTTAAATCGCCATGGCGGATCAAAGAACTTGTTGGAAGACCAGCTTCTAGTTCGTTTTGGAGAGATAATGGAATCTGGAAATTTGCTATTTCTCATCGGATTTGTCGTGGTGATAGTGTGACTAGCCTCGCCGTTAAATACTCCGTTCAGGTAACTATTGATTACCTCTTTCTTCTTCAATTAATTTGGAAATGTAATCTCAATTTTGTGTTCTTCGTAATCCTTTGCAACTTTTTTTGTTGAATTTAGATTTTGAGTGAGTTGATAAAACATATTAGATTGTTCAAAGGTTTTGCTATGTTGAATCTAGCTAAAGATTCAGTAACTTAAGAAGCTTTGTAGATCCTGAAGCAGACTGATTTGGTTTAAGGTTTGCTTAGAGATACTCTTGAAGCTAAATGCTTTCGTTTACTGTGTGTAAATGTCTGCATCTTTAATGTAGAAGAAGGATATACTAACTATTGTTTGAACTTCGTGTAACGATTTTGAGGCGTAAGTAAGTTGTTCTTGGTTGATTGGTTACACTATGAACTTTCAGGCTCTGTTTTTTTGGTATCTGATCTTGTTCTTTTTGTTTCACTGACGAGTATCCTAGGAACAGATTTTTTGTTTAGTAACTAGCTGTATATGTAGTCCGCATATTAGTAGTTTCATAGTTGCACCTGGGTAGAGACTAGTAGACGAGAGATAGAGTTTTACCGAAGACGGACTTTGACGTTCCCATACTTTGGATCCATGAATTTTAGTCTATATTAACAACATTATTAGTTCTTGACGGATTGTTATGGACGTTTTGCCTTACACAGTTGATACGGGCTTTCACATTGCAGGAAATTTGTAACATAAATGTTATGTAATATGGAGTTATTCCCTGTGTAAAATTTGAGATGTCTATGCTCTTGGTTAATCTTTCTAACATGTTGTTATTTTGTCCTTCTCTTTTAGCTTTCTGAGAGAATTAAGTTCCATTATCTGGATATTAGTTTTCATTTCATATGGCTTTCACCATATGTTTTTCCCTTCTCGTACCATGTCTACAAGTCTTATTTGTTTCTCTTTTCATATCGCCATTTTTTGTTTGATTACAAACTAAATTCATGAGCTTAACTTGAATCTAAATTCTATGAACTTAATTTGGATATTACACCTTTTCCTTGGACAATGTAGGTTATGGACATAAAGCGGCTAAACAACATGATGAGCGACCATGGGATTTACTCAAGAGACAGACTGCTTATCCCGATAAGCAATCCCGAAATTCTCGCAAACACTACGTGCTATGTAGAGCTAGATAAATATGCCAAGCGAGAAGTAGCCGTGCTTTACCTCGAAGGTGCGCCGAAGAGAGAACAACCTGTACCTGGTACGAATCAACAATCCAACTTATCAGCCGACGGAAAGCGAAGGCTAATTGAATCTCTAAGGAGAAGCATGCAAGTGGATGATGGAACCGCTCTATACTACTTGGCTATCGCTGAAGGGGATCCTAGATCCGCATTGTCTGAATTCTCTGCTGATCTCAGGTGGGAGAGGCAGGCTGGTCTCAACTAGGATCGGCAAAGTAAGCTCCTGAATGTGTGATCCAAAGGTAATTGAGTATTTATATATGCATATGACATAGCGCGCCATCTTGTTTCTTTACGAGATTAAATCAAGAATTTATAATTGTTATAGATTATTTAGTCATAAATTTCAAGTATACATATAATAATATAGTTACAAATAGATTATTAGTATGGGATTTGTTCTCTTGCAGGGTGAGAGCGTGACTTATCAGGAGTATGATTCAGGAATCAGAATGTAATTAGCTCCCGTATATAAGACTTATGGGGTGTGATTTATCGGTGTCCAATTCGAGCCGAGATTGATATATGTATATCCTTGCAAAGTCTTATCTTCCTGCTTCTTGTTGTTCATTTGGTGGTTAGTAATATTGTTGTCTTCTGGTACGAAATATACATCAAACCCTGTTAAGTATAAGTAATAAGTATACATAATAAAATCTACAAAGTTCTTCTTTTACGGTTATGGTGTGATTAATGTTGTGTTACTATTGATTTAGTTTTGAGTTGTGAATTTCTCAACACTGTGATTCTTATGTGTGAATTATTATCATTTCTGATTATTATACAAGAACAGTTATCAGTCCTTTTAAATTTGCAATTAAAAAAAAAAGAAAAAAAACCCGAAAAAACCGCCATCTAAGAACAGAGAAGGCTATAGCAAAGCTTCCTTTAACCCAAGCCTTTCTAGAGAATTAGGTTAATATTGGAAGTTGTTTTCTTATTAAGAGGGAGAGACCTTATATAGGCCACGATACATTGTGTAAAATGTAAATATCAAAACCTAAGCCAAAACACCAAATTAGAAACCAATTCTCACGTGCGACTATCCTCTTCAATGATACCTTATACCAAAACTTGTATCAAAAAGATGAAGAACATGGAGAGGGGGAATCATGTTCATTTGCTAAGACAGGTTATTATATCGCTTGAACATATGTCGATCTATCTACTTGCCATGTTAATCTACAATAAGTCAACTAAACCAGCCACCCTAGTGAACACTGTAGTACTAGCTCAAGCCAAACCAGTCACTTAGGTTAGATCAGGCAACATTATAGATAGGTATCAACTATAATTAGCTACTTGTTTAATTGGTGACAAACTCACCGCGCCATCATTTCATTATAAATAGAGGTTTGATATTACGCTAATTACAACAAATACATTGATATCTAAGTAAGTAATAGTCATGGCTAAGTTTTCTACCACCATTACCCTTATCTTGGCTGCTCTTGTTCTCTTTACTGATTTTGGTGAGTAATAGAAAATGTGTTCAAGATTTTCCTTTCATCTATGTTAATAATTAACCTTTCATATATATCCGCAGAAACACCGGTAATTGTGAAAGCAGAGCTTTGCAAAAGGGAAAGTGAGACATGGTCAGGACGTTGTGTAAACGATTATCAGTGTAGAGATCATTGCATTAACAATGATAGAGGAAATGATGGATATTGCGCTGGTGGCTACCCATGGTACAGAGGATGTTTCTGTTTCTTCTCTTGCTAATATACCAAAAGCTATTTGTTGCTCGTGTGTTTGTTTTACATAAAATAAGTCTGCTTCACTCCATGGAGTGACCTTATGACATGCCTATGTGTTTCAGCACTCGAATAAAGCTTAGTTACTTAAATCCTCTTTTCAAAAATAAAATAAATATATGCACTTGAGATGGTTCGTTCGTTTAATTGTCTCGGCGACCATGATAATGGATATTTAGGTTTAAAGATTAAAATCATTAACACTGAAAACATGGTTATTTCGTTTTGGTCAACAAATAAAATGGTACACAAATTACCTCCAAATTTTTGTTTTGTTGCGGAGACAAATTTTAAAGATAACATATCCTTCTAGAAGATGAAGATGAATATGAAGATGAATGTGAGCTAGCTAAACAGAAGATTATAATCACCAGATTTTATTTGATTTTTTGAAGGGCCACTTGTTTCTTTTATTATCATAATTATATATTTGGCATCATCAAATTTATTGTTATTTTTAGTAAATATTTACTTTTTTTTTAGAAAATTCTTTATACAATTTTGAAGTTCGTATTAAGGAACAGACCATAAGATTTTTCTTGATTCCGGTCACCAATTGTTTGTTTATTTTTTGGGCAAATCAATTGTTTCATTAAAAATTATGTCTCACATGAAAAATTACAACCAAACTAGAGAGAATACAAAATAACAAAGCAATAAATGCCTCAAAATCCACCAAAAGGAAGTTAAATTTTAACTAGTGCTAGATTGAAGATACTACCTAACAAACAAAACCAAAAAGGATAGAAAAAGAACGATCCCGAATGCAACCCGAAGGATTACAAACTATGCAATAAGGGTAGAAGAAACTAATGTCATTTCAATACCGAAGACCCCTAAGCATCCAAATAACTCCAAACAAGATGGAATTTTAGAAAGAGAAATTGGTAACAGATGCCAAGATGAGGAGGCTGAGCCCTAAAAAAAGATTGTACTTCTAAGCCACCTCTACAAAACCATAGATGCCAATACTAATGATGGGCCCAATACCCTTAACAATAGAAAAGGTGAGCACTTGTCTAACAAAGACCCTAAGGAGAGACGAGAGGAAGAGTGGGAAAAAGCAGATTCAGTGACTCTAGCAAAGGAGATCTGGCATCAGAAGCAAACATGGTGAAAGACAGATGGAGGAGAGCTTATGCATGGTTCTTTTAGGCGGTGGGGAGAAACGAGAGAGGCAGTGAAAGGAAAAGGGGCGGAGTAAGGCGGTAGCATGAAAAAGGGTCTTTGACAGAAATCCAATGGAGTACCTAAGACCAATGAAAAGAGTTTACATACTTCATGTGTCTTGGCTTATGTGCGGGGGAGAGTTTTTTAGTGCGAACTCTTCAATTCTAACCACCGATTTTAGTGGACATGTTTTATTAGTGTACCACTTTTGAAATATTTTATTATTGATTAACGCGTTAAATGTAAAAATAATAATTTCTACGACAAGCCAATTGATAATGATAAGGATAAGTTAAGAATGAAAATCAACTACAAAGTACCAAATCGAATAGATGAAGAGAAATAGTAGAGGAAAGACATCGGATTTCTTTTCTTAAATTTTTAAACATCACCTAGTACTGTAATATTTTCGTAGTGGTAAGATTTTCAGGAAATACCAACTTCTTT
Organism: Arabidopsis arenosa; assembly: GCA_905216605.1. NCBI lineage: Eukaryota > Viridiplantae > Streptophyta > Magnoliopsida > Brassicales > Brassicaceae > Arabidopsis > Arabidopsis arenosa. The sequence continues at coordinate 23,829,448 of LR999451.1, forward strand.
CGATTTACAATCACCAAAATCAGAAACTCAACGACACTAATGCTGTGTTGCACTCTCAAACTCGATGACTTAATAAAAGAAGTAGGGAAAGGAGGGCTGTATACTTGTGTTTTCTTTGTGAATTAGATGTTTAGAATGAGAGACAAGGCCCAAATGCCCAAAGTTCACAGAATATCACCTTAAAATTATGAGATTTGATTCTCGCATTGACGTCAAAAACGATTCCAACATTAATTATTGTCAATTGGTTTCAATTGGTTTTGTTGTTACAATACTCAAAATTTAAAGAAGATATTTGATTTAATCAATAATATTTGAGAAACAAGAATAATTCATAAATTTATTACAAAAGTTGTCAAAACCACTTTATTTAAAACAAGTTCGAACGTACATTAGATAGTACTAAAATATTTCATGTAAATTTAATTAGAAACTTAGCTATGCTAACAGCACAGTAAGAAAAAATGATGTTGTTAATATTTGACTGGCTGCTCTAATAAAGCTGTATTCATTTCGTGTAGTGCACGTCAACATCTTTCGATTCTGTGACGTGTAGGTTTTATCAGCACATGCACAAAACAATTACACTTTCTAATAATGGCAACGTTATCAATTATTATTCTATCATTTGCATTCATTCATAGGTGGGAAGTGGGAACCATTTCGAAATGATAATTTCTTTTATTTGTTTTTTTGTCAACTCATATATATAGACCAAATATATATATAATACGAGAAAACCGATCTATATATAATGTATTGGTACAAATCTATTGGAGGATATAGGTCCTACGAGCATAACCATGACAACCAAAAATAAACATAATAAAATATTAAGCTATAACACTTGTACGGTTTTGAACCTAGCAATCTCACGATTAACTCCCCACGAACTCGGTCTGATCAGTGATCATGCACGCAATTAATTGAACACAAAAATAGGAAACTAAAACATGAGAATCTACGAGATTTTCTATCTTTCAAAGGGTATATTTACGTGGAATCTTTAATGCATAATTTCATTATAAAATTAATTGAGTTTGAATTGGTCGACTCGGTGATATGTAAAACATTTCCAAAAGGATGAAGGAACATCTATACGAAGAAAATATGTATTCTCTTCTCGACTAGAGCTTATAACGACTTCAACATCAACTAGTTTCGGCTTGGTCTTGGTCTTATTCTGCAACCATGAACCAACCCACATTCACAAGTCAAATTGAGCCATTTCCAAACCAGCTTAATTAGCAAACCATAAGAATTAACAAGCTAATTAAGCCGGCTGAATTTTGAATTACTACAACCTACAATTTTTTTAATTATGTGAAATATTGAATATATATATATATATATATACATATATATATATATATTTTGAATTTTGAATTACTACAACCTAAAAATAGATATCCTTATAATTTTTTTCAATATATATATATTTTCAATATAACGATATCTATTTTTATATATATTGAAAAAATTATAACGATATCTATTTTTATTCATTTTAATTAGAGATTCTAAATCAAAAGAATCTCTTAATTGAGATTAATATTAATCTGTACAATATCATAGTAATTGTTTGTGATCTTAATATGTTATATGTGTATATATATATATATATGACTAGATCATCACCCGTACTAAAGTACGGGTTGAATTTTATTTATTACAAAATTTATATAATATATATATTAGAATTAAGTTTTAATATATTATAATAGTAAGTGAAAAAATATTAATTTTTTTGTCGGTTCCTATATACAATATTAGAATAAATATAGATTTTTTTCTATAATACTCAATTGTGGATAAAAAAATTTTAAGATATGAAAACGGAAAATAATTTTATTTTTTAAAAAGTAATATTTTTTGAAGAATGAGTTAATTTATGTTAACAACCACAAAATAGGATTGCATATATTTCAGTTATATCAAAAATTAAAATATCATAAATGAATCGCATATAAAACATAGATTATTTTGAATTAAATAAGAAAATTAGCTATTATTTTGAATTAATTTAGAAAATTCTTTTTCAATTTATAATTTTTTGGTTGTTGAAATAGAGATTTGTTTGAGCTAATCTAACTACAGAATTTGTTTGAGATTTATAATTACGGAATTTACCAATTATTCGCATAATCGAATATGTTATAAACATATATTTAGTATATAATAATACCAAAATTAACCCGTGCGTGGAGTCTATATTTTTATTTTAAAATCTCAATATTTCATTTTAAAATATTGCGTGCACAATCTATTATTCGTTAATCCTAAAATTGCTTGAGGAATCAAATTTTCAAATATTTAGAGGTGTCAAACCATATTTAAATGTTCTACACTATTTTTAAATATTCCAAATTAAAATCTTTAAATTTTTTTTTGTAGTTTATAAAATTATGAATTTCAAAAAACAAATTATATGAAATTAAATATAACTATTCAAATAGTTATAAGGATCAAAACTCATTTCATCATATAATATATTATATTTAATCCGCTACCTATTATAAATATTTTTAAAAATAATCAAATTAGAGTATTTATAATTTTTAACTTTTTGAACTATTAAGTATTGATGATATTCTCTAAAAATATCAAGTAAAACTTATTTTAATGTTGCAAATTAAAATATTTAAATTTTTATTGTAGTATATAAAATTATACATTTCAAAAAAATAAATGTATGAAATCGAATATAAATATTCAAATTCTGACCCGTTGCTCAGTCGGAATTTCTGTTGAATTTATTTTGTGTGAAAGAAATATATTACTCAAGTCTGAACTTTTGACCCGTTTAATTGTTTATTTTATAGATTGAACAATTTATATGCATTTTTAAAAATGCAAATCTTGGTATATGCAGAAAAAAAAATTACTTTTTTTATTATGTAGATGATATGATGATTTATTTGTTTCATATAAATATAATCATATAAAGATGAGAGGTGAAGTTTAATGATTAATAACAAATTAATATGGTAAGTTAGATATCAAATCTTATATGTTCATTTTTATTGGTCATTTAAAAAAAAATAACAAATTTTCGTTTTATAATTTAATTAAATTAATTAAATGACATAAATTAGTATTTTACTTGTTTATCCTTAATAAATTGAATGAAATTTGTTCTAAAAGAAGATTTTTGTAATGGCATTTTTAAGTAATTTTTTACAAAAGGGAATGTTAGTTAAGGGTATCTTATATAGTGTACTCCCCAAATAATAGTATAGGATTTGTGGCAAGAACATTATATAGTTCTACTTATTATGCTATGAATAATGTTAATCACAGTTTTATAACTTTTATTCAAACTGACAAATGTTTGATATGTTTTATACTTTCTAATATGTATTTAAGAAAACGCAACTAACAACCAAACATTTTAAATACCTCAAGGTTAATTATTATATTAAAGTATTATCAAATTAAAACTTCCCATACTGTATATTTTTAATTAATAGTTATCGATCACTTTCAGATGTCAGCAATGAAAAACCGCCATACACAAAAGTAATAAAGAAAATAATAAGATAATCAAAAAATATAATTTCAAAACTGCCAACGTCTATCTTTAAGGCTGATTAAACAATTCCAACGTGTTTCGTGACTTTATCCCATAATCCAAAATTTCATACGTTAATATGTAATCAGCAATGAAATTAGAAACCCATAACAAAGAAACGCTAATTTAGACGAAGTTCCTAAATATGCCTTTGTGATAATAATTTAGAATTAGTCCACCTTTCTTTATTACATGGATTCTAAAGGTAAAATATGCCGGCTCAACATTAGTAAACAAATTATGGGTCATGTTTACTATTTAAAATATGGAATCTAGTTACATGTTCAAAGCTTAAACACAAGTTTTGGACCTTAAAAAACACCAATTTGTATTTATAAAAGACTAGGGTAAAAACCCGCGCTCCGCTGCGGAATATCTTTTATAAATTATTTTTGTTACTAATGACTTTTGCTTAAACTAAGATTATGTAGTACAAAGTTCACAATGAAATTTGTATTTTTTGGTTTAGACAATGAAAGTTGTCTTCCTTCTTTTGTAATACAAACAAAAGAGTATCCAAACTTGAATTTAAACAATACACAAATACGAAACTTGAATTTAATATAAATATGATTTGTAAAACTTAAATAAAATTTTAGAATTTGATGGTTGACAGATCATTTTCACCACTTCATCTCATTTAAAAACTTTATTTTGAATTTCAAATCAAATAAAACAAATTAATACACAGATATGAGAAGGTGACCGTGACACATTACTTAAGAAATCAATGCACAAAATTCTTCTTCTCTTCGTCTACCGGCCTTGGATTCATTAACTTCAACATCTATAGAAAATTGCTCCACCTTCATCTTTAATCAACATTAACTAAATTGACCAAACGAACAATAGTGTATATATATGTACGGAAGAAGTGTATAAGCAGAGGTAGATGAGAAATTACGACAAGTTTTCGGTAGATCCCATGGTACTTGCACAATCTCTCCTTCATTCTTTAGATAGATACAAATACAATTGTGGATGTATTAATATTATACAATTGTCCAACCATCTCAAGAGATTCAATATGCATTACACGCTTGATTGATTTAACTATTCCTAAGACCAATAGAATATATTACGTAAAGATCATCTATGGTCTCACAAGTCACAATACATGCATTCAAACTTTGGGGTGGACAACAATAGTTCCAGACCTAAATTATGACATTTAGGCAAAGTGAAATACACGGGAAACCTGAAGTGTAAGTAAATAAAACATTAATAATTCTAGAATCATTAATCTATATCTCTGTCCACATGAAATATTTTAACAACCATATTTTCCATTAAACGACTGCAAACACTGATAAAGTATAGGTAGCACTCCAATATATAAAGTACGCAGCTGTTATTTGCTAATTAAATGATTGATTTCGAGCAATTGTGTACTTTTGAAGTCTTCTTTACACGAGTCTCAACAATAAGTACTACCAATTCAAAACTTCCATAACTAAAATAAGTTGTATAAACCTACCATAACTCCCTGTCGATGAAATGCCTACAACACTACCAACAATGACAAGGAAAGAAAGATCTAGATGGTAATGAAAGCAAAAAACAATGTTGGGGAAAGACACTATTTTTTTTTTTGGTAAAAGGGAAGGACACTATTTGAATCATGTTTGGAAAACAAGATGGTACTCCCAGTACTCTTTAAATCTTAATCAATAACAAATTTTGTCGGTGATTTTTCTCGTAGTTTACGGTGGTTATTAGAGCTCCTTCCGATGGCAAATCGATTCGACAACAAACCTTGTCGGCGAAGGCAAAACAAAAAAATAATCTTCGTCTCTCCACGTTTTCAAAGCAAACAGCGAAGGCACTTTCTTTAAAGAGGTAAACGGCGAGCACCGGCGGTTGGGGTAGGAGTAGCGGCTGAAGGAGTGGAGGAAGAGTGGTGCTGAGAGTGACGAGGAGATGAAGGATGGTGGATCTTGATGTTAGGGAGATGAGGATAATCAGATTATGGATTCATGATCTCTTTTTCTTCTTCTTTTCTGCTTGATTCAACAGATTTATAGAAACTTTTTTTTTTTTTCCGATCGAGAGGAAGATGATGACGAAGAAGAAAAGACAGTCGTGTTTTGTCAATTTTAATTAGTCTCTCTATGTTTTCAACACTACTTTATCAAGTGGGCTTATACTTTTGGGCTTTGTTATTTTATTTTTTTCGTCATACTTTTGGGCTTTGTTATTTTTTTTTGTTTTTGTGTGTTTTTAATAATATGAAACAACAGAAAAAAGGGAGAGAAAGAGTGACGTGGCAGAATAGAAGATTATTATTGGCAAATAAAGTTGGGCTGTATTATTTAAAATGTTTTGATTAGAGTTTCTTTTTAATGATGTGTCATAACCAGGAAAGCTGAAAATGCTGATGTGTTAGATTAGGAGAGAATCCAATTGTTATTATTGTATTAATCCTATTGTTATTTTGAAATTTTTTATTTAATATAACTAAATAAAATTTTATAATTTAATGTTTTATTTGTATTTAAATTGTAATTATTTTTACTTCTAGGGATTAGTTTTTTATTCATGTAATTAGACTTTGTAATTATAATTATAGTCTCTATTCCCAACATTAATATCTAATGAAAAGATGATGTTTCAAAAGTAAAATTCTAGTATATTTTTCAGTTAATAATTTATTTTCGTAGCAAAGGTTATTTTTTGAATTTTTTATTTAGTGATTTGCTATAATTAAATAAAATTTTTGAACTTAATGGTTTACCTTTATACCACTCGGAACCAACTAAATAACTTTATTTTAAAAAAAACTATCTTTATTTTCAATGTCAGTTTTCAAAAATGTCACATTTTTAAATCTTATAAAAAATGTTCCAAACAATATGAAATTTACCCAAATACATATGTAACATTATTAAAACATATACAAACTATCTTTATATGTATCTAAAATCTTATAATTACCGTATAAAACCTTTAAAAACCTTTAAAATGTCTTGTAAAACATTAAAAACACCTTATAAAACCTTATAAATACTTGGATCGAGTTTCAAGTAGTAGTTACCATCCATAAATACCTTATAAACCTGATAAAACTTTATAAATTTTTCATATCTAGAAAAGAGCATTTTTGAAAATGGACATCTAAAAAGAGTATTTTTGAAAAATGGCACACCAAAAAAGAGATTTTTAACAATTTCCCTTAAAAAATATCATTACCATGTGCACTCTAAATATAATAAATTTTATATAATTTAAATCTTATTAATTATTTTATATCTTTTGCAACTTTAAAGAATTAATAATTAGAATTTTCAAAAATCGTATTAGCTAGAGATATTGAATTAATTACCATGTTCAGTTTTGTTCCGTACTTATATTTTGATTAGATATCAATTCTAATGATGTGTTACTCTGAGAATAGCCTAAAAAGCTAATGTATAAACACCATCAATTTTTTTTTAATATTATCCTTTTTATAATAAAAATTTTATATTATCACATATTTTACATATTATTTTTACAAAAATATATAAACTATTTAATTATATATATGATATATTTATTTTTATTATATATATGCAGTCCGCGGGGCAATCCGCCAATCTCCGGAATAACCTGCTAAACCCCGTAATCCGAGTGGGATTGCCCGCAAAGTCTACTTTTTAACGGATTCAATATTTTGTGTTCATACCTGGACCGGACTGGGCTAAGCCCACGATTTTAGGGCCATTTTGATATTTCTATGAGAGATGATGATGTGGAAAAAGAAAGGTTCTTATTGGATATTAAAAATGAGTTGTATTATTTAGAATGTTTTCATTGGTTATTCATTTTAAATTAGGTGTCAACTCCACAAAGCTTAAAAAAACTGAGGTGTCAACCTGTGGAGAGTTTCAAAGGTTTTTATTGTATTGATTATTTCAAGTACGACTAAAAAACAACAAATTTTTATTACAACTCTCTTATCTACCTCGACCAATCTATCTTAAGTAATAAAATGGATAATTTACTAAAATAAATAAGAATGATTATTTAAACCAAATCCCCACGAAACATCTAAAATATAGTTTTAAGAAGAAAATCTTATGCGGTAGAAGTGTGTAACGTGAACGTTTCTTCTATTAATCAAGTGGTAGCAGCCTGCAGCCGGCACCGAAATAATCTTAGCATGTGTTGTGTCAATCTCATCGTCCCATAACTTGAAAAAGTCTATAGTTTAAGTTTATAGGCTAAGGAAAAAAATATTAATGTTTGGTGCAGTTTTCACCTATTCGTGACTTTTGATCTTGATTGTAATACAACTTGTCAATGTCATTACCATAAATGTAACGATTTGAATCTTATCTTCAGACCCATAACTTTTTTTCCAAATAAAACTTACGTAAGAATTTCTTATTAAATTATTAATAACCCCGAATATGTGGGGTCCGATTGTTGTAAATGTGTTTTACCACTATCTTTTTGTGCTGTGATTGGTCACGATATAGAAGTAGTTGGTTCGATTTGTGACATAAAGAATCCGATTGGTAACATAAAGTTGTACAATTTTTTTAAGTGTTAGCTGGAACGGTAAATTTTTACGGAATAGTGTAAAGCTGTACAAAACAGTGGTACATGAAAACATGGCTGGCTCAAAAAAATCTTACACTTTGTGCCAAGTTAAATTTATTTTTTGAAAATGTTCATGATATTAAAATTTAGGGTCCTTTTTGCAAAAAAATTAAAATTTGAGGCCCTTAAATCCTAAGAAAAAACTAAAAAAATGTAGGACCCAGTGCTATTATACTGTCAGCACTGCCTTTAAGTCGGATCTGCATGAAAGCTGTACAAAAAAACCGGGAATAAAAATTTTAGTAACGCTTTTGTGATTGGTGACTGTTAAAGCGATACACACCATATTGTAGCTATATGGGGTTTCCATTCAAACCCAAAACGTTAAAAAAAAGTTTAGTAGAAAAACAAAGCAGTAAACGAATATCATAATAGTTAGAAGAAATAGAAATAAGCGGTAAAAAACATCAGTACAAAACAAATAAAAATATAGTTTTTGTTTTTTGAGTAACGCTAACTAGATCTTACTATAATTGGTAATTGTTAAATCAATAAGAAAAATGTACAGTTGTGATAAGGATTGCTAATCCAAACGAATATATCTCTTATTGTGTGAATATATTACAATAGTAAGACATTACCAGTTACACCCGTGTTCTTTGTAAAGGCTACACATCTATCCATTCCAAATAAAACGACATTAGGTCCATTAAATGTTTCTTGTCACCAGCCATCATCTGTCCTAACCATTGTTTGTTGGTAGCTTTTAATGAATTCGTTATTCATTTCATCAGTGTCGTTGGAAAATTGGACCCCCTAATTTGTTTCGTTTGCGTGAGTTCGGTGAATTACTTAATCTTAAAACACGTTTTTCCAGAGTTATTGCTGCTAATAAAATACTTAATCTTTAAGAAATGGATTAGAGACAATGATACCTATAATATTTCAAAGATTAAAACTAGGCACACTATTTCGAATACTTATCAGAGAAACAAAAATCACCTTCTTTTTAGTGAAAATATGCCGTGTTCAAAAAATCGCTAGGCGCTAGTCGGGCGGTGAGGGTGCGCCTAGCGCCTAGCAAGAAAATCGGGGATTACACGGGGATTAATCGGGGATTAGTTTTAGGGCTATTTAATATTTTAAAAACATATTAATCCATTATAATTAAGTAATTTATATAATATTGTTTTTAAAATTGTATTAAACACATGAAAACAAGATTTTAATTTCAAATTTATGATTTTTATACAAATTACGAACATAAGTAGGACGTTTTGAATTTTAGATGAAAAAAAAAAGTAAAAAAAAAAAAAAAAAAAAAAAAAAAAAAAATGGGCTAGGCGCCGTCTAGGCGGGCTAGGCGGCCGCCTAGGCGGTCCAGGCGGACAAAAATCGGATCTCCGATTTTTCTCACCGATTTGGACAAAATCGCCGCGGTGCTCCTCCGATCAGCGCCTAGGCGGCCGCCTAGGCGGCTAGGCGGCCGATTTTTAGAACAAGGAAAATATGTATCATGCCATTTCTTTGTCCCAAAAATAAAAAATGTATCAAATGTTGTAAAAAAAGACTTGATTTTACTATGTAACTCAAATGTTGTTTAAAAATTATTACAGCCGATTTTTTCGATGTTTTATTTATCGAAATTATGTCACTTATTTTTACTCCTATATGATGAATAACGCAGCATGGACGGTCTCGAGTCTATAACTCTATATATTAATAACTATCATCAATAAGAAGAAGAAATATTTTTATAATATGCACGTGGACACACGTAACCATATAAATAATTAAACAAGACAATGACATCAATCCAATTAATTCCATTAATATTAGTAACTGGGTGAATCAGATATGGTTGCGAATAACTAAAGATCTAATGAGATGAATCACTATCTAATATTTTGCATGCATATGGAAGGCCTTTTGTAAATATAGTTTCAAGAAAGGCTTTTGTTTTATATGCCACAAATTTTGCAGCGATTAAGAGACTATGATGATTTGAGAAATACTAATTATGTTTAGTTAAGGGCTTTGTTTTTGTTAATGGTGTTTCACTAGTTAGGGTTTCTCTTATCGCTTTTATAGTATAATAATAGCTCTCACGTGTATGTGAATGTGATGCGTCATGATGAAGCACCACTACGATATTACTATCAAATTTGTTATTGATACCAAATGTATGGTGGTCTAAATGTCTAATATAGTTGGTATAAGAGTTGGTTCAACCAACGTGCGTTGGGCTAGTGGCACTTGAGGAGTTAATTCCAATATGGTGCCCGCAGTTCGAGGGCTAGCGTTGGCCACTGCGGTATTTACTTGGCGGCTGCAGGCCTCCAGGAAACACACTAAGCGTTGGGCTCGGACGGCCTGAAAGGGAACCGGCCTCAAGCCTTGGTGCTAGTCGGGCTTCGGCCCGGATACCTGGGTTATCAAAAAAAAAAATAAGAGTTGGTTCCATTAAGTTCTAGAGCCTCTTTTGGTAGAGATAATTTACGACGTATGATGGTATTATCAACCGTTTAGTCTCAGGCCTGCGGAGATATACATGCTTCGAACTTCGAGATTATCAATATATATATAAAACCATACATTATTATGTAGCATTGTATTATAACAGTTAGTCTCTTAGATTTGGGAAGATATATGGTGCCAGAAAAACTTTCAAGAATTTCTATGTGAATAAAATAGCGTGCTTGATTTAATATAAATAATTTCTTAGAAGTTATTTTTAGTACATATATATTCGCGTAATGATAAAATATAGAAAACCCATATAATGGTATGATCACAGATAGGTTACATATAGGTTGTTAATTAGCGATTACTTATACAACATTGCCAAAATATTTTCCAGGGATTCACTTTCGTTCATTTTATGAGTCAATACAACTGTAGATAATATAACATTGATTATCCATCAACGACAGTTGTGGCTGTACGTGTCTATAACTATAACCATACGAAATTAGATGATTTGCAGTATCTATATTTAATAAAATATGTTTGTTCATTTGATTCTCCCTTAATTTACTAAACATATTTTATCAATATTTTTGAAATACATTTGTTAGAGGATGGGTTAAATTATTATCCGACAAATTTGGTATCCGACCCGATAAAAAATTTACTTCATAAATCTTACACCGGATAGTTCATATCTTTTTTGGATCGGGTTAAAATATATCCGAAATTATAAATCAGATATTCTATATTTAGATATTTAGAAGATTTGGCAGATTTTGAAATACAATTCTCTATCATCTTTGTTTGAACATTTTTTAACTCTTTGATTCGTCATATAATACATAAAATTAAAAAAAAAATCTCAATTTTTTCTGCATATATTGGGATTTCGAAATTTTCAAAACGGATATATATTACCCAACCCAATTGATGAAAATGTGTGTTCAACGTCCCATATCGGCTAAAATGTTTAGATATTGATTCAGAATCATATTATAAATAAGATCAAAATAAATCCAAATCCGAATGAACAAGAAGCTCAACTTAATAAGCATCCACATTTAAAATTATATACCGCTTGATTCGGTTTTTTAGTTTAACTGCTTAAGTTTACCAGAAATGTTAAATTTTAAACTTTTAAAAATTTTTAAATAATATAATTCATATATTTAAAATCAATTAAAGGTTTATAATATTATGAACATATATAAAGAGTTACAATAACACAAAACGGGTTATATTGGTAGACAATGTTATATAACGGGACAAGTGTTTAAGAAGTTTTAAATATTATAATTTATATATTTAAAATTAATAAAAAAAATTATAATATAAGAACATTTGAACATATATAAAGAGTTAAAATAACATGGGACGGTTATATTGTAGGACGGAGTTATATTGCAGGATGGGGTTATATGACGGGACGAGTTGAATTAAAAAATTTTAAAACATCATTAATCCGCTGCTTCAATATGGTTAAATCTTTATTTTAATACCATTTTAGCACCACCAATATTAGACATATCGAATGATCCTGATTAAAGTAAATTGCATAAAACAAAAATTGTCTTGTGGCATACCGTTACTTAATAACAATTGTAAACTATAAATATAAATGTTTTATAAAATGATACAATTTGCAAAAAAAAAATTATATAATATATAACCATTAAATTTTAAAAATCACTTTAAAAATAAATCATTCTACGGTGTACGGCGGGTTGAAATCTAATTAACCTTAATAAAATATCTAAATTTAACTTTCTCATGAAATTTGTTATTTTATTTTTAAACCGTTTTATTTGCCTGTTCAAATTGATCATTATAAATAAAACTTAATTAGCTAAATACGAGGGTTTATTAATTGAAAAGAAAAGGTATAAATGTACAATTTTTCTGGGGAAAAAACCCGAAAAATACCTCATTTATTTTTTATTTGGACGTTTAATACCCGTATTTTTTTGTTTGGAAGAAAAATACATATACTAATTAAAGTGTGAAATTTAGTACCTAAATAAATAAATATTGTTATTTTTATACTCACGATTTCAAAACAAAAAATAAATTCCAATTTTACCCTTATCATTATAATTAATTATCATTTTAATTATTATTAAAGAAAAACAAATGTTGCTTATATGCAATTGAGTCAAACTCAATTGCTATGATTTGATTCGTGAAATCTCAAGTCGACGAATCAACATCATAAACATTCAAAACCATTGGTCGCTCAACAACAACATGGACATGAGAATATATAACCAGAAAAAAAAAAAACAAATCGGTGGATGGCGTCAACACACGTTGGCTCCGGTGATGATGGCGAATCATTCTCTCTTCTCCTATTTCCACATATAAGCAACATTTGTTTTTTACAATAACCATTTGATCAAACATCGAAATGAGACCGCGAAAATTCTCCCAAATGATGTTTAAAGAGAATTCGAAAATGACATTGACCATATTCATCTTGAAGTCTCGATGAAACTTTTCCAATGGGTGCCACAACTATCATCCGCTTGCAGTTTTGTCTAGCATTGGGTTTGTCGCAGGCAGAGATTAACATAATTTGTTTCAATGTAATTTTTTGTTATTTTGTATTCTAATTAGTTTATAGTTATTTTGTTTCAACTAATTTATTTATATTATTTCCTTGTAGTCTATTCTGGCTAACAAAGGTCACAAATACGGTCTTGGTTCCATCCATGACATGTATATGCTAAATTTTCTTCTACGTCTTATCTTATATTGCTACTTGTTGATTAAATTACATGAAGATTAAGAATGTATTAGTTTTAAGATTCACGCTTTGAATGAGAAGAAAAAGAGTTGTGACACCATTTGCGGTATTGATGATACTTGCATTTTTACCAGAGGGCATAAATTAGAACGCTGACGACTAATGCAACAGCGGCTCCCAAGATAGCCTTGGCAAATTTGATGATGGTGATCCACATTATGATTTTTTTGTATCATATTTCTAATATTATTGTATATTTTCTTTTATACTATAATGTTTTGTTTCATTTTGTTTCATTTAACAAAATATTTTTGGTAAACTTTTCACTATAAATTCACATATATCCATCGCCTATAGTTCGTCTCTATTTAGAACAAATCACAAATCTTTTTGGCCAATTACAAAATAACAATGCATATATCGTTTTCTGCACTAAAAAAAATTGTGTTGTAAAAATTCGTATGCATTAGTGCAAAGAATTCGAGATTTGAAATAGTTTAAAGCAAATAATAAAAGTATAGATAGATAGTTGATATTCAATCAAATTTATTCTCAATAAAAAAGAGTAGGTAAATAAACATGAATGAATATGTTAAAGCAACGGTAGAAATACAATTGTCACCTTCCGATCAATCAACAATTTAAGGTCACATTTATTAACAATTACAGCTGGGTGGATCATGATTCATGACAATTGTATTCAACCATATTTACAGTCTCGGTTCAATCATAAATTATTCTCCTTTTTTTTTTGGCAATGTTCAATTGCATTACACAATTAAAAGAGTCGTTTTCGGATTTACTATATAGTTAGGTTTTTGGTCAATTCTATGAATGTGTACGCGGTCTTTTATCTACCCAATATATGGTCTTGATCTTCATCCATTTTCAAACAAATTGGAAACAAAAGGAAAAAGTCTTTGAATGTATGTACAATGAATAGGAAAGACTTCATTACACCAATCTAACTCTCTAGTGCATGCTATGTTTCCTTGTTGTAGGAGAGCTAGTGCTTCGAACATACTCCACTATGGCTCTTGCAATAAGTTGATGGTCTTACCATCTTATGTTTCGGGTATTACCGGATATGGGAACTCGGTTGAAATAACCTCTTATAAGATATCACACTAAACATTACTAAAAGTGATCAACGGTACCTATTTGAAGACACCAAAAAAGAGATAATAATACATATTATAGAACATCACCCTAAAGACTTTAAATTTAAGAGTTTACGCGTATCATCCCATACGGTTGGTACTCCTCTTAAATTACTCTTGAGCGTCAGAGAAATTTTGGAACGTATCATAATGTATAAGACTTTAAATTTAAGAGTTTATGTGTTATTTGAAATAAATATTTGAATTTTAATTCTATTTAAATTGTATCTATTTCTCAAATTTTATGTTTAATCACTATCGAACCCGCTAACAACTACTCTACAATGTCTTATGAACGCAAAACTTGCGTAGCTACATCCACATCCGCTACAATAAACTAACCGTAACATAATTCAAACACGGTAGTATGCATATGTAGTTTATAGATGAAAAAAATATATATATTTAAGGTATATTAAAGTTATAAGTTTTCTATTCACATATTAAAATTGTAAAAAGTCATTTATTCAACTTAAAAAAAAAATCAATTAAGTCGGATTCAACTTTAAACAACAAAACCAAAAAAAACTCTCTTCTCCAAATTTTACTATAAAAAAATGAAAAGACAACACTTTTTTCCTCTATAAATACCCCAAACCGACTTCAATCACCACACCATTCATAAAAACTCAGTGAGAGAAAATCACACATTAAATTAGAGAGAGAAGAGTAAAATCATCCAAATATGATCGGAGAACTTGTGGATCTGCTCACCGGCGGTGGAAATGAGACGAAGCAGGTGAAAGGAACGGTGGTTCTGATGAAGAAGAACGTCCTCGATTTCAACGATTTCAACGCTTCGTTTCTTGATCGTCTTCATGAATTTCTTGGAAACAAAATCACTCTTCGTCTCATTAGCTCTGATGTTACAGATTCCGGTAAAAAAAATCTCAACTTTTTTTAATTTTCAAATTTTGATTTTGTCTTCTTCGTTTGTTTTTTTATTTGTTTATTTTCTTTTGCGTTATCGAGTTTTTTTTTCTTCCCAATAGTTAAAAAAATATATTATTGTTTTAATTTAGTTCACGATTTTCAATATTTTTGTTATTTTCTATTTTGTCTTTTTTATTCTCCACTACGTATATCGTAATGTCATAACATTTATTGCGAGCGGAATTAATGAAACTAGAATGGCACTTCTTTTTTTTCTTTTTTTTTCTTACTTTTACTTTTTTGTTAAAGGAACTATGAGACAAATATTTGAATATATTGTATTTGAGGTGTAAAAATTGAAAATCATTTTTCTTAATTTGTTTGTTTTGATGGATGGAAACTTCTTCAGCAAGAAAGGTTGGAATAATTTTTGCTTTTTTTTTTCTTCTCTCTCAAAAGGCCAAATTTTTTTTTATTCTCTCTGTAAAAGATGAAAAATCAAATATTCTTTTTGTCATACCAAGTGATAATTACCTTTCTCTTTAATATCTTTTATTTATAAAAGAAATTTTCATGTTTACCCTCTATTTTTTAATTTAATTTGAGTCCGATAATTAATTTTCTACGGTCAATAATTTATTTTATATGTGTATATAACTATCAAAATAACAATATGCAATTTAGTTTTTCGTTCCTGTCTCTCCAGTGCTAATTATTTCAATTTGTTCTAGATTTAATTTTGAATTTGTTAATATTTTAAAGAAAATTTGAAACACAGATAAAAGAAAGAGGAATATCGTTAAATTATTAAATCTCCTACATAATTAAATATTGTTTTATTTTTAAAAAATCTCAGGTTTCAATCTCATTTTTGTCTAATTAATATTAATGTGATAAAAAAAATTCTAGAATGCTATTGATAAAAAAGCAAAAAGTAAATAGTCTTAAAAGCTTAAAAATGCTCTGTTTTACTCTCTCTTCCTCCAGTAGAAAACAGAGTGTACTCTTTCCTAAAGAGAATCTTTTTAATTTCCGGAATATTTTGATGTTACACTCGACTTTTTTAATTTTATTATCTGATTATATTCCTTTATCTTTAACAAAACTTTATATTCCATTTAATTTTTGGAACCATATTCACATTCGATTATAATTTTCGTAATAATAGATTCCATAATAGTTTCAGAAAATAGATTTTAAAAAAAAAAAATTTATACGCTTTATATATTCAACAGTTTGATATGGCCAAATATTCATTTTTCATCAATGAAAAACTAAATTAGAAAGTTTTTTCCCTTAAAAAAAAAAGAAAAAAAAAAAGTTTTTTTCCTTTCCTTTTATGGAATTGTAATAATTTGTGGATTTTATTATTCAGAAAACGGTTCTAAAGGCAAACTAGGGAAGGCTGCTCACTTGGAGGATTGGATCACAACAATCACGTCATTAACCGCAGGCGAATCAGCCTTCAAGGTCACGTTCGATTACGACAGCGATTTCGGTTACCCTGGAGCATTCTTGATCAAAAACAGCCATTTCAGCGAGTTTTTTCTCAGAAGTCTTACACTTGAAGACGTTCCAGGCCATGGCAGAGTCCATTACATCTGCAATTCTTGGATTTATCCTGCTAAACACTACACCAAAGACCGAGTTTTCTTCTCCAACAAGGTAACTAAACGCTTCTCGGTTTCTTTACTTGACTAATATTAGTTGAAAGATGTTTTCTTGATGTGATTTAGGTAAGAATTGACGTTTGTTTACTTCTGTTTCAGACTTATCTTCCACATGAAACACCAGCGACGCTACTCAAGTATAGAGAAGAAGAGCTAGTGAGTTTGAGAGGAACCGGCGAAGGAGAGCTGAAAGAATGGGACAGAGTATATGACTATGATTACTACAATGATTTAGGCGTCCCACCAAAAAACCCACGGCCTGTACTCGGAGGAACATCAGAGTATCCTTACCCAAGAAGGGGAAGAACCGGGCGGAAACCGACTAAAGAAGATCCTCAAACCGAGAGCAGGCTACCGATCACATCGAGCCTAGATATATATGTTCCACGAGATGAGAGATTTGGACACTTGAAGATGTCTGATTTCCTTGCTTATGCTCTGAAAGCAATTGCTCAGTTTATCCAGCCTGCTCTTGAGGCGGTGTTCGACGACACTCCTAAAGAGTTTGATTCTTTTGAAGATGTTCTTAAGATCTATGAAGAAGGAATCGATCTACCAAACCAAGCTTTGATTGATAGTATCGTTAAGAATATACCGCTTGAGATGTTAAAAGAGATATTCAGAACAGACGGCCAGAAGTTCCTTAAGTTTCCAGTGCCTCAGGTCATCAAAGGTGAATACATTACATATTCTTGATTACTTATATTAACAACTTATTTCCTATGGTACAACTAACGTTTTCGATCGAACTAATCTTGATTTTTTTGGTTTTCTAGAGGACAAAACTGCATGGAGAACTGATGAGGAATTTGCTAGAGAAATGCTGGCTGGGCTAAACCCTGTTGTTATTCAACTTCTTCAGGTGAATCCATGAACTCTGTCGATAACGAACATTGGTTCTCTAATGTTGTTCTGCTGTCTTACAGGTTATGGTATGTTAACTTGCAGGAGTTTCCTCCAAAGAGCAAGCTTGACAGCGAATCATACGGTAACCAGAACAGTACAATCACTAAAAGCCACATAGAACACAACTTAGATGGACTCACTTTTGAAGAGGTAAGAACTTCAATCGAATAGAGCTGTAATCTGATACCGAAGTCAATTTGAAACTAATTTTCTTTTGCTGTTTTAGGCTCTGGAGAAGGAGAGGTTGTTCATATTAGACCACCATGACACACTGATGCCATACTTGGGACGTATAAACACTACCACGAGCAAGACTTATGCAAGTAGGACACTTCTGTTCCTGAAAGATGATGGGACCTTGAAGCCATTGGTGATAGAGCTGAGCTTGCCTCATCCTAATGGAGACAAATTTGGAGCAGTGAGTGAAGTATATACGCCTGGTGAAGGTGTCTACGACTCGCTATGGCAGTTGGCAAAGGCTTTTGTTGGTGTAAATGACTCTGGAAATCATCAGCTTATCAGCCACTGGTAATGGATACTAAATGGTTATGTTGCGGAAAAACCGATCTATCTACATGATCTAAATTTTTTGGTTTTTGCAGGATGCAAACACACGCATCGATTGAACCTTTTGTGATTGCCACGAACAGACAGCTGAGTGTTCTTCACCCGGTCTTTAAGCTCCTTGAACCTCACTTCCGTGATACGATGAATATCAATGCGCTTGCTAGACAAATCCTGATCAATGGTGGTGGTATCTTTGAGACCACTGTGTTCCCTTCTAAATATGCCATGGAGATGTCATCTTTCATCTACAAGAACCACTGGACCTTCCCTGACCAAGCATTGCCAGCAGAACTTAAAAAGAGGTAATGCATATTTACTCAAATCTTTCAATATTCTACTTTACTTGATGATGCAATTAGAAGAGAACACAAAGAGGTAAACTATAAACGGTTGTTGTTACGGCTTTTCGATTTGCAGAGGGATGGCCGTTGAGGATCCAGAAGCACCACACGGATTACGTCTGAGGATAAAAGACTATCCTTTCGCTGTGGATGGACTTGAGGTTTGGTATGCTATTGAATCATGGGTCCGAGACTACATTTCCTTGTACTACAAGACAGAGGAGGATATCCAAAGGGACACCGAGCTCCAAGCCTGGTGGAAGGAGGTGCGCGAGGAAGGTCACGGAGACAAAAAGTCAGAACCTTGGTGGCCTAAAATGCAAACCCGTGAAGAACTTGTGGAGTCATGCACCATAATCATTTGGGTTGCTTCTGCTCTTCATGCCGCGGTTAACTTCGGGCAATATCCAGTTGCAGGGTACCTCCCGAACAGACCAACCATAAGCCGTCAGTTCATGCCAAAGGAAAACACTCCAGAGTTTGAAGAACTTGAGAAGAATCCGGACAAAGTGTTTTTGAAGACAATCACAGCTCAGCTTCAAACACTTCTTGGGATATCTCTGATTGAGATTCTCTCTACTCATTCGAGCGATGAAGTGTATTTGGGACAGAGAGATTCTAAGGAATGGGCGGCCGAGAAAGAGGCGTTGGAGGCGTTCGCGAAGTTTGGTGAGAAAGTAAAGGAGATTGAGAAGAACATTGATGAGAGGAACGACGACGAGACTCTCAAGAACAGGACAGGTTTGGTTAAGATGCCGTACACTTTATTGTTTCCGACTAGTGAAGGTGGTGTTACCGGCAGGGGAATTCCAAACAGTGTCTCCATCTAAAACAAGTCTCACTTCAGTATTGTGTCAGAGTCAGTTTGTGTTATATATCCCATGGTTTACTTGTTCTACAAGTTATAAACTTTGATTCTTGTTATTAATCGGTGTTGCCTATAAGCATCAGAATAAAGCAGTCTATACATATTAAAATTGTCTTTATCGATTTATTCATAAGCATTATAAGAGCTGCATGCCTTTCTCGATCCCACTTGTTCTTCCTATGTTGCTCTGCCAGATTTGCTACTGCTTTTTCATTACGAGCATGAGCTACAAAATCTTAAGTTGCCAATTCTCTAAATTAAGTTTCTCTAACAAACATTGCCCGCGATGCCGTGATTATGTTCTTGAATGTGGAGCACTTGTTCCACTGCTCAATTAGCTTAATGAGCATACCAGATTGTCTATGCTTAGAAGTGTCACATGGACCTTGTCAAATTTGTGTCGTGGTGGCCAGGCGAATCCTGCAGCGCTTAAAACCCTTGACCGGTTAATCCATTCTACTGATAAACAAGTCTTGACAAAAGCTTGTTGGGATCTCAAATCCCTCTCTGGTGGGACTAATGACAAAATCCAGAATGTCATCGAGGCCGGTGTTGTACCAAGACTTGTTGAACTTCTCCTCCATCCTTGTATATATGTGCTAATTCCTGCGCTTCGCACCGTTGGAAATATAGTTACTGGAGATGATCTACAAACGCAGTGTGTGATCGATAGTGGTGCTTTACCTTGTTTTGTCAACCTTCTAACTCAAAACTATAAGAAAAATATTAAGAAGGAAGCTTGTTGGACGATTTCAAACATCACTTCAGGAACACAAGAACAGATCCAGATGGTAATAGACGCTAATTTGATTGCGCCCTTGGTCAATCTGCTTCAAATTGCTGAATTTGACATTAAGAAAGAAGCAGTATGGGCAATTTCAAATGTTACTTTAGGTTCTCATGATCAAATCAAGTACCTTGTGGAGCAAGGATGCATAAAACCGTTATGCAATCTTTTGGTATGTCAAGATCCAGAAATCATAATTGTCTGCCTTGAAGCATTGGAAAACATCTTGAAGGTGGGAGAGGCAGAGAAGAATTTGTGTAATACAGGGAACATGAACTATTACGCGCAGCTGATTGATGATGCAGGAGGGCTAGAAAATATGGAGGAACTTCAGAACCATAACAACAATGAGATCTATGAGAAGGCTGTAAAAATTATGGAGACATATTGGCTTGAAGAGGAAGATGAGGAGGCA
This sequence comes from Arabidopsis arenosa, assembly GCA_905216605.1. Taxonomy (NCBI): domain Eukaryota; kingdom Viridiplantae; phylum Streptophyta; class Magnoliopsida; order Brassicales; family Brassicaceae; genus Arabidopsis; species Arabidopsis arenosa. The sequence continues at coordinate 23,850,342 of LR999451.1, forward strand.
CAACAACATTAGGTTCTCAGGCCGGTTTCAGTTCGGGTGGTCGGTTTAAAAGTACAGATCTAAGAAAGTGTTTGGTTTCAGTGTCTAGAGTCTTGCTTCTTTTTTTTTTAAATGACCGATACAACACACTGGTAGTGAGTCTAGCTACTCTTGTTATCTGGATGTATCATTCTGAGACAATATATGGAATCTCAACATTTGTAACAGATATAAATCCCAAGAAACAGGAAGAAATAAAAGCACAGTGAACGTTACCTATCAGAAGAGAGACCCTCCTGATAATGTTTTATATGAATTGAAACTGACATGAATTTGTTATAGCCCTGACAACATTTTTCAAATCTTTAACCACCGCAAACCTCTCTTCAGAACTTATACACTTCAGGGAGAAAATAGCTTTCTTCAAACGGTTTGTGTTCTTTAAAATGTATTTCGCCACTTCTACCTCCTCTTCTCGTTTCCATTTGTAGCCTTCCCACATGAATGTCTCAAGATGAAACAACAAACACTCTGGAACATTCTTTGGTTGATTCCATTCTCCACTAGCCTCAACAAAGTTCATCCCATCTAAGTTCTGAGACAAACAACAAACATTCAGAAAAACACAATGTATGTTATAGATAGTATATCAAGAAGTATCGCTTACATTGATGAGCTTGAGGACTTGCAGTTTAGGAGAACTATGGAGCATGAGGGGAAGTAGTTTCCACCATGATTTTTTATTTGTATATAGCTCCAAATATACTAACTGGTTGAAGATGATGCCGGTAGGAAACTTAAACACCGTGGGTGTTAAAGCCAAGGAAAGACGTTTAACTCAAGTGAGAAATACCAGAAGTTTCTCGTCGAATATCTCAGAGACATCAGTAATATTTACCTTCATCAGCTCCGGTACGTTCTCAATCATAAAAGACTCAAAAGCCTTAGCCCCTTCAAGCTTCAAGTATCTCAAAGAAGGAGTATTTATCACATAGCCCCAATGTTGTTGTCTACCACTACCATTATGAATTACTAGTTTCTGTAAAGATGGCACTACAATAGTGAAAGTTTTCACACTACTATTTGAATTTCTATGCATTACCAAATCTTGAAGATTAGGACAGCCAGATAAAAGGTTAATAACGGAATCATCGTCTTTGAAGTCCACAGCTAGAAGATGCAGAGTTCTAAGGGATTTCAAAGAAACCGAAGAAGGGACATCCATAACAACATTAAGGATGAGTTTCAAAGTCTCTAGTGTTTCACAGTTATACAAGCTTCTAGGAAATGCAAATGACCCTCTGTGAAAGTAAACTTCTAGTACCAACTTATGCACATTGCGAGTCATTGCAATTCCAATCAAGATTCCAATATCCACTGCATTATTACGTCCATCTAAACGAACTTTGAGACGAAAATTCTGTAGAACCGGAGCCTTATGTGAAAGTAAAGACTTGCAAACATTCTCGAGATCAAGTCTGTGAAGGAAAGAATCAAACTTGAGTTTAGGCATCATTTTCCAATGAGACTGCCATTTTTTGGACAAAACACTCGTGGTTATGGCAACTTTTGTTGGAAGTAAGCATAATATCTGTAGAATCAAAGCTTTAGGCAACTGACTAATCCTGTCAGCAACAACACCTCTATTGTTCATAATTTCACTATCACTTTTGCTGTCAAAAGACAAAATGAAACAATAAGAAAATTAAGATTTCAGTTTTGGAACTTTTATAAAACCCTAAAACATACAAAGAAACTAACCATAGTTTTCATTGGAGAATTATGTATGTTGCTTCTGACAGGTAACGTTTACTACTTTACTTTAATTAACTCATTACTTTAATTAACGTTTTAAGTACGTAAAGAAAACAATGCTAGTGAAGGTGAAACAAACCGAGGAATTTATCGTCCGGTTTATCCAGACCGGAGTGATTTAGTTGGAATTTTACAGAATTAATATGATTAGTTTGTTCAATTTGGATAAATCCATCGAACACATAACAAAATTAATTAATGCCCTCTCCGCCGCAGTCTCATCCTCTAAAACCCTCCCTAACGTTCGTCGTGAAATATCTTATACCGCATCTCAATTCAAAGCTTCACCGTCTGCGTTTCGAGGTCGTAAACATAAGTGATTTAACATCTCAATGAAACGATGGTTAGTTTCTTATATGTTTTAGGGTTTCGTAAATTTATAGATCCAAAACTCAAAACCAACTTATCTTTTGTTGTCGTTTTATTTTGGCTTTTGACAGCAAAAACGGCAGTGTTGTGGATGCGGACAGGATCAGTCAATTGCCTGAAGCTTTGATTCTCCAGATATTATGCTTACTTGCTACCAAAGTTGCCATAACCACGAGTGTTCTGTCTAAACAATGGCAGTCTCTTTGGAAAATGCTGCCTAAACTCAACTTTGATTCTTTACTTCATAGACTAGAACTCGAGAATGTGTGCAAGTCTTTGCAATTACATAAGGCTCCGGTTTTAGAGAGTTTCAATCTTAGAGTTCACTTTGCTGGAAGTAATTATAATGCAGTGGATTCTGGAATCTTAACTGGAGTCTTGATTGGAATTGCCATGGATCGCAATGTGCGTGAGTTGGTACTCAACGTTTACATTCACCACGGGTCGTTAAGAATTCCTAGTAGCTTGTATAACTGTGAAACATTAGAGACATTGAAACTCGAGCTTAATGTTGTTATGGATGTCCCTTCTTTAGTATCTCTGAAATCTCTAAGAACTCTGCATCTTAAATATGTCGACTTCAAAGACGAGGAATCCATTCGTAACATTTTATCTGGCTGCCCTAATCTTGAAGATTTTATGGTGCATAGAAATTCAAGTAGTAGTGTGAAAACTTTCATTATTGATGTGCCAACTTTGCAGAGACTAACAATTCATAATGGAGATAGTAGTAGAATACGAGAACGACATTGTGACTATGTGATAAGTACTCCTTATTTGAAATACTTGAAGATTGAAGAAGGGATTAGGCCTTTTGAGTCTTTTGTGATTGAGAACGTACCGGAGCTGATCGAGGTAAACATTACTAATGTCTCTGAGATAATCGACGAGAAGCTTCTGGTCTTTCTCACTTCAGTTAAACGCCTTTCCTTGGCTTTAACACCCTCGGTGTTTAAGTTTCCTACCGGTAGCATTTTCGACCAGTTGGTATATTTGGAGCTATTTACAAATAAAAAAGCATGGTGGAATCTACTTCCCCTCATGCTCCATAGTTCTCCTAGCTTACAAGTCCTCAAGCTCATCGATGTAAGCAATATTTTCCTTTTGAAAAAAGCAATATTATCCTGACCTAATAATAACATACATTGTGTTTTTCTGAATGTTTGTTGTTTGTCTCAGAACTTAGATGGGATGAACTATGTTGATGCTAGTGGAGTATGGAATCAACCAAAGAATGTTCCTGAGTGTTTGTTGTTTCATCTTGAGACATTCATGTGGGAAGGCTACAAATGGAAACGAGAAGAGGAGGTAGAAATGGCGAAATACATTTTAAAGAACGCAAACGGTTTGAAGAGAGCTATTTTCTCCCTAAAATGTATCAGTTCTGAAGAGAGGCTTGCGGTGGTCAAAGATTTGAAAAGTGTTGTCAGGGCTACAAATTTATGCAAGTTTCAGTTCATATGAGACGACCTATTATATTATGACGAAAGGTAACGTTTCAACTGGTTTCTGTTTTAGATGTTGAGTTTTTTTATCGACCTATTATATTATGAAGAATTCGAGATCTGAGAGACTCAATTATTAACTGAATAATTTATCTAAAAAGACTTGATAATAAAAAGAGATCATAACTTAAACAATGTAAAAATCAATAGTGAACCGACTGTTCGATCAGAGGTTTTCTTTGCCTTGTTTGATAAGGAAACCAAGAGGATGAGGAGTTAGATTGCGATTACAGCCAAGAAATTTGTTCATTGGAATCTTCAAACTGCACTTGTTCTTTGCGGTTTCGTATCTTTTTGTTAATGCGAGTTTTGATTACAGAGAGATATTGAGAAATGAGCTTGGTGATAATTAGTTAGAAGATGCAATTGATTAAATTGTTCAGTGCAATGGTTATCCTTGTTTCGCTATGGAGAACGGTAAGAGCAGCCCCAAGTTGCCAATCCTTTGCAAATCTGATGGAGCAACTTTAGAGAATTGGCAACATTAGCAAATATGGCTGATTTTGTTTTCAATAATTCTATCCAAATCTTTATGGTTCCAATTATTTTCAGTATTTGCAAAACAAATTACTGTTTCTGCTTTTTGGACTTTGTTCGTTTCTTAACCTACATAACATTGAAGGAGGTCCATGTAGTTCAAGAGAATTAGTTGGAGACTTATGGAACAAAACACTTGAGAGCTCACAGTGATGAAATCTTCCGTTGTGAATACAAAAATAAGACTCTAGACAATGAAACCCAAACACTTTTATCAGTTTGTGTTGTACCTTCATTTACTTGTTCTACACGTTAGCCGTTGATTCTTGTTATTAATCGATGTGGCCTATATCCGAGACAACAAATCAGATTCCAAACCGAAGTTTCTTCTATAAATTAACAACATATGATAAAAATTCGAATCCAAACCAAAAACCGAAACCTTGCCAAATTATTGATTCTACTTTAAGTTTTAGTTTGGATACATTATTCATATACCAAAAATCGGAATAAAGCGAACCGAATTCAAACTGGCTACATTATTCATATACAAAAAATCCGAATAAACCGAACCGACTTCAAACCAAACTTGGGTTGAACAGCCCTTGCTTATTTTATGCAATTTGGTTTTATTTAATTTATTTCCGGTTTAATGGCTTGATAACCGGTTAAGTGATTTAGGTTTTCAATTTGTCTCTTTATATACGTAAGGGCTACGCCGAACAAAAAGTTTAATCAATCAAGAACAATATTCTTCTTCTTCAAACTCTTCCCTTCGAGGTGATAATAATTCTCTCAAATCATCTTCTAGACTTTTCACCTTCCTTCGAATTCACAGAGAATTCCTAGTTTGGGATTTATCCTTACTTCTCCGGTCTCACAATGAAACGATGGTTAGTTTCTTTGAATCTTTTAGGGTTTCGTAACTATACGATCCAAAACTCAAAACCAACTCTTATTTTTTGTTGTTGTTTAATTTTGTCTTTTGATAGTGAAAGTAAGAATAATCTGGACAGGATTAGCCAGTTGCCTGAAGCTTTGATTCTGCAGATATTGTGCTTACTTCCTACAAAAGCTGCCATAACCACGAGTGTTTTGTCTAAACAATGGCAGTCTCATTGGAAAATGCTGCCTAAACTCAATTTTAAGTCTTTACATCGCAGACTTGAACTCGAGAATGTTTGCAAGTCTTTGCTTTCACATAAGGCTCCGGTTCTACAGAGTTTTGGTCTCAAAGTTCGGTTAGATGGACGTAATAATGCAGTGGATATTGGAATCTTGATTGGAATTGCATTTACCCGCAATGTGCGTGAGTTGGTACTCGAAGTTCACTTTTACAGAGGGTTCTTCAAGCTTCCTAGAAGCTTGTATAACTGTGAAACACTAGAGACTTTGAAACTCATCCTTAATATTGTTATGGATGTCCCTTCTTCGGTTTCTCTGAAATCCCTTCGAACTCTGCACCTTCATGGTGTGGACTTCAAAGACGGTGAATCTGTTCTTAATCTTTTATCTGGCTGTCCTAATCTTCAAGAGTTTGTAGTGCGTAGAAATTCAAGTAGCAGTTTGAAAACTTTCACAATTCAAGTGCCATCTTTACAAAGACTAACAATTCATAATGGCAGTGGTGGACAACAACCTTGGGGCTATGTGATAAATACTCCTTCTTTAAAATACTTGGAGATTGAAGGGTCTAAGGCTTTTGAGTCTTTTCTAATTGAGGACGTGTCGGAGCTGATGGAGGTAAATATTACTAATGTCTCTGAGATAACCGACGAGAAGCTTCTGATAGTTCTCACTTCAGTCAAACGTCTTTCCTTGGCTTTATCACACTTGGTGTTTACTAAGTTTCCTACTGGTAGCATCTTCTACGAGCTGGTATATTTGGAGCTATCTACAAATCCAAAAGCATGGTGGGTATTACTTACCCTCATGCTCCAGAGTTCTCCTAAATTGAAAGTCCTCAAGCTCATTGATGTAAGCAATTATGTACAATGTTGGATGGACAATGTTGTGGCTAGTGGAGAATGGAATCAACCACAGAATGTTCCTGAATGTTTGTTGTTTCATCTTGAGACATTCATGTGGAAAGGCTACAAATGGAAACAGAGAGAGGAGAGAGAAGTGGCGAAATACATTCTAAAGAACACGAATCGTTTGAAGAGGGCTACTTTCTACTCAAAGCGCATCAGTTACGAAGATAGGCTTGCGGTGGTTAAAGATATGAAAAGTGTTGTCAAGGCTACAAATTCATGCAAGTTGCAATTCTTATGAAACAAATATATTAGGAGGGTCCTTTTCTGATAGGTAACGTTTTCTGTGTTTTTAATATTTCAGCCGGTTTCTTGCGATTTCTATTTGGTTTAGATGTTAACATTTGATCTTTTGTTAGAATGATAAAATCTTATATACGTTAAAGTTAGAAGGAAAAAAGATGAACTGGTTGAAGAATTTGAAATCTGAGACTCTTTAAAATTTTAGGAATTTATTATACATTTTAAGAGATATATTCTCTTGGCCTTAAAAGTGAACCAGAACTTTTATGGTTGATTTCTAGCTATAAATCATTTTCTGAGAATTCTAATAATTCTGAATCATGATCATGCTCTGTTTGATTTCTCTGAGGTTGTGCTTTGTTTTGTTTCCTTTGGATCGATTACCTAAAACCATAAACCTTTGTTGTTGGATCGCAAATTTACCGCGGATTCTGAGCCTAACAACGATTGAAAACGGCCGGTCTCTCACTATCTAACAACTAAACTGCACAATTCTTTCCAAGTTCAGTGTTATGGATTAAGAGTTTCAGAGGCTTTGATTAATTTGTTTGTAAAAAATAAATCAGCCTAACATGATACAAGAGCATAAAACTAACAGTTACTACTATCTTAAGTTCATGTACTAGACTTGTATAGTTAGGGTCAGTTTTAGACACAATAATAGTTAATTAGTACGATGTAATTGTTAAGACTGTTCTTTTGTCCAAACTTCAGAGACTAAATTTTAAGAGAGGCTAACAAACAAACCACCAAATGAACATAATACCAAATTGTTTTACCTGCGTCTGTTCATTCTCCTCATTCGTGGTTACTCGTCGATAATTGAGCATTAGGAATGTGTTGGACTTTGTAGTAATTGTTATGAATATGACTAAAATTATAAGACCATGCACACCAGTGAATTTTTCTCAGTATCATTAACCCAAAAATGATTTTATAATGGACAAAAGCACCTAATTGGGCCTGATACGTATCAGTGGACTGATACTTGTGATACTCAGTATCGTGTGACGTGTCAGTTTCCCATTGGACCCGCGATTTTTTTTTTTTTGCAATACAGAAAGAAAAAAAAATCATTTCTGGAAACTCTGCCGATTCTTCTTCGATCCCTACTCTCCTCCGCGATTTCTTCTTCGATCCATTTCTTCTGTGTAGATTCGATCTCATCTCTCCTCCGCCGATTCTTCTTCGATCCATTTCACCTCTCCATTTGATTTTCTGGTCTATGTCTTTCTCTGATTTGATTTTGATTTGAAGAACGGTATGAACTTTGGTTTCCTTTTACCTTAGATGCTTTGGTCTCTGTCTTTCTCTGTTACATAACGAATTTGGATTTGAAAGCTTGCTTCTTTATATATATGTTGCTCGTTCTGATATAGCTGATGGAATAATTTGTTTAGTTTGTTTGTCTCATGAACGTTTAAGGTCTCTTTGTTCTTTGGTTTGGGAATATCGTTTAACTTGATATGAAATGTATCACAGCTGGTAATTGTAAAGCAAATAGGCGTTATATATATCTGTAACCATCATGAGTTCTTATTGTAGTAAATTTATAGTGTGAGGCAATGCCACATATGTCTATGATTGAAGTCTTGCCAAAACTGGAAAAGTCAAGCATTTGAATTTCTTGGTCTATGCAAAAGTCGTAGCTAAATATATATGGTTGTCTTTAATGTGATTGAGGATGTGATTACTTTGTGATTCATGTGATATTTTGCAGGTTTCTGTTGGAAACGGGTGGGTACTCTTGATAACAAGTTCAGTGCTTATTGGAGGGTATGTAGCTCTCTACTTTGCAGTCTGTGGCATTCCCTCTACCTGCAAGAGTGAAAAAAATCACAGAATTGGTGTAAGTGAGACTTTATTAACACATCTTCTGACCTGCAAAGTATCATTAACACATCTTCTGACCTGCAACAACAATAACTTTCAAGAACCAGATAATGAAGTGGAAGATGATGAATCTTTCATTGACATGGTGTCTTTCTATTGGAGTCTTGCTGCAGCCTATGTGACAATACTTCTTGGGATACTCGCATCTCTCTCATTTGATTTTCCTTGGAGCAGAGCGTGGTTCTACATCGTATATTCTTTCATCCACAAGGTTAAGAATTTGTTTAGTAAAACACTGTAGGTGCCAAATTCTTCTTATGTCCTAGTTTCATTCTCGTCCCCATCTGTTGTTGTTTTCTTCTCATACCTCTTTGGTTTTAAAAAAACCAGACTCCTTACTGTCTTTTGTCTTTGAATAAATGTAATGCCTTAAAACAAATATGAATTCAATGTTCTAGTTATGCCACATGTTGGATTCTGTCTACATAATTAACACCAATGTGAATAATAAAATTTGAAACTACACACCAAAAATTGCAGATACTACAAGTTTCTTGAATTTGTCATCAATCACAGAAAGGGGTTATCAAACAAGCAAGAAATATGCATCAGACAAATAAAATGGTTTTGGAGGAACCAATATCTAAGTTTCATCAACTCATTAAAAGACATACCACAACATATAGATTTTCAATGGAACCAAGGTAATTGACTACAAGCGACTAAATTATTTTTATCATCATGTTTTTTTTCAGTTTTTTTTGAATTTTATATTTTATTTTGCTTAAGTATATTCTACGTTTTTTTTTATTGTAATATTACCTTTTGTAATCTTATGTTTTAATATATTTATTTTTGACTTTACAAATTTTTTTTTTTATGATACTTAAACCGATCTCACCAATGCAAACATATTTAGTAGGAGTATCATAAAAAATCTCAAACAATAAACAAACATTATAAATATTACTAAAAAATTCCTAATGATACTATATGGGTATCACCCATATACATGCTCTAACCCTCCAAATTTTAAAAACAATACAAAAGTAGACTCAGGACCGGTAATTACAAAGAAAAAAAAAAAAAAGCCATGGACAATGAAACCGAACACTTCTAAGATCAGACAAAGGAAGCTAGACTCTAACTGACTCTGACCTTTCACCATTCTCAAGCTGCAAGCTTCCATTACCATTCCTTCAGCTGAAGTTGAATCCCCCAGAAGGAACCGAAGCTTGATTCCCACCGAACTGAAACCCGGCCTGAGAACCATCTACACCTAGAGGTTGTTGTGTCTCCTCATCTTCCACTTCAACCCAGTATGTCTCCATAATTCTTACAGCCTTCTCATAGATCTCACTGTTGTCATGGTTCTGTAGTTCCTCCATATTTTCTAGCCCTCCTGCATCATCAATCAGCAGCGTGTAATAGTTCATGTCCCATGTATTACCCAAGTTCTTCTCTGCCTCTCCCACCTTCAAGATGTTTTCCAATGCTTTCAAGCAGACAATTATGATTTTTGTATCTGGACATAACAAAATATCGCATAACGGTTTAATGCATCCTTGCTCCACAAGGTATTTGATTTGATCATGAGAACCATTTAAAGCTACATTGGAAATTGCCCATGCAGCTTCTTTCTTGATGTCGAATTCAGCATAACGAAGCAGATTAACCAAGGGGGCAATCAAATTAGCCTCTATTACCATCTGGATCTGTTCTTGTGTTCCTGAAGTGATGTTTGAAATCGTCCAACAAGCTTCCTTCTTAATATTTTTCTTATAGTTCTGAGTTAGAAGGTTGACAAAACAAGGTAAAGCACCACTATCGATCACACACTGCGTTTGTAGATCATCTCCAGTAACTATATTTCCAACGGTGCGAAGCGCAGGAATTACCACAGATATAGAAGGATGGAGGAGAAGTTCAACAAGTCTTGGTACAACACCGGCCTCGATGACATTCTGGATTTTGTCATTGGTCCTACCAGAGAGGGATTTGAGTGCCCAACAAGCATCTGCCAAGACCTCTTCATCAGTAGAATGAATTAATCGTTCAAGGGCTTGAACCGCCGCGGGATTCACCTGGCCATCACGACACAAGTTTGACAAGGTCCATGTGACATGTCTAAGCATAGACAATTTAGTATTCTCATTAAGCTGATTGAGAAGCGGAACAAGTGCTCCACATCTAAGAACATAATCACGGAATTGCGATGAATCACCAGCAACGTTACCTAATGCCCATACCGCCTGTTCTCGGATATTATCGCTTGGGGAAGAAGCAAGAAGATGGACAAAGATTGGAACAGCATTGTGATCTACTACAACCTTTGTATGATTCGATGTTCCTGATGCAATGTTTGTTAGAGCCCAAGCTGCCTCATACTGAATATTAGGGTTATCTTCGTTCTTAAGAAACTCAACGAACCGAGGAACAACACCAGAATCTATTACTTCGTCGACTGGAGGATCTCTCGCCCTAGATAGAAGCTTCCTGATATGAGTAGTTGACTTGAGCTGCAAGGCAAGATCATCCGACCAAACCCCAGCGACCATATCCGACAAACTTTCCAACTTCGTATCGACCAAACCCGATAAGTCATTAAGAACTTCACGCCTTTTCTTCATCAGACTCTCCTCTCGCTTGATTTTACGAACCTCAACCATGTTTGCTTCTCTCCTCCGTCGTCCGTCCTCTGCATCCACCGCAACCTTGTACTGATTCCGGCGGACCTCCGTTCTGGTGTTAGGATTCAGCGACATGTCTAGGGCTCGAGAAGAAAGTTCGATCAAGGGATAGGTTTTTACTCGATCAAAGCACACAGACACGCGCAAGGCAGTGAGTTGTGTATATATATAGATGATGCGGAGAAGAAAAACAAAACCCTAAAAGGAAATATGACTTATTAAAAAAAAAAAAACTTTTAAGGCAATTTACTAATATCTGACAAAAAAAGGAAATACTAATATGAAAATCTATTTTCTATTCTTTTTTCCACTGGAGTTTTATAGCATACTAGATAAGGTCCGCGTAAATACGCGGGTTTACAAAATAAATATAAATTTTTATTGACGATATTTGAATTTTGAATGGTAGTCCACATTTTTTTTAGATTTAGATTTAGTTTGATAATTTTATTTTAAACCGGATTTTTGCTAGATTTTATCAATTCTTTTAATAAAAAAAACAAAATACTATATAAATAAAAAGTCTATTTATTTTATTAAGAAAATATTTTATAAATGTTTTCTAAACGTTTTAGAACAAATTTCAACTATCTAAAAAACTACCAAGTTTTGACGAAATCACAAATGTTTTTCTTTAACTCTTCTTCATCATTACTTGTCATTATCAATATGTTCTTCTGATTTTTTCTTCATAAAACTTTCTAAAATTTGGTTTATCTATTTTCAAGGGTAATTTAATCCTAAGTGACAATTTAATATAAAAAAAATATATAGATAGACAAATCTAATTTTAAAGATCCTTCATTTCTAATTTTTCAAATATTTTTTTACATAATTTGATATGTTTGCGATTTAGCAATATTTATCAATATTCACACTACTATATAAATGAACATACGAAGATCGTGATTTATGTTAAAACTATTTCTAAACTTTAATGTTTTAATTCTATTCTGTATTATAATAAAGCTCGATTAAACAGCTATTCTAATTTCTGTTTTGCACTTTATTAAATCCAAAAAAAAATCCTTAGATTTGAATATTTGATGATTTCCCCCAACTGTAACGACGTCGTTTATTAAATCCAATATTTATAAGAAGCTAGAACCTCTTATCGAAGATGTCTATGGTTCAGAGTTAATGGCTAAATTAAGTATGCAAAGAGCACACAGGTTCGGATCTTTGGTTCATTCAATTTTTATTTTATTATTTTGCGCTTTATTAAATCTAACAAGCCCAATTGGAGTATATAAAGGATTAGACTAGTATTGGCATATGATATGTTCGTGGTTCAGTGGTAATGAATATCTTTAACATCCCCTTATGTTAAATTTTTTTTTTTTTTTGGTTAAAAATTGCATAAGGTAGTTGGTCAAATATTATTCGACCGACCAAAAAAATATATATTATTCAGTCGAAGGAAGATCTAGGGTTTGTCGTAATCAAATGTCTCGGAAGGGGAAACCCAATCGCACTCAACTAAAACGCAATCGCAAAGAATTTGAGACACGGATCTCTTCATGTCTCCATTCCTGTTGCTTATACATTGCATTTATCTGCACATTTTGGTTGCTGGGCACATTCATCTACAGTTACTATGCAGTAACAACAGAGGATGCTTTGCCTGAGACTCCAGGCTTGAAGCTGAGGAGACTAGGTCTCAGAGCAAAGCACCCGGTTGTGTTTGTTTCCGGAATCATCACTGGTGCACTGGATCTGTGGGAAGGTAAGCCTTGCGCGAACAGATTCTTCAGAGAACGTTTCTGGGGAGAAAGTTTTGCCAACTTGCTGCAAGAGTAAGCTTTTTGAACACCTTAATATGGAACTCTTCATGTCAATTACAAAAATAAAACTCAAATTAGTTTTCAGCCATTTATCTTTCCTGAACTCATACTCTGACTCTCTTGCACATTAATAGTGTTATTAACATATAATAAACAAAACTACAAATACTATTTTATATTGCACATTATGCATAATTAATCTATATTTAAAAATAACTAAAAAAACTACATATTCTAAAATTAAAACATACTTTTATATAATTTTAGTTAAGATTACAAAAATAAAAATTTAAAAATGATAATTTCGACCAGTAATCCGTACAATGCACGAATCCATATCTAGTAATGTATACAAAATAGTTTGGATATTGTAACTCATTGACGTGCAATAATTGAGCAAAAGAAATTGGACTTGAAGTTCAAGTAATGAACAAAAAAAGGATATCCCTTGGGTATATTAAAAAAAAAAACGAGTTTAAATTTGCAAAGAAAAAGACATTAGAGAGATCCACACGAGAACGCATATTCTCAAACTTGCACAACATAACAAAACACATTAAAAGGTTTAAAAGACAACTTTGAAAACCTCATTGCCTCAAAAACATTCTCAACTCTTATCCAAAACACAAAAAGAGATTTGATCATATAATCGTTAGATTTTGATTTAGTTTGATAATTTTATTTTAAACCGGATTTTTGCTAGATTTTATCAATTGTTTTAATAAAAAAACAAATTACTAAATAAATAAAAAGTCTAATTTTAATACTTGAAAGAATATGAAAGTAAATTAATTATTTTAAGATACAAAATATATTAATACATATCTATTTCATCACAACAAACTCGAGTTTAAGTGCTTGATTGGTTGGTATTTATCTCTCTCTTTTACAACAACAAAAAAGGTTACAACCTTAATATTGAACCCCTCAAGCCGTCCTTAAAAGGCTCACAGCCCAAAACAATTTTTTTATATAGTTTTTTGGCTATAGCTCTTAATATTTATACGACATAATTTTTGTTTTAGTGGTATTTTTTTAAAAAGGGCTGTAAAAATTTATAATTTTAAATTAAGCTAGTATCTTTTTTTCTATAGATATAACCAACATAGTTACAACTAAAATCATATAGCAAATATTTTCCAGTTATACCCCAACCAATCATCTACTACTTCTACGCATTTTTTTTACTGGATAAGAGTTAAAATATTTATATCAAAAAAATATGTGCATTATATCTGAGTTAGTATTAAAAATATTTTCTTAATAAAAAATAAATCCACAAAAAGTTTTATAAAAGCAACATTGTTTTAAGTATAATTTTTCTTATATGCCATAATCTCATTAGTAATAATTTTACCTCATGTCCAACTAATTTTAAATGTGTTAAAATTTATAAAATAAAACATAAATAAAGATATACTAACATATTAAGTAATCAAAAATTCATTCATATGAGCTCATTTTTTCTAGTTTTGTTTTTGTGTTTCCACTTAAAATTACATGCATGAAAATTTATAAAAGTATAAGTAAAGTTATACTATTACTCTCTCAAGTAATCAAAAAAATCATTTTATAAAAGATTTATTTGTTTTCCTTTTTGGTTAAGGAAATAAAAGTTAGATATACACATGTAATTTAGTAATATGATTTTTTTAATTGGTTTGCCTATTTTGTTTAGGAAAAAAATTATTTTTTTATGACATGTGTCAACATCTGATCGATAGATTTGACACGTGTCACAATCATGTGAATTACTAATTTTGAAAACCATACTTTATATAATAAGATAATAATATCATGCTTTGTAATGATGGAAAAAAAACTATGTATCTATAGAAAGGAAAACCGTAACTAAAAAAAAAAACTAAACTCTACATTTTTTTTGAACAAAAGTAAAATCTACTAAAACAATAAATTATAAGAGAAAAAAAAACTTAAGAAATTAAAAAAATGATTCAATAACTTAATCGATTGTGTTTGGGAAGATGTATACACTATACAGTATATTTTCGTCTTTATTTTTCAACCAAAGTTTCTCTTATAATTACCACACAGATTAACAAAACAACTTACGAAAATTTTAAGTTATTAAACACAACAAAAACAAAAATAAAATATTAAAAACATCAACATTTTGCTCACATATTCTTCAAGTATTCCTCAACAAGCAAATGATATAACAACTTTTGTCTCCTCCAAAACTATATTACCATTTATAGCCATTACGTTTGATATTCATCTGGTGGGCATTCTAATAATTTGATTCTAAAATTCTAGCCAAACTTAGTCGAATATAGTTTTGTTCGAATTGTATTCGTTTTGTTCGGTTAGTTTAAACTATGCGGATATAGACTTCGGTTATCTATCTAAACCGAAAAAAAATTCAACCAAAAAAAGAATATATATTACGATATTTGCGAATATCCGGATCTACTTCAAAATATGTAAAATATATTTATAATAAAAATTCTTAAGAATATGTTTTATAGGTAAAATTATAAAAATAAAATTTGTGTATCCACATGATATATGTAAGAAAATTTATAATTTTACATTTAACAAAAAAAAATTATAATTTTAATATATGTTACCTAAACTGGATCATATTCCCTCCATATAACCTCATTGTTGGAACGGAACAAATCGCCGGCTAATTGGGAAAATGGCCAAAATCAACCCCAATTATTTTTATGGTGTCTTTTTCAACCCAAACTCTGATCTCCTGCACTTATCAACCTGAACTCTCATAAATTTCAAATAACAAACATGAACTAGGTAACTCTTAGCAAATTTCAACATATACGTGTTATTATATAATGTAACAAACATGAATTATGTAACCTTTAATCAATTAAATAAATGAATAATTCATGTATAAAAGAACAGATAATTACGACTTAACAATTCTAATCGACATTAACAAATACACAAAAAATTAGGTTGAAATTGGCTAACATTTACATAATTTAGATTTGTTATTTGAAATTTATGTGGATTCGGGTTAATAAGTATAAAAAATCAAAGTTTGGTTGAAAAAAGCCGCATGGAAATAATTAGAGTTGATTTTGCCCGTTTCCACGGCTAATTTATTTGACCCCTCTCCTTTGCAAATCTGAATAAACCAAAATTCTAAAACCGATCCAATTTCTATTTAATGTTAGAACCGAATTTAAACCGAATTAAACCGGAATCGATCTCTGCGACATCGAGCCTTTCACTGGGTTTAACAAGAGAAATGACATAAACCCTTATCATGGCTGCTTCTGCAACCTAAAAATGGCTTCTTCAATCTCTCTTCTTCTCATCAAACGCATCTCTCACTTCCACATAAACCCTAAAAGCCGCCGACTTTTCCAACCATTTCTCACAAAATCACTCTCTACTTCTCCACAGAGCAACACTGACTCAACCCTTGAACCTAATCACAAACCTTCCTCTCTCTCTTCTCGTCTTAGCTTCGTTTTCGATCAAATTGATGCTATTGAGAAACGTCACTCTGAGAAAGACGAAACCCTTGAGCGTATTCGTGCTTGGCGTCAATCTAAACAAACCCATCAGTCAAAAACACCATCTTCTGCTCCACAACAACAAGATCCGGATCATAGAGAAGTTGAATCTGTAGTGTCTAATGAGAAATTGGACTCTTGTGTTGTGGTTGAGCCGACTCAGATTGATTCTGGTGAGTTGAGTAAGGAGAAGGGTGTGGTTGAGTTGGTGCATCCATGGCCAGAGTGGATGGAGTTGATGGAGAGATTGGTGAAGCAGAATTACTTTGATCATAGGAGAGAAAGAGATGATGATGAAATGGTGAATAGTTTGGGGATTGATGTGTCTAATGTTGGATTAGGTGAAGAAGAGAATGTTGGAGTTGCTTTGTTTCAGGATTTTAGAGCTGTTCAAAATGCTTGTATCAATTTCGGAAAAGACCGATTCGATATTCTAAGGTTTGTTTCAGCTTCTGGAATCCAACAAGTTAACATTTTTATTGCTCCTATATGATTTGTATGATTCATATATTAGTTTGATTAAGCCACAATAGAGTGTGATTAAGTTTAGTCTCCATGACTGTGCTATTGTTCTAATTTTGCAACTTTTCGTATAAGTCGTTTTCCATTAATTGTGTTTATGCTGCGTGGTACGCTATCAAGTCGTTTGCATTTGTTTCTGTTGACATTTGAACAATTTAGTTGAATATTTTTCCTCAGGTCATTGTCGAGAAATGACATTCAAATCCTAGTCGGTTATGGATGCCCAGCGACGGATAGAAAAGTGGTTTTCTCTGGAAAACTACTGAGGAAGCGTGTCCATCTCGATGAAGGAGATGTAAGCATTATTTTAATTAAGTTATACATTTACGAATTCCTTGTGTATGAACTTGTGTGGTTCAGTAATTCTACATTTGATTTTTGCTACCTACTCTATCATTCATCTTGATGCCTAGCCATCAATGCCATTTCTATCTAGCTGGTTTTTGTTTTCTATGCTTCTCTTATACTTTGATTTTGATATGCACTAGAATGTGAGATGTTTGACACATTTGAATGAAAAGTAATGCATAGTACAACTAGGTGGAAGGAATGTCAGTTAGTAGTCTTTAGCTCATTGGTTGTGTGGGAGCTTAGGGCTTTGGAATTCGTTGGTTCTTTCTTAGGGTCTGATACTCTGGTCATTGGTTCTATATTATAATCGTTGATTCAAATATAGAAGATGATTTCATTACTGTTCTTCAGAAATGAGGTTTCGCTTTTAACACATTTTCTTTTATTTGGGTAAGACTATTATCAGGTTGTGGCTTTTTTGCTTTTATGTTTCACGAAGTCTTCTTTGTTAAGCCTACTGTTTTCTTCCTCTTCAGATTTCTGGTTAATTTCCTAATTGTTTTACTATCGATAGGTTCTTCAGATGATAACATTCATTCATATATCAGGTCTGCAGTTCCTGCAGCTTGAGGAACTCATGCGAAAAGGCGTTTTTGCTGACAAACAAAGAGGATGAGGCTCGAACCATTGACCTCATGCGCATTTTGTTCACCTATGGTTTTGATCCATTGAATGATACAGTGGCCAACAAAAATCTCCTGAAGAAAAAGTCTGTTAAGACTGTGGTGCGTAAACTGCTGCATGAGATTGTCAAATTAAGCGCTGTACCAATAGATCCTAATCTTAC
Source organism: Arabidopsis arenosa (assembly GCA_905216605.1). Lineage (NCBI taxonomy): Eukaryota > Viridiplantae > Streptophyta > Magnoliopsida > Brassicales > Brassicaceae > Arabidopsis > Arabidopsis arenosa. The sequence goes on from LR999451.1 coordinate 23,868,236, forward strand.
TCCACCAGTTATCAAGAGAGCGCCCCCTAAAGTCAAGCAGCCACCGCCACCTCCTAAACGACGCGTTGGCCGTGATGACGTTGAGATGAAGAAAGGAGATTGGCTGTGCCCGAAGTAAGTCACACCTTGCTCATCTGATGACCTCATGGTTTTCTTTAGAAGCATATATCACAGTCGTACCTTAATGAACTGTCAAATTAGATGCGTAGCTCTTTGAATAGAAGCTTAGAGTTCTAAAGCCTTTAATTCGTTCCTATTATGCTTGTTATACTAAGAAAGAGTCTTCTGAGTCCAAGGCGTCGATCATTAGAATATGTCCTGGTTTCCACGCGACAATGCACATAGTTATTGATGAAGTTAGGTGAGATCTATAAATCTTCTTCTACATTTGATCTTAGCCATCCAGACCGATTAGTTATTAGTTGTAGATGTGGTCTAGTTCATTTCACATAAAGCATCAGTCTTGGTTGAAGATAAATCCTATTAGCGTTTTCCAGTTATATTATCAAATTTTGGACTTTGAGGCCTAACAAATCATAAATCTTGCAAAGAACATTAATTTCAGCAGAAGCTAGGCACATCTTTTGTTTTATATTCTAAGTTTGACATTTTTCCTGAGATGTTAATACCACTTCATTGTTTTTCTTAGGTGCGATTTCATGAACTTCGCAAAGAACACGATTTGCTTACAGTGTGATGCAAAGAGGCCAAAGAGACAGCTCCTTCCAGGAGAATGGGAATGCCCTGAGTAAGTTGCTACACTTTTGGGGAATTGTCGAATTTGAGAATAAGGATACTGATTTAAATTTTATGTCATAGAACTGATCATATTGCATGTTGTTATGACAGATGCAACTTCTTAAACTATAGGAGAAACATGGCATGTTTTCATTGTGATTGCAAGCGTCCAGCGGATGCTATCCTTGAGAACAAAACCCAAGAAACCCATCGCTTCACCGAAGCACAAACAGACAGGGTTGTGAAGCGGGATGATATTTCCAATGCATGGAACTTTGATTTTGATGATGATGAATCAGACGGGGCAGAAGTTGCTGCGTTTGAATATGCGGATTCCAGTAAAAAGAATGAAAACCTTCTCCGGGATGGTTTGAGAGATCCTGAAGAAGAATTTGGTAATCTTCCTCCAGGAGCCCGAGAAAGTTCTGAGTTTGGCAGAAGCAGAAGACCTGGAGTTGGGTTTGATGATTTTGACGATGAAGATGACATTGATAGCTATGAAATAGACGAATCTGGAGAGAGGGAGGTCCCAATGGAAGGATCCCGATCTTCTTTTGCTTCTGACGAGTTCTCAGAGGATGAAAAGTTTCCGGAATCAAAGGCTGGTTTTAATGCACACAGAGGAGGAAGTTCAAACCTTCACAACAGTGGAAAGAAGCATGGAAACAGTAAGGGAGGTTTCTCTAGGGATGATGAGCTCGGTTTCAGTTCAGATGATGAGGTTTCCGCCAATCCCAGGTGGAAATCAAGCCATGTTGCTTCGACCCAGAGAGGTCCACCTTCAAGAAAACTTACTTTTGGGTCGGACGAAGAGTTTGGTCTCGATTCTGATCTGGAGGACGATAGTCCAAGGTCCAGTTTGAGGCGTGGAGAAAGAAACAACGGTGCTAGAGGAGGGTTCAAGGGAAAACGAAGCTCCTATTCAGCTTCAGAGTCTGATGATGACATGGATGGTCAAAAGTACAGAGGGTCAAGTTTCTCTGGTAATAGATCGAGAGGAAGCAGAGGAAGAATGAGAGGAGGAGGACGGGGTGGTTTCAATGATAATTTTGCCTCTGATGGCTACAGGGGATCAAGTGGCTCCTCGGCTAATAGATCAAGAGGGAGAGGAGGGAGAACAGGAAGCAGAAGGAGTAGTTTTGATAGTGACGATGAAGATTACAGAGGGTCAAGTTCCTCAGCTAGTAGATCAAGAGGAAACAGAGAAGATAGTGGCGGGTTTGGGGGAAGAATGGGAAACAGAAGAGGCGGTTTTGATGATGAATTTGATAGAAAGAGTAGCCGAGGACGCGGTTCAGGTAGTTTCAGGGGATCTAACAGAGGCGGAAGAGGAGGAGGAGGAGGAAACCGGCATGGGCATAGTGATGGTAAAGACACAGACGTTGGAGATTTCAGAAACAGTCGAAGAGTTATCGAGAGATAGACATGTAAACTGATATCATCAGATATTACTTTATACTTTCATTTGTGAGAGATCCATTGTTGAATAGAATGTTATATCCAGTATCAAATTGGCTATAGTGCATTAGTTCAGTCATAATATCATTTTCTGTTATTACTTTATACTTTACTCTGTCTCGTTCCTATCCTAGACTCATCAGAGTTTGGAGGTATTTTATGCATAACACTGTATAACCGTAGTATGTATTCATATATCAAACAAGAGAAAGACTAATTGGGGTCTATACCTGAAAAATGGATAAGGGGGAGGCGACAGTGGCAAAAGAGACGAGGGTTCACAGAAGACCACTAGATAGCTTCACGGGGAAGGCTAACCTCTTCACCGTATTAGCTCTCGCATATATCGGTTCACAGTTCCGTACGGCTGCTCTTCGTAGAGCAACTATGTCACTTCTGTCTATTAGTGAAAGGCTAAGGCTCCATCCATCGGCTCGATCGAGAAAAAAAGAAGAGTAGCCCGGCGCCCAGCTATGCGGGGGAGGCCTAGTCTCCCTCACACCAACCACTGCACCGGTGTTTGTGAAATATTTCGACAACTAAAACTGCGGTTTCGCCATACCATTTAGCATGGTATAATATGACACATTTTTTATAAAATTAAATTTTTAATAGGTTTGCACTTTTGTGTTATAGAAAATATATATTTCTAAGAAAGACTATTGGAATTTTATAGGCCTATCTTTTGATGTAACGAGACAAAATATTATTTAGTTAAAAATTTCAAACTTACAGGATTTACGCGAAATACATGTTTAACATTCAATAATTTATAAATAGAAAACAATTTAAGTGCATTCAACCCCATTTAAATCCAATTTTTTATAGAATAAAATTCAAAGAGATAGTAAGACACGTTGAACTAGTGTATCATGTATATTTTTTTATCTTTTTCTTCAAATTTATATGAATAAATATTTTTTATATAAAAAAAAAGAAACACTTTATCTGTTATATACTTAACCTGGTTTAGAAGAACATAAACCAAAAATCGAGCTTGAAAATACCACTAAGCTTGCTTTTCTAGAGATTGATGAGAACATAAGTATTAATTTACTAAAACGATCCACTTGTTATCGAAGACTCTTTGGAAAGTAATCTGTTTCAATGGTTTACCAAGCCTCTGAAACAGCATAGCTCGTGTCAACTTACTGATTAGTGAACCAATCTTTGCTTTATTACCCCATCATCAAGTACCGGTGCGACAACATGTACACAATCATTGTTAACGCCTATGATTGTTGGAAACTGTATGTGGTTTTCCAGTTCAATGATTATCTGAATAGTTCGATACTGCAACTGTGAAATGCTTTTGCGTAGACTCTCATTCTGCAGAGCACACACCATATGTATTATTAACCACATCATGATTATACATGTGCCTTAGCTATTTTGATTGTTGAGTTATATAAATAAGTAAAAAAAAGGGGATTAGCAAATATACCCCTTTTCTCATGCCCCTTTTCAAAATGCCCCTTTTAGATGTCCATTTTCAAAAATGCCCCTTTTTAAATCTGAAATTTTTATAAAGTTTTATTAGGTTTATAAGGTACTTATGGATTGTAACTACTACTTGAAGACTCGATCCAAGTATTTATAAGGTTTTATAAGGTGTTTTTAAAGGTTTTACAAGTTATTTTAAAGGATTTTTAAGGTTTTTCAAAGGTTTTACAAGATATTTTAAAGGTTTTTAAAGGTATTTAAAATGCATTTATAAGGTATTTATAAAGTATTTATAAGATTTTAGATACATAGAAATGTAGTTTGTGTATGTTTTAATAATATTACATACATATTTGGGTAAATCTTATATTTTTAAGAGCATTTTTTATAAGGTTTTAAAAAAGGGATATTTTTGAAAAGTGGCATTGAAAAAGTGGCATTATTAACAATTTCCCTAAAAAAAATATAATAAACATCTTAAATATAAATAATAGAAGTAGGATGATCTAAAATTAACTATATATATATATATATAAAGTTTATACCTAAATATTTGTTTAATAAATTTTATCTATGTGTCAATATAACTTGATGTGTCAGGTTCTAAGTCTTTTAGTGGTCAATATAAGCTGATGTGCATTATTTATTATAATTCGATTGATTGTTCTTTTTACTGAAGTGTCCTCTTCTAATAACACCAAAAAACTGATATGGCAAACATAATTACTGCATGCATTATGTTTTTTTTAGGAGATAGAATTCATCATCACCTCTCCAGAGGTTTTGTTGGCGACAATCTCATTTCACTGGTGATCGAAATCACATGAATGATTCAACATGCAACTCCGTTCGGTATTTGTACATGTCAAGGTCTCTAGTGGCTCCATGATATTGTCCTTAATTATCCTCCAACTTGTTTTGTTTTTTGTTCTATTTTATCCTCGGCACAATGAAGCTGTAAGAAAAAGAGAGACATCATCAGAAATTCTTTGAGCCACCATTTGATTCACTCTTTTTTTATTTACGGACGTATATTTTTCTAAAATTTATGTTTGTGATATTTATCGTTTTCGCTTCCATCTCACTCTCTATCCTCTAAACTTTTATAAGGCCAAAGATCTTAAAACAATCTTTCAAAACATTTTTATTTTATTTTTTGGTTAATAAAAATCATTTTAATTTGGTTAATTAAGATCATTTTAATTTGGTTAAGATCATTTTTAATTTATGTTTTGGTTAATTAAGGTCATTTTTAATTTATGTTTTGGTTAATTAAGATCATTTTAATTGACAAAAAACATTGGAAAGTGTAGATGAAGACTTGCTTTAATCGGACGGCTATATAATGATGGTGCACATGCGTCAAAATAGGATTTCCCACTCAAGATTTTAATCATTTTGATTAGAAAATTACAAAATTACATTAAAGCATTGGAAGGTCTAGAGAGTTAGATACTTAGATCGATATCTTTTAGAGATCGATTGTACAACATAGGGTTCGGTCGATCCTTCATGTAGATCGATCATGCATTAGCTCCAGCTCTTTGAAATTATGTTGACATTAGTTCCAGAATCACATAAACACATGCTTTGCGTTTAACAGAGTCTGTAGTTTGAGCAACTTGTATTTTCAGCTTCTTAACATGGATAGAAAGACCTTCTGTTTCGGTCTTTATACATGCTAACCACCTTGATGTTGATTTATTTAAATAATTTTGATGATTAGAGAGAAGTTTATGCATCATCATCTCAATTTTGTGTTAGCTGAGGCTTAAAAGGGTGCTTTGTATTTATTGAATGAAGCTTTTGTTGGAAATTTCTCCCGTTGTTGTAAGGAGTGTTCTGGAATTGGTTTTGGAACAATTACTTCGAGCATGTTCATAGGATTGGTTCATAGTATATTTGACCTTAAGGGTTTTCCACGTTTGGGTTTCTGTAAGAGAGGTTGGAGTTATTCCTAAATTTATTGTTGAAATTGTTGTTGTATCCTCTGTTTAGATAGAATATTTAGGCTCATACGTTACTTCTTCTTGATTGTCGCATGCGTCCAAATCAAAATGTTGATTAGCGTTTGGATTTTGGTAGGGATCGATCGATCTTTTATGGAATTGTTCGAACTTGGTCTTGTAGTTTCGAGAACATTCACTGATCGTTGTTAGTTCTTCATAATTTGATTCATCATATTCTTAAATTCGTTTATTTGCTTAGTGATAACATGGGATTTTCGTCCATATTTGCTATTTTTTTCTTGTGTTTTAGGGAGCATTTGGAGTGATTTCAGAGCCAAGAAGGTGATATTCTTGTATTTATGGAGTCAAGAAGGTTTTAGGAGTTTCTAAGCAAAATGGACCAAAAGACGAGCAAAACCCGTTTCATAACAGATTCGAAGCTCCAGACGTTAGGTGTCCGTTTGAGGCCTTTCCATGAAGAAAATTTGGAGATATTAGACTCTATGGAAAGCTAGAAGAGTCAAGATTACTATGACGGAAGAATCAACTCAATCCCAGCTGCCAAACAGAAGTTACAGCCGATTGAAGGAACCATGTACGAGACCGGTCACAAGGAGTGTGACCGGTGGTGGAACCCTTGTTGGGACCAGTCACAACCCCACGTGACCGGTCTGAAGCCTTTTAGTGAGCACGGTCATAGACCCTCGTGACCGGGCTTGACCAACTCGTCCTCGCGCTTATTGAAACTACGTAGTTTTGCCGATAAAACCCTAAACCGACTTGTTACTTTCTGAGGCCTATAAATATAAAGAATATTGCGAACTCTGCTTAAATACTACAACCGATTAACTATGCACTTGCAGTAGTCGTGTGGTCTTTTGAGGTAAAAGACTATTGCGAATTAACACACACATCAAGCTTTTTGTATTATTTCGCTTGATGCGTGTGTTAATTCGCTTCAGTCTTTTACCTCAAAAGACCACACGACTAGTGCAAGTACACAGTTAATCGGTTGTAGTATTTAAGGATCGAATCCCACAGAGAGAGAAGTAGTTCGGACGAATCTATTAGAACAAGTAAAGCTAGGAAAAAACTAATAAAAGGGTTGTTGGTTGGTGTCACGATTGCAAGTAAAAGTAAATAAAAGCGAGTAAATAAAGCAATAAGAAAGCATAGTAAATAGCAAGTAATCAATAGGAAACAAGCATTGAGCATCAAGGGATCGGAGGGGGTTCAGTGATCGTTATCTAAGAAATACTAGAATTAAGTTTGTTTACTTCCAACTCTCGGACATATATGAAACTCTAAGATTCGGCTAACCCTAGGTTATAGAATTAGTCGGCTAAAATCCTTATACTCCGTTTCTCAACCTACGCAAGCAACGATGCATATATCAAAACAATAAGATCAAGTTCGATTCTAGTCCATAAAGCCCTATAACTAAGTGGTGTGTGCTTGTTATAACACGATACACATTCGTAAGCTAGATCTAGCGTATTAAACAACCTTGTGAGCGATTTAAACAATTGGGATCACGAGTTAGGTCATGAATCTAACTACATGAATTAAGAGAAAACTTACTTAGAAAGAATACAGTGTAAACGATCAAACAAAACCTTAAGTATCGCCACCTAGACGATCGATCATGTCCCCCCCTTTGATTAACCCTTTAAACCCAACTAGAAAATTACTATAGCATGGTTAAAGAGATCATCAAAGTAAGGTTTGATAAACTCATAAGAAATAGATGAATAAGAACTGAATAGGGTTTAGAGATTACTTCTTTGAATGTAGAATACAAGAGGTAAGACTTCACCTTAATAGAACTTAGAGTAAACAAGAGAAAAGAGAGAGATTTGGTGTCTTCAAAGCTCTAGGTCGACGGCTGCAGCTCACAGCGAGGGCAGGGATGAATCACGATGAAGCACACCTAGGTTTAGGGTTTTCAACTTGTATTTATAGGCTTCGGGAAGTAACAAGTCGGTTTAGGGTTTTATCGGCAAAACTACGTAGTTTCAATAAGCGCGGGGACGAATTGGTCAAGCCCAGTCACGAGGTTCTATGACCGTGCTCACCAAAAGGCTTCAGACCGGTCACGTGGGGTTGTGACCGGTCCCAACAAGGGTTCCACCACCGGTCACACTCCTTGTGACCGGTCTCGGACAGGGATCCTTCAATCGGCTGTAACTTCTGTTTGGCAGCTGGGATTGAGTTGATTCTTCCTCCATAGTAATCCTGACTCTTCTAGCTTTTCATAGAGTCTAAGATCTCCAAATTTTCTTCAAGGAAGGCCTCCAACGGATGCCTAACTTCTAGAGCTTTGAATCTGTCCTGAAACGGGTTTTGCTCGTCTTTTGGTCCATTTTGCTTAGAAACTCCTAAAACCTTCTTGATTCCATAAATACTTGAAAATCACTTTCTTGGCTCTGAAATCACTCTAAATTCTCCCTAAAACATAAGAAAATAATAGCAAATATGGGCGAAAATCCCATGTTATCACTTAGAATCAGAGTCAGTACTGGTGTTTAATTAAGGTCTTGTAGAAATCATGGAAAATGTTTCCATCGCTCGCAGCTAGATTCTGATCAAGGCTCATCCTTCGGAATGGTCTTGTTGGTGAAGTCTTCGTTTCTTCATATATCGAGTGGTACTTTGGGTATAATCCTCTATAGAAAGTACTTAAGAGTAGACCATCATCAAATATGTGGTGTGAACAATCATATTCGTAATCTTATCAAACTGATTAGCAAGAGTGTGCGAAGGCAGTTTCCTAATCACCAACACTATCATGTAGGCTTCATCTCCGAGGCCTACATTGGGCGTCTAAAATCGTTAGATACACATTATCATGCTAAGTGTAAACCGAGTATTTTTTTCCCAAGTGACCATCAAAACGACGATAAATAAATAATAAATAATTTATTTATATCATATTGTTAGATGCTGAAATGATGTTGACTTAGTGAATATATGTTCTATATTTATAACTCTCTTTTATATGTATTTCAAGTAATCTTTAGAAACTAGATGTTAGAGAAGAGAATAGGATTTGAAGATCGGTCCTGCTCCTGTTACTTCTCTTTCCCACGTCCGTAAGCATCCATAGCGATCATTGATTTCTCCTTTCACTCCAAACGTCTAGAAACCTGAAAATAGGATAAGAAACACAAAAACACCGAAAAACCATCTTATTCTTATTGAAAATTAAAGACTCAAAATACGAATATAAAACATAGTTAAAACATGATATATCACTTACCCCAAAATGTATTTTTGCAAATGTGTAAATATTTAATGTATTTTATAATGATATAATCATCGAAAACTATAGGTCGATAAATTTATATATCTTTATTTGTTTTATTTTTTTCCAAGTGATTTGTTCCTCCTTTTTTGTGCTTCTTATTTTGTTCTCTCTAGAAGACTTTGTGTTGATAGAGTGTTGATAACTTTGCAGGTACTAAAATAATAACAAAGAAAATTTACCGGAAAAGAAATTACTCATGGACAAGATTCAAAACACGAGTGAATTAGCAGTAATGATAATCAAAACAACTAGCCAGGGGCCTAAAGATGTCTTAAACACTTGTTGGATCAAATTAAGAAGAACCACCTGATTTAGATCTTCAAATCAAAACCCGAGAAGATGGCAAGCATACCATAAAAAAGCGACCGGATCAAAAACGAGGAGTAATCCTATCTTTCTTGCTCACATCATAATATGCTAGTTAGATATCACTAGAATTACACTAATCTAAGAACTTCTTAAGCTACCATTATTTAAAATAATGATAATCATAGTTAGCTATTACGTATCTATACGTAAATTTTTCAAGACTAACATATTTTCTTAACTAATATATTTAAATCAATGTTCAAGAAAGCGCTAGGCGCTAAGCGAATGGTAATAGAATGTCTAGCGCCTAGAACGCCCAATCGGGACCTAAGCGATTTTTAGGCAGTTTAGACGTTTATAATATAAAACATTATAAATGTGATATTATGTATAAAATTTGTATAAAATATCTATGAAACACTAAATGTATGAAATCATAAACAAAAATTAGATAAAACATTTATTTATATCTATATTAAACAATATGAATATTTATAAGTATATATAAAGATAAAACTTAATTGGAAATTGAAAAAAAAAATACATTAAACAAAAGCTATGTAATTTTAGGCGGTCAAGACGGTTATCTTGACGTCGCATGAGAGTCTAGCGTCTAGTCGGGACCTAGACGACTGCATAGACCGCTTTTTAGAACACTGATTTAAATCAATACTTTATAGAAAAATAAAACTTATGCCTTCGTTCTTGCCCCAATTTTTTTTGCAAATTTGTAAATATTTAAGAGAATTTATAGAAACTAACCTTGAATTCAAAAAGAATTCACAAACTAACCATGAGCTACAGTATCCTGTCTGTAACATGTCGGAATGGCTGTGTAATTACGTATATGTCCTTTGTAACACGCTTTTTTTTCGAATTACATGTGATAGCATAATATATCTCTTTTTATCATGTATTTTTCTCGTACTACATGTTATTTATAAAGAACACATAGTATTTCTCGAAAAAAACATTATAGTCAGTGTAATATCTGTCTTTATCATGTTATTTTGTAATAATACGCGTGTTTTATTAAGATCACATGCATGTGATTTCTTTTTTAAAAAGATGATTATTTTTTAGTAATACACGATTTTTTTTAAGATTACATGTGATTTCTTTTTAAAAAGTTACTATTCAGATTAAATTTTCCATGTCAATGTTTTTTCTTAAAATAACACTACGTAACAATGTTTTTTCTTAAAAATTCACTATGTTTTTTAAAATATCATGTCTTTTAGTTAAATATAACATGCAAAATTTAAATGTTACATGCTATTTTCAAAAATTTCACGAAACTGTCTTATTTTTTTATATCCAGCGACAAAGTTCTTGTAATTACTATAACTTACAAGGATAATTTCGTATTTATCCTACCCCTACCCCACAAGAAAAAGAGTTAGTTACCAAAAGTTTCTGACGCATGGTTACTTCCTTAATTCATGTGTTTTTTTTGGCTACTTTGTAATATTTCCCTATATTTAATGTATCTTTTTTTTTCCGACAAAATATTAAATGTATCTTAAAATGATATAATCATTGATTTATATATCTTTATATTTTTTTTTTTTCCAAGTGATTTTTTTCCTCCTTTTTTGTGCTTCTTACTTTGTTCTCTCTCGAAGACTTTAGTATTGAAAGAGCGGCCAAGTGATCTCTCTCTGTCTTTCTCTCCACAAAGAACCGAAACTTGTTGGGTCTTTCATTGCCTCACTCGGAGAAATCTCACTGCCAATGCAAAGCTGAAACCTCTCTTTCAGGTTTACCAAACCTCTCCTTCTCCTATTAGTGCCAGTTTTTGGTAATACACGTTTCATCAAAACGTTACATTTAGTTAATGCATAGCAAATCGAGTCGAAAACAATCGGAGATAGATGCAAAAATGCTTCTTTTACATGAAAGTATCCATCTTTATTTGTAGAATTTGTGTTTTCACGTTTTGTGTATGCGTAAAGGTTTCAACTTTATACGACTCGTCTTGTTTCGTGTTTATCCCTTGACATGGGTTTATCGTTGAGAAATTACATGTCCTTGGATCGATGCTTTTGAACAGGTCTCGTTGTGACCCTTGTCTTCTTTCATAAGCATGTTCTTGATTCTTGGTTTTGGCTTTGAAAAAGATTCGATTTTTATCACTTCTATGTTGGTTACTTGGATTTTGTGTCTATGACTGATCATCATGTCTCGGGTCTTGTGTAATTTCTTCTTTGCTTTCGATCTCAAGTAGTTGAGTGCTTGGTTTGATTTTAGTCCCTGTCCATTGAGATTTAAGTGTTTGATCTTCAATGTATTTTTGTTTAGATGTTCTATGTGATCTAGTTGTCTATCTTTGTGAGGTAATTATAATCAATCATGTCTAATGTTCTTATTTGATCACAGATGAGTCTTTCTCTTGTATGGATCCATCATCTTTGACTCTCTTAGCCATTTGTTCTCTGCTCTGTTACTTTAGTATGTTCTTGAATGTTTTGTATAACAGTGACATGTTGTCAATTGAATCATACCGTTTTATTTATGCAGACAGTTGTTATGATGGATGAAGAAAACAATCCTATGGAAGATTCTTGTGATGAAGAATTTGTCTGTGGAGATCCAAAAGTTGATGTTCGTGTTGGAGATGAATATCAGGTTGAGATACCTACTATGATATCTGAATCCCAACGTGCAGCATTTCTTTCGAATCCTCTGGACTCTGATTCCTCTTGTTCCTTTGCTGTGGGACTACCTGTTGAAGTAATGTGGATAGACACCAAATGTAGAGATAGAGATGGACTTGGAAGTGATGACATCGACATGAACGAATCTCTCAAATCACTTAAAACAAAAAGAAGCCGCAGAGGTGGGAGTGACGGGAACTCGGGAGCCAAGCAGCGTATGAATCTTGAACTTGTGCCTGAGAAATCAACCAGTTCTTGGGAAGATTTGGAAGTAGATGGCTTTGTTCTTGGGCTGTATACATTTGGGAAGAACTTTGCTCAGGTGCAGAAGTTGTTAGAGAGCAAAGAAACAGGAGAAATACTTTTGTTTTACTACGGAAAGTTTTACAAATCTGATAAATACAAAATTTGGTCTACTTCTCTTAAGAAGCGGAGCAGGAGATGCATACAAGGGAAGAAGCTCTATTCAGATTGGAGGCTACAGCTGTTGTTGTCCCGTTTAATTCGCAACATTCCCGATGAACTTAAAGAACAGAAACTTGTGGATGTGAGTCTTTCTTTTTCGCATTCTTACTCTGAAAATATCTCCAAGTAGTATAGAAATATGCTTTAGCAGGAGTTTTTTTAACCATTAATAGGTGTCAAAGTCATTTGCTGAAGGGAAGAGTTCTCTGGAGGAATACATCATCGCGGTGAAGGAACTAGTGGGTTTGCGGTATCTTGTAGAGGCTGTAGCAATTGGTAAAGATAACGAAGATCTGACAGTCCTCACAACAGAACCCGTAAATGTAAAACAATGGTTTACAGTTTCTTCTGCGGTTCCTGCTGGTTTAGGGGAATACAGTTCACTCACAGTTGAAGGTATAATCGGAAAATTGACTGGTGGTTCCCGTCTGATAAAAGGTCGTTACAATGATATCTTCTGGGACGCTGTATGGCCGCGTTTGCTACATAGGGGGTGGCGTTCTGAGCAGCCAAAGGACCGAAGTTACATCAAGTCTAAAGACCACATCGTCTTCCTTGTCCCTGGGGTAAAGAAGTTTTCAAGACGGAAACTTGTGAAACATGATCATTACTTTGATTCTATCAGTGACATTCTCAAAAAAGTCGTTTCCGAGCCTGAGCTTCTTGAGGAGACAGCAGAGATCAGAGCTCCCGATGGAATTATCGAAGAGAACACTTGCAACCAATCAAAACAGGAGAAACACTGTTACCTCAAGTCTCCAAACTCTTCTTCTACTCATATGAAGTTCACTGTTGTGGACACTAGTCGTTTGGCTTCAAGAGGAAAGTTATGCGAATGCCGGGAGTTGAGGATTCCAAATCCTCAATCGAATGCTTGTCAAGGAGATAACTCTTCTGTGGAAAGATTCCAAACAATGCCGTTGGATATACACGAGCGTGCCAAGTTTGCTGATGAACGTAAGTGGGAAAGGAGGCGAAGGATGAAACTGGTAGATGAACCGATGAAATTCATGATTCTGGATACAAGTGTGGAGCAAGGTAAGCATTCATCTGGGATAAGAAGACGGAGACATTTGCCGGGTGATGAGAATCCGTGCAAGATCCGTAAATGCATACCCAAAGAGGCATTTGGTGAGTCATCACAGCACCAATCTCGCAATAATAAAGGTGTGAACGGCAAGCATCCTATGGGGACTGATTCTGGTCTAGAGGAGGAGACTTTGGAGAATGTCCTACAAGGTCGGTCAAAGAAGATCAAGCAGAAGTTTTCCCGAATATCAGAAACTAATAACCATCATTCGGTTAGTTTTCTTCCCTTCCCAAAACGCAGGCGGCTCAGTACTTGTGTAAGGAAAGATATAAAACGTTCTGGTGAAAGTTCAGTGTTGAAGCCACCTGCATTACATGTTGATTCTATGAACCTCAAGACTGACCAGTTAGAAGAAACTGAAAATATTGAGATTCAAGAAGAGCCAGAAAGTGAACCAAATAGCTTTTGTCCCATTTCGGAAACAGTCCATGAACCAAGTTCACCAGCACAACAACAAGAACCAAATGGGTTATGTTCATCAAAGGACCAAAGAGCTCTTCATGAACTCAGTTCATCAGAACAACAACAAGACAAATCAAATCGGTTGTGTTTGGACAAAAAATGCTCTTCCAAGGATCTTGAAACTGCCCAAAAACAAGAGCAACCGATTCAATTGCCTCCCAAAAACAAGAATTCTCCGTCCACTGATCATGGAACTACTCAAGAACGTGCATCATTAGAACATGAACAAGAAGAGCATAACCAACAGACCAACACAGACATTCCAAGAAGACAAAGCACAAGAAAGCGGCCGTTGACTACTCGTGCTCTGGAAGCTCTAGAATCGGGGTTTTTTACACCAAAAAGCATGAAAACTACAACATCTAAACCGAGAAAACGCAAACGGTCTGCAAAGATCAATCAATCAGCCAATGCGAGTAACAAAACTCCAGGCGAGTCAGACAATGGATTTCTTGTAAAGGAAGCGACAACAAGTAAACCGCTGGACCAAATAAAGGATTCTGCACCGAGCTTTCTTGTGGATAAAGTAACGACGACAAGTAAGCATGGGGAAGAAATAGAGGATTCGAAGAAGGTGACTACCGAGTTCCCTAAGCTTCCTCCAATTGTTTTGAAACTTCCCTTTAAGTGTGACTGAAGAAGCGGTTAAGACTGAAGTCTGAATCATTTTTTGGGCGTTTTTGACTCACTGGAGAAGTGTGTACAGAAGAAGAGAGCTCTTTAGACAGAACTTTCTTTCTTTTTGCTTCCATGGTATTATCTGTTACATATTACATATCCATGGGTAATCTCTTATTCTTTTGAACTCGTTTCTCTTAACTCATATCTGTATCCAAATCTGTCAGAATCCACCTAAACTCTGAATTATGAAACCAATATGATCTAAGAACTTTATGATTTCCATAGAAAACTTATGCATGAAGATACAATTTTTGTGGAGTGTAGTAAGGTCACAACAACGTTTGTACAAGCCTGTTTGCTTACTGGCAGCTGATTTAATGTGGCCGCTTCATTGCTTTGGGTAAGTTTAAATCTCGAAACATGGCCAATCTTGGACCAATTACAATCTTTGTGAGCTCAAACTGCAAATGCTCTTAAGTTTGCTTCTCTACACATTCCATTATAAAGTTTTTGGGACGTATTTTGGATCCAAGACCAATTTCTTCTTCCATTTATACAGACGTTGTTTTAAAATATTAGCTAGTTACTATTTTTGATCTTCTTAAGTGTTAATAATACAAACTGTTTACGCTAAAAATATCACTAAAACTTAGGCGAATCAATTACTGTCACATGTAATTTGCTTAACGTAATATTTTACTATAGCGTCTAGTTCATTTGAGCCATATTTGTATGATTAGGTGTATGATTTGGTGTATGATTTGAAACATAGACCATCTAACACCTGATGGAATGGTACGGTTTAGCATCTACTCCATATTTGTATGATTTTGAAAATCAATACAATAATAACTCTTGAATCTCTCCAGAGTTTGACACCTCAGCTTTTTTAAGCATTGTGGTGTTGACACCTCAGTTAAAATGAATGACCAATGAAAACATTCTAAATAATACAACTCATTTTTCATATCCAATAAGAACCTTTCATTTTTCCACATTATTCTCTTATATAGAAATATCAAAATGGGCCTAAACTCATGGGCTTAACCCAGTCCGGTCCGGTTATGAACACAAAATATTAAATCCGTTAAAAAAGGATCTTGCGGGCAATCCTACACGGATTACGGATTTTAGAAAGTTATGCCCGAAGATTGACTGATTGGCCCGCGCTACATATATATATATATAAAAATTAATATATCATATATAGAATTAAATATTTTATATATTTTTGTAAATATAATATGTCAAGAATATGTGATAATATAAAATTTAAATTATAAAATTATTATATTTACAAAAAAGATAGTATTAAAAGTTTTTTAATGGTGTTTACACATTAGCTTTTCAAGCTATTCTCAAACTAACACATCATTAAAATTGATACATAATCAAAATATAAGTACTAAACAAAACTGAACATGGTAATTAATTCAGCATCTCTAACTAATACGATCTTTGAAAATTCTAATTATTAATTCTTTAAAGTTGCAAAAGATATAAAATAATTAGTAAAATTTAATATTTATAAAATTTACTATATTTAGAGTGCACATGGTAATGATACTTTTTGTAATAATTGGTTCCGAATAGTATAAAAGTAAACAATCAAGTTCTAAAATTTTATTTAATTATATCAAATCACTAAATAAAAAATTTAAAAAATACCTTTGCTACGAAAATAAATTATTAACTGAAAAATATACTAGAATTTTACTTTTGAAACATCATCTTTTCATTAGATATTAACGTTGGCAATAGAGACTATAATTATAATTACAAAGTCTAATTACATAAATAAAAAACTAATCCCTAGAAGTAAAATTTTTTACAATTTAAGTAAAGATAAAACATTAAATTATAAACACTAGGTTTCTCTCCAGTGCTGACACCTCAGCTTTTTGGAGTATTCTGGACATGACACATCATTAAAATCATCATCCAATAAAAATATTTGGATTAATACACATCAGATTTTTTGGCCAATAATCATCCCTTCTGCTTTTATTAATATTGTCTCATTTGTTCTTGGGCTCTAACATATGGGCTTAATGTTTTAGAATAGGATTGTTGGACTTCAATTTAGGGCTTGATTGGTTCTCCCGCCTAGAGGTTGTTAGCGGTTGGTTGCGGTTGTTAGCGGTTGGTACCAATCATAGAAACTGTTCCATACCACTTCGAACAGTTCGAAATCGCTGGATTTTAAAAGCTCCTTTCCGCAAGCGTTTGCGGTTGCGGACGGTTGCGGTTGGTTTAAAAAAGGAAAGAAACTGAAAAAGAAAAATGAACAAATTTAAATATATATATTATCAAGTCTTATGTATATTCACGTTAATTCTTAAAAAAAAATTATCTAACTTTAATTTTCCAATATTAATAATTATTTTTGTTTTCAATATAAAATTTATTTGAATAATTATTTATGGTTTTTAATCATTAATCATGTTTAAATTTTTTATATTTTTCATAATTATAGTTTTTGGTGTTTTTATACTTTTTATAATCATATACTAAATTTATTTTGCTAAATTTTGGTTTAACCGCTACTGTACCCGCTGATCAACCAGTCGTAAATCTCCCGCAAACGTATTCGTTTTTAACCGCTAAACCAGTCGGTCAAAATGCTAAATAATGCTTGAAACCGCAACCGTCCGTTTCCGCAAACTCCCACAACCGCAACCGCTACGTTTAAACCAGTCAAGCCCTTACTTGTAATGTTTACCCTTTGGATAAAATTGGATACAAATCGAATTAGTTAAGAACTATTGCAATAAAATATTATAAGATTTATTAAGCGTTATCATAGATCTTAATGAATAACTAAAAATCATTTGAGTAACGTTCTATACTCCTATAACAAACAAACAAACAAATCTCTTAGCCTTTTACGCCTCTTCAACATATAAATCAAGTATGCATATGGAACATTAAAATCAAAGATGATCATTCCATATAACATATTTTCAAGTATCTTAGTCATGAGTTCTATACAGCTATGACATGTCCATATATATATATATAAGTCCGATCGAATCAAATATCATAACTTTTGTCAAAAAATAAAAGCTCAACGATTTCATCGACGATATATTCAAATCGGAGAAAACAAAAACGGAAACTTGAGAAAAAAATAAGAGAAAAGAAAGATATTTACTTGTGGGCACTGAATTCAGATTCCAATTACATCAATCGCTGAGAAAAAGACGTAGGAGATTTAGAGTTCAATTGCGGAACACCGCCATAGCTCCCCCGCACTCCGGTGATAGAAACTCTTTTAAACATACAGTGAAACAATCGTCTCTTATTGGCTGCCATTAGTGAAAGTCTTTCAGATATGAAAGCAAAGGTCTTCCTTTTTTTTCCTCTCCGTTTAACTGTTTATCTA
Source organism: Arabidopsis arenosa (assembly GCA_905216605.1). Lineage (NCBI taxonomy): Eukaryota > Viridiplantae > Streptophyta > Magnoliopsida > Brassicales > Brassicaceae > Arabidopsis > Arabidopsis arenosa. The sequence continues at coordinate 23,886,120 of LR999451.1, forward strand.
ATCTATCTCTCTCCTTTGTTCATCTGTTTTTCCAGAAAAAAATGATCGTTTTCGGACTTTTTCAGGATACAAATTTTATCTGAATACTAAAATTGATTTACGGTTTGGTCTCAGTTTTTTTTTTTTTTGTCAAACACGGTTTGGTCTCAGTTTAACATTCAAATTTGATTTGGTTCTTTTTTTGCCTTCAAATTATTTAATTATTAAATATTTAATTAAAATCATTTCTCCAATTTAAATTTCTTCAATATTAAAAAAAATTATTTAAAAATATACCGCGGCGGAGCGCGGGTTTCAACCTAGTATCTATAAAAAAGCTTACCAAAACTTCAAAACTTAACAAAAATTGACTCGAGAAAAAAAAAAAAATTGGATCATCGGTTCAAATGCAAAACAAATTAAGAGAAAAAGGAATTTACGATTTTTACCTATTAATTGGTAGTTAATGTACTTTTTCAAAAAAAAAAAAAAAAAATTGGTGGTTAATGTACGATTTTAATACTACCACTAGGATATGACCCGCGGGTTAATTATTTGATTTTTTTTTTATTTTTTTTATAAACTGATGAATTTGTTGTGTATAATATTTTATGTTGTACACCGCGGATCACATGCGTTGAAACTAAAAAATAAAAAATTTAAGTTGTATTTTTTTGTTTAGTGTTTAAGATTGTATAATTGTATTTTTATTTGTTAATTCTAGGATTTCACCCATGGTATATTGTCCTGTAATAATATCGACCCAAACCCGTCCACCGTATAATCCCGTCCTGTGAAATTAAACATCATTTTATTAATTTTTTTAATAACACTTTTATTTAAAAGACATATAATTCGAATCAATTTATAAGTTTTTTTTAAATGGTTTCCATAATATATATGTGTGTGTTTTTGGACCAACCCGTAAAAATAATTTATAGTTGTATCTTAAAATATTAAATAATTATATTTTTATTTGTTAATTTTAGGATTTCACCCGTGGTATACTGTCCAGTTTTAGATAATTGTAGAAATTAAGGAAAGATCCGAATGACTCAATTTTGGGTCAGAATAAAAAAAAACGACATGATTAAATGAGCAAATTTTTCTTCAAAATTATTAATATAGATTATACACATACTTTTTTTCTTCATCGATTGAGTAATATATGTCTGTTATTAAAAATCTGAATCATAACATATGCAGAAAAAAAAAAACAAAAATTTATTAACTATATATTTTTATAATAATTCCAGATATAAACATAAGATCAAATAAAAGTGAAATAAGAATCATATATTTATGTTTAAATTAGGTAGAGAGTTTTTAGGAAATTCGATCAAATTTGTTATCTTAGCATTAAATCATCATATTTGATTTCCTTATCTATAAAAATCGTAAAGAATATACCATAAGTAAAGAGTTTAATATAGTAATTAGTTGAGAAAATATATATATATATATTTTAGATTTGATTAATTAATTTCGTTTTAAAATTTTGCCAAAACTTAAGGAAAGATCCGATTGAAGATTTCCAGATAAAAATCAGAAAAAAAAAACCCGACCCGATTGGAGGAGCAAAAATGTACATCAAAAATGTTAAGTAGATTTACTATTTATTAGGTTTTGCAATTCCGATTCTATAAAATATATTTATATTTTATTATATGTGATATAGTTGAAAATCACAAAACTTGTCAAAACAAAATTCGTATAATTATAAAATTATTTGGTTAATTAATATAATAAAAATAGTATATAATATAATTATCCAAATTTGTTTGAAATCAAATTTAGATTTGAGTAATATAAAAGACAACAAATTAGTTTTACCCAATATCTACATCTCTACAAACCATTGTACTAAATTTTTTTTGTTTGCAAACCATTTTACATTTTTGACAAAATATACACCAGATACAAAATATATAATCACTACAGGAAATGAGGGTATTCGTAGCATCTGAAAACCGCTATCTAAAGATACTATAGCGGTGTAGAAAGCGCTATGTCTGCGCCCGTTATAGTAGGTCTGACACTTTACATAGCGGTTTTTGTAAGTGCTATTAAGATATTTGATAACATAGCGTTTTTTGGTATGCAATATAAAAATAGATAATAGCGATTAATAATTGCTATTAATATATTTAATTATTTCTCTATATATATATATATATATATATATTTGTAATACGTAGACAATATGTATTATACATGAAAGTTTTTTCCAATTTTATACCAATTTATCCAATTTGTAATACGTAGACAATATTTTATACCAGATTATTGTTCAATATTTTATTGAACTGGGCTTTAAAAAGGCCTAAAAACCTACTACAAAATACAAATAGGCCTAAAAAAAGCCTAAAATCTTTTAATATAATAAGCAGATACAATTATGTCAAAAAATTCTGTAAACTTAAAAGCCTAATTAAAAAAAGCCTAGAAGCCCATGAAAAAAAATCAACAAAAAAAAACCCAAAATCTCTTCCTCTTCCTCTTCCTCGTGAACCTTCTTCTTCTCCTCTTCTTCTTCTTCTTTTCTCTTCTATCAAACGAATTCAGAAAATTTTGTTGTCCTTCAAATACCCAAATACGATCTTGCTCGGTCTGAATCTGCAATTTCAACCTGATGGAATAATACAGAGAAATCATAGCGTTGTTAATTAATAAGAAAAAATAAAAAATACATAGAAATTACAGTGATGGAAGAAAAGAACCTAAGCTTGCGATTAACAAAACCGGAGATTGCGATTCAATTCGCTCGCTGTAGATCTCCTCTATCTGCATAAACAAAACCGGAGCTTGCGATTTGAGAAAAACAAATCAAATATCCATATTCACAGTAGCCTAATTCGAATCCAAAGCAAAATCCAGCTCCAAACACAGAAACGATTGTTAAAAATACATAAACCGGAGAGGAAACAGGGAATGCTCGATTTCAATTCAAAGCCTAGTTGAAAAATTGAGACGAACCTGAGACTTGTCCTTGGAGGCATTGAGACGCTCGCTGAACTCGTAGAGCTTCTCGATTTGCTGAACTTCTTCGGATTGCTGCTCTGACATTGCTGAGGAAGCTGAGAGCAAGCGTCTCATACCTTAAGACCGGAGGAGAAGCAATGAGTGTCGACGGCGGAGGGAAGATTTGAATGTGGCGGAGGATAACTCTCCAGAAAACAACTCCGATTGAAGCCCTAGATCCAGATCCAGTCTTCAAATATCCAGATCCAGAAGCCGCCACCGCCACCTTCTATATCCTCCAGGACCTCCACTGATCGGAGAAGTAAAGAAACGGGAAGCCAACTGTTTGATTTTCACATAAGAGAAGGATACGAAGAGACAAGGCAAAAAGAAGAATAAGTTTTAATCAAAAGAAGGAGAAAATCTTAACCGTTGGATTTAATTCATCAATGGTGGAGAATAAGCCAAAGTTCAATCTCAGAGGTTAATGCTCATTGGCTAAGAAAAAGAACGGCTCAGATCAAAGTTATCGAGACAGATCAACGGTGTACATTAATCGCGTCAACAATAAGAATGGACGGCTGAGATCAAAGTCGGCGCTATCTAACGGTGTAGGATTAGTCCCACAATCTGGGAGGTTACTTCCCATTGGCTATTAATGAAAAAATCAGAAAATTATCATATAAAATAGTTTATTAATGAAAAAAATAGAAATTATTTCTTTAAAAATTCAATATAAGTATTTCAATTTTTAGAATATTTTTTCTTATAAGTATAAAATTTTAAAATTAAGAACAATTAATATAAGTTAGTATTCCAACTATCTAACTTATATGTTCATAAACACTAGGGCATAGTTTAGGGTTTAGGGTTTAAACTTTGGGGTTTAGATTTTTTTACTCAAGTTAGATAGTTTTTGGATTTTAACTTTAATTTAGGGTTTAGGGTTTAGAGATTTAATTTAATTAGGATTTTAACTTTAATTTAGGGTTTAGGGTTTAGGGTTTAGGGTTAGAGATTTAATTTAATTAGGATTTTAACTTTAATTTAAGGTTTAAAGATTTAATTTAATTAGGATTTTAAAGATTTAATTTAATTAGGATTTTAAAGATTTAATTTAATTAGGATTTTAACTTTAATTTAGGGTTTAGAGATTTAATTTAGGAATTTAATTTTTTTTTATCATAATCTTGGTATTGTATTGCAGGTGTAGGATTCGTCCCACAATCTTGGTATTGATTATATATGTATTAGAATAATTATGAACAAAATAAATTTTTATTTGTAATTATAATTATGTATTGAGTATTAAAATTTATATATATAGTTTTAATTTTGTGTTATTAAAAGAGAAAATACTTTATAAAATTAAACAATAAAAACATTAACGAAACATAAACTCGTTTTCTGACATAGAAGTTTTTATGTACTCATAAAAATTTTCATCTTACAACTCCACAAAGAATCTAAAAGGCTTGTCATCACTTCTATTCAACAACAGCTCTTACAACAAGTGACAATCAAGAATCAAATACGAAACTCAAAACAAAACTCAATATGAATCTCTGCAACCCAACGGAGAGAGATTGAGCTTCAACTTTGCAAAACATGATTGAGAAGAACGGAAGCTGCCATTGACGAGTTGAAAAGAGAAAACGGGAACTGATTAGTCGCTTCAAGCTCAGTTCCTCATCCCACACATGATTCAAGCAATTGTTGATCACCTTGGTCTTGGCTGACTGGTTTTCACGACAGCAAAACGTCACATCAAATGATCTTCAAAACCTATTTAACACAACATATACAAAAAAAATGTCACAGTACTTGAGATCTTCTCTAGAGCACCTCTCTTACCAGGATCACAAGTTCCTTTCCTTGAATAACAATCACCTCTCGCCCATCTCAGATTTTACAAAAACAGAACTACCAACAACGTTAAAAGTCAGGAACATTCAGCTACAATGTGACAACCGTCCTTGTCCAACATTCAGCTGCATATAAACATTAAAAATCAAACATGTATTTGAAAGAGACAATATGTATATACAAAGTCAGGAAACCCAAAACACAACCCATGAAAAAATTTGTGTACATGAATAATATATGTGGTCTTACCTTTTAAACATGATAGTGAGAATAAAATCAAGAAGCATAAAACATGTAGAATGACATAAACTTTTGACTCACATAATACCGTTGATATGAATGTAGAATGACCAACAGGTAAACATCAAGAAGCATAAAATCAAAATCTAAAATATTAACATTGTTCCCTTATTCTAGTTAAAAGGTCACTTGTACAAATATCCACAGTCATCAAACAAAATCTAAAAGAAGACAAAATCACTGTAAATTTGATTGGAGTTGCTTCAAAATTCATTTACACCTGAAAATGATTTCGCTACATATATAACTCTATAAGTTGCAGTATACATGAGATTGTTCCCTAAGATTGTACTCTTAAGATCGTGAGATGAAAAGCATTCATGTAATCTACAAATGAAGAAGCGTTATCTAGTGAAAATGTAACTTCTTGGACACCATATGACTCAGCCAAAGAACCAGACTCATCAAACAAATCTCAAATTAGAGCACAACCAGCAGATCAACCGGGACTTAGAATCTGCAGCTTGCAGGAGATTGTAAACCATACATTCAAACCAACACAAACGAGAAATTAAGTAAACATACAAAGAGTAACAAAAAACAAGCGGCATCAACAATAATCTTGAAGATTTGAAGACTATCTACAAAAAGAAATCGACAAACGCTGAAAATCAAAATTCCAAATTGATTATTGACCAAACTTAAAATCGAAATCCCACATATCTTAGTTCTTCTAAGTGCGAAATTCAGCTACAAGAACAGTCAAATACATATCAATTAAACTATACCGATTCGACTTACCGATGTAGATGATGGAAATTAATAGGGAACAAGACTGTGATGGGGAGATCGAGATAGAGATTAAAAACAAGACTGAGATTGAGAGGGGAGGAAATGGAGACCCATGGAGACCAAGACTGAAAGCAAGAGGAACGGGACAGTGATTGAGAGATCGAGACAGAGATGGAGGAACGAGTTTGAGCAAGTGAAGAGATCGGGAACGGGACAGTGATTGAGAGATCGAGACAGAGATGGAGGAACGAGTTTGAGCAAGTGAGAGATCGGGAACGGGACAGTGATTGAGAGATCGAGACAGAGATGGAGGAACGAGTTTGAGCGAGTGAGAGATCGAGACATGGATGAAGGATCGAGAGTTGCCGGAAAGAAAAAAAATAAAGAGACAGAGTTGATGAATGTGAAAAAGAAACAGACGGGAACCCTAATTTTTGACCAAAACATTTTGATATATCCCAATTTTTTAGTTAGGCGGGATTCAGAATAATTTTTTTTTTTTCACGGTTAAGATACCATAGCATTTAAATTTTGTACATGCTATTACAATGAAATGGATAGCCAAATTCTTAAGCGCGAACCACATAATTTTTGCCGCCCAATATATTATAGCGTTTTACATTTCACAAACGCTATGAAAAAAAAGCCAATAATCAACTATAGCATAACCATCTAAACCGCTATCTTGATCTGCTATTAATACCCGATTTTCCTGTAGTGAACAAATTCGTTAAAAATATTAATAGAAAAGACTATAGTTTTCTGCCACTTTGCCATAAATAAAATAACCAAAAAAAAAAGATAAACCATCGTGACAACGTTTTTTTTTTGTCTTTTGGTAATTGATTGCATAAAAATTTGGGTGAATTTGCTGTATAACCAAATTTATATTCAAAATTAAGAATATAGCCACATAAATTTAAAAATAAAGTAAGTAACCATTTTCAATGTTGTAGAGACTATTTTACCCTCACAATAAACTACAACAACCCTTCTCTTTTCTTCTTCTTCCTCTAACCTTAGTCTTCTGAACTTTCATCTTCTCTCCGTACAATCTCTCTACACCAAAAGCAACAACTGCATCATCAATCAGTAGCTGGCAAACAAGCTCCATTGTTGCTAGAGCTCGCGTTTGATTCCGATTTAGAAAGCTCGTCTGTCATGAAATAGAATTTTTGAGATGATCGAAAACGCTTTCAACATAATCTGACCTTGAAACTATCACTTTCAGATCCATCGATTTTAATCCATTCAATACCATCTCTATCTCTCGACTGAAAGAACTTGACCAAAACCGGTCCTCATTAGATAAATTGGATGCGTGAGATTGATCGGAATAAGAGATGGGATGTGACAGAAAACAAAAATATTGAAGTTTTAGAGAACATCGTAAAGGAACTTGGATCAGAGAGAAAGAGAATAATGTAGGTGGTGACGGTGGTGACGGTGGCGGCCGTGACCATGGCGGTAAGGGTGATTTTCTGGTGAGATACTATTTAGAAATAGGAGTTCTATATAGAATAGGGGTAAAATTGATAATAATACATATATTATACGTAATATCATAGTCTTATGGTTAGAGTAGTTAGTTATTGAATTAAAGCTTTTTGTTGGTTAGTTTTGCCAATTTCCCTAAAAATTTTATTTTTTTTTATTTTTTTTATTTTTTTTGGAAGGAAAAAATTTCATTCAGAAAGTAAAGACCCACTAAGAATATAATTGAACCTTAACAATTAAAAGTAGCCCATAATTGGTAGATTAGACCCAAACTGGGAAGAGAGTCAAAGCTGCAAAAATTTCGCTAAATAATTTTTGGTTTTCGGAAATCATTTTCTTGACGGTGACTTCTATGGAGGGGATGAGGAAGTCCAGTGAATTGTAGTTGTAGATGTGATGAAGCCGATTGTTTTGTTCTTTCCAAATTTCGTAAATCGAGATTTACCAAGTTAAGAGCAGAAGATAACGAAGTTTCGAATTACCAATGAAGTTGATGAGCTCGTCGATTAAGCAGGTCCAAGAGAAGCTTGTTGAGTATCTGAGAATCCTTGAGGAGAGAGAGGACCAAACAGATTGAGAAAAGCTGCATGCAAAAAAGAGGTGATTCAGATATTATATCTTATTAGGATTTTTAGTACTTTTCTACTTTCAATACTAAACACCAATACATTGTCTCAATTAAATGATTATTAATCAAATTCACTGGTTACTAACTTGCATATATAAAAAGATTGTTCAACATATATGGAATTACTAAAAATGAAAAAAAAAAAAAAAAAAAAATTGGAAACACATCAACCAAAATATCAAATAAAACAATGGAAAAGTCTTCAATTTTCATTAGGACCACAACAAATAAAGAAATTAGTACCTTGTAATCAATAAGATTTGTTCCTAGAGGAGAATAAGAGAAGCAAACTTTTGAGTTCCTAGAGTAGAATAAGATTTGTTTGTTCCTAAGTGAGTCAAATTTGTTCGGTCTTCAAAAGAACCTACATTCCCATCATTCCCTAAAGCTATAACCAAAAATAAAATAAAATATAGGTCAATAAGACGATTATAATCACGTAAATAGATATTATTATTAATTGTGTTAAAAACCCAAGATCAATATTTTCTCACATATCATAGCTTCTACTCTTAATGACAATATAGAATTCTCGGATCTTAGTGTAGATGTTCTGCCTTTGGAAAGGTTACATTCCTTAAGCTGTAACAAACAAACAAAAAAATATTCGTGTCAATATGATGATTAGAATCTCGTAAAAACCATTTTAATTTTGTATTTGCAAGAAGTCTAAAAACAATAATCCTTACATTTGAATTTGTCTTAAGCCTAACTTCGGTATAGTAATACACATATATAAAGCAGTTGAATGAATTTGATAAACTCACATTTTTTTCTTTGTCACATATGAGGTTAGCAGCGTCTTGCTTACATTTGCAATCCTTCAAATAAGCAAATGATGTGGTTAGGTTTTTGAGCTTTTGCTATAGATCGAAATGGTATTGGTGTTTTGTGTGTTTAGAGGTTGAGTATTTATAATGTTTTGTTAGGTTAGTATGGTTTGGGTTAGAGAATATTAAAAATCATGATGAGCAAGTATTTGATATCTTTGAAAATCTTTAAATCGTCACAAACTAAGAATATGCTATGTAGATGCTTAATCAAATAAGGATAAAATCTTTTAGTTATGAGAAATTTTATATTCGATTAGTTGGATTGAATATAGAATTAATATGATTCAATTTTGTTAGGAAACAAATGCTAAATGCATTAAAATCTCTAGCATTATAATAGGAAACAATTTGTTGTGCAAAGATATGTCTGTTAGGAAAGTCTCAGATTAGGTAGGATCCGATTGAAAAAAATCCGGGTCAAAAACTCCAATTAGGAAGGATCCGATCGGGTCAAAAATCCGGGTCAAAATCTTTTAAAATACCCGACCCGATTGAAAGAGCAAATTTGTACTTCAAAAATGTTAAGTAGATTTTAACTAAAAAAATTAATAGTACCAAAAGAGAGATTTAATTCTGTATTTACTGTAAAATTAAATGTTGTTTTCTTTTAAAGTGGTAAGAGCATGAGCATTGGTAAGAGACTCACTAAATCTCTCATCAATATAATATTTTTTAGTGTAGTTTATTTTATTGTAATGTAATTTAACTTGAATACTTATTTTATTTTTATCTTAAATTAAAAGATTTCCAATTTATATATTTGAAATTATATCAAATTACATTATAAATATATTTAATTTCATTAATTACTTATATTTGTTTATATAATATATAATAGTAACAATGATGTGAAGGTTTGAGAAGATGAAGAGATTGAGTCTCTATATATAGAGCATAAAATAAATATAGTATATGATTTTAATAATATCAAAATTTCTATTTATATATATTTAGAAATAGTAGAAAATAGTATTTGGTGGCGTTACGATCCCAAATGTTGGTGTCCTTGTATAATACAACATTGAAGCAAAACAAGCCTGGAGTGAGTGGAGGAACTTCACCTGAAACAGGTAGGTCAGCTTCGAAAAATGTGGTGAGCTTGGGCACTTCAAGCCACCTCCAAGTGTAGTTGGCCACATTCCGAGCCATCTCTGTGCAAAGAATGGAACAAACATTAATCAAAGAACGAGTAAATCTAATAGTATTTGTGAATTTATTAACCATTATCATCTAAGAGTTTCTATTCGACATAGTTTTTTCATCTTTGAAGCTGAGCCACCAAATCTTGATGACCACTAAAAAGTTTCAATATATCGCCGAAGAAGAAGTCAATGATACTTCCAATTACTATTATCTTTGAAAAAAAAATGGAGGTACTATTTATAAGACAACCTTTAAAAAATCTAGAGATCTCAAAGTAAATGTTTGAGTCTATAATATGTCTTTTACTCTTCGTATAAGAGATGGATTACGAAATTTCACATTCCTCTTTCTCCTCCAGTGGCTTTTCAACAATCTCTTGTTGTATTTATCTATAATCATCTCTTTGTGTATTTTTAGGAACATTTTTATAAAACTCGTGAAATACCAATTTCATGTCCGACTTCTCTGATGTCGATATAACATTTGTAGGAGAAAAATGAAAAATGTGCAAAAGTATAAATTTTTAATACACTTAACATAGGTGACATTTTTAATAAATTTTGTATTTTGATGAGAATAATTGGCTTTTTACAATTGTAAATTAAATTTGTTTGGTAGTATGTATAGAAAAAAAAATGACGATATCTGAAATTTTTTTATGAAGATAGCTGAAAATTTGGTTGATATACCCAAGAAGATGGCCACATATGTAGGACAGAAATCCAGAGTAATCTACTCAATCATAGAGAGATATGACTTATGGTATCAGCCTTGAAGTTTACGAATGAAATCAGTGGCGGATCCATAATTTTTTTTATCTAGGTCAAAATATAATGTAAAAATACTATTAAAATTTTTGAAACAATAAAATAATAACATCGTTGTTTAAAAGAAAACCATTTAATATTTATGGGTTAAACAAACAAAAAGTATGTAAAAACTTGTAAGTAAAGGGGTCAAAACATAAAGAAGTATAACAAATTTCCATAATATAAAAGGTTATAACACAAACTTAAAATTGTAGGGGGTTCAAAACAGAAAAATAAAACAGTATTACAAACTTTCAAGGACCATAACACAAATTTGGAAATTTTAGGAAGGTCCTTAGCGCTTAGTGGGTCTTCCATTGATGGAATGGAGAACAAAGCTTTGATTTACATAGTTTATTGTGTTTCTTCAACTTTGTTCCCTTCTTCCATTGGTCTTAGATTTTAGACGATTTGAATAGGAAAAAAATGAAAGTCTAGTCATAAAACAAAAGTTGTCCGACAATGACAAGTCAACGATACTCAAGAGGAACCACATTTGCTTCTTCTCCTTATATCTAATGGATGCTATAGTGAACATTAATATTAGTTCCATAACCAATACGCGATTGTTGAAAATAAGAAATTCAAACTTACGCTTATATACAGTTACAGGTACTCATAAATTCTATCATTAAATAGAACATATTCTTCATTTACAATTAGATCGAAGATTTTATTTATGAATAATTATTGATTACATTAACAACAACAAATGTACGTGGTCATTAGGTTAAAAACGTATAATCCTGTGGGATTCTATATCCATTGGTCTATTTAACGTTCCTATGAAGAAAACGTTGTGGTATATATTCAAATCATTTTAAAAATACCATTTTTAATATACCATTTTGAAGAAAAAAGAATAAAATTAATCTTTTTAGTAATTCATAAAAAAAACCTCAAAATTTATGTGTTGAAAGATTTTAGTAAAACTAAAATTTCATAATTTATAAACATATAAATGCATATATTTAAATTATTATATACAAAGCAACTATAAGTATACCCACACATCGTATGGGCAACTTCTAGTAATTATATAAGAGACTGTTTACTATTGTCCTTAAAAAATAGTCACGTTATTAATAACGATGATCATAAGATTTTATTCTAGACATTTTTTGTTAGCACGAGGACCAGCAAGAGACAAGTATCTTCCGAGAATTTGGAACATTTGAGTATCCAAAAATGATGTATCATGCAATATAAAGACTTTAATTTCCTCTGTTAAGACATAATTCTTGTCGCAGTGACATATAACTTTTGAATCAACACTTGATCCTATAAAGTCCTACTCCACTTAGAATCTGTATCCGAAAGCTATATCATTGATATTATACTGTTCGGCTAGTTAGCCTCATCAGATCAACTAAAAAATATTTGCCATCCCTATAAACTGAAAGATACATGAGAATATCTTTACTCAAAAATTTCTAGTGGTTTTATAAATACCACAATACTAACTGATGATGACTAAGGAAATGCTTTTCTCTCTACTTAAGTTTTGTAATACCTTTTTTGTTTTCTGTCCTTTAATTTCAACAATGATTCCTTTATATTCTTTTGTTTTCTTTTTCAAAATTCTAATCTAAAATTCGAGACACTGTAAATTACATTCTATAGTAACAAAACTTAAAACTACTCTTTATAACTGAAATTTTGGCTTAAATAAATTATTTTATTTATTAACACTTATTGAAAATTTTATTAGAGGAAGAATAGATACGTAAAAATGTCAATTAATTTAAGAAGTGTAAATAATTTCGCTAAAAAAAATAAAATTTAACACTGTCCTTATGCTTATGCTAATTCGCATGTTGGAACCAATTAGTGTTACTATACTTAAAGACGCTGGTCCATAAAGAAATTTTTGAAACTATGTCTTGAAGACTTCACTGGAGAGATTCATGTTACTCATAAGACGGCATATCCATTTGCTAGTTGGAATATAAAAGACTTGGGTTCAGAAATTGGTTTGTTTAACAGAGAAATGGAGTTTGAACCGGGGCAATATCCGGGCTACTCGAATAAGAGAGGAAGTGGAAGTGACTGTGACTCAAGCTTTCCTATTGGAGAATCTTCTACTTTCATGTTTAGGAAACAGTGGTTCTCGTTTTGAATCGAAGAAACATGTTAAGCAGGAGTGCTCATATGAAACCACTCATTTTGTTCAAATCATTTTTATTAGCTATTCTTAATATTTTATTATCAAAAGAAATAAAAACAAAAACTAATCTTATGATTTTGTTAACAAGCTCAAGAGTTTCCTAGTCATCAGTATATGTTCATTTCTGAATATTTAAAATAAACAAATTGCAATCTTAAGTATTTTCTAATGTATTTATGAGCTTCAGAATCTACAAAAATTGTAATTGATATAATGAAATTCATTTTATATAACTCAAAAGTTTGAAAGAGAAGTTAATTTCAACGTAGTCTTAACATTAATGGTTTGATTTGCAATATAGATTACAAATTTCATTGGCTTAGAATCTTATTTGAACACTAGATTTTATTAAAGAAAAATTTTAAAGTTGTTAATTCAGACGGGTCAATGAATGGGTAAGAACAAATTCAATTATTCAAACATCATTTATGTTAATTAAATTGCTAATTGGCGTGGTTTATTGGTGGTACCCAATTGAAAACAAAAGAGGGTTTGATTCTTGTCGCCAAAGTGGTGCATGGATATATAGAATATTTAATGTTCTTCGAAGTTACATAAATAATCACACAGTCCCAAGAGACAAATTTTAAATCCAAACATTTAACACTAATCTTTTCATTTGACTATTAATGCATCCATATTTGATATATACAATTTATGTGTATATATAACGACATTGTGTGAAAATGAAGAAAACATTGAGATAAAATGAAAACTAAAAAGTTAAGAGAATACAGCAATAAGCAAAAAATACTTCTGGTCGGAGAAGGAGACTTCTCCTTTTCTCTATCTTTAGCTAGAGCCTTTGGTTCCGCAACAAACCTCACTGCAACCTCTCTCGACACTTTAGGTGAATCAAACCTTTAATCATCAATCATCTCATAAATGTTTTGGTATATGTTGCTACAATATCCGTTGTAAAGATTTTAAGTTTTTATTTTTTTATCTAGTCTTGAATGGGATTGAATGATGCCTTGACATATAATATGATTTTGGTGATTAACATTTGAAATACGAATATTGCAGAGGAGCTACAGCTTAAGTATAAGGATGGGAAAGCTAACGTAGAAGAGTTGAAGACACGAGGTTGCACCGTGGTCCACGGGATTAATGTGCATTCCATGGCTAAAGATCGTAAGCTTGGTCAACGATCAGAACTTTATGATAGAATCATCTTTAATTTTCCTCATTCAGGGTTTGGTTTTGGCTGTGAGAACCAAAGCTACTACATCATGTAATGAATCAATACCCTCTATAGACTTTTTTTTTTTTTGTTATCTTTAGTGTATTGAAAATGTGTGTATGTGTATCATAGGTTACACCAAGCAGTGGTGAGAGGTTTTATGAAGAACGCGAAAAAGATGGTTAAAGACGTTGGTGGAGAGATTCATGTTACTCATAAGACGGCTCATCCATTTAATGAGTGGAAGATCGAGACTCTCGCTGAAGAAAAGGGTTTGTGTTTGATCCGGGAGATGGAATTTAACAAATTTTGTTTTCCTGGTTACTCAAATAAGAGAGGAAGTGGAGATCGTTGTGATTCTAGCTTCCCTGTCGGAAAATCTTCTACTTTCATGTTTCAAAAACGGATTCTCTAAAAAAGAACTCTTCTGCTTAACATATTTTGAGTGTGGGTTTTGGATTTTTAACAACTTTTTTGTGACGAAGATATGAAGCTTACTAGTAAATAAATAAAACTCGACGTACAGTTTGAAATTGATACCCTAAAAGACATTACATTGAGTCATATTGGTGGATTCGATTAAAGAAATTTAAGCAGTATCGGGTCTAGATGGCTTGGATATGAATGACCAAATTATAGATGATAAGATTTAGAAAATCTGATTTTCCAAGAAAAGAAAACAAAGTTTAGATGGCTCCTAATTTAGTAACCAAATTCTCAAACTCCTATTAAATGAGGAGCAAGGATATAGCTCCCAATTTCTCACATTTCATAATAAGATATATAAAGAAAACGTAGAGATAGATAAGTCAAAGATAGAGAGGAGGGATCTTTAATGTTTGAGCCTAGGAGAAGCGGGAAGGATCCGTGGTGGTTGTTTCTTCGGAAAACAACAATTTGGGTTTGGCATCTTCAAGAGCGAGATTGGCTAAGCTGAGATCAGGACTTGTGGCTTCTGTGATCGCCATATTTTAACCTTTGATCTTACGGGTGGTTTTCTTCTCTAATTTGTGTTAGCATATATACATGAGTGATGAGTTACTGTTCTCATTCTTTAGTTATTCACTACTTAGAACTCATCAGTATGACTCATTTTGTGATGCATTTGAGGAGTATTCTCTAATGCGACGAAATTATATTTATTATTAGTGGTACATGTCGAGTATTTGGAATTGGGGTTTTATGTATGGTTAGTATTTTAGCTTTTAAATCTTTTTTTTTTACATATTCATAATTATTTTAAGGAATTTCCGCCACAACAAAAAAAAAAAAACTTTCACAATGACAAATTTTTTAAAGGTTAGCCTCAACTTACAAAAAAATGTACATTAAACTCACAAAATCAAATTTGACGGCTTAAATTTTTTTTCTACTAAATTCTCTTTCTAAATTAAAAATTCTAGTGTACCTAGTTGGTAACTAAAACTTTTTTAAAACTTATATTTATGATTATCTATAAAATTTTAATATTATCATATTTCTTAAATTATCCAAAATTATTCCTAATCTACTAAACTGTTTAAACTTGAATCTAACATTTACTTGCTCGAATAGGGACTTTAAATACTAGAGTTATATAACCATAGTTAAACCAAATTTCACAATAATACATTAACCCAACTTTTATAATAAGACGTGTCCCACTATTTTTTTTACGAGAAATGAAAAAGCCTTGGTAGGGGACTACACAATGACCTTTGCTATTCTGCTCTTTTGGGCTCTTTTGGCGTTTCGTGGTTCTGGTGTTGGCTGGGTTTCAGTTTGTGCTTGTCTTTGGGATGGTGTTTTGTTGTGGAATCATCTACTAGCCCTTCCTTTGACTACTTTGTGGTTTGAAGTTGGGTTCTAGGCGTCGCAGTGGAACGATCTCCTGTTCTTCTCTTGCGAGGAGGTTACCAGTTTTTGTCTGTAGGTGGCTTAAACTGAGTCGACGAGTGTCCGCGTGTAAGTGCTGTTGGTCTTCCTTGACTTGTCTCAAGCCGAATCTCAAGGTTATTTCTTTGTTCCTAGCCAGTCTCTTTTTCCTCGTCTGCCTTAGTGTGGTTTGGCTGTTGTGGTTCTTATTTCCCTGGTATCGGTGAAGCTTGCTTTCTTGCCTGTTGGTGTTGCGGTTGGAGACTTCGGTCGTATTTCATTACCGGTCTCCATGATGCTATCCGACGTCTACAGTTTCTATAGGAAAGCTTGGTGGGTTTCTCTTTGGAACAGGGGGTCAAGTGTAGTGTATTGGTCTTAGCTTTTCCTTTATAAGCTTTTTATGTTGGTTATCTCGTCTTTTCTATGTTGTTTCCCTGTTGTTTAGGGTTATGCTTCCCTTGTTTGAGCTTTTGCCTCCGGAGATATCTTGTTGTTCCGCCGGCTTTAGCTTTTCACCTTTGGTTTCCGGGGACATCTTGTTGTTCCGCCGGCTTTAGTATTTCCCTTTGTATCTTTGCTTGGCATAATCAAATATTTACTATTAGAATATGGGCTTCCAACTCAAAACCAATTGGCAATGAGTGGAGAGGCTCATATATCTTATATACTAGTCAAGATCCCTTGTCCTTTCCAATGTGGGATAATATTATCCCTAATACGCCCCTTCGAGATGATGGCTCTAGCCATTGATCTCGGTATGCTCGGGCATGGATCGGCGGGCCAACTATTGGGCCGGGCCGATGGTGGATTGGATTTGGATATGTACGGATCGAGCTCTGCTACCATATTAGAATATGGGCTTCCAACTCAAAACCAATTGGCAATGAGTGGAGAGGCCCATATATCTTATATACTAGTCAAGATCCCTTGTCCTTTCCAATGTGGGATAATATTATCCCTAATATTTACCAGTGAAAAAAAAAAAAGGGGACTACACAATGAATTTTGGGTGATTTTGCTCAATATACATATTTTTAAAAATAATTAAGAATATAGCATACTAAATCAAAAAATGTAGTAAGTAACCATGAGAAGTAGGGATATGACGAAACTAACCTTGGAAGAAGGACACACGCCAACTGAAGAATGAAGGAAAGAAGAGTGTCGTGAGAGTGAAGAGAGAGAGAAAGAAGTGTAATTGATTTTTTAAATAATTTTTTTACTTTTTACCCCATTTGTGTATTACTTCACATTAATTGTTTGAAAAATTAAATAGTAATTTATAAATTTTATAGAAATAAAACCTACTCTTTTTTCTCTATATATCATGATTTGGATTTAAAAAAATAGAAATAAACTTATAAAAATAAAAATAAATAACAAAACTTGATCTAAATAGATACAACTAAAATAGTATAGAATTAAATAGAATAGTAATGAATACTACGTATAGTGATGGTGGTGAAATGCTATACCTTATAAAATACTAAATAAGAAATTCAAACGATCAAGTTATACATACGTTAAAAAAGAAATATTATAATTTAAGGGATAGAACATTGAAAATTCAACATGCCGAAACATTACATCTTATAAGAAATATAACATAGAAAATTTAAATTGTTGAATTAAACACACACCAAAACTATCGAATTGCTATACCTTAAGAGATACAACATAAAGAACCCAAACTATCTAATTAAACGCGCATCAAAGTTAGATTACATAAATTCATAAATGAAATAGTATAAACTTAAATGACATAACATGGAATAATATAAAATTGATGATAGAGAAAAACAAAAAAACAAAATACATAGAAAATGATATGACATATGAACAAAAGGGTAAATTAGTATATATTACATGTTATACACAGAATATTGTAGTCAACTTTTTTTTAGGTTAGTTATTGAATTATTAAATTTTTTATGGTTATACACCCAAATTTCTCATGAATTTTATACTATTAGTTGGATTTTTGTTTAGTAGTTTCCGTAAGTAGTGGTATATTTTCGAAAACCTTGGTAACTTTGAGGATCTTTTTACAATTCTCAATTAATTTAAAGTGTAAAACAAATTTTAAAAACCAGCTAAAAAGCTCATATCACCATCCTTTATAATAAAGTCATTATGAATTCCCCCTAATCTTTTGCCTTCCCCAAGACACACTCCTGTCTCTCTTTATCTCTCTCTCTCTCTTTCCCTTCAAAGATCTCACAACTTCTTTTGTGTTCTGTCTTTTGTGTTCTGTAATGGCAACAGAAGAAATGAAACCAGAAACTAAAAAAACAGAACAAAAGCAAAAACAATCCTCACAAATCAAAGAAGACCTTCCTCCTCCGACCATACCACCTCTTCCACTTCCTTACAAGGTTTGTTTTCAGTTACCCTTCATGCACATAACTATAACATTATTCCCACAAATTTTAAATTTCTTTTTATTTTTTCTTATACTCTTTTGAGTCAAAGTTTTGAATTATTTTAATTTTTGTACTCATAGTCATGCAGCTTGAAAGTTTCTATTCACTGTGAAGGCTGCAAAAAGAAAGTGAAAAAAATACTTACCAGTATTGAAGGTACACATACATAAATCTTTTCACTCTAATTTTTGGTTATAAGTAAAAATATTTTTTGCCATAATTTTTTTTTTTTTTTGCCATAATTTTTTTTTATTCGTTTTGTTTTGTGGTTATAGGTGTTTTTAAAGTGGACATTGATGTGAAGCAACATCAGGTAACGGTAATAGGAATCGTTTCACCGGAGATTCTCTTAAAGAAGCTTCACAAGGCTGGTAAAAACGCCGAACTGTTACCGGAGATACCCGACCCGGTTGAGAACAAACCCAAACCCGTCGACCCGAAAGAGAAGAACAAGAAAAAGAAGAAAGAAGAAAATGTGCAACGAACCGAAGAAGCTACTTCTTCCGGTACGGATAAACCGGAGAAAACCGATGTCGGAAAGTTTGATAAACCGGAGTCTGGAAAAACCGACGCCGGAGAGTGTTGTACCGGTGACGGCTGTGAAGTTGCTACGGTGAAAGAGAGAAAGGACGTTCTTAAGGAAAAAGATTCTGTCAAGGAAGAATCTCCGTCACCACCGGCGGATTCTCCGGCTCCGGCGGCGGAGAAGAAAGCTGAAGAAACCGGTGGAGGTGGTAATGGCAAAGTTGGTAAAAAGAAGAAAAAGAAAGGGCAAAATCTGAACACCACTAACAATCCTACCGATGGACCTGCCCGTACTCAATCCCTTCCTCCTCCCACTACAACAGATCACGACCGTCCATTTAATCAGATCAATGACCACCATATAATAACCAATAACAATCCGCCACCTCATGATCTGTATCCTTATCCTGCACCAGGCTATTATGCGCCGCAAGTCATGTATGGCGTAAGTTATAACGTTGCTCAACCTCCGGTGAGTGTAGACGCTGCGTCGTATTATACACCTCCACCACCGTATTCGTACGCGTACATGAACAATGGTTATCAACCGTCCGATCAAAACCCTTATCAACCTCGACCGTCAGATTCGTTTGAGTTATTCAGCGATGAGAATCCAAACGGTTGTTCGGTAATGTGATGTCAAATTACCAAAGAGACCTTGAACTCTGCTTATACTCCTTGTATGACTTAAGGATGGTTTCGTAATTTGAAGTTCTTACACGTGCAAGTTAGCTTAACGGTGTTTTTAGTTAGGTTTATTTGAATGAATGTTGTATTAGTTTTATAATTATGATTATGTTAAAGATTAAGCTTTTGTTTTTCTTTTCTTTGGCAGCTTTTGTTTTAATTTAATGATTTAGAGATCCTTTTAATAACTTTTTTGCTCTATTTTTTAAATCATTTATATGCTTTATTTGTTTCTTTACTCTTTTTTTTTTTATTGACTTGATCTTTTAACTTTTTAGTGTACTCAAAAGAAAATTAGTTTGTGGTTAAGCTATAATGTTGAAGTAGAAAAGATGACAAGAAAGCAAGAAATGTGGAAAATGAATTGATGCAATGCTTAGTTGTAAGAGGAAAGTGTGATGTGTAAAGTGTAGAAGCTGATTGGGTATTTTGATTTGGCTGTTTTCTTTTCTTTTCTTTTCTTATAGCGACATCTTAATTACTTATGAAGGTTTGCCCCAAAAAAAAGGTTATTGTTTGATAGCTTTTCTTTTTAGCTTTTTTGTTTTTGAGTTTGTCGACAAACCATGACAGTATATTTTAGTTTGGTATTTTAAGACTTTCAAAATTACAGTTTTGGTATAGGCGGTCGCCTAGGTCGCCTAGGCTCCGACTAGGCACTAGACTCTCATGCGACGCCTAGATAACCGCATTGACTGCCTAAAATTACATAGATTTTGTTTAATGTATTTTTTCAATTTTAATTAGAGTTTTATTTATATATATAGTTATAAATATTCATATATTGTTTAATATAAATATAAATAAATGTTTTATATAGTTTTTGTTTATAATTTCATAATTTTTAGTTTTATATAGATATTTTATATAATTTTTATATATAATATCATATTTATAATGTTATATGTTATAAACGTCTAAACCGCATGAAAATCGCGTAGGCTCCGATTAGGCGTTCTAGGTGTTAGGCACTGGGTCACCGCCCGCTTAGCGCCTAGTGCTTTGTTGAACACTGCAAAATTAGAAGAAAATCTTATCTTTAAGTTGACAAAAATTTAGTCACGTTAAGATACTTTTATACAAATTTATACTCTTTCTATTTCACAATATAAGATGTTTTAGTTAAAATACGTAGATTAAAAAATATCTACTTTTAAAAATTCAACAGAACACAAATAATTCTAAAATATTATGTTAATATTTTTATTTTAGTTAATATATAACTTGCCTAAAAACTTGAAAACATCTTATATTATAAAACAAAAAATTTTCTCCATAACATCTTGTATTATGATATGGAGAGATTATATATTTACATGATTTTGTTTCATGAACTGATTATACATATATATAATGTTAATTTCAACACATTTTAACTATTGTATTTAAGAGATTATTGTGCAAGTTGGATCGGATTGTCTTAGACGTTGAGTATTCGTGTTTTTGGACTACGTCAAAATGAGATAGTTTAAATAGTTTGGTAGGATAACATATAACATTAT
Source organism: Arabidopsis arenosa (assembly GCA_905216605.1). Taxonomy (NCBI): domain Eukaryota; kingdom Viridiplantae; phylum Streptophyta; class Magnoliopsida; order Brassicales; family Brassicaceae; genus Arabidopsis; species Arabidopsis arenosa. Next base: position 23,907,212 of record LR999451.1, read on the forward strand.
CTTGATAGAAAGATCGAGATAATTGCCCGCACATCGGAAATGTCCGAAAATAAACATTGAAACATAATTCTACATGATTGTTTGCTATAGCAACCTGTGTATTTTACGAGATTGTATACCGACGATTCCAATATTGACGATTCCAATAAACCAAGGGTTTTAATTTGGCATCACGTAACTCATTCTAACTTATGAGTGATAAATCATCCCAACAATAATACTAGTATATCTTACCAGACGACTATCAATCATTTTTTTTGTGTCATTTCTTTATTGCTTTAATCAATTGTTACACAGAAAGAGTATTGTCATTAAGTTACTACCGATAACTTAATGTATGGGATTTGAGGGAAAAAAAAAAAAAATCAAATGTTCTTAGGAACATATGAAATATTTATTATGTTAATGTTAAGCATAGTTAACTATATCCAGAAAGTTGTATCGTTCATAAAAGTCAAATTAATTATCCAGAAAGTTGTAAAAAAATTTGTGCAAATTGGATCAGATTTGTCTTAACGGCAAATACTATGACGTTGAGTATTCGTGCTTTTGGACTACATCAAAATAAAATCTCTACTTTAAATAGTTTGATAGGATTACTTTTAACATCCTCCTGATAGAAAATGAGTAAGATAATAGCATGCACATCGGAAATGTCCTAAAAATAAACGTTGATTATTGACGATTCCAAGGAGCCAAGGGTCACGGCGTCATCTATGAAACGTTTCATCACGTATCTCATTCTAATTGATGAGTAAACAATCATTCCCAACAATAATACTAGTATCTCCTAGACTCGTACCATAACCTATCAATCAATTTTTGTTTGTGTTTGTCATCTCTTTATTGCTTGAATCAATGGTTACACAGAAAATAATACGAGTTATACGATGGCGTAAAGATAATTGGGCAAAGGGACATGCAATTTAAGTGATTTTGACCTTTCAAATCTAAATTTCAATTGTCACATTTATTGCCCGAAATTAAAAGCATACTAGATGATAAGGAAACAAAAAAAAAAGTGTATTAAAGGCTCATGTACTTGTTGCTTTCCTTTATACCAAGAAGGTTAATTATGGGCTTCGATAAATGTAAAATTTCTATAAAAAAAATGAAAGCTGAAAATGTGCAATGCTCGAGAAAAAGTAGGGAGGTTTTAGGAGAGGTGTAATCTAGAAATTACATATTCATTTCCATTTGTCAATTATCAATGACGTCAGAAAATATGTTACGTAAAAACAGTACTCAATGCTTTTTATAATCTTAAATTCAGTCCTTTTCATTAAATATGTTATCATTTCATGTTACTAAATGTAAGAACCCTGAATAGTCACGACTTTTATTAGGAGACTGTGACAAATGAACAAAGACAAGAGAAACAAATCACATACTAAAATTACTCCTATTATAGTATCTTAAAGTTTATGGAACTTCGTTAAACAGATATAGAGACAGACAGAAGAAAACAAACCTCAAAATTTGCATTAATCCACCGCAGGTATAATCTTCTCTACCTAAGATTAGTCCGTTGTGGCGTAAAATATTCAATTTTGGATTCCCAAAACGTGATTATGAAAATGTGATTTAACTTGATAAATGATACACCGTACACGGGCTTAGGGATTGGAATTAAACTGGGCCTTGTATGGTTCATCACTCATCTCATATGAATAACTAGGCCTCTCAACGTTTCTCCGAATGGCGTTTCACCACAAGAGAAGCTCCTCCGCCGGCGTTCCGACCTCCTGATTGGTGTCTGCTTTCATCTCTTTCGAACTCTTTTAACGTTTTACCGGCTTTTCCGGCGTTTTACCGGCTTTCTCCGGCGTCTTGCTTGCCATGTCTGGATCTGCGGCGGCTTCACTTAGTCCCCATCTTCCAACGGCGCTGCTCGCTCACTTCAGACTGAGGCTTTCTCCGGCACCGGCTTCGGATCCTCCTCCTCCGCCAGAGCCTCCAGTTCCTCCAGATCCACCGGATCCTCCGCTAGAACAGATCCGTGTCACTCCTTTTCATGGTTCTCTTTCAAAATCCGGCCAAAGCTCCTTGCAACCTTTTACCGTTTTGCTCCCGCTCCTCCACGTCTCGTTTGTTGGACCAGGGTTAGAGTCTACCATCTTCTCTCCCATTTCACCTTCACTTCACTTTTCTCAGATCTTAGATCTGAGCGCTTACCGTCTTGTGGCCTCTTCGGGTCTGTTGGCTACTCCTTTTGTGCCCTTTGGTGGTACTCATTTCGCCTTTAGGCGTTCCTTTACTGCAGTATGCAGGTTCTGTTCCGGTCTCGATCCGGTTTCATTTTCTACCAGGTTCGTTTCTGGCTTGTTAATTCTTACAGTTTACTTGAGCTGTGAGTTGGTATTTGCAATCGTATGCCTCATTCAATGGGTATGTGTCCCAATGTTGGTCACGTTTGACTCTTTGAGTGCGTTGGTAGTTAACAAGGCTTTGATGGTTCATTTGCCTTGGATGCGGTCGCATGATTACTCCTTTATGGAGTTTTATTTTTTTACCTCTTATTGAGGCTCCTTCTCTCAGTTTACCTCTCATTGAGGCTCCTCTCCACAGAATCCCTCGCAATGAGGCTTTTTCTTGCTACACGGATGCAGCTTGGATCGCATCCTCTGGCTCCTGCGGTATGGGATGGATTTTCAAGACTCAAGATCATCGAGTTATCCATCGGGGCTCGGCAACTCGCCTCCATACACCTTCGGCTCTAGCTGCTGAAGCTTTGGCCTTGAGATCAGCGCTGATCGCAGCGTCTAGAATGGAATTCACCTCCATCAAAGTTTTTTCGGACTCGCAAGTCCTCATATCTCTGCTAAATACAGAGACCACTACGAACGAGCTTCAAGGGATTCTCCATGATATTGCCTTCTTTAGTCGTTCGCTTTTATCTATCAAGTTTCTATTTGTACCACGCAAGTCTAATATGTTAGCTGATGCGTTAGCAATGTCTACCTTATCTTCTTTAACTGTTTTAGCTACTCCTGCTCTGTAAGGATCGTCTATCTATCTACAAAACCAGTTTGACCAAAAAAAAAAAAAAAAAAAAAAAAAAAAAAAGAATAACTAGGCCTGGGATTTCGGTTAACCGGTTATCGGTTGGGTCCATTCGGTTTCGGTTCTTTCGGTTTTAAAATTTAGTATCCATTCGGATATTTTCAAATTTCGGTTCGGTTTCGGTTCGGTTCCGGTTCTTTCGGTTTTAAAATTTAGTATCCATTCGGTTATTTTGCTTAGGATATTTTCAGATATTTGGGTTATTTTTGAGTATTTTCGGATATATTTCGGTTATTTTCGAATATTTTTATTATTTTTATATATTTTCCAAGTATTTTTGATTATTTGATCTATAAATAACTAATTATTTTGAAAATATAATTGTATTTCGGGTATTTCGGTTACCCGAAATATTTCGGTTCGGTACCGATTCGGTTACGGTTATTTCGGTTATAAAATTTAGTATCCATTCGGTTATTTTCAAATTTTCGGTTCGGTTCGGTTCGGTTTATTTTGCTTCGGTTTCGGTTCGGTACATTCGGTTCGGTTTATTAGTCCAGGCCTATGAATAACTGTGATAAATAATTATTAAGTAGGTTATTAAAATATGTTGTTATTGGGTAGTAATGGGAACTCGTTGGTCTGCCATGAAACTCGTTGGCCCAGAAGAGATTCTGCTTTGTATGTTTTATTTTTTTCTTTAAAAGATTTTATATCTGACTAAAATTTATATTAGAAACAAAGTGAAACAAAATTCAGCAAAAACCATATATTCAGTGGTTTGCTTCATGCCTCCAAAACATTCGGGCCAACACTCGGCTGATCTTTATTATAACTATCTTTTTGTTAGTTTATCTTATTGCTTGTTTTGATTCTTGATTTCTCAAATTGATCGTTTAATATAATTGAAAATCTAAACAAAATTATTAATATGTCTAATTTAATTTTGTTTCTCAAAATTTGATTATTCTACTACATACTTTGGTGTACAATTGTTTTATAGCCTTTGTGAAGACTCATTTCTGATAATATTCTTATAGCGCAGGAAATGTTTTATGGTCTACGTACAAATCTTTTCTGCAAAATGGATTTTTATAGAAAAATTTCTTAGGAAAATGGGTTTATGTTAGAAGTGGAATTCTTGGATAATGTGGTGTGTTAAATTGGTCTAGTATAGAGTTCTCCTTAATAGACAACCTAGAGAATCGATAACATCAGAAAGGGGATTACGACACGCGATCTACTTTCACCATATTTATTTATTTATTGTACAAAGATTTTTAGTCGCCAATGTCAGGACAACAGAACATGATAAATTAATCACTAGAATAAAAGTGGCAAACTCAAGTCCCTCAATTACCCATTTATTATTTGCGGTTGATAGTCTACTCTTCTTTAAGTGTAATGCAAATAAGGAATAGAGTGGTGCTATTTTAAATTTATTAAAGAAGTATGAGGTGGTGTTAGGTCAGCAAATTAAATTTTGCAAAATCATCAATTTCAATTTGGCTATAAAATAGAGGAACCACATAGAACGAAACTAAAGGCAATTATGGGTATCACATATGTTGGTGGTATGGGTTCTTACCTACGTTTACCGGAAAGTTTAGGTGGGTCTAAAACAAAGATTTTCTCTTTTGTCAAAGATTGATTGCAAAATAGAACTAATGGATGGTTGACAAAGTTTTTATCCAAGGGAAAAAACGTTATGATTAAATCGGTTGCGGCTGCTCTACGACTTCCAAAAACTGTCACATTGAAACTAACGAGTGCAGTAGAAAAGTACTTGTGGAGTACCAATGGTCAATCCCGAGATATGCATTGGATGACTTGGGATAAGCTATGTTGTAGTAAATATGAAGGTGGATGATTTTAATACGTCTCTACTAGTGGATCAACTTTGGCAATTAATCTCGGTACTTGGTTCTTTATTCACTAAGGTCTTCAGGGGAAGGTATTATCGGAATTCAACCCCTCTAGACCTAATTAAATCTTACGCTCCCTCTTATAACTGGAGAAGTATAGTATCCGCTCGCCCTGTGGTTAATTAAAGATTTATTAAAAGAGTTGGTCTTGGAGCGTCCATCTCAATATGGAATGACCCATGGATCACATCTCTATTCTCGAGGCCAGCTTTAAGCAATGGTTCATCTCATGACCCATTGCTCCAAGTAGAAAATATCATTGATTATCGATCAAATACATGGAAAATGGAGCACTTATTGCTAAATTCGAGGTGAAAGATATTTCCATGATATGTGTTATGCCTTTGGGTGCACGTACTAAGCCCGCTTCTTTGGGTTAGCATTTGGTTAAATCAGAAAAATACACAGTTAAATCGAGTTATCACACATTGCGGCTACATACGCCATATGATCATATAAGCCGAGTATAAGGTCCGGAGATTCGACCATTGCAAGCTTATACTTGGAAAGTTGATTTTCCACCAAAATTACGATACTTTATGTGGTAATTTCTTACGAGATGTGTGTCAGTTTCAACAAATCTTTACGGGAAATAAATTGTGATTTAGGTTGTGCTAGATGTGGAGATTTGGAGGAGACGATGAATCATGCAATTTTTTAATGTCCACCGACAATACAAACTTAGGCCTCATCACAGGTTCCAAAATCAGTTGCGGTTTTTCCATCAGCTTTTTTGTATACTAATATGGATTATTTATTTTGGCGAACACTTAAAGATTCAAATAGTTTAATGTACCCATGGATTATGTGGTATATATGGAAGGCTAGGAACACAGATTTATGACAATGTGGATATGGATCCAAAAGAGGTTTTACGATTGGCATAAGTGGAGGAAAAATCGTGGACTCTGTCTCAACAGAAGGAAAATAATGAAATTAGTGGTCCAATGGAAATGGTTATTCATAATGTTAGGGGAAGAGAAATATTAGAGTACAATTCTCCTGGATATATGAGCTTTCTAGATGGATCTTGGAAAGAAAATAATGCTTTTTCAGGACTAGGTTGGTTTTGTTCTCTGCCGAATGAAAGTTCGCAAAGTATGACAGTTGCAAATCTTCGAAGAAGCTTAACCTCTATTCATGCAGAGGTAGAAGCACTCGTCTGGGTAATGCGATGCACTCGTCTGGGTAATGCGATGTATGATTGGCCAAGACAAGCAAAAAGTAGCTTTCTATACAGACTGCTCAGACTTAGTGAAGATGATGTCTTTCCCGAGCGACTGGACAACATTTTTTCATACTTGGAGGCGATTTAAAGTGACCAGGAATAGTTCTCTTTTTTTTCTTTATCTTTGGTTCCTCGTAATGCAAATGTTAAAGCGGATTCTTCGGCACGAAATATTCGTACTCAACCACATCTTATCACATATCTAAACCCTAAATCCTAAATCCTAAACCCTAAAATTCTACATACACTAAAATATAAAATAAAAGATATTTCACGTTTAACTCCAACTCTCAAGAAAATGAAAACATAATGATAACCGTATTTGTATAAGTGATACCGTATAAACGGCCGTATTGAGCCTTATAGCGACCGTATTGAGCCATATAGCGCTGTATAAGCGGCCGTATTGAGCCCAACCGTATTTGTTAAACGCATAGCTTAAAACAGTACATTAATCTGCCGTATAGCGTATAACTACCGTATATACGGTCGTCTAGAGCGTATTTTAGAATACTGATATAAACTAAATGTTGTAGTGGTTCAACTAAATAGTTGTAACCGTTTATGAAGAGTTATAATAAAAGACGCAATCTTAGAAGATATTTAATTTATTCGTATTGCAATTTTCTAAAAAAGGAACAACTATAAAACATGATTTTTAGTTTAAGAACAAAAATTTAACAAAAGATTGTGGTAAAAAGATACTACTGCTCATAAGTTAAAATATATTTATTTAAATTATTATTATTATATAGATTTTTTTTATTGGTTACAGTGACATACCCGATAAAAATTTAAAGTGAAAAGAAATGGTTTTCTTTTTTACGCAATCATGAGAAGAAATGTTTTGATGGCTATGATTGGTAACCAATTTTAAACCTGTACAGCTTTGTACAGCTTTGACAGTTACCAATCACAAAAGCTTTATGAAAAGCGGTACACTATAACATAAACAGTTTTTTTTGGAGAAAAACAAAAACAAATTAAAACGATTACGGTTAAATACGGTTATGGTTTAATACGGTTACGATTAAATACGGTTATAACGGTTACGGTTAAATACGGTTACGGTTAAATACGGTTACAGTTACGGTTACAACGGTTACGGATAGTTACGGTTATAATCATTTACTTTTTTAAAAATCTTAATCTGAACATACGATAATTGTTTTTGCATTATATGGAGTTACAATTATATTTTTAAAGTTTTAACTATGCGGTTAACCATATGGTTAAATAACGGTTTTCATATGTTTACCGTTAATTAACGGTTACGGTTAATATATTTTTTAACTGTAACTAATTATTTTTTACGGTTAACGGTTACGGTTTTTAACCGTTTTATACGGTTACGGTTGAGAAACGGTCCGGTTACGATACAACATATGGTTACGGTTAGCTTTTGGTCATGCCTAGTAAGCATGACCAAAAGCTAACCGTAACCGTATTTTGGATCGTAACTGGACCGTTTTTCAACCGTAACTGTATAAAACGGTTAAAAACCATAACCATTCACCTTAAAACTAGATTAGTTACGGTTAAAAAAAATATACTAACCGTAACCGTTAATATACCGGAAACGTATCAAAACCGTTATTTAACCGTACGATTAGCCGCACGGTTAACCGTATTATTAACCGCATAATTAAACTTTATAAAATATAATTGTAACTATGTATAATGCAAAAAAAAAGTCTCGAATGTTCAGATAAAGATTTCCGAAAAAGTAAATAATACAGCCTATGAAAAAATCTCATTAGAAATAATGGTTTTTTTCCCAAACAATTATTTTGGAATGTTATATTGCTCAAAATGAAGAAAATTTTATTTATTATAGGACTAGTAAATTCATATTATTATTCTAACAATAAAATATTGTTCATTCTATATAATCTTAATTTTCATATGTAATTATATACTAAAGTACATTTCTATGTAATTTTTTTTTCTTTCTAAATTCTTAATATTATTTATTATGTGTACCGCTATGATGTTTCCAATCAGAGTAAATTTTTAAAATTTGTTCTGCGTTATTTTTTTGTACAGCTTTCGTGTTTTATTCTTTTGTACAGCTTTGCACTATTCCCTAACAGCTAACAGCTCCAGCTAACAGCTCCAGCTAACAGCTCCAGCTAACAGCTAACAGCTTGTTACCAATCAGACCCGATATAAAAGAAGAAAAAGTGAAAGCATGGATATTGCTGTTGCATGATAATGACGAGCAAGTAGCAGCATATAATTATATGTATTATCCAATACTTTAATGATTTATAGATACGGTCATGGCTGCCACTTAGTCACAATGTGTCTGCCAAATCAACGTACAAACAAAGACAAATTTAAATACTCATTTTCTTTTATTTTAGGTGATAATTAAAGATTAATTTTGTAAGGATATAAATTAAGAAATCATAAAAAAATTAATTTTTATTTTTTTACATAAAAACCTCACTAACTGTAGTCTGTAGATAATTCAGTGTAAATAATTCAACCACCCAAAAAATATAATGGGTCAAAAATATTAAACATATTTAACTTTTGCATAGAAAATAAAAAAATCACTTAAAACAAAACAAAATTATTTTTTTTTGATTTTTTCTTTATAAACTCTTCTTGAATCTTGATGATGATGATATATAACATATTCAATATGAATATTGTTTTATGAAACTAATATATTTTGTAATTTATTATTACTACCTCCTTAATATAATAAATTTTGAGCCGTAAAAAAAATAAATAGATACCTTTTTGTATAACAAAATGAGATTATTGCTGACAAATTAGAACTAATCCACGGACACAAATCGTTCATGGGAGAAAGTTAAAATAATTTGGGCCCTAGCGGATTAAAAGAACTAATTGCTAATTTTCAGACAGTAGACTTCACCGTTCACCAAGTAACCCTACGGAATTGATGTTGTGACACTTGAAACGCATGAAAGAAATCTAGGAACTATCTTTCTAGCTGTAAGATGTGTAAACAGTATCAAAAAGTTGACAAAACCAGTTTTTTTTTTGTCTCGTTTTTGCATGATTCTACAACGAGCGAAGAATATGTGTGTTATGCTGACCACATTAATTCTACAACTGTTCAGCTATTAGTACGAGGGAACAAAACCCCCTTTTTATTTTATAATCCGAATAGAAAGAAGCATTAACAATGAGAATGACGCCAAGTGCCTGCCCCGAGTAGCTATGGTATTCATAGTTCATTTTCTTTCCTGCATATGTAGGGTAAGTACTTTATGCTTTCTTCGTCTATCTCACACAAGGTGCAGAGTGGCTTGTTGACTCGAATTCGCGTTAGTACAGCTGTCAAAGTGAATTTAAATTTTCAGAGTTTTATGAAATTAACTTTAATTGTATGATATGCAATTTTTTTTTACAGAGATTTCTCGCTGAAATAAAACTTTTTAATTTAAGAGAAAATCTGTGTTTATATTTCGTTTTTTTTTTCATTTATATGGTTTATTTTTTTTGTGAGAAATGTTTAGTTATGGAGAAAGATATATGAGACTATGAGAGCAATGTAAGACGTGAGGTGAAAGTGCTATGCACATTGTCTCTTTCTTTATAACTCAAAATCTTTCCTAACACTTTTTAAATATGTTAAGTTAAGTTTTAGTTTTTTTAGTTTATTACTCTTTTTAATAGTTTTACCAACAAAAATGTTTTGTTTTTTATTAATACTTAACACTTCACATTCTTATCTTATTTTCAATTTTGTATTATCTTATAAAATTTTTTTATACAGAAAATTTTCTCATATGTACGATTATTATCTTGTATAAAACTTGTATATAAGACCATCAGCAATGGTAAACTTGGGTGGATGTGTGTTAGTGGGGTGTAAATATTTTATTATTATTATAATTAGAGATAGAGAAAACAGAGAGAGAGGGAGAGATAGAGAGAGATAGAGAGAAGAAATTTTTTTCTATTTTTATAATACCTTACACTTGAGTGTAAACTTGCACCCTTGTTTTGTGTCTTAGCCCAAATTTACATTATTTCTCATTTGTTTATAACTAACACCCGAGTGTTGAGTACTCCACTGCGTGTGCTCTAAGGGGTGTGTCAAAAATGCATGGAATAGATATATCATACAAATTGAATATGTTTGACTGTTACCATTTAAAATTTTAGATAATTAACTAAAAAATGCAAAAAATCACAGTCAAAATTTCGTTAAATTAAGCTAAAATTAGTTTTTTTTTAAAAAACTAGATTCGACAGATCTTTCGATCCAGATTATAGTATACATATAACAAAAAAATATTTTCAAAAAAAAACCGAAACCAATCCAAATAATCAATCAATAATCAGGAATAAACTATATTTTTAAGCTCGGATAAATAAAAATTTGTTGATGAAAAAAAAAAAAAAAAATTTGTAAAAGTAAAAAAAAAAGGAGAGCACCGAATTAACTGACAGAGAACTTGGTCACACTTGTTGGCGGCTAAGATCAAAAGAACGGGTAATAATGTAAATAAACATAAATCGAGGGGTACTTTAAACTCCATAAAGATAAAGCTAAGGACACAACCGTAAATACAAAAAGATAGCGAGAGATGCGGTCACGTGAGACGCATTTATAACCCTCCGATGAAAGCCACGTGTCACTCCGATCTAAATATCTCGACCATATCGGGTCCCACCCTTCCAATCCTCGACCTTATCCACCTTACGTAAACCTAAGATCCAACCGCCACGTCACACATAATTCAACGGCTCAGATCTCCCTAATCGCCTTTAAATCATCGCTTCCTTCATGAAACAAAGAACTCTCTACAACAAGTTTCAAAAAACCCCAAAAACTTTAGATTCTTAACAATTTTAACCTTATGGGCTTACTTGATCATCTCTGGGATGATACCGTCGCTGGTCCACGGCCAGAGAACGGCCTTGGCAAGCTTCGTAAACACCATACCTTCAGTTTCCGACCTAGCTCCGGCAATGGTACGCCGTGTTTTGCTAAAAATTGAACCGATGAATCAATTCTATATAACATAATCTAAAATTAGTAAACATGCACTGAAGTATTTGAATCTGATGATCGATCTCATGTTAAAATTGATTAGATCGTTGGTTTGATGTAATTTTCTTGATCTTGATTTTAATGGATGTGATTAGATCAACCGGAAGCTGGAAGTGCGAGATCGTACGGTGAGGATTCGCAACCGGAAGAGGCTGTGAAAGTTACAAGAAGCATCATGATTGTTAAACCACCGGGTTATCAAGGCGGTTCAGCTCCGGCTTCGCCGGCCGGTTCTACGGCCGGTTCTACTCCGCCGCTATCTCCTTTCTCTCCGCCGCTGTCTCCGTTCTCTGGTGAGGTTTTTTTTTAATTCGTTAGTTGGTGTAGGTGAAACAGTACACTCACTTAATTCGTTAAAGGGTAGTTTGGTCATTTCACAGTGTCACTTACATAGTTCTTGTCGACAAAATAAGATAAAGATTTGTCCCATAGTGTTGTCTATTATGATTTTGTTACATCATTTTGGTTATGTGATATTATTGATTAGTCCATATTGGTTGAATTAGGTCATTAATGTTGTCTAATCAAATGTTGTTATACGTACCTAACATAATAAGATTTGACTAGTATGTGGATGTGAACATTTCATTGAAGTTTCTTAGATTTTAATATGTGGTCGAAGAGTCAAATTATTTATGGTTTATGTGAATGAAAATGAGGTTTAATTTACTAACGAAAAGCGATCATTTTGGGATGTGAACGGAGCAAACGCAGGAGGAAAGGAACCCTTTCGGTTTAGGAGACGGTCGACGTCGGATGCGTTCGATAAGGCAGCAGGAGGATCAGAGACTGGACCAAGGAGCTCTCCTCCTACTTACGGCATGTGATCTCTAACACAAATCATGAAAAAGAGAAAAGAAGAAGAAAACAGAGTACCCTTAAACGCTGTCGTTTTGACAGCATGAAGTGGTTGGTTTTTTGCTTTTTGTAGGCCAAAGAGGTGTTCTCTTATGTGTGCGTTGTATGAGTTCGTTTGTGTGTTTGTTTCTATATGTAATTTCGTCTTTTCGGTAATGCTTTTATGCGTTTGTAAATTTTTGCTGGAATGATAATAAAAACATGTAGATGCTTAACTTCAGTTTTGTTTATCTATCAATTTAGCTCATCTCTCAGATCCAAGTAGAGAAGCAATGGACTCAAAACACTACATTCTGCTTTTTGGACATCAAAGTCTCTTCATAGGCCATGCGAAAACGACTCTTTGAACTTTTCCTGCACTGCAAATTAAGGAAAAAGAAAGGAGATGGACAAATGGATAGAGATAGGAAACTTGTAAGGCCTACCGTGTTTAATTCTGAAAATCTCTAAATAAAACAAGAGAAATGGTTAGATATACTCTTTCTTAGATATATATATATATTTAAAAAAAACATCCAATTTTCTGGTCATTTTTAGTTTTGATCTTTCTTAAATTTTAAAGACCATTTTACTTCTATTTAATAAATATTTAATTCAACAAAATGAAAAAGTTAATTTTCCCACCAAGAAAAGTTAACCAGTAAATTTTGGCGGAAAACGTGATCCTGGAATTTTTGCGGAAAATGAATTTACAAGGATTTATAAAGAGTTTTAAAAGGATTTACAAGAATTTTAAAAGTGTTATAAAAGATTACAAGAATTTTTAAAGGTTTTAGAATTTAAAAGGGGGTTTAAAAGATTTTATAAGGTTTATAAAAGATTTACAAGGGGTTTTAAGGGATAATGAGAAACTTTTGGCGCAAAAATTTTTGAGGGAAAAATTTCATCTTCTCAATATCCGCTCTCACTCAAAGAAAGGTAATTTAGTTATTTTATACATAAAACGAGGTATATTTGAAAATAGAAAACATGAAGGGGTATTTTTGAAAAAGAACATAGAAAAATAGTCATTTGCAAATGCCTCTTGGTTATATTGATAGTCGAAAATTATTTGTAAAGTTGTTTGGATACATAGATATAAAGTAATTGCATTTTTTATAAATATTTACTGAAACAAAGGTTATTCTCTAAAATGTACATAAAAAATACTAGTATAGATTTGAAACTATCAAAGCGAAACTAAAGTACAATGAAATATTATACTTCATGTAAATCCTAACTTTTTTCAATTCTAATGAAATATTTACATTTTTAGCAAAAAAAAAGAAAAAAAACCAAAGTATAATTTATTCACATCATTGAAAAGGGAATTATAAATATCCTGCAAATTTCGAAAAAATATTACTTCCCCTTATAAATGGATCTCGTTCTTATTTTTAGTTGATTTTTTAAAAACTAATTAATTTGAAAAAGTCAAAAACTTAAACTTTTCCCACCATATAAAAATCATTTGGTTCCGGTAGGTCTCTTACTCTTCCAGTTTTCCTCTCTACGCTTAACAAAATTTACTGACACTTTGTAGAGAAGTTATGTTACTTCTCCTAATCTCTTGACAAGGAAGGCCCCCACACACAATATCTTCAAAGTTGTGTTCTTTGAAAAATATTTGAATATTCGTGTGTGGAGGACATCAGTGTCAAGGTATTAGGAGAGTTAGTGTAGTACTTAGATATTATAAATTATGTAATCTTTATTATTCTTCCAAGTTTTTAGATGTTATAAAAAACTCTCTGTTCCGGTTGATCTCTTAAACCTCCACTTCTCTTCTCTACCCTTAACAAAATTTATTGCCACTTTCTAAAGAAGTTATGTTATTTTACCTAATCTCTTAACATTGAGTGCCCCCACACACAATATCCACAACTCTATGTTGTAGGAATTAAAAGTTGGATATAATAAAATTAAATAAGCTCCTTCGATTGAAAGCAGCTCTCACTCTTAATTTGAGATTCCATTATGGATCTACCGAAGAATTACTATACCTCCCACGACTTTAAAGTTGGCACCCTGTGATTAATTAATATCATAAAATAATTCAAGTATCGTTTTTATTGCTCACAAGGTGCCAACTTTAGAGAGTTGTAATGTGTAATAATTAAAAATTAAAGTACATCAAATTTAGACTTAGAGATTGTAAACTCATCATCGTCTTAACCATTCAGTTGTATCGGAGATTCAGTTCCACCGCCGTGAGTATCAAAGCGAAAGGAATTTGCAGGCGTGTTTACTATTACTATTTTTGGGTTTTGTTTTCTTAAAGCTTTTAGTCGTCAAATGTTTCTCCCTCTTCATGGGTTACGATTATAGAATATTCGAATTTCTTTTCATGAAGTAGAGTTCATACCATTACTTACAATCTCTTAGTCTGAAGTCGACCAAAATTGAGATCAAGAGACAATTGATGGGACTTAGGATTTACAGAGACCAAGGCTGATGAAAAGGCGAGAGGAAAAGACACTCAACAGTCAGATACAAAAAAAAAGAAAACATTAATACCTCACCCCACAAATACACGAATCCTCATCTCGGAAAAAAAAAAAAAATTCTTCGGTTTGGCTCGCGCGTGAGGTTAATATGGGCAAAAAAATGGGCTAATGTTTTATTTGTTTTGGGCCCATACAAGAAATTATGGAAAACTAAATAAAGTCCATATTTTTGTCTCGGGATGAGTTATCTGTTGTTTTTAAGATTCAAATTTCTTTTTCTCTCTCCCTTTTTATCTTTTTTTTTTTTTTTTATCTCTGTACTTTTTTTCCTCTGATTTTCTCATTTCTCATGGCCGACGAAATTTTTTTAGCCAAAATTTCTAATTTTCTGTTCTCAGATGATGATGGATTGCGTAAGTTTACCGAGTATTTCACGAAATTGACTAGATCATTTTTCATACTGATTTCTGGAAATCAATTTTTATTTCCAAAACCAATGGCGCTGTGTGACATTGATTGGTTGGTGTAATATACTTCTTGGAATAGGATTAACATCTTCTCAAATAGCTTCCCATTGGGCATTGAACACATGTATGTTTTAATTTTGTTGTTAATTTGGTTTTGAATTTTGTCTACATTGTAGGAAGATCTACTCGGATTCTTAACTGGATTTGCCTCATAACTTCAATTGTGGCGGTTGATGCTTCTGTTCTATCAAAGCTCGGAATGATACCAGCTTCTTTTCTCGGTGTTCTTCCTCTGGCTATATTTGTGATTGCCTATTCAAATTAAATCTGAAAGAAAATGATACTCCCTCTGTTTCAAATTATTTGATGTTTTAGCTAAAAGCACATTATTTAAGAAATTTAATTTTCTTTTTAAAGTTATCATTTAATATTTGACTTTTAAAAAATCAACCAATTACAAAAGAGACTGCATAATCTATATAATAAAAAATATTAAATACATATAAAATTTGCATTGAAACTTGTAAACATCTTATATAATGAAACACAATAAAAACTCCAAAACATCTTATATAATGAAACAGAGAGAGTATATTTGAGTCCAAAAGAAAAATTGAAGACTTTATTATGTCATTGAATAAAAATTAATAATTAATTTTATTCATTAGAATTTAAAGAAAATGGCACATGTCAAGATTTTGGGTGATATGTGTCAACTTTTAGAGCATGAGTTTTGTGGAATCCTTACTTAATTATACTCCCTCCGTTTCAGTTTAGTTGTCGTTTTAGGATTAAAATTTTGTTTCATAATAGTTGTCGTTTTAGGTTTTCAATGCAAATGTTTGGTGAAAATTAATGTTTTGTCATTAATGTTTTAATGTTTTGACCAATGAAAAAATTATAAAATATATTAATAAAGGGTAAAACAAAAAATTTAATGATTTTCTTAATTTGTGTGCAAAAACCTTAAACGACAACTAAAACGAAACGGAGGGAGTATAAGATACCTAACCCAGGTTAATATATCGAGTTAACATGGATTTCTTGGGTTGGGTATTATTACAAATAGCTTGAATTATCTTGACCTGGTCATAATATAAGGTTTAAGTGATTCAAAATTTTTAGTGGTAAGACGAGCAGGTTTTGCACATTGCTGATCCTAAAGAACATGTTTAGGTAAGTCCTCCAACTCATAAAAATTCGGGATATCCTTAAGAAAACTAGACACCACACCTTGATATATCATATATGGCCATTTGAACCAACAAATATCCAAGTATGAAAGAGGCTCAGGGAGCGACAAAGTCTATATGATGACGACCTTGTTTTGGCGGTCCCAACTAAGTAAGAGTTAAGAGTTTTATGGAGAAAAAGGAGGTTTCAGAAATCTCCAAATCTCTAGAAAACCTTGCAACTTTGTAAATAAGTTAGAACTCGTTGCATTTATCCAATTATTCAGACAACAACCACTGTAATATGTGACGTTTTAAAATTTGATGCCTCTTAAAATTAAAATATATCTTGTTACCTAAAGCGCCAACTTGATGTACTTTAGGTCATGATCGGGCCAGAGTTTTTTTATACTTTTGTTCCTTGAAATGTAGTTACGATGGAAAACCTTTGAGACTGATAAGGCATATGTTTTAATGAGCATAAAACCTTGTTGCATTTGTTCTATGAATGGTATATGTAAGTTTAAGTTTATTATGTGTATAAATTGAAGATCTTATATATTTCAAATCATTTTCCAATTCAAAAAAGAATCGGAGCAAGCTGAGATCACCGATTTTTCTAAGAAGCGTATAGATAGGATGATAATTTTGTCTATCAATTATAGTATTGTGGGCAAATGTATTATTCAAATACTAAGAATGATGAAAAAGATGTATGCAAGATTGGAGGCATCAAGCCATATCAATTTTTAAGAACAAACATTTGATTGATTTGATTTCATTTACAAGTTATCTAGTTTACAATATATTTAGTACGGTAAACAGGTCTAGTTGATTTAACGTCAAGGCAAAGACATAAATATCTAGAGACAGAGACATCAAAAGCATCCTATTAGTTTAGGTTACACCAATCCATCTGACTAAAGATAATGCTATCTTTTTGAAGTTTCACCCGAATATTACGTGTTTGTACAAATTATCGCCACCATCAATGTTTGAATAGCTCATAACAGGATATGGATATCTTGCAACTTGTGCTGATTTCTCCTCCATCGCCATAACCTTACCGGAGTTTCGATACCACGGTTCTACGTATGGACTCGAAGAAGAAGGTACATTAGATGATGAAGCATCGACGATTACTGATCCCCAATCCCGTTCACCGGTAGCTTCGGTTATCCTCTTCCGCACCAACAATTTACCAACATCTTCTCTTCTTTTCTGTGTTACACTCCTTAGAATTGATACCGACAATAACAAGACGAAAACCGCATCTTCCTCGGGCAGAAATTCTACAGCTTGATGCTTCCAGTCGATCAGAGCAGTTGCTTTTTCTGTTGGATCTTCTTCTGTTGATCTAACAACTGTTACAAAACCCTCGTCCTCTTCTTCGTCTTCTCCTTTATATTGCATTCTCCGTCCAGTTAATAGCCGAACCTATGTTACCAAAAATGTCAAAAACCGGTTTGAAAAACGCGAAAAAAAACACTTGAATCTCGAAGATTATACCAGCGAACCGGGGTTTCTTGGAGATAAATCAAGTTCTGAGATAACTCCTGATGAGTTCCAACGGATGTGCAATTCGTCTCCAGTCGAAAATTCCCAAGCAGCCTCCCAATCCTCCACTGGTTCCTTAGGCGTCACGGTTCCAACCACTTTCGCTGTACTAGACGAGAAAACACAATGATCGGTAGACAGCTTAAGGCTGCGATTGTTTCAACTTTCTTAAAAAACTGAACATAATTTTTGCAAGCTGTTAACACAAACACCAACACAAAACAGAGTTTCTTCTTGCAGCCCAAGCCAACTTACCTGGAGCTTTACCGATTGAACCCTCGACATAAGACCAAGAACCTACTCGAATCTCTGTTATCCGCTCCTCTGAGTTCACCGGGGATGGAACTTCACTTCCGCGTTTAAACATTCCCTTCCCAACTCTAAACAAGATTTAGAATTAAAAAACAGTCAGTCAGTTCAAGGAATATCAGTTTCATTAAGAAGAATAATAGATTGCGCGGTTTACCGGATGCGGATAACGAAGCATTCCCGTCCAGCATGATCAAGCACGGTCCGGGTAAGCCATCTTCCTTCTTGAGGTCGGAAGTTGTTTGTTCTTTGAACAGAATCAGATATCATAGCACCTGAATCATCGGTAACTCGATCTGGTACAAATCTCAGCAAGTAGGGCGCTTGAACCGGGGGTGTAACCGAAGCAAACACACTCACTTGCTTACCGAGAAACCTACCAGACGCTAGAGAATGCGCTCTTAGCAGATCATTCCAAGAAAACTCAATCATCCCTTCTGATTTTCCGCTTTTGAAGCAAATCCCACGAGGACGGTCACAATGTGATTCCAAAACAAACCCTAACGTACCAAACTCACAGTAAAGATGCCACGCTTTCTGCCACGACGCATCGCGAGACAAATCAGTCATTTTCTTATCCAGCTGCAGCTTCCTATGACATCTAGCAACTCTCAAACGAAGAAAACTCCGATCTATCGACTCATTCCGCTCTGCCTTTGGATTCAGCCTTAGAAATATACATAACTACATAAAAAAAAGAATCAATTCAGATATGAGAATCACTTCCTTCAGAGTCAAGTAAGTCATTACATCAAAGCACAAACTTACTTCCAAGACAAATCTAGGTCGAATGGACTTATACGCGGTGTTAACATCCATATCAGAGACAGGCCAGTAAAACACTGTGTTGTTACTTAAACCAGACTCATTCGCTATTATCGTCAATTCGCCGCCTGCTTTCTCATACGGTTGATTGAAGTATCTATCCCACAGCTCTTTCGTTGTTTCCACTTCTACTTTCTCAACCTTTTCTCCAACTTGTACCACTTTTCTCGCCATCTCTTCCAACATTTCATCAACATCATCTTTATATACCGTCGGGTAGCTCTGATGCGTAAGCCACATAAGAAGTATATCAGAAGCTGGAATAAGACTAGAAACCTCATCTTTAAACTTATGTAGAATCAACAAAAACCCTTTGTAACGTAACCGCGCAGCGATCAAGTAAACGGTTTCAGACATATAAGGTGCTGAAAACTTCTCCCAAAGAAACTTCTGCTTCTCAACTAATGTTTTAATATCTTCATTAGCTAAAGAAACAGTCTCAAGTGAATCAGGATCAGCTCTGTTCTCAAAACTCTCCAACGGATATCGTAAACTCCAGATTTTCTCGCATTGTAAAACCGCATAATCCTCGTTCTCTTCATCGTAAATAGCAGGCTTCCCTATAAGTTTTGAGAATCTCTTTTCACAGTAATCCCTATAACTTACCTAAACAAAGATAAATCAAACTATAATACCAAATCAAATCAAAATCTTTGTATTACAAGAGATGAATTCAGAGCTTACTGGATTCAAACAATGACAAAACCAAACCCATTCAACATCAAGAGGAGGCAAAATCATTGGTGGCTTCAAACCAACCGTTAGATCAGAAATCAACGGCATCCATAGCTCATCATACCTTAAACAATTCACATTTAATTACATGATCATAAAAATCAAATCTTTAAGGAACAAAACCAATAAAAATCCAAACTTTTGGGGACCAAATGAATCATAACCGTCCGATCAAAAACTCAGGAGAAAGAGTAAAGGTGAAGTTATTTTTGTCACCTTCTAATAGCTTCAGCAATAACGAGTGGATGATGAAGCCATTGACAATCTCCGACGGACCTTAATAGTGCGATGAGACGTCTCGCTGAAGATACAATATCAGTTCCGATTCTCACGGCGTCAACTTCTGAAATCTCGCTTAGACTCCGTGCCGCAACACCGTCGGCGAACTCCGACCGTTCAAGAGACATCAAGTTCTCGGAGAGAGAGTAGGAGAGTATCTAAAGACAAGACATTGACGGTTTTGTCGAATGAAGAAACAGAGATTTGGCGTGTAGAGACCGTGAAAGAATAAAGTGAACAAACAGTCTTGTTTTGTTTTTTAATTTAGTTTTGTATTTAATTGTTGTCAATTATTATATTTTTTTAAAAAGTATTAAAAGTAGACAATTATTTTTATGTGAAAGCAGCGAATCATGTCGAGGCACAAGCCACCAAATGGTGATGACAAACCAAACCTGAAATATTTTAGTTGGATATAAAGTAGTTGATAAGTTATGATTTCTAGGTATACCACCACTAGAGCCATACTTGTGTTTTATATGATTGGATCTATTTTTTTTTCTGTTTTTGACTAAAGCTATCGAATTACTTTTGAAGTCCTGCATTATCTTTTTTGAGTAATGTTTTTAATGCAGGATTTTTAATCATCTATTTTTTTTTCATGATTATTATTATCTTGTGGTTGTTTTCTA
This sequence comes from Arabidopsis arenosa, assembly GCA_905216605.1. Taxonomy (NCBI): domain Eukaryota; kingdom Viridiplantae; phylum Streptophyta; class Magnoliopsida; order Brassicales; family Brassicaceae; genus Arabidopsis; species Arabidopsis arenosa. Next base: position 23,927,669 of record LR999451.1, read on the forward strand.
AGATTGTTTGGAAATTGCAAGCTCAAAAAATGGAGATCATGTTGATATATGATCGAGGTGAGATGTTATTATTTTCTCAAACCTCCAATTAGACAAAGACGGATGCTAACTATTTCCGTATATGTTGAGCTTTAGTAGACCTTCTGTCTTCTGAGTAATATTGACGTGGGAGGTCAGTCAATCACCGGAAGATCTCATGCGATTATGCATATGCTTGTGGTCTTCGATATGTTATCTTTTTGAGCGGCCAATTATGTAGAAAAGCTTTAGTAGCCAAGTTGGCTTGTGTATGGGCGTAGAAGCGTGAGCCTTCTTTTTTTTTTCCTAAAGTTATGTTATTAGTCGGCCCAAAATATTATTACTCATGGCCGGCTTTGATGATACCCATTTGTCACAATCTAAGTCGTTAGTATATGCTGAATAAAATTTAATTTCTTGCAATTAATGCTAATTGTCAATTATTCAAAGCTTGTAGATCATAATTTGGTGTTTGGTTTGTTAAAAAACATGAAACCAAATTACTGATTTGAGGAAGAATATGAATAGTGACAAAAATCCAGTTTTGAAATTATGATTGAAGTTTCAGTGGTTGTTTTAAGCTTTTATGATCTTATTAGGTTCGAAAATTTTTAGAGCATGTTAATCAATAGCTGGTGTTTAAATTTATAATGTTAATGTGTTTGTATTTAATTGGTTTTAGTTCTTTGGTTTCTACTTATTTTGTATTTTTTATTTGTTTCTATTTCATATTACGTCCTCTTAGCAACGTTTTTGAGTCTTCAACTCGAAAAATTGCCGCATGAAACCTAATCTACGAGACATCATGTGTGACCTAGGGCTACAGTACAACACGCTAATCGACTTGTATTACAAGAATATGAGAACTAATTAAAACTATATGACTCAAATTTATAGTGTTGGGGAATGGCAAATGATTTAAGTTTGAGGTCTTCGATTCTCAGATGGTCAATCATAACAAAATCTGGTTGGAGAAGAATGACATCGGTCTAATATTATGCTTCATGTTATTTCTTTTGATGCTCTCTTTTGGTTATCATTTGACTGTAAAGAAACAATGCGATCAACATAAACCTCGGATGAGATAATGTAAATATATAATATTTGAAATATGTTTTATTCATATAACTGATAATCTACTACTAATAAAAGAAACTCATTGAAGCTTCTCAATGTGTCTACATCAGCAAAAACAAAATCATCTAAGAAGATGCCACGTCAGATTTGTTTGAGAATTGTCCTCAGGAGAAGAATGCACTTCGTCTCCTCCTCAAACTTCGATATTGATAGCTGCTTTTATTAGTCACCTCATTAATGATTTGTTAACAAAAAACGTTACACTATAATTATAAACAAAAACTCTCAAACTAATCAGCTCCTTTAATTTGCATTACGTTTTCGCATCCCTAAGTTCAACTCTTTTGTCTTCTATTTGCGTTCATACCAAACGACAACCAGAGTTAAATTAATAAGAAATTCCCACATTAGAAAAGGTAACCTGTGATGGTTTTGAGAAACTAAGCCATTTTCCAAAAAAGAAAAGGACAAGAAAGCAGTGTGACAGTGTCAAAGCCATGATGTAATATTGACGTTGGCCAGACCGTGAGCGGATGGTGCTATGGGACAATAAAAAAGTGATACTGACGACGTGGGTTTACGGATCTTGATCGGCCAATTATCTTCTCCAAATCTCAACACAAGGTTCACTCTGTTCTAATCCTCTATATGAAATTTCTCTATTTTTAGTTTACCCTGGAGTTTGTTATCTTCGTCTATGATTTCGGTTTGGCTTCATAGCTAATTATCGATTAGAATTAGAATTACGTTAGAAAGAAACTTACAACCAAAATTAAGTAGATTTTTCAAGACATGTCTGCGTTTTCATAGTGATCTAATGCACATGCCATGATTAGGAAATTGGTGCTGCCATTCTACTAAGATTAAAGAGGATGAAAATCAAGAGTGTTCTCAAGTTCAACCTTAGTCTCAAGGCTTAGAGACGTTCCGTTAGCTAAAGGGTGACTGAGACAACTGCAAATAAATTATGACGGGAAAATAGATGAGAAAATACTATATAGACTAATAATAAATCTCAATTTGTAAATATATATAAAATAGAAAAAAAAAATTAAAGATTTATTAATATAAACAATTAACAGTACACAAAAAATGTAGTGTAATATGATTTTTTTTTTGCATGTCTACTAACAAAACTATAAACGAACTAAAACTTAAATTAACTAATTTTTTAAAAAATTAAGCTGCCAAATATATCTCCGGGCGTAGTGTAGCCCGGATTCTCCCTAGTACATATAAAATAAGAAGTTAATTAGTAATTAGGAGGACTAGCAATGAAAGGATCATCTTGAGATTCAAATTTGGTAAAGCAATAACATATGTAAAACAAATGAAGGTCCCCTTTACAAATTTCTTTCGCGTAACCTTTTGATGTGTATATTTTATTGCATTGCGATGTGCTATTGCATTTGTCGTCACAACTGGTAGGACTTTTTTCTATTTGTTTCATATATAAACACAATAGCAATATTTTACGTAAATTAATGATCAATTATATAATTTATCATGGAAATTGCACATACAAGCATCTCAAATTTCTTAAGAGGATTCCAAATAATCAAAAAAAATAAAAAAAATAAACACCATCAATGAAGGTAGCAGAAGAGATAAGAATTTCTTAGTTGTCATTAGTTAAGATCTGACAACTACTTTTCAAGAATATATTTTAACCTAAAGGGCAAACAAAACCACTAAAAATATTAGGTACAAAATCAACATTAAGTTTAAGGTGAGTATAAGAGATATGTTGTCTTCTTTAATTAAATGTTTGTTTTTTACATTTCCTACAAAATCATACATATTTATAAATCGATTTACCTTTTATCTTTCTGATATTATACCAGTTACAAAGAATTGATTGCGATGGTCTTGTAAATGCCTTTATATAGATATATACATGTTTACATACATTTATATATATAGATTCCAATTATTAATATGTCTACCATGTTTTTACCTTTGGTCAACTACCTCCATATTATGTAAATGTATTAACTATAACATAATAAACTTTCCATGAGAAAAATATAAATTTTAAAGTTTTAAAACGTTTCATAATTTATTATCTTTCTATTTTATATTATCAATATTTATTAAGTTATTATGTTAACACTAAAAAAAAATTTTTAAAAACATTATTTCATTTTCTTCTCAAATATCTTTTATATTGTAACCTTAAATAGACAAAAAAATAAAAATAATAATAATAATAATGCATGCATAATACTATGTACAATAAAGCGTTGGGTATGAAAGTAGTATCCATGTGAGGTCTAAGGAAACATATGCGACTTACAAAGGTCGTGGTGGATAAAGGATTAAAGGTAGATGGAGAGTGGCATACATAGCGATGATTACTGGATGGATTTTGTCATCATCTTACTGTGTGATAGAGAATGTGTTCTACCAAGGCCGTGGTGTACGATTGATTGGTATGACCATAAAAACAAATTTTGGAAAAGTTTAAAGGGATTGGAAGGATTTTCTAGCTTTACTCATAATGTTAAAGTTTAATTGGCGGATTATGGTGGAAAATGGCGGTTTTGTGAGAGGAGTGTGTGAATGTTGAAAATCATCACGAGACGATCATCACGAGACGATCATCTGGTGTGCATATATTGCTCTTGAAAAACACCAAAATTTGGAGATTTGGGGGAGGCTTGAATGGTTTGGGAAAGTGTTTATATCCAATGTGCCATATGAGTTAGTGCATGCTTTTTCTACTACTGTTTGATGAATGATTCATGATCAAGTAATTTAAATTATTTATTTGATGCATATAGTATCATTTGGTTTTTATTATTCCATTTTAATATAATTTCTAGGGGTTTCCTTCCATAACTTATTATCATAAAAGGATTGTAGAATGAATAATTTGTTTCACGTTTTTTGTGTGTCTTATTTGATGATTTTTTATGCAATCTTTTATTTTATTGAATAAAATGTTATCCATCGAGTTCTCTTCTTTCTCTTGTGTGTGTGTGTGTGTTTGTGTTGGCCTTGTGTCAGTGTTTATATCGTAAAACTTTTATAAATCAATAATGTAGGGACCATGATATTTTATCAATTTATGTATAGTGATATTAATTTATAGAGAGATTTTGTTTTAGCTGTTAAAATTCTAGAAAAGTATGTGTTGAGACAATTTGATCTAAATAAAATTAATAAGTTGGATATTATAAATTTTGTAGTTTTGGACTTAAAAATTTAATATTAAAAAAAAATCTTTTGACAATAAATTACAAGACTATAGATGAATTCACTTATAAAAACGATATACATGAAAATTTTAATTTATGATTAATAACCTCACATGTTATATTTTAAGAACCTTCTTATAAGACTATCAAAATGAAAATGATGCATATTCAAAATTTGAAAACTTACATAAAATTTTAGTTATTTTTATGAAGAAGTTAGTGACGATAGCACAAACAATAGTTTTAAAACATAGCATAACAATTGTTTGATACAACAAAATTTCCTCATTCTATGAATATTAAATATGATATAAATATATAAAATTAATGTAGAAAAAAACTGAATATTATTTCATTTTTAACAAAATGGTCAACAAAAGCATTTAATACTATAAATGTTTTGGAAAACAAGAAACATGTGCATAGTATTGATATTCATCTAGTAAGAATTTTGAAGACGTTTAACTTATGGGCCTATTAACTCTTAATGGGCACCACTACTCGATACGATGTCGTTTGAAATGTGTCTTAATCTTTTTTTAGGTTAATTTCATTTGTATATATATAGGTTCACAAACTCTCTAACTGTTTTCTGGTACTTGCGCCGCCGTATCTTAGAAAACAAAGTTTAAAAATCTTTGATTACATTAGATGAGAATCTATGAGACTAAGATCGTATCGAATAAAATGCCTCTCTCTTGGAGCGAATCGGATGATCGGCCCGTGGAAAGCATATCGTCTCTTCCCCTCGAATATGTTATTATTCATCAAAAGGTATGTGCCAATATTAGAACATTTACAATTTCTATTCATTTGTCTATCTGATGTTATAATTTGATACCCTCCGGTTGACTATTTTTCTCATGTTCAATTAATTGTTAATTTTAATTGTCATCTTTTGTTTTGTGTTTATAATTGGATCCATGAAATTTATAAATAGCTAAAAAGAACCCAAAAAAACTAAATATGTTCAAATTATTCGGGATCCGAATTTGTTGTGCCGAGAAATAAGACATATGTCCTAGATTTGGACATGGTGGACATGGTGGTTAGAGAAAGCGCAAGTACGCTCAAACTCTATTCATATATGTATTTCTTGATTTTAATGTATGGTTATATGTTTCTGGATATGTTTAATATATAGCTTAAAATTTTATGTAAAGTAGTAGTAGTAAAAAAATAAAAAAACAAAAATAATAATAATAATAATAATAATAATAATTTTGGTTTCAATTACTTATTAAAATGATTTTGTTATCGATGTCTTCGAAAATACTATGAAGTTAATTCTTCATATCAATATTTTAAAAATTATTATTAATTATTATTAGATATGATTTCCTTTATTCTTTATAGATTGACTTGTTAGTTATTTAATATATGTTTTCTAAAATATTGTTTTTGTTTGGTTGTTAATTTATTATTCATCATAATGGTATATATTATTATATTTTTCGGTAATTTTACTATTCATTTCACAAAATTTTATGTTCCATTCCTCATTGTTCATGTTGTTCATTTCTTTTTTGTTTTTTTAATAGTTATCAGTAGAAGACTTAGACATAAATATTTTTTTTAATATTCCTTATTGGATAAGGAATGTCTCGAAACAAATTACTCTTAAATGGTAAAACAATTGAAGAATAAAAAAATTACTTTATTAGTCACACTTTCTCCTAAATTAGACCATTTAATAGATTAATGAAAATTGACTTAGAAATGTTGTTTTGGAGTTTGTGCAATTGTTATTACGCTAATACCACACGAATTCAACTTCTCATATAATGCATTTTGTTGGCAAAATAAAATAAAATAAACTAATAAGTTTGTAAATATCCATAAACTCTAGAGTCCAAGTCTTGAAATGAAAACAAAAATGAGTATTTCATACCAAGAAAAAAAGAAGGTTTTAGAGTCTTACGTAGATGGAACAAATAACCATGAAATAAATCACGTAAACGCAATATAGTTGACGATTAGGTTTCGGAATAAAAGCTTACAATCCAATAAATCATATCATAGTCAAATTTCAATATAGTTTTTAAGTTCAATAAAATTTTTAAACTAAATAACATCCATATAAAACTAGGAAACATATAGCCATGTCAAAAACAAACAAACAAAAAACGAGAAAGCCTTACTATAGATAAGGTGGTAGACCTAGGTCAACTGGATTTATGAGAGACAACCTTGTAATATAAGTTGGTTTTAGCATATCTTTGGAATCCTCTTGATTTCTTGATTGATGTTACCGCCCACTTAAAAGCAGTTTCTTCAAGGCTGTACAATTCTTCCAAAAATACGTAGCTAGTTAAAGTTTCATTTTACTTGGTGTTGATGGTGTCTTCAGCTGAAGAGAGTCGAGAGAGGATAAGACACATTGAGGCACTGGTGAAAGTTTAATCTCCTTTATAGGCGGTCAAGTTCCTAGTAAAATAAAAACTTTTGAGAACTTTTCTTGGGATATGAATCTCAATGTAAGTACAATTAACATAGGCAAATAAAACACACTAGGATGAGCGAATCTAGATTCATGCAGCAACCAAGAAAGGCTGGTAAAAGTTCCCAAGAAGATTCGACTAACAAAGCATCCAAGCGAGACAAGTTAGAAAATGGAGGCAACGGTTATAGCATGGAATGGATGACTTGTGTATAGAACTAAAGAAAGTAATTGTACCTCTATAGTTCAAACAAATATGGTCATTTTTCAAATGTGGTCCCAATGACAATATCATGAAGCTTAGTTATCTCCAATGGTTCATCATACTCGATACCAAACATAACATCAACGTTTACCTCTGTAGAGGAACCACTACTATGTATTATAAAACTTTTAGGTTGGTAATCATTAATACTCATATTCAAAACTCGGAGCATCAATTTCAAAAACCTGATCATCACACTCGAGACGCTGAGATTTTAGTATGATGTTTTTCAGTGATTGAGAACGAACACGTACGACTTTGAGATAATCATTCAGATGTGTAATCATAATTAAATCCTTAATAACCGGACATCTTGATATGAGAGTCTCCAGACTGGAATCACCACCAAACTAAACCCCTTTTAAATACATAGTATTGACACGAGGTAAAGAAACCAATTTTAATTCTGGATGATGAAAGACAACACAATAGAGAGTCAAATCCACCAAAATCGCACAAGAATAAAGCGAGAGAGGCATCCTAACTAAGGCTCTAACGTTTTTTTTGAGTCGTTGGAGCCTTAGTTATGATGCCTCTCTCGCTCTATACATGTTCGACTTTGGTGGATTTGACTCTCTAATGTTTTGTCTTTGATCATCAGAATCAAAATCGGTTTTTGTACCTTGTGTCAAAAATATGTATTTAGAGGAGGCCAAGTTTGATGGCGATTTCGTTTTGGAGACTCTCTTATCGAGTTGTCTGGTTCTTGTGGATTTAACTGTGATCACTCATTCGACGATTATCTCAAAGTTTTGCGATTTCGTTCACAACCACTGGAAAGCTTCACACTAGAGTCTCAGCGTCTCGAGTGTGACGATCCCGGTGTTGAATCGATGCTCCGAGTCTTGAGTATTTGAGTATCAGTGATTACCAACCTTAAAGATTTGTAATACTTAGTATTGATCCCTGTACAGAGGTAAACGTTGATGTTGTGTTTGATGTCGAGTATGATGATCCGTTGGAGATAACTAATATCCATAATTTTACCATTAGGATATCCATATTTTACGAAGTGACCATATATGCTCGAACTCTAGAGGTACACATGAATGTTTTATTCATTAACAATAAGGTTATACAAGTTTGTAGATGGCGTTTACTTCCCTTTATTGCTAAGGCTATTCCAAGGTGGAACCGTTGCCTCCATGTTCTAGCTTCTGTAGCTTGGATCCTTCATTAGTCGAATCGTCTTGGGATGTTTTACCAGCCTTTCGTGGTTGCAGCTTTATAAATTTACATTTGCTTGTCCTGGTGTGTTTCATTTGCCTATGTTTTATGTAATTACATTGAGATTCGTATCCCAAGAAAAAATTTCAAATTTGTTTTATGTTACTAGGAACTTGACCACCTTCCAGAGATAGATCTGATTAAATTTTCATTAGTGCCTCCATGTATTTTATCCTCTGTAGACTTTCTTCAGATGAAGACATCATCGACACCAAGTAAAATGAAAACTAGTAGCGTATTTTTGAAATACAGCCTTGAAGAAAATACTTTTAACCGGGCGGTAAGATCATAAAGAAAATCTAAAGGATTCCAAAGATATGCTAAAACCAACTTACAAGGTTGTCTCTCATAAATCTAGTTCACCTACCAATAAATCTATTTTCTCTTTTTTGTTGACATGGTTATATATTTCCTAGATTTGATATGGATGTTATTTTGTTAAAAAATTTTATTTCTCAAAAACTAAATTGAAATTCGATATTCCCAAATGATGACAAATAAAGAAATAAATAAAACTCACCAATAATTAGCTCACAAGTTTCAAATATTGTTGATGACAAATACCGCGAAAAGCACATTCTTGGAAAGTGTAGTATCCACCTAAGGTACGCAATTTCTTGTGGTAAATTTTAATGGGATGTGTAACGGTTACGGCGAATTTGCGGATAAGAGGAATTGATTGTGACACAGGATATGTCCGATGTGGCGCACCAGAGGAAACGATCAATCACACACTCTTTCAGTACCACCCGGCCCGACAGATTTGGGCGTTTTCACAGTTTCCTACGGTCATGGGGCATTTTCCCACGGACTCTATTTTTACAAATTTGGATCACTTAGTTTAGAGAATACCTTCGGAATTCGATTCATCAGCTTTCCCTTGGATTATTTTGTATATTTGGAAACCACGGAATGAAAAAGTATTTGAAAATATAGACAATGACCCACTAGAGGTATTACGGTTAGCGGAAAAAGATGCACAATTGTGGCAATCAGCTCAAATAGAGATTATTAATGAAAATCAAGGTTCTATGGATTTGGTGACTCGATCTCGAGGGAGGGATGCTTCACTTGAATCGAATTACTCGGGATACCGTTGTTTTCTGGATGGATCATGGAAAGAAAGTGATAAGTTCTCCTGTACAGGATGGTTTTGTACATCATCAAGTGGAGAACCGCGCGCCAACCATGGGAGCTGCCAACCTCCGTAGAAGTCTATCTCCTCTACATACAGAAGTCGAGGCCCTTCTTTGGCGATGAAGTATATGATTGGTGCAGATAATCAAGAGGTAGCGTTCTTTACAGACTGTTCAGACCTGGTGAAGATGGTGTCTTCCCCAACCGAATAGCCGGCGTTTTCAGTGTATTTGGAGGAATTTCAGAGCGACAAGGAAAAATTTTCAACTCTCTCTTTATCTTTAATTTCTCGTAGTGCTAATGTAAAAGCGGATAATCTGGCACGAAAAGTTCGTACGGAACTGCTTCATATCACATATGTTAACAACATTCCCCAGGAATGGCTCCTTTGAGCGTTATTTAATTTCGGATGACAAAAGAAAAGTTTCAAATATTGTTTTGGCGGCTTGAAATAGTAAAACAAAATCTTTATTGGTCTATTTACATTTCGGTCACCTAAAATATAATTCGGTTTGTCTTTTAGATCCTAACGCAGTTTCAGAAGGTTATTCGATTTGTTTTTGTCTTTCTTGTTTGCTCTCTTCCTTTTACAACATTCTCAATAAATGATATCCTAAAAAATAAAATGAAAATAAAACATAAACTAGTAGTGTTTTGGTCCTAACAACGCCTCCCAAGATGTTTTGTTGTTCTTTAATGTTTATGTATTTTCATAGACACAAAATTACAAACATCAATTCTCTCGTATTGCTCTGATATTGATAAAAATGTTGGATGATTACAAATGAGGGATCTCACCCCTATTTATACAAAAACACCTCCTTAGTGGACGGTGGAGTATAAAGCGATCTAACGGCCCATATTGAAGATATGACCTTGATTAGCAAGATCCTAATAAATGTGGAGACTTTGTAGGGATATTTCTTTGGTACAAAGTCTTGAGATATATCCTCCAAGTCTTTCCATATCTTGCACAAAACTTTCTAGAAGATTCTAGATAAGATCTAGGCCATAAAATGAAGAAAAAAACCCATGAAAGTGTAGAATGTCCTTGTGGTCCGCCCTGGAGGTATGTTTAAGAGAATAGGCCGTGACATCTTCCCCACCTGATTCGGCGACGTCCTCGTCGTCGTGAATGCCTTGTGTTGGTCTTGGAATTTCCATAACTCCTCTTCGGGTTCCCATGAAGCTTCAGATTCCGGTAGATCCTTCCACTTGATGAGGTAGTGTGTCCGTCGAGGTAGACCACGTTTCCGAACCACCTCCGATGACAACACTTCTTCGATCTCCTTAAAGAAAGACTTAGTCATTATTGGTGGTGCCTGGTTTGACTCTCCTCGACTTTGGTTCTTGGTGTCTTCATGATATGGCTTCAACATATGTCTTCATTATTCATTTTAATAAAAAAAATTTTATATATAATAAAAATGAAATTTTTACCGATTATGAATTTATAATATTAATGAGACCATATATTTACATATGGATTATAATAAAATTATTCTCTTATCAAATTGTGTTTGTTTTTACCCCGTCCCGACTTGGGGCCATAGAATTTCTTTATTTTATAGTGTTTATTAATTTATCAAGTATTAATTTATGGGCATTTGCAAAATTACCCTTTCTCTATTTCCTTTTTCAAACATACCTCTTCTTGTTATCCATTTTTTAAAATACCCTTTATTGTGTTAAATGACTAAATTACCCTTCTTTATTGAGAGAAGGTAAAGAAAAAGTAAAAAAAAAATCCCGCCAAAATTTATTTTTGTCCACCAAAAAGATTTCCAACAAAACTTTCCGCCAAAAAAAATTTCCGACGAAAATTTATAAAACCCTTGTAAATCTTTTTAAAACCCTTCTAAATCTTTTAAGACTTTTGTAAATGTTTTTAAAATTCTTTTAAAACCATTGTAAACCCTTCTAAATCCTATAAAACCTTTGTAAAATCTTTTAAAACCATTTTAAACCTTTAAAACTCTTTAGAAATCATTGTTAACACTTATAACCTCTTTTTAAAATCCTCTTAAAATCCTTTAAAAACCCTTGTAAATCATTTTAAAACCCTTTCAATACACTTGAATTTTTTTTTAAAACCCTTTAAAAACTCTTGTAAATCTTTTAAAGCTCTTGTAAACCCCTTAAAACCTTTTAAACCCCCTTATAAAATCCTATTAAATCTCTTTTTAATTCTTTAAAACCCTTTTAAAATCCTTTTAAAACACTTATAAATTTTATTGAAACTCTTTCAAAACACTTGTAAATCCTTTTAAAACCCTTTAAAAACCCTTGTAAATCTTTTAAAACCCTTGTAAACTCTTTAATACCTTTTAAAAACCCTTATAAAATCCTTTTAAAACCCTTGTAAATTCTTTAAAATCCTATTAAAAAACTTTTAAAACACTTAAATGTTTTTTAAAACCCTTTCCAAACACTTGTAAATCCTTTTAAAATCCTTTAAAAACCCTTGTAAATATTTTAAAACCCTTATAAACCCTTTAAAACCTTTTAAAAACCCTTACAAAATCCTTTTGACAACCTTGTAAATTCTTTTAAATCCTTTTAAAATTCTTTAAAAAGACTTATAAACCTTTTTAAAACCCTTTCAAAACACTTGTAAATCCTTTAAAAATCCATGTGAATCATTTTAAACCTTGTAAACTCTTATAAAATCCTTTTAGAACCCTTGTAAATCCATATCTTTTTTAAACAAAATATTTTTAGCGGAAATATTTTTGTCGGAAATTTTTTTGTCGGAAACTTTTTTGACTCGTGTAACACCCCTGATTTCAGAAATATGATGGAGCATGCGAAGAGGTTTAAAAGAATTTATTTGGCCACCAATGTCACCAAAGTGCACTTATCTTTTCGGTTAACTGTCCTGAGAGAATTTCACAGTTAAGAATGCTTGAGCTGGAGCAATTTCAGGATGGGTGACCTTCCGGAAAGTGATTGTTGGAACTGTGTGAGTGAGGAAAAAACACAAAAAAAATCATGTGGTGATTTGTAGGGTGGGTAAACAAGTCTTTAAAGCCTCCCGGATGTAGCGGATCTACCGAGAGAGGACGTGGACGCCCATTAAGAGAGATCGTGGTCTGGGCGTTACAAGTGGCATCAGAGACGAACCTAGACGAGTGTGGAGTCAAGAGGGCTCACACCGTCAGGGGCGACGGTCTAGGTGCGCAACGAGGACGTTGCGATCTGTTAGTGGGGGTAAATTGTAATACCCCCGATTTCAGGAATATGGTGGTGCATGTAAAGAGGTTTAAAAGAATTGAATTGGCTACCTATGTCACAAAAGTGCACTTATCTTTTCGGTCAACTGTCCTAAGAGAAGTCCATAGTTAAGAGTGCTTGAGCTGGAGCAATTTCAGGATGGGTGACCTTCCAGGAAGGGATTGTCGGACCTGTGTGAGTGAGAACAAAACATAGAAAAAGATCATGTGGTGATTTGTAGGGTCGGTAAACAAGTCTTTAAAGCCTCACGGAGGTATCGGACTGACCGTCGGAAAGTGATGGGCCCACGGGCCGAGAGAGGACGTAGGGCCCATTAAGAGAAATGGCGGCCGGGGCGTTACAGCGAGTAAATTTTGTCAAAATATTTTTGGCGGGAAAATTCTTTTTTTCTCATTTTGTTGTCTTAATTATTTTTCAAATAGGGGTAAAATGGTCATTAAAAATTGAAAGAGGGCATAAATAAAAATGACTAGAAAATGGGATACTTTTGAAAAGGGTATCAAAGAAAGAGTATTTATAACAAGTTCTCTTAATTTATAGTTAATATTTTCAAAATTTGAATTTGTAGCAATCTCTCTTTACAACTTTTATTATAAATACTCACTCTTATTGTTTAGGGATCTTATTCCATTAGAATTGATGTTAAAAAAAAAGGGAATCAAAGAAAGAGTATTTCTAACAATTTCTCTTAATTTATAGATAATATTTTCAAAATTTGAATTTGTAGCAATCTCTCTTTACAACTTTTATTATAAATACTCACTCTTATTGTTTTTTTTTTGTTAAATACTCACTCTTATTGTTTAGGGATCTTATTCCATTAGAAATGGTGTTAAATTCTCTCTCTCTCTCTCTCTCTCTCTCTCTCTCTCTCTCTCTCTCTCTCTCTCTCTCTCTCTCTCTCTCTCTCTCTCTCTATATATATATATATATATATATATATATATATATATATATATATATATACTTTGTGGTTGAGAAATAAAGAGATTGAGCTTTGTTTTTTAACATACTCCCCTACTGCAAGCTCATCCTCCTTAGTCATGTTGATCAGTGCCTTGTGTAATTTTTTGATTCTCTCTTTCGGCGCGTAAGTTGTTAGAAAGCTTCCTTTTCACATGTTCCTTCCATGTTGCCTGTATGCGGCACGCTGCTGATGATCTAAAATATATATATATATATATATATATATATATTTGAGGTCATATGGTTAGTTTAAGGTGGTAAAAAAAAAGCTTTAAATCCTACTTCGGTTTCTAAGCCTTGCCTGCTCATTTGTTTGTGTATCACGCTTTGAAGGTGGTTAAAATGAGAAGCTACAAACTTGACATCATCAGGCGAGAGAGTGAAGCCTTCAACTTCGGTAAGAGTTATTATAGTTCTGGTTGAGGTGGGAAGGCAAGAACTATTAAAGAGAAGTTGTCCACATATGTCACCTGCTTTTAGTTCTTCACCTATTTCATGAGACCTAGTTGTACTTTTTAGTTTTCCTTTTGTTATAATCAGCATTTCCTCCAATGGGTCACCCTCTTTTACTATGTAGCTATCTGCCGAGTAGAACACATAGTTCACCCGGTTGCACACTGCTGCTAGTAACCAACCATCATCTATGCCCTCAAACAAAGGAACCTGAGAAGTGATTAAGATTTAAGTTAGAAACTATATCTAAGTGCAAAAAGATGCAAGGATCAATCACAAAAGATAACTTACACCCTTTAATAGATTCAGGTAAAGATGTCGTTTGGTTTCGAGTCTGAGGTCTATAGGAAGGCTACGAAGAAGAGCTTCTTCTTCGATGCCTCTAGTTTGTTTCCATGTGTATTCCCCGTATTTCCTAATGCGTTGCTTGAGATCGTCGGGTAGGTTCCGATAAGACATCCATTTTTCTATGTCTCTTTTTCTCTCCTCCATTTCATCTATTTTGATCGTAGTCGATTGCAAGTACTTCTGTGACCACCAAAGGAATTCTCCTAAGATTCAGTTTTACGAGATCAAAATCTAGTTTATGAAGTAAGAGCATTACCTGAACGTTTCCAATGAGTAAAGCAAACAAGAGTAAACCAAGTATACAGATGTTGATAGCAAACACGATCTCTTCTACAGAGTTGCTTGTCTCCAGGTTTTGGCCCAAAGCACTATAGTCGTTGAAGAACAAGTTAAGCTATGATCTTCTGACAACCTGATTGATGGCTTTTTTGCTCAAGGATCAAAACTCACGGCATAAAGTTTAGATTTACAAACCTAAGATTTCGAAGACCCCACCAAAAGCAGTAGAAGAACTTCCTTGGAAAATACCTGGACTCTACCACCCCTGACTTCAATGCATCAATATACATACCAAAATTGAAGACTGTGGAGTTTGTGATTTGGCCAGGGTCAATTAATGGGCATGAATTGTTCAGAAAACGATTGTTGTCTTCGCTACCTCGTGCACAATATAGATTCATGACATTGCATCCACGTGTTCTAACACACACATCATGCCAGCATAAGTTTTCCCTTTGTATTGCATTCAAGTACCAGAAACCCCCAAAGACCTGCCCATCATCACATATCTAACAATTCTTGTTATTGTTGTATAACAAAAAATTAGCAGTGGGGATGTGGGAGCAGAACAAAGACTTACATAACTCGGAAGCATGTAGAGGAAAAGATTTAAAGCAGCTCCAATCCACTTTGTTTCTACTACCGTACCAGAGGCCTTTGTCACTTCTTGGAAAAGCGGATAAATACGGAGGATTCTTGGTATATATTGACATATTATAACCTTTTTTAATATGTCCTTTGACACCAGCAAGGCAGACTGTTGCTTCCGTATAAAGAAAGTGAGAACCACCACCTATAAAATTTTGCTAGACGTCATAATTTAAAGGAGGCATGATCAAAAAGTAGATGTCATAAAGTAAACTAGTGAACACACCTGAGGAATGGGGAGAATAGAAGCAATGTCAACAATGAAGCGAAAGATGTCGCGCGTTTTCCTTGTAGCCTTAGAATGCTTGTGATCGAGGAGCAATGAGCTCGGTTATTGAACGGAAAATGATGTGAATTACATAGAATGAGTCGATAAAAATACGAATGAGACAAGCTGCTAGTCCTAGCTTCTTGTCATAAGTAAAGCAGAATCTATGAGAATCAATCACAGGGATAAACAGAAACAAAGGATCAATAGCGAAAGCAGCAAAGCAAAGTAACATAACTGTCTTACTCCTTCTTTAAGCGCACTCTCAAATTCTTGAAATTCCCCTTTACATATCGAAAGGTTGAAGATCTCTGCATGTTTATGGTGTCAAACCTGTATCAACAAAATAATCAATAATAATAATAATAATAATAATAATAATAATAATAATAATAATAATAATAATAATAATAATAATAATAATAATAATAATAATAATAATAATAATAATAATAATAATAATAATAATAATAATAATAATAATAATAATAATAATAATAATAATAATAATAATAATAATCTATATATAATAGCAATCTAATAAATACCATTTGCAGATCTGAACGGTTGCGTCTTTTTATCGCAACTTTTCGTTAATGTTTTTATAAATTAAAATATATATTTTACGGTTATGTTTTTTTTTTTATAAATTGCATTCTAAATGTTTTCTACGGTTGCGTTTTTTATTATAACTCTTCATAAACAGTTGAAACCGCTTATTCGAATCATTGCAATATTTAGTTTATTTTACGAACAATTGCAACCTTTGGTTTATATATTTAGTTTATTTCACGAACAATTGCAATTTTTGGTTTATTTTATAAATAGCTATAACATTTAATTATCTACCGCCGCGTCTCTCGGTGTAACTTTTCATAAATAATTATTTTAATTCTTAATTTTTAATTACTAAAATGTATTTAAATGAGATTGTAACTATTTAATTGAACTGTTTCAACATTTGGATTATTTGACAAATTATTGCAACTTTTGGTTTTGTGTTACGAACCATTGTTATCTTTAGTATATTTGATGAACTATTGCAACATTTGGTATAATTGACAAACCGTTGCAGTTTTTGGAATATTTGATATCTACGGTTGCGTTTCTCGGATAAGTTCGTCAAATTTTAAAAAATATTTAAATACTAAAATATATTTAAATGAATTATTGTTACCGTTTAATTTAACACAATAGCATTTGGTTTATTTGACGTTGAACGTTTTGGCTTATTTATCAAACCATTGTAACATTTGGTTTATTAGTTTATGCTTTTTGCACTTGGGAATAGTTTTTTTGTTACAAATTATTGTTTTTCTAATATTAATATACTTAATAAATGCTTGTGAGGGTTTTTTTATCATAATTTTTGTAAAATATATATTGATTTGTTTTTAAAAAAATTCAAAATTATTACAATTCATTATGATTTTTTCGTTTGATATTTTTTTAAATGATTTTTGAAATATATTCCCCCGCGATGTCGCGGGGGTCCTGAGTCCTAGTAATAATAATAATGATCTATATAATAATAACAATCCGAATAAATGTCTCTCGTAGTTGTGAACAGTTATCTTTTTATTGTAACTTTTCGTTAATTTTTTTTTCTCAAACTAAAAACTATATTTTACGGTTGTTTTTGTTTAGAAAGTTGCAATCCGAATATATGTTTTCTACGGTTGCGTCTTTTTGTCGTTACTCTTCATTAATGGATGCTACCGTTTAGTTGAACCATTGCAACATTTAGATTATTTCACGAACAATTGCAACATTTGGTTTATTTTATAAATTCTTATAAATTTAAAAACATTTTTATGCTATAATATATTTTACAATTGTGTTTTTTAGAAAGTTGCAATCCTAATAAATGTCTTCTACTGTTGCGTCTTTTTATCGTTACTCTTTATTATTAGTTGCAACCGTTTAGTTGAACCATTGCAACATTTAGATTATTTCACGAACCATTGTAATATTTGGTTTATTTTATAAATCATCATAACATTCAAAAAAACTTTTAAGCTAAAAAATATTTTATGATTGTGTTTTTTAGAAAGTTGCAATCCGAATAAATATCTTCTACTATTGCGTATTTTTATAATAACTCTTCATAAATGGTTGCAATTGTTTAGTTGAACCATTGTAACATTTGGTTTAGTTTATAAATCGTTATAACATTTGATTTAATTTTCTTAAACCAAAATAATATATTTTACGGTTGTGTTTTTTTTTTTTAAGTTGCAATCCGAATAAATATCTTCTACAATTGCGTCTTTTTATCGTAACTCTTCATAAACGGTTGCAACCATTTAGTTGAACCATTGCAATATTTAGTTTATTTTATGAACTGTTGTAATCTTCAGTTTATTTGACGAACCGTTGTAACATTTGATATATTTGACGAACCCTTGCAACTACTGGTGTATTTGATATATACGGTCGTGTCTCTTGGTTAGAGTTTTTTATAAAAAAAATTTAATTTTAATTACTAAAATAGATTTAAATAAATTATTGCTACCGTGAATTCAACATAGTAACAATTAATTTATTTGTAGAAGCAATGAACATTTTCGCTTATTTGATGAACTGTTGCAACTTTTGGTATATTTGATATCTATAGTCCCGTCTCTCGGTTACAGTTCTTCATAAATTATAAAATTTTAATTACTAAAATATAATTAAATGAATTGTTACTACCGTTTAATTCAACATAGTAACATATGGTTTATTTGACGAACCACTGAAAATTTTGGCTTATTTGACGAACCGTTGTAACTTTTGATTTATTTGATGAACCAATGAACATTTCGGCTTATTTGACGAACCGTTGTAATTTTTGGTTTATTTGATAAACTTTTACAACTTTTGGTATATTCGATGAACTGTTACAATATTTGCCCTTTATAAAAGATTTTTGAGAGCATTAATTAAAGTTATATCTATTCATTTCGAGTTGTATATTGTCACCATGTTTTATTTGTGTTTTTTTTATCGCAAACTCTTCATTTAATATTTTTTACTTATGATCGCATCTTTTCAAAAAAAATATTTTATAATAATAATATAAATCTTAATAAATGCTTCCGAGGGTTACGACTCTTTATGATAATTTTTCGTAAAATATATCTTGATTTATTGTTAAAAAAAAATTCTTAAGTTTTCTCAATTCATTATAACTTTTCGTTTAATATTTTTCTCTTTAAATATTTTTGAAATTTTTTACATCGCGGGAGTCTGAGGCCTGGTAATAATAACAATAATAAAATATATTTTTTTTGCAAAACAAAAACCCTCAAAATCGTATTTTTGCAACTTTACCGTAGGTCTCCAAAATATGCAGCTCGATCCCGCAAAGTTAAAAGTACTACGCAATATAACACATCATCATTAGTTCGTTACCGTCAAGTTTATAAAATTATGGTAGTTATGATAAACAATACATAATGTCAAATTATGATAAATAATATATCACAGTCAAGTTTGTAAAATTCACCACATTTAAAATTAAAAAAAAAACTATTGCATATAACTGTAAAAAACTTTAGAAAATAAGGGTAAGGATTATATTGCGTATAATTTTTAGTTTTGTATGATTGATTTGCATTGTTTTGTGATGGATAATAAAATTGCAAAAAAGTTGTGACTTAAATATATTTTTTGTGTGCAGAAAAGTGATAATTAAATAAATAAATGAGTACATCGAGATTCAAAGAAACCACATCACAAAGTACCTTCTATGTTCGTCCGTGTATATATGTAGTTTCTTCCTCCGTTGAATCTGTAATTGCCGTTCAAGGAATGGAAGTCCAGCGAGTCGCCTCTCTACCTAAGCTAAATCAATTCCATGCAAACTAGAATTTAATTAGAAACCAAAAAGAGGTTAATTAATACTATGCTACTATGCAGTGACTATGTGACTCTTGAGAGAATATTGTGAGAAAGAAAACGAAAATCTCTATCCAACCTTTAGAGACAATCAGAGTGGGAAATTAGAAAAAAAAATGATCGTTTACGTATGAACCATGTTCCCAGCTTCTTCCAAGACTTGTTAAAGAAGTAGCAAGCAACTATAGAACATCTCTTCTAAATATGTTTTCAAGCAGAAAGTCAGACTATGGTGGGGCTAAACATCTTGTTTTTTTTTCCCTAAGATACAATTAAGAAACAAATCTTTAGGTCTTTATCTTTTTTCTTTGACAGAAACCAATAATTTTTTGCTTTTGTTTTTTCTTTAAATATAATATAGTTTCATTTTGTCCTCGAGTATCCAAATTAACTATTAATAACATTTAGAGAAACACTTAGGCCTTCTCATTATCTGCTAGGGTCTTGGCCTCGAGACGGACTTACCCCCTTATGATCGTTTCTCGGTCACCGGTTTCCTTACTTCTTTAGCCAAAGTGTCTCTCAAACGATATAAAACACCAGAAACAGAGCCAAGACAAAGTTTCTGTTTTCTCTTGGCTTTTTCTATATAATTTTATATTAACATCTTGTTGCTCTAATTTATTTCCAATAGAGTATTTCGTATCTTAGGTGGTTTGACTAACATTTTTTCTGTTTAGGATAACTTAAGGGTATCTATAAGAAGTATACATGGAAGAATAGAAAATTAACTGACACATTTGTGTCACTATTTACACAGTACATTAGCAAAGAAAATTATATCATTATCTTTATGTTCTTTTATCTTCTTTTCATCGTTCTCTTCTCTTCATTTTTTCCTTCTGAATCTTCTCATCATCATCTTTTTTTTTGTGTTTTTTTGGGTCTATCAAAGAATTGATTAGATGGATCGTCTCATCTTGGTTGTGATTTTGAAATCCGGCGGAGTAGTTCAATTCCAACGATGAAAGTGATTATAATGATGGTGGTTCAATTCCAATGGTGAAAATAGTTTACGATACAATAATATTAAAGTTCACGGTGGTGATGGTGATAATTATATGGTGGCACTGATGATTATATGGTGGTTGTAAAATTGGGAGAAGACAAGGAAACCATGGGAGGTGATACCGACATAAAAGAATATGGTGGCGGTGATGATTTTATCCGTAGCGGAGGTAATAATTATGGTGTGGGTTTGCGGTAGAGGAAAAAAATGGTTCTGAAATGATGGGGTGAGAAGAATACGGCGGAGATGTGGTGGTTGGAGATTACGACAATGGTAGTTTTTGTTCAGATTCAAATTGGTTAACAATCAAATTACCGAGTTAACTAAAACTTTATCTAGAGGTAGGTGATAATAATAATCTTATTGGATGAAATTCATATTTTGCACGTTATAGTAACTCGTTAATTTTTTATATATGATATAATAAATTAGTTAAGACGGTAAATATAAATATATCACATAAGTTCTAACTTATCGCGATACAAGATGACTTAGCATGATATAATTATAAACTTATTGATATAAATATTTTGTTATCATGTTAACCTAATAAATATTACCGAGATAGTGAAGATACAAAACCGTTGATATCTAATTCATACATATCTAATTCATATAAGAAATGTCGATATCTATTTTATTATGACGTTAACTAGTTTGTTATATGTGGAGGGGTATTTTCGTCCAACTTACATAAATTGAAGAGAGAGAACTAATAATACAAAAACTAAAGGTATATTCTTAATTTTTAAATCTTCTGTGTATTTAAATTAATATAGCCCATAACTTAACCATATTACTGTAAGGCTGGGACTTCAGTAGATGAAGAGTTTGGCATCGTGGATACTTATATATAAGATAGTAGTGTTACCAAAGTTCTAAATAGTTTTACTATGGCTGTTTTTCATTTTAATTAGTATTATGTACCCTAAAAATATGTTTTTTTTTTTAGTTTTACATTTGATTTAAGTCGATTAACATACAATTCTAAGTGTTTTATGCATTAATATGTTTAAAACATTGCGAAAAATGTCGAAAAATGCGCGAACTTTCAAATTTGGGACAAAATAATCATGAACTTTCGAAATGTCATTTAAATCATAAAGTTTAGTTTGACTTTTTATAAAATGGTTAAGTTTTCGTTGACTTGACCATTTCGGGCATGTCGTTAAATTTCCGTTAACGAGACGTTGACGGGGTTAACTTTCCGTTAGAAATCTCCGTTGAATC
Organism: Arabidopsis arenosa; assembly: GCA_905216605.1. Lineage (NCBI taxonomy): Eukaryota > Viridiplantae > Streptophyta > Magnoliopsida > Brassicales > Brassicaceae > Arabidopsis > Arabidopsis arenosa. The sequence continues at coordinate 23,949,350 of LR999451.1, forward strand.
GAAATGACGTCAGTTTAAAAACAACAAAACGACGTCATTTCAATCGAAAATAAAACGAATCAACTGCGTCTATGAAAAATCGAACTTTCCGTCGTTTCGATTCAACGGAGATTTCTAATGGAAAGTTAACCCCGTCATCGTCTCGTTAACGGAAATTTAGCGACATGTCCGAAATGGCCAGGTCAACGTTCTATAACTTTTTTTATTCCAAGTTAGTTATTATTTACAAAGTGACTTTAAAAGTATAAATTCAAGAGATTGTTTCATAACAAACTAATAAGATATAGTTTTATAATTTATTTCTTAATACACATTGTAACATTTATTTCTGACGTTTACAAAGCTAATAAGTCTGTTGAGTACTTTTGGTTTAGGTTTAGTTAAAAAAAGCATAATTATTATTTTCAACTTTCCTCAGTTAAACCAGTATTTTTTTTTTTGATAACCCAGGTGTCCGGTCCCACCGAAATGGCCCGACTAACGTCGTGTCCAAGCGGAGTTGACGTGGTCCTGGAAGCCTGCAGTCGCCATGTGAATTCCGCAGTGGCCAGGAATCGAACCCAGGTGGCGGTACCCCCAGCTGGAGGCCCTTTACCACTAGGAGACAACTCCTGGTTAAGTTAAACCAGTATTACCCAATAGTCACAGAACCAATATATAGTATTACATAACGAAAAATCAGTTTTACGTAGTTGTCCTAACCAATATATAGTATTACAAAACTAAAGGTAAAAAGAGCTGCAACTAATTATGGAGTGCCTTTCCTCTTCATGTTATTGTTGCTTCTTCTCTGACTAGCCCGGGAACATGTATGCGCATCTTGGTGTATATTTTAATAGCAAAACCATAACTGTTAACAAATAACAAATGAGGCGCTATCTACCATAGCTTGCATTGTAATTTAACGTTACTTTCATCTAACGCAAGCTTCTTGTATATACTAGCTTCTACCATCGACAAAGTTATCTCCACCATTGATGTCTTCAACATTACACTATACATGCAACTTTGGCATTTAAAATGTATGATAACATTGTTTCTCATTGTATCCTGCCAAAAAAACACACAAAAAAAAAAAACTCAATCAATAATACTAGTTCTACTAATTCTACTAGTTATACTACATTTATCAGTAATACTTGTTTTACTAGTTATACTAAACTTATCAGTAATACTAGTTTTACCAAGTTCTCCTATCGCAAAAACTCAAATTGGATGGTTTCAGGTTCTAAGCTACAATTCACTGTGAAACAACAACTGAAATTAATTTGTTACCCATTTAAAGTCCTCCTAGTCAACCTAGAAACCATGGTAAAACATCCAATGTGCATACCAAAATAGTTTGCTAATCAAATCGGATTGAATCCCTCAATTTGTAAATCTAAAACCAAATTTGAAGCTCGATAGATTGCTTAGGTTGGTTTAAGAACGGACTTGGAATTTTGTAGTTCCATGCAGCTCGAAGGAGGCGAGGAAACGTCAACAATCGAGAGCTCCACGGCAAAAAAAATCGAGCTCTCTCGAGCTCCTTTTTTTCTCGTTTTTTTTTTTCTGTTTCAGTTTTAACTAAATAAAATTAGAAATTAGAACAAGTAGAAAAGTAATAGGGGTAATATTGTCATAACACATTTCATTAAAGAGGGAGGAATATGAAGATTAGTTTGGGATATAAGGGAATTGGTTTTAAGAAATAGAGACATGAGAGATTTTTACGCCTTTTATTTGCCTCGGAAATTACAACTATAGTTTAATAATAGTTTGCGCTAATTTTCACTAATACTAATCTAAAAAATATTTATCACATTATATACCTTTTAAAGGAATTTAATTTGTTTTTTCTTTTCGGTATATAATAACTTCATTTATTTGGTCTTGGTCTTTTTGTACATCAACTTGTTCTCAACGACAATGCATACTATATATTATAGAGGAGAAAAAATGAAATTGGACCAATTCAGATTCTTACAAGAAACTCAACAGTCAAGATTAGCATCTTCTACATGACAAATTTATGAGTCAACTAAACGTGGTTAATGAATCAAAATCAATAGTATATTTTTAGTTTAAATTCGAAATTAATTAACTCCGTAACCCATCCACTTTTGTGCATCTCTACTTATAAAAAAAAGATTTCACATATTGCAAAACTTATCAAACTTGAGAGTTTAGACCAAAAAAAGAAAAATGTACGTGGTACGGTTACTAACTTTGATAATTCTATTACTTTTTGCATCATCAAACAAAGTCTTCGCGGACTTACCATTCAATTGTGAATCAACCAATACAAGTAAGTTTCTTCTAGTTATGAGAAACTTTTTTTTCGTCTTTTGATTTAGAAATCAATATTTGAAGTTATGTTTTGTTGGAAAAAAAAAATGTAGGAGAAGAGGTTTTGGATCAAAACGTCCTCCATAAGGACAGAGGTTTAGTGAAGAACAGTACTTCACCGCAAGCGGGTCAAGGACGAAGCCAAGGAAGTTGTTATGAAAATTCTGGTTCGGCTCAATGAGAAATTTCATAACATTAAGAACAAATCATATTTACTATTGCTTTGAAAATTATAGTTATGTCTTATGTCATGAATAAGAAACATCATTCTTCGTGTCTTTTATCACTTTTTAATTCTAAACGCCTTCTCTCTCAGTATCAATTTTATTAAATGATCTCGAAGAACATGAACACTTGGTAGTTTGGTTTGAATGAGGCTAGATTTTGTTGCACAAAAATTATTGACAAGAGTTTAGTAGTTAAGTACCTTCTATCAACTTTAGGCTTAGCTACTTAAACCTTTCGTTACAGTATGTGACATAGACACATAACCAATGTACATAAATTATAACATATGGAGGCTTTAGCTTAAAACAAACTCAGTAAAAAAAAATTAAGAGATTCCCTCAGACACATAACCTTTATTTCAAAGAGAACGATCATATACCAAAACAAAAACTTTCAAAGAGTTCTCTCAGCAAATCACTTAAAAAATAAAAATTTATCAGACATACATTAGCATGGTATTGATTTTAAATCATCATAGGGAACAAGATTTAAAGCCTACATATAATAAAATTCATATTTAGCTAATAATATCAAAACAAGAATGTAAATTTAGGGCTTTATGGCTCAGATATGTTATAGAAATCAGTTATTTTCCTTGGCCACAAAAGGCCTCATAATGAGCTGGGATAATATGTTATCATCATAGCCAAATCAAACCCTACTTAAAAAATTGGAAAACTCAGTTGAGTAAACCAAATTAAACTATATGTTACAAATATTGAAAAAACAGAGCACGCAATAACAAATTTGGTTTAAGAACAACTAGATCATGACCCGCACGTACGTGCGGGGTTTCATATTTTAAAATTTTTTTAACAAAATTTAATTCAATATAGATTATTTTGTTGTTTTATGGTATATATTTTAGTGTATTAGATCTGGATCCACGTACGTGTAGAAATATTTTTATAGAAATTGTTATATAGATTTTAAAAATATAAAATATTTTGTTGTATTAGTGAATTTCGTAATAATATAAATATTATAAAGTTAGAGTAATGAACAAAAAATTCAGTTGCGTTAATGCATAATTATTTTAAGATCCGGACTAATTTAGTTGCAAAAGTTAAATGGTGTTACATTTTTATTTTCTTAACTAATCAAAACAATTCTAACAGTTTGATTACATATGTTAAATATGATATGAATTCGGTTTCAGTTTGGGTTATTTCATGTATATTAGCAAGGCGTAACTATTTTGGAACAGGAAACATATTTTGTCCGGTATCTGTCATAAATTCTTTGTCCCATAACCTGTCACGTACACGTAAAATAAAAATATTACGGTCCCAAATATGTCATAAATAGAGTATGTGTAACTGAAAACGTATGTACATGGTCATGTGTAAACAAATTTATTTTATATAGTGTTCATAACCCGAACTCATACCAGTTGGGTATTTAGTTTGATTTTTAATATATGTTCCCCTTCCATCTCGTCTCGTAATTTCTATTTCCATTTTATTCCATTAAAATTATGCTCCAAATTCTTGTTTGCTTATTTTTAAATACCATACAATATTACAATATATACTGTGAGTTTTGCGGATTAATATGTATGTTGTTAAAGTTATAAATATATTTTAACAAATTTATTATTGTTTCTAGCTAAATTTTGCATATTTTTCTTTTCATTGTTTAATCATAATTAATTCGATTTTTTGGACTAAAACTAAAATTTGAGATATATCTATAAAAGGGATATGCTATTGCTGCATAATTTGTTTTGAATGCAAAATATATAATTAGTTCACATTATTTCGAAAACTGTGTGCAATATATTATGGATTGGTGTAAAAAAGATCCGGTTGAGAAGAAAAAAAAAAAAAAACACAAAATATTTCGAAATTAATACGTACAATATATTGTTTAGATATTTCCGAAACTTGCTCTAAATGAATGCCCAATATCGTTTTTTTAGAAATTGTGAAATAAAATTTTGTTTTATATTTCAAAATTTGTGAAAATATTATAACAAAACTGTGTCTTAAATATTTGTATTTAATGTTTTTACGAAATTTTAAATTCAATCTTAAAATTCTCCATTGATAAAATTGTTTAAACTATAGTGTTTTTAATTTTGAATTAAAATGGTATTATTTTTCTTTTTATTTTTGATATAGAATATTTTATTAGGATTGGTTTAGATAAAATTTTAGTTGGATATCAAATCTTAGTTTTTCAATTCTCATTGGTTAACAATTTTTTAGAAAAAAAATTAAATTTTCGTCCATAATTAATAAGAGAGAGAAAGTGAGTTTAATTTTTTTTAAACTAATAATTACTTTAAAGAATTTTTTTATTTTTTATTTAAATATATTATTTTGTGATTACTATTGTAACTTTAATGAATTTATTTAAAAACTAAAACCAATGGCATTTTTGTAATACTTTACACTTTATAAGGTTATTTATGTTTGAGTGCTTCCCAATTAATAGTATAGATGTACAGAAACCAAACCAAACCAATCTAACAAAGACTTTAATAATCAAGAAATTAGAATTTACAAGGCTCTTATATATGTATGAACATAATTATAGTCCTTGACCACAAAAGGTCTCATAGAGCTGGGATTATGTTTTATCATCATCACCTTAGGAACCCTAATTCTAGAATAGTATAATTCGCAAACCAGAAGAAGAACAAAGCATAAATATCAGAAACAGAGATCTGAGATTCCAAATTGAGAAAGACAGATTAAATCGATCAACCGGAGAAACGAATTTGATACCTAAACGAATCTTAAAGCTGGTCTTGCAAAGAATATCTCCATAGTTACATCAGACTCTTTAAAATAACTACAATATACTAGAGAATTAATGCATTTGATCATAGTTTATTTTAACAACATTACACGTTCTTACTTCGATGCGAATGTAGAGTTATATGAATTCAAGCCAGATGTGAACGAAAACCTTGATGATAAGATCATAATACTCTTTGCCTTGGGATTCAAGGTAACATGCTAGAAGATCCTCCAAGGCTTTTAGAGGCGCTGATGTTGTTCTCTACTATCATTTCCACCATTGACTCTGAAATCCTTCTTCGGATCAACACAACTCTTGATTACTGCAAAAACTGTCAAGAACTTTTTTGCTCTACAACTTTGAGAATGAGCTCTAGAATAGTAGTTTTAATAATACAGTTTTTTTAACATTGATACCAAAGAAAGAAAAAAACTTGTTTGCTCAGGAACTTGATTTTACTACAAGTAATAACGGAAAAATTACTTTCCACATACCAACTGAAATGTGTTGTTCCATGTTTGCTTCCTCAAACTTTTATTTCAAAGCATACATAATATAAAGTCGTCGAAGTTGACTCAGAAAGGTGGGGGTTTGTCGCTGAAGAACCGTGCGAAAACCTTATCTTCAAGAATGGCTAAGGCATGGATAGATCTCATGCATATGGGGGTTTTGTATTGAACTAAAGAAGAACCTTCAGAGATGAAAAAGTTCATAAGAGAATCAAATGTTCCTGCTTGCACAACTCTTTTCTTTAGAGCTCCGAAATTTCCTGTAAAGAAAGTCGAATGTCTCTTCCACTGTACAGCAACACTCCGTCAATAGCTTTTCATCGAGCTCAAGGATTGTACTTTTGTTTTTCGCTTTGAGTTCCAAGTAAAGAACGTAATGGCCTGGAACAGTAGAGATATCTGCATACCATGTAAAATCTGTCAACGTCAAATCCGAAGATTCAAGAACCATCCTTGCGTTTGTCACTGCCTTTAAAAGCTCTTCTTCGGTAGTTGTCTCCACGTCAATGCTTAGAGCCACATCGTTTCTACGTATGAATCTAAATTGTGGTGCATTGTTGTAGAATCCAGTCACTAGTAGAACATCTCCCATTCGATATCTGTATAAACCTAGCAAGCAAAAAAGAATAAAAATTAATTGAAAATTTTAGATTATACTCACTATTTTCATAGACTAGATTGATACATAACTCACCAGTAAAACTTGTGACCAAGGCCTCATAGTAGCACCCTAACTTCACATCCACAAGATCAACAATTTCTACCTTGTTTACTTCATCAACAAGTAAGAACTCGAAGTATGCCATGTTGGGCATAAATGTGTAAGACACATCTTGTGGTTTGCATAAAGGATTCAAATTTATCCCGAGTGCGGTTTCGGAAGAAAGATAATTCATGCAAATGATTGGCAACTTGTTGGAGTAGAACTCCAATGTTGAAATGTATTGAGTCATCTGACCTGTAACAATACATTCAATAAATTTGGTTTTTGGCCAAAGTCTTGTAATTATACCTTCCCATGAAATTTGGTTGCATTCTTTTTCTATCAAGTTTGCTAATTCAGGATTAGGTCCTCCAAGGATCTCAGACACGCAGTTCCTACAACTAATGTCTTCAATCCACTCGCTCACATGACCCATTCTGATGTTATACTACACAATTCCTTCCAATACTCTTTAAGAAAATCGATAGCTCGAACCAAGGCAGAAGCAAAAGCAGCACTTACACTCACAACATCTTCTCTCTGGACAAGTCCACTTAGAAGATGACAATACATGCTCTGCTTACTGTCTCCACAAAAAGTGATTTCGTTGGGACTTGTGTGATGTTTTGATGCTAGGTTCCTAAAGTAATCGCTCTTTAAGACGTTTGTACTCACAGGAACAGCTGGCAGACCCGAAGGAGTTGTAGATTCCGGTTTAATGAAATCAAACCTCAACACCTTTCCTTTCTCGGCACCATTGATATGCCTATAAACCGAAAAGGCATGTTTGTGATGCAAGTTACACGACGATGACACTAATACAAAACACTAAACTAAAAGTTCCCAATTAGACTACATTTACTCATAAAAAGAAAAGTGAATGTTTAATTATTGTACCTGCATATAACGAAAGAGTGTAGATTACTTATGAATATGATGTTCTCTAAGTACTTCATGTTGAAAGGCAATAACTTCCGTTTCCCTCCTGAAGTTCCAGAACTATACCGATAAGTCAACAACCGTTAGAACATCAATAAACTAGTTGATCCATTGATCATATGATAAAACAGATTTCAAGAACTAGAGAAAATAAAAGAAAAACCAAATAACATAGACCTAAAGGTGAATCTAGTAATGGGATAAGCTGATATGACATCTGAAGGCTCTCCATTCACGACACGCTCGATATAAGGCTCAACATCCTTATATGTTACAATTGGTACATTTTTCTTGAAAAGCTCTTTATCAGACTTCCCATGGAGGAATCTCTGGAGGTATTCAGTGTTTGCGTTATGTGCAAGTATCTCTTCTAATAAATCGTCTTGTACTTGCATCACATTCGATGTTAAATCCTCCAAAACTTTCTTCATCTCGTCCAAACTTTTGAGATCGGAGCTTAGACTCATATTTGGTTTTCTTTAATGTTGAATTCAAATAATGGTTTTTTTCAAGAATTGAAATTATGAATTGAAATTTTTTTTCTCTAAACAGTCTATTTGTTTAGATAATTTTGGGCGTGACTGGTTCTGGTCCATAATCCCATTTAGTTTACTTAAAAAACTTAAAAAGAAAATTTTAAAAAGATTCCCTCAGACACATAACTTTGATTCAGTCATAAGACATCAGTATTAGCATGGTTAATACCATCATAGGGAATCCTTAACTTTGATCATAACACAAAACAAAAACTTAAAAAACATATGCTCCCTCAGCAAATCACTTATAAATCAAATAAAAATTATCAGATATACATTAGCATGGTATTGATTTTAAATCATCACAGGGAACAACATATAAAATCTACCTACAGTAAAATTCATATTTAACTAACAATACCAAAACAAGATGTGAATTTAGGGTTTTATGGCTCAGATATGTTATAGAAAACAGTTATTTTCCTTGGCCACAACAGGCCTCATAATGAGCTGGGATAATATGTTATCATCATAGCCACATTAACCCTATATAAAAACAGAACACAGTTAAACTATAAGTTCCAAATATTGAAAACACAGCGCACACAATAACAAATTTAATTTAAAAACAATGTACAAAAACCAAACCAAACCAATCTAACAAAGACTTTCACAATAAAGAAATTATAATTTACAAGGCTCAGATATATGTATGAACATAATTATAGTCCTTGACCACAAAAGGTCTCATAGAGCTGGGATTATGTTTTATCATCATCACCTTAAGAACCCTAATTCTATAATAGTATAATTCGCAATCCATAAGAAGAACAGAGGAGAAAACTAGAAACAGAGAATCTGAGATTTCAAAACGATAAAAACAAACTGCATCAGTGAGTCTATAAACAAGAATTCGAGAACTAAAATGAGTCTTAAAGCTACGATTTTAATGGAGTAGAGAGATCAGCACCTGTGCGAGACGATGATGGAGGTGATTGTAGATTATCGGAAAGTGATTTATAGAGACGGCAAGAGGATCTAGGGTTTCTCATAACGAGCACTAGTTAACCTAACCCATTATTTTGTTTTGGGCTTTAAATAGTTGGGCCTTCTTTGGATATATCTGGCCCATAAAGATTACCAGCTTCTTTTAACCAATTTTTTTTTTTTTTTTTCCTCGACAGCCATCAATTAAACTTGTATTTGTAACGTCATGTTAATACACTAGAAGGATAAAATCATACACATCCTATACTATTATTTGGGGAGTACACTTTATAAGATACCCTTAACTATCATTCCCTTTTGTAAAATTTTACTTAAGAATGCCATTAGAGATAAAATTTCAAAGAGTAAATTAATTCATCTTATTAAGGATAAACAAGTCAATTTATACAATTTAATTAATTTAATTTAATTATAAAAACGAAAAATACATTATTATTATTATTTTTTAAATGACCAATCAAAATGAATATATAAGATTTGATATCTAACTTACCTTATTAATTTGTTATTAATCATTATATTTCACCTGTCATCTTTATATGATTCTAATATTGTGAAACAAATAAATCAACATATCATCCATATAATAATAAAAAATAGATTTTTTCTGCATATGCCATAATTAGAATTTTTAAAAATGAATATAAATTATTTAATTTATGAAAAAAAAAATTAACGAGTCAAAAATTTAGACTTGGATAATATATTTCTTTTAAACAAAAATAAATTCAACAAAAATTCCGCCCGAATAACGGGTCAGAATTTAAGTAATTATATTCAATTTCATATACTTTTTAAAAATATATAATTTTATATACTACATAAAATTTTAAATATTTTAATTTGGAATATTGAAAAATAGTTTTACTTGATATTTAAAAACAAATATCATCAATACTTAATAAATAAAAAAATAAAAAATTATACATACACTAATTTGGTTTTCTTAAAACATATATATTTAAAAAATATTTATAATAGACAGTGGGTTAAATATAATGTATTATATGATGAAATGAGTTATGATCCCTATAACTATTTGAATATTTATATTTAAGTTCATACAATTATTTTTAAAAAATTCTTAATTTTATATTCTACAATAAAAAATAAAAAATATTTTAATTTGGAAAAATTTTCAAATAGTTTAATATAATATTTTAAAGAATATCATAAATATTTACTAAATCAAAAGATAAAAGAAATAAATACTCTAATTTCATTTTTCAAAGCATAAATATTTAAAATATTTATAGCAAGTAGCAGGTTAAATGTAATGTATTATATGATAAAAAGAGTTATGATCTTTATAACGGAAACCATGTTAAGATTATATGATGAGATGAATTAAATAAGGTTTGACACCTCTAAATATTTAAAATTTTGATTCTATAAGTATATATAAAAATAATGAATGATGGATTGTGCACATAATTGTTTTATTGGGATTCTAAAATAAAAATATAGGTATGCACGGGTTGAATTTAATCTTATTATATACCAAAATATGTTTATTATATACGCAATTTTTTTTCACTTACTACTAGCATATATCAAATACATACGTTTTATTTTTAACCAAAAAACGTAAAAAACCGTAAAAATCGACCTGTAACTAAACCGAATTACATACGGTTTCTATATGGTTTCACTTTCTACAAAACGAAAAAACGATACTAAACCAAAAGACCGTACCCCACCCCTAATATTTTCTCATCAAACAAAATAAAATAAAAAATCCTTATATGTCATTGTATTATGTAAAGAATTATTAAAATTGTACTATAAAACAAACAATAATCCAACTTTATATCAATATTTAAAAATTAAAATTTCATCCGTGCTGTTCCAGCACGGGTTATGATCTAGTATATATTTATTTAACAATGAATCATACAAAGTGTTTAGCCCATTTAGATGTCATATCGAATTAATTTGAAAGCCATGTCTTTGAAAGATGAGGTTTCGACGGAAATCACAAATGGAGTGTGTTTGAAAATTATAGTCACTTTGATAGAAGCTACTAATTTAGGAATTTAAACCATCTAGATACAATAAAAGGTCTTTGAGTTTGTAGTTTTTTGGTCCGCTAAAAGATTTATGGCTTTGTCGAATTCCTTGTATATTTACTAAAAGGAGGTCAAGACGAGTTGGATAAATCTGATAGTGTATTCTATAGTAAACATGATGGAGATTGGAAAAATCGTATGATGATACAATTATATAGATTGTTGTGTATATAGAGACGGTGAAATAAAGATGACAACGAGTTCTAGAGTAAATATTACAAAAGAAATGTTTCTAGTAATATATGTGTTTTTAAAATGTAATTCATGAGTGAAATGACTAACGATCTAGAATATAAACATTGACGGAAAAATAGTTGAATGATATTGAGGATCATCGGTGACAAAGAACATGAAGGAGAAGAGGTGGAATTAACTAATTTTATGGGAAATTATGGAGATTTTCTGACAATCAAAGGATTATAAAATTCACCGTATGAAAGATGGTGAGTGTGTTTGGTTCACATTTGTGACCACCCCAAATGATGAAAAATAAAAACTATATATCGATATGAAAGTCTATACATTCAAATTGACAACAAGATTTTGACCTCCAAAAAGTTTTACCACATAATGGAAGAGAAGTTAGTAGTTAAGATAGGAGAGGAGGATGAAAGCATATGTAAGAAAAGGACTAAAGGAAGAGGCATAGGAGAAGGGAGGAGAATTAAGCATATGAAAGAAAAGAGCTAAAGGACGAGGCATAGGAGAAGGGATGAGAAATTATGTAAATCATTCTATATGTAAAGCATGAAGGGCGCTCTTTCCAGTGTTGACGCATCAACCATCTCTTCTGATCCAAGACAAAGCCTATTTGTGATGCATCAACACCCATTATGAAACGATGTCATCATTATAGAAGATGTCATGTGTTCCACCTAAAAGAAAACCGCTATTTTTCTTTACCCTTTAATTAGTTCCATAATCCTAAACGTGTCTAACAGTATAATCGTTACATCTCTAACGAAAATTGATCATCCTATTTTAAAACATAGGTTTTTCTATGCAGTAAAAGTGTTTGATAGAATGCTTGAACGAATATTAATTGAGCTTTGTATTTCTAGGCTTCTAGCCAACAAAAGTTGACGTTATAACGCATTGTGAACCAAATGAACATGTTTAATACTACGGATTAGACTAGAAAATTACAAATGAGAGTTTAGTAGTCGAGTAGTCTTTAGTGGCTAATTTATGGAGAGAAAATTAGTCTAACTTGTGTTCATGTTTGAGAACGGTTTTTCGTATCTGAATTCCTTGTTACATGTATTCATTATTCTGAAATACCCTATAGTCCAGTGTTTTTAATTCATAAGAATTATCGTTTATTTATTTTGCATTTTATTTACAAATCTGAAAATCCAACAAATAACATTTCCACTTTAGCTAAGAATGAGTCTGTAAATCTTTAGTGTACCATTAGTTCTTGTTGATCAACGACGTATATACTACTTTGTGGCTAAGTGTATCTGGTAATTACTCGAACAATCTTATAGTTAGATAATTAAGAGGCTTTTGAGTTAAAAAAAAACTTTAAATTAGATATTTATATTTTATCAAATATATATTTGTAATCAATACGCGATAAAAAAACCGAAAAAATGTACACTGCTCTTTTCTCTCTCCTCTACTATATATTGATCAATAACCTTAACATTTTCCCAGAAATTAGCCGATCCTCTAGCATGTCTTGATACTTTTCCTCAAGGCATTCTCAAAGGCGTCGAGACTAGGATTTGACGGGTCTTCTTTCATTCATAAGTGCTCGTTGTACTCATATGTATCTCCTATGGGTTAGCCTTCTATTGTGCAGCCAAAATTGAACATTGGAGTTGCCTAATGAGTAATGAGTGCCCTTGCTGGACTTGGCCTTATGTATCGGGAAGGCTATATATTTACAGGAAATCGTGTTCAGACAAGGGTGCTAGATACTAGACTACGAATAACCTATAAAAGCTAAGAGTTGAAAAAGATGAAGTTTCTTTGTTGATATCAAGATCAATTTATAATTTTTAATGTATTGTGTCGTTAATTTACAACCAAAAAAGAAAGTAGTTAAAAACGTTAGTTACAAAAAAAAAGTGCAAAATATGTGAATTGTTTGTTAAAAGATACTATAATAGTTAAAGAAAACATGTGAAAGCTTTATCTATATTACAAATAATTCAATTAAATTCAACTATTTCATGTATATTTATATAAATTCAAATAAATTAAAATTTATTAAAATACAAATTTAGACATAACATTTTTAGAAAATAATTATATAACAATAATATTACATTGAGCACTTTAACACAAATTTAAATTAACATTGCAATAATAAATAAATACATAAATTTAATTTTATTAATCATTTTTATGTTTTATTTTATGTTTTTTTTTCTATTATCATGTAAAGTTTAATTTTTTTAATATTGTTTGACACAATTGTTTTTATAATGTATGTTTTGTATTTATTTATGAAACTTTTACTATTATAACTGATTATTGTTAATATTGAAGACTATAATGTAAATACAAAAAATTTATGAAATAAATTTGAAGGTGTATCATTAGAGTAAGTGATCCTCAAACCCTTATTTTGAGAGTTTGCTACCTTCAAAATGAGGTCTTTATTAGAGATGCTCTTAGAAATTTTTTTCTCTTAGATATTTATAGGAAAAAAGATACCTAGCTACACGAAGTATGCTACAATACATGGCCACACATCTGAAGTTTAAAAATGTATCCCTAACTACACAAACTATATTTATCGCATACATATACGAACTATATGTAGTCATATCGCCAACATCACGAACATTTTTTTCCGGTACATTTTTCGCCGGAATCCGGCATTGACCAATTTGACCGGCGTTGACCAACATAAATATTTAAAAAAAAATTATTTAGTTTTTTAATATTTAGAAAATTATGTTATTGAATCATTTATAATATTGTATAATTAAAAATATATATACAATATTCAATATAAAAATATTTTGTATATATATATTCAATGCATTGATTTTTATAATTAGTTAGTTTCAATAATTTCAAAACTAAACTAAAAATAAATTAAAAACCAATTAGGTCAAAATAATTATAAATAGAAAATTTTAAATACTCTCTAGTCTAAAGTTTTTTTATAATATGTTGTTAATTTTTTTTGTATTATTAAAAGAATTTTTCGTAATAATTTTAGATACAAAAATTAACAACATATTATACAAAAAACTTTAGACTAGAGAGTATAGAAAACTTCATATTTACAATTATTTTACCTAATTGGTTTTTATTTTATTTTTAGTTTAGTTTTGAAATTATCGAAACTAACTAATTATAAAAATCAATGCATTGAATATATATACAAAATATTTTTATATTGAATATTGTATATATTTTTTTAATTATATAATATTATAAATGATTCAATAACATAATTTTCTAAATATTAAAAAACTAAAAAAAAAAAAACATTTGAATATTTATGTTGGTCAACGCCGGTCAAACTGGTCAATACCGGATTCCGGCGAAAAATGTACCGGAAAAAAATGTTCGTGATGTTGGCGACATGACTACATATAGTTCGTATATGTGGGCATGCGATACATATAGTTTGTGTAGTTAGGGATACATTTTTAAACTTCGGATGTGTGGCCATCTATTGTAGCATATTTCGTGTAGCTAGGTATTTTTTTCCCATATTTATATGTATTTATAAATATATAGGATGTATACTTTAAAAATAAGATATAAGAAAACAAAATTGATATGGACTTTAAATTTTAATATAGGCCATGTCACTTGTGTGATTTGGATATGAATGGGAGAGTGTCCACGTCAAGAGGCTTTGGCAATCTGATGACAACATCCACTGACATTATGAACACATTTTTTCTCTGCCGAATCTTCTTTAATGGACTAATAATGGCAATTTGGCAATAGATAGCATCTTATATAGTTATATTATACTACCTAATCTTCTGCCTAAATATTATAACTCCAACTTGTACTTAAAACTCGAATTAAAATGAATTCAAGAGGTGTATTTTACTATAACCGATTGGAAAAGTCAAAAATTAGTTGATAATAATATTTTTAAAATAGTTAATTACATCTTATCATACACGTGACACAGACTAAAGAATAGATTAAATAGGAGCAAAATAAATCAATAAACAAAATCAATTAGTTAATATAATACTATACTCATCTTGATCCCTATTATATAGCTTGATATCAAATTTTATCTACTCTTCTCTTTCCTCCTCTTTCACTTCCATCATATTTATTTTGATTTGTTAGAATTTCTATTTATTACTTAGTATTCCTCCTAAGGTACGAATACTAAAAAATACCCTACTACTCCCTCCGTATTTTAATAAGTGTCGTTTTAGAATTTTTATTTTTTTGAATTGGATGTCGTTTTCAAATTTCTATGCAAAATTTCTTACTTTTTAATGTTTTATGATGTCATAAAACATTAAAAAGTAAGAAATTTTGCATAGAAATTTGAAAACGACATCTAATTTTTAAAAAAAGAAAATCCTAAAACGACACTTATTGAATATTGTTGTTAATATGTTGAAATAAAATTAACAACATATTCCATGTTAATTTGTACTCAAAGTTAGAATAAAACTAAGAAAAGATTACTTTTAACTTTTTGTATTATTTCACTATAATATGTTGTTAATTTTATAGTGACAACATATTATATGAAATAAAATCCTAAAATCCTAAAATTCCACTATAATATGTTGTTAATTTTTTTTGTATTATTAAAAGAATTTTTTGTAATAATTTTAGATACAAAAATTAACAACAGATTATACAAAAAACTTTAGACTAGAGAGTATAGAAAATTTCATATTTACAATTATTTTACCTAATTGGTTTTTGTTTTATTTTTAGTTTAGTTTTGAAATTATTGAAACTAACTAATTATAAAAATCAATGCATTGAATATATATACAAAATATTTTTATATTGAATATTGTATATATTTTTTAATTATAAAATATTATAAATGATTCAATAACATAATTTTCTAAATATTAAAAAACTAAAAAAAAATATTTTTTTTGAATATTTATGTTGGTCAACGCCGGTCAAACTGGTCAATACCGGATTCCGGCGAAAAATGTATCGGAAAAAAATGTTTGTGATGTTGGCAACATGACTACATATAGTTCGTATATGTGGGCATGCGATACATATAGTTTGTGTAGTTAGAGATACATTTTTAAACTTTGCATGTGTGGCCATGTCTTCGCGGATACTTCGTGTAGCCAGCCATCTTTTTTCCTTAATAAAACGTTTTGGGCTGTCTTTAGCAATCAATCCATACTATATGCATTCAACTAAAATCACTATATATGTATTTTCGACATCTATCCAATTTATCATGTACTCTTTTTTTTCTTCCTAATTCCATCCGAGTTATAAAATTCTGCTTAATTAACCAAGCTCAATACATCTCTATAATTGCAACTTACACTACAAGAAAATTTCACATTAATAGCACAAGAGGATGGCTCATTTTTCCCAACTGCTATCAAAGACGTGTTGTAAATTTTGTTTTTCTATAACAGCTTTTAATAAACGCTAAGATAGAAAATTCTTAAGCGGAAATCTAAAATCATTTATTCCTCCTACACTAAACCAAAATTATTTAGGTTTTGTGGCGACTTTTTGCTTAAGTTCGTATTGGGCTAGTCATAAGGGCAGCTACATAGATTCTCAAGTGCCTTCTCATCAAAACTGTCAATGTTCTTGTCCTCTGACTCCTTCTCCTGCACTTTCACCAACAATGGATCATCACCATTATTTAGGAGTTATATCAACTTTCTTAATAAAAATATGGTGGCGTGATAATTCAAACAGCCTATTATGTAGCTATGGTTGTATATGGTGGGGCTGCCATATCTCTTGTGGGATATTGGAGAAGTGATAGGCTAGTTAGACTCATGGAAGCATGTGCACCTTTTGTTCAACTCTATAAGTTACTCACAGAAGTTTGTGTTCTTAGGTTGATCGTACTTTTAGGAGATGTTTTCTATGATCCTAAGCAAGTTGATTGGTTCCTCTTTCTGACTTTTGTTTTTCCCTATCTGCATTTTACCTCAGTGTTGAAATTGATAGGGATCGGCAATGACTTTGGATGGCTTGATGGATTGGTCTCGATGGTCCTTGTCGCGTTTGAGCATTTTGCGAGGCAGTCTTATGCAGTTCGTTGGGATTTTACTCACCACCATCATTGTGGTCTACAAAAACTCAATGTGGACCGGTCATGGCATGAGTCTTCCATCACAGAGACATCATGAGGACGGAGAGGAGTTGATGGCGCCAGAGGAAGATCAAGCCTAGGCCTACCTGGAATTTAATTTACACGTTTACATAATTTGTTTTTTCTAAGCTAGTAAGAAGAATAAATGTGAAATCTTCTTCCATTAATTTTTTTTTAGTTTTCATATTTTATAAGTCAAATAACAAGATATTAAAATAACAACCGATGTGGGCTAAGTTATACTAGTGTTAACATTTAGGTTTGAAATGCTTCCAAAAACATTAGTTTATCAAAAGAGGTAATCTGTGTATCTTATTTATTTTTCTCAACAGGTAATTTATTTATTTCGATTTTAAAATAAATTATTAAGATCTAAAAGGACACTTTCAGTAACTTATATATACCGAAAGATTGAATAGTTCAGGTCAAATAGAGATAACTTGGATGTCTTCATTTTCCATTTTTATTCGTCTTAGACTTTTTTTGTTGCCAATTTTTTTGGAGATAATTTAGTTTCTACAATACCTTACATTCACTTCAGCTTTGAGATATTTCGATTGGCTTGTGGTGGAGAGAATGTTTTGAACTACATTTGCAAACGTATGTGTGGCAACCAGGGGAGCTTATACATAATCTAGAAGGTCTTGAGAGGATATTGTTGTGCCGAAAGGACAATAGGATCTGGTAGATCCTCCCACACCTTCATTTTCTATACCTAGAGCCGAGCTTGCCTTGTATCTATTTGATTAAATGTCATCCTCAATTCACCTAGACGTCCCAAGGTCTCTCAATTTTGTTTATGTTTTAAAAATAATAATATATTCACAAAAGTAAATTGCACTATAGATTATGTTACACCGCCGGTTGAATCTTTAATCCTAGTTAGTTCATTTAATACTATACTCATCTTGATCCCTAGGTCTCACTTCAATACCATCAATCACAATTCCACCTTTAAGTTGATATCCTTTCACCTCCGTGAGACTCATCATGACCTCACCATCTTCTCCTTCTCGTGTCTCAAACTCTCCTAACTCAATCTCCAACCACCCGTCGTCTCTACCTTTCGGCTCTCTCCTTTTCCCGTCTCTGCCTACCGTCTCCACAGTCATCGCCATTCGCTCTTCTCGGTTTCCGTAAAACAACCGCTTCATTTGTTGTTTCTTCTCATCCAAGCAACACAAATAAGTTGTGTTCTTATTATTTTGACCACTCTTTGATTTTAGTACCGAAGTCTCCGCTGGAACTAGGTCTAGTCCGTAAGCACCTTTAGTGACTTTCATTATGAGATATGCTCCATAGCTTGTGTTTGGTGACAAAGTTCCGGTTAGGATTTTACCCTTGATTTCTAATCGATCAGTTGTTATAAGTTCAGCTGACTCTGAAAATCTGAAATATAAGAAAAGTATATATTGTTAATAGCGATTAACTAAAAATGTAACATTTTCAATATATAAATGTATACAATCATACATAGTTTATTTTAAGAGAAGAAAAAAAAAATGACCTAGAATCTGAGACATTGCTCCAAGACCAGTAAGATGCGTGGTCACTATGAGTTATGGAAAGATCTCTTGCTGATAAAATGTAGGAAATTTCCCCGGTAAATTTATTGATCTTGAAGAGCTGAAATTGCATCATACACAGAAAATATTATTAGTTCAAGTAAATTAAAAAAAAATTCCATTCTGTATTAAAAGTTAGCTCATAAAAATCGAACGTACCTTTCGAGCATTATCGATGAGAAGAGAGTCACAAAAACATCGATAAATCTCCTTTTTAGACGAAAAACTACTATGGTGATCAATAGATTGAGAGATGAGGCTTTTGTAGTCCGACGGTAGAAACTTTTCCCATACGAAATCAGAGTCTCCGGCTAACCGGAAAATGGAAGAGACTTCGGACGACGAGAATGCATCCGCTGGAGATGTGAAGGCAAGGATGTTGGCTACGCATGCTTCTGGTAACATCATCTTCCTTTTCTTATTTGCAGAGTAAAGGAATAATAAATCTTAATGAGTTTTCAGAATTTGAAGAATTTTTGTTTTGCTTTGATTTTTTTGTAACTGTGGTAGATGTGTTATGCTTGGAGATAGAGATAGTGACTATATATAGTGAGGCTTGGCATATTTCTGCTGACCATTTTAGACCAATGGTCAAACATTATGGATTTATATATTATTTATTTGGAAGCTTAAAACTTAAAAGTAAAAGCGTTTGGTTGTTGGCAAAAATAAAAGATTGGACTTCCGAAAGAATTCACGCGTATGAGAAATTATTTTTTTCCTCAGCTTACTATTATTTTATTTTTCTGTTAAACTATGAAAATTCCTAACTTTTGTTCCATAATCTTTTTTGGTATCCGGAATTAGCTTTTAGTTCCAATCTTATTTAAACAATGTCTCTCCTTTTGAAAAGTGAATTGAACACAAGAATGTTTTTAGCTTACTATTTGTTGGTACTAATCTTTTAATAAAACGTTTTGGACCGTCTTTAGCAATCAATCCATACTATATGCATTCAACTAGAATCACTATATATGTATTTTCGACATCTATCCAATTTATCATGTACTCTTTTTTTCTTCTTAATTCCATCCGAGTTATAAAATTCTGCTTAAAGAACCAAGCTCAATACATCTTTATAATTGCGATTTAAAATCAACAATTCGCGTTCATTATTTGAGTAAACCCGATTTTAAAATCTTGATTCGGCCAAGCTTTCAATGTGTTTTTGACATGTTGCTGAGAAGATTTTAAAATTGGGTTTACTCAAATCGCGAAATAGTGAACGCGAATTATTGATTTAAATCGCAATTACATAAATTAATTGAATTTGGTTTATTGGGTAAACTTTTAGAAATTGGGTAAAATTAGGAAAAAGAAGAAGAGTATACGGTGAATTGAGTAGAGGCTGAAAGTACATAATAATCTCAGTTGAATGCATGTGGATTGCTACATGCAGCACTAAAATTTTCAATAGTATCAGTTAAACAATTAATTCACCCTTTTTGAGTTTTGTTACAAATATGTTTTTTTTTAATATAAAAATTGACATGGTTTGTAATTGTATATTTCGTGAAACACTTTTAACCTATATCTCAGGTAGAAAAGTTTGACATTATAAAAAAATTTCTTTATCATACTAAGTTAAATGATATAATCTAAATAAATAATCCGGAAGTTTATCCCAACCGGATAGAAAACAAAAACACATCATTGCTATTTTTCTAATCTTTTATTGACATTTTTGCTAATTACTCTTAATTTCTTAGCATCAACTTTTCTCTACATTCATTTCATGTGGAAAGAAACTCAAATACATTGGTGAATGGTGATTGTCTTAAAGTTATAGAACAATCCTCTACCCTATTTGACTAATCGTTTTGAACTTTTGAGTTTTCTTCGTTATTTCCTACGGAAAAAAGGACGTTTAAACGCGTCGGTGTTGACATATTATATATTAGTAAAAACAAAAGATGCCTCGTGTGTTACGTACAAAGAGAAAGTGTGATCTATATATATAAAATGAAGAATATATCATAGTCAAACAAATCATGAATGTCAACACTTAATTAATTTATTGTTTATATCCTAAGTAAAACCGTGTATCATGTAACACTTCATATCTAAACTAAACTAGCTATTTTGAGATTACCAATTTCAATGTGTTCATATACATTATTTTCTGTCCTTATTTGATATACATACAATATATTGGTTTCTCTCCATTGATGATATAACATATATTATTTAAGAAAATTTTTCTAAAACAATTGTCAAAACTATCAAATTTGTTTTTGGTCGAGTGGTTTCTTTGAAAAAACAATAACACTGATAAAGATATCTTTTGCTCAAATATACTTTTGATAATGGGTCTAAATGGTAACCGATGAATCTCGCTAAATTTGGTTGAATTGTTAAATTCGGCTTAATATATTTTTGTTTGTATGCATAATCTTGCTGAATAATTAGTTCAAATGGTAACAAACTGAATATGGCTAATTTTTTTTAAATAAGTAAACAAATAAACTTTTCAAGTTATTAATTAGAAAATTATTTTACCAAAACCAAACCGAAAAGAAGAACGAACCGAAACCGACGAAATAATCGAATGGGTTCTAAACTTCATAATCGAAAGAAGCGGAACCAAATATTTCAAATACCTAAATCAAACCGAAATATAATTATATATCCAAAATATTGGTTAGTGTTATACTGAATATTTTATCCAAATAATCAAAAATATCCGAATAACCAAACCGAAATCCAGTGGATCCGAACTGTAATAACCAAAAAATACTCAAAAGTATCCAAAATACACGAAAAAAGTATCTGAAATACCCAAATATTCTTACGAGTAATTTGGTAGGAAATTGGTTAAAAACATTTTTCTATTTTCTTACGAATTTTTTCATAAGAAAATTCCTACCAAATTCCTACCATTTTTAATTTCTTACGGGACATAACCTACGAACAAATTTCGTAGGAAATTGGTAGAAAACAGTTGTATTTACCGTAGGAAATCAATCATTTTCTTGTAGTCTTGGTTTGAAAAATGACAGATATAACCTCTTGATATAATTCAAGTTTGGTTGGATTGAAAGCTAAATGGAAGGAATTTCTACATCATGCAATAAATATTGTTCCCATTTCTTCAAATAACGATTAAAGAAATCCTTTTTGTTAACATCCAAAGTCTTATTCAATCACATACGATAGTTTTAATACGAAAGTGAGAACTGAAAACCTACAATAAAAAGACAATGCAAGGCTAGTTAAGAGTGTTGAAGTTTCATATTTTCAAGAGTCCCTGTTATCCGCCATCACTATTACAAATATATAATTGTATTGAACAAAGCAAAACTTCGAGAAGATTCAAATATATTTTTTAAATATCGAAAAAACGCAAGAAGAAGAAAATGTTGAACCGCACACAATAATTTTAATGTCCAAATATAAACCAAAGTACACACTAATTATGCAATATGTTAATATTTTAAAAATTTATATATTATGAACATATTACATTTTTTTATATTATTTGGTTGGACAAAATTTTATCTATATTTCTATTTCTACTATGGATGATATTGCGATTATTGGAGTCGAACACTGATAAAAACAACCGCATAAATGAAATATAAATTTTTTTTTCTTTGTTTTTAAATATAGATATTTTCAGTAACATCAAAGTTCACATTTATGGAGTCTTTTATTTCTTGTTGGACGGAAATAAAAATACATTGGTGATTGCCTTTAAGGTTACCATACCCTACTTGACAAATTATAGTATGATATTTTCTTGGTTCTTTCCGAAAAATAAAGATAGTCTTGCTTACAGTTAATTGAACTAGTGTTGACAAATCATATGCCATTGACATTTGACCACGAATTAGCAAACGGTGGGCGCGTATCGGATAAATTAGCCCCTCCTTTTGGAAGTTTGACTCCTTGACCGTACACAACTTTTTTGTAACTTGTATTTTATCCTAAGCAACACTTCATCATTTATTTGACTTTCGCATGAACCCACACATGTGTTTATATTTTTTGTTCAAGTAACATTACATATAATATAATATTTTATTGTCACCTAGGCCATATATATGGTTAATATTAGTTTTTGTCCCAATTTTATAAGATCTTTGGATGAAAACATGCATATATTAAAAAAAGTTATATATAATTCAGCCAATCATATAAAATACGATAGTATATAAATGATTATAAAATATTTAATAAAAATAAATTTTGTATAGAAACTTGTATAACATCTAATAAAATTTAAAAATTTAAAAACAAAAGCCTAAAACATTTGATAAAATGGGACATATGTATACCATACTCTATTTGTTCCATAAAGCATTGTTTTAGATTTTTGACACATTAAAATTTTATTTGTATAGAAAATGTTTTACACAAAATTCTGTATATTTAGCTATCTAAGTAAGGAAATGAAATAAATTTTAATTGTCCTTAAGTTTTATTAAAAAATTATAAAACAATAAAAACTCATAGATTTTTTTTTTTTTTTTTAAACTTATAGACTTATAGATTTATGAAACAAGTAAAATGTTATATTATGTTGAAGTTGGGTACGATGTATTTTTTTAATAACTAAGGATGATCCAAACTTTTACCAACTAACTAATTTCTTAGGGTGAGTGTAGATGTTGAGTAACACATTCATTGAGTTTTCTAAAGAGCTTAAGAATGTCACTATTTCGACTTGTCAAATGGAGTTGTAATTTAGTAAATCCCTAGATTAGATCTAGAGGGCGACTCCTCCTCAAGTATAAGCCACCAGACCAATACTATTTGGTACGAAGTATTTTCAGGTGATCTACATCCTATCGAGGCAGATGAGTAGAAGATTAGGTCGAGAGAAACTTTGAGAGTACAAGAAGGATAGTTTTTTCTTTTTTTTTTTTTTTTGCTAAATTAAGAAGGATAGTTATTATTATCAAAATCTATGCATGCATACGTGATACATGTAAACATGCATATATTATCAAAATCTATGCATGCATACGTGATAAATGCATATATTAAAAACATGTCTTTCATAAACTTGTAATTTGTATATTGATGCGAGGGTATTCACTGACATTATGAACACACTTTTTCTCTGCCAAATCTTCTCTAACAGACATATAATGGCAAATGGCGTGAGCATTTGACATCTAACTACCTAAATGAATAAATAAAATCAATTTTAGTAACACACACATTCACACAATTTCCTCTCATTTTCAATTTCTATCCAATACTGTAAATAATTAACAATTAGGCCTTACTTCAATACCATCAATCACAATTCCACCTTTAAGTTGATATCCTTTCACCTCCGTAAGAATCATATTGACCTCATCATCTTCTCCTTCTCGTGTCTCAAACTCTCCTAACTCAATCTCCATCCATCCGTCATCTCTACCTTTCGGTTCTCTCCTTTTCCCGTCTCCGCCGACCGCCTTCACAGTCATCGCCATTCGTTCTTCCCGATTTCCGTATAATAGCCGCTTCATTTGTTGTTTCTTCTCATCCAAGCAACATAAATAAGTTGTGTTCTTAATATTTTGACCATTCTTAGATTTTACCAAAGTCTCCGCTGGAACTAGGTCTAGTCCGTAAGCACCTTTAGTGACTTTCATTATGAGATATGCTCCGTATCTCGTGTTTGGTGTTAAAACTCCGGTTTGAATTTTACCCTTGACTTCTAAGCGATCAGTTGTTATAAGTTCAGCTGACTCCGAAAATCTGAAAAACATTTAAACTATTTATTGTTAATAGTAGTTAAAAAAAAAAAAATTGGAACATTTTCAATAAATGTATACAAAGCAGAAATAGTTATTGTAAGAAAAGAAAAAAAAACTGACCTAGAATCTGAGACATTGCTCCAAGACCAGTAAGATGCATGGTCACTATGCGTTATGGAGAGATCTCTTGCTGATAAAATGTAGGAAATTTTCCCGGAAAATTTATTGATCTTGAAGAGCTGAAATTACACCATACACAAAAGATACTATTAGTTCAAGTAGTTAGAAAGAAATACATTTCTTCTATTTAAAATTAACTCATAAAAATCGAACCTTTCGAGCATTATCGATGAGAAGAGAGTCACACAAACATCGATAAATCTCCTTGTTGGAAGAAAAATTCCTATGATGATCAGTGGATTGAGAAATGATGCTTTGGTAATCCGAAGGCAAAAACTTTCCCCATACGAAATCGGAGTCTCCGGCTAACCGGAAAACCGAAGAAACCTCCGACGACGAGAATGCATCCGCTGGAGATGTGAAGGTAAGGATGTTTGCTACGCATGCTTCTGGTAACATCATCCTCCTTTTCTTATTTGCAGAGTAAAGGAATAATAAATCTTAATGAGTTTTCAGAATTTGAAGATTTTTCGTTTTGTGATTTGTTTTGATTTCTTTTTGTAACTGTGGTAGATGTGTTATATGCTTGGAGATAGAGATGGTGAGTATATATAGTGAGGCTTGGCATATTTCTGTTGACCATTTTAGACCAATGGTCAAATATTATGGATTTATATATTATTTATTTGGAAGCTTATAGCTTCAAAGTAAAAGTGTTTGGTCGTTGGCCAAAAGTAAAAGATTGGCGTTCCAAAAGAGAAAGTTAACGCGGAAGAGAAAATAGGAGTATTATCCTTCACTCATATGCACGTTGATAGTTTTGTACTTATTTCGTTTAATAAAACGTTAAGAGAGGTTTTTTTTTTTGATAAAAACAAAACGTTTAGCGATTTGTGAGTAGCGTGACTAATTCATGATTTTCATATTCAATCAAATTTTAAACCAACTCTAAAATATTTTATACAAGACCGGAATCACTTTGGGGTCGTTCTAGCTTAGATCGAATTTGTCATATTGAACATCCAAATTATATACTTTTATATGCAAGTAAATTTGTGAGTTATAAGAAAAATACACTTGCAATGTTTAGTAATAGACGACAAACAAACAAAAAAGTAGTGAAATCTAACAAATAGTACTATCTCTTTACTAAATATAAATTGTGTCCCCTCTTGGAAAACAGTATTTCTAGTCTCGATTTAGTTTTAAATCAGTTCAAAAGCAAACAAATTGGTTTAAATTAATGCTTAAGTACTATGCACAGTTAGACATACGACGAATATTGATTCTCATCCACTAGGAGACTAGGACCACTGGACCACTATGATTTGTATATTTTGTGTAGTAACTTGCTATTCGTCTAGATTTCCGATATGAATACTTCTCTAAAACTAATAGTTATGAGTTTTTTTAGAATTCTTTTGTTGTATTTCAGGTATTTAATATTATGAAAGAAACTACATAATATAAAAAATATATAATTTGCATAGAAACTTGTATGAATCAAAAAAGTTTATCTAAAACAACTTATATTATGAAACAGACGAAGTATTAATTTTTTTATCACATTATTATTTTTACTGTCTAAAGTCTCATTTTTAATCACATTCAATATTTTGAATACTAAAGTGAGAATTGAAAACCTGCGATAAAGAAGATGATACAAGGCTAATTAAGGTTGATGAAAAAAAAACTACAAGGCTAATTAAGGGTGATTAAGAGTGTTGGGATTGCTTAATTTCAAGAGTCCCTATCTGTTTTTTTTTTTTTTTCAACTGTCCTTATAACAAAATAGAGACTATTACTACAACGAACAAAAAATCTTCGAGACAGAGAATGACCGCACACAATAATTTGAATATTGAAATATAAACAAAACAGTACACATTAACTATGCAATATGTTGATGTTTTAAAATTTAATATATCATTCTTTTGTATTCATATTTTCTCTTTTCAGTATGAGTTAACATTTCAGAGAAATTTGTATCCTGTTGGCCGGAAATCCAAAGACATTGGCGATTGCCTTAAAGTTTGCAAATTATTATACGACTTTTTCTTGGTTATTTCCGAAAAAATAAAGACAAATCATATGCCATTGACGACTTGACGTTGCGTTTGGTTTGACCACAAACTAGTGGTATAGGCTTATTAGGTGGTAATTAGCCCCTCCACTTGACCGTACATAATAATTTGTAACTCGTATATTAATCCAAAGAAACACTTAATCGATAATTTAACTTTCTCATAAACCCACACATGTGTATATTTTATTCAAGAAACATTTTTTGGGTCTAAAATCATCAAGTAATATTATATTTATAAAAATAGTACTCCTTTGTCATTTTTTTTCTAAATTCTATCATGTATTAATAGAAAAAAAAGTTTTCAAACAAAATTCTGTACTTTTAATTATAATATTAAAGAAATTAAACCAAATTATTATTATTCTTAAAATATATAATTTTATTAAAAAAATAGAGCAATATTTTAAATGAAACAAAGTATTAAAATAAATAAATAACTACTTTAGAAAGTAAGAAGTATTTGATATAATGAAGTTGAAAATACGTTATTTATCTATAAGTTTTTACATTATAAACTTATAACGATGTTAATTCTTACAAAAAAAAAAGATTTATGAAAGGAGGAAAATTTTCTCTTGTTTTTATATAAATTTTTAAAGAATGCAACTTAAAAGTACTTCAAATTATATAATCTTGACAATCTGAAAACAATGATGAGGCACATTCTTGGTGTCTCTACACCCATGAGAAATGCACCAACAAGGTTGATACAAAAATATATTTTTCATGAGAAATGCACCAACATCGTTATAAGTTTATAATGTACAAAAATAAGAGAAAATTTTCATGATTTACCAATTTCTCATGTGGAAGGATATCAAAAAAGTTGATCCACAAAAAATGTATGTTTCAAAAAACTATGCTAGACAATGAGACGAACTGGCAACCCAAATGAGGATGGAGTGGTGATATTTCAATCAGTAAAAGAATCACCACATTAGATGTATAACTTTGAGAGTAAAGGTTTCAAATCTGCTTAAGCGCTCGTATTTGATGCAATTATCTTTCTAAATGTGCAAGCACAACATCAACTACATTAAGTCCTAGTGGCCAAGAGGCAAAAAGGTTGGTGTTATTTAGTTAAAAGTCGCCTAGTGGCCAAGAGACAAAAGGGTTGGTGTTATTTAGTTTTGAATGCCTAAATTTGGGTCAAATTTTGGGTGTTGATTAGGTTCTACACCAAAAATTGAGTCCTTTCACATTGAAAGATCATGTTTCTTTGTTTAAGGTTTATTGGCTCAAGTCGCTAATCATTAACATTGTTACAATATTAATTGACTTTATTTTAAAACCATTGTTGACTTTTCTGACAACTCCATAGCCGCCAAAACTCATGGTCAACTAGACAGTTGGGAATATTGGGAATTCATTATTTAGTTCTTCTGAATATAGTTGTAAGAATTCATACGGTAGTTTCGATTGTTATAACATTTGTACAAATTAAATATGGTATAACAAATAATTAAATATACAACAAATTTATACGAACCAAATTCTTCTCGACTAGAGAAAAAAGAGTAAAAGATTTCTCAATTTTTGAAGTATGTATTTGCAAATTTATAAAAACGGAATTACTTGAGCTAATTCAAATCGAAAGCGGACCGGTTTAACCGATTTATCAAACCGGATTCACTTCCGGTTAGCCAAATTCAAACACATTCATTTCAGAAAAGTGCTCATATGGAAAAGCAGACCAAAACAATTCCACCAATTCTAAAAATGAACAAAATATAAAATCATGGGCGGGTTATGTTACTTGTATGGCAACTGATAATTAGCCTCATTCAACCATATTGCTGTTGCCTTCTTCTTTTAGAAATTGTCTTAGGAGTTCAACTGTTTTACGGTAGAGGTTCATATCGATTCCATCCACATTTCTTCCTGTTCGAGCCTGCAAGATCGCCTAAAGAAATCGATACATGGATCACTTTTCAGATTCGTTAGCTATCAAAGACAATAGTATCAGTTTGAAACTAAGTTCAGCCTGAAATGGTTACTACTGTCTATTCCTAACATATACTCATAGAACATTCACAACTGTTCTGATTTTCAAGAAGAGACGATAGAAAAATCGAATTTTCAATCGACAAGTTTCCCATCTGACCTCTTAACAATGGCTCATCAATATCAGAACTTTCATAGTATACATAAATAGTTTAACTGAGATGCTGAAACTACATCTTCTTGGGAAATTGTGTTCCATGTAAAGTTCGAAAATTTAACATCTTACTAAACTAAACTTTGTGAAGATCTCTCAACTTGCATTTAAGAAACGTTAAATCGTTCTACAAAAGCAATGTTCTACAAGTGTTCCCAAGACCTATTCTTGTTCTACAAAAGCAATGTTCTTGTTTTGTCTAAACTCTGTAAAACAACTAACCTCATTATTGGGTTGTTCAATGTGAAGCTCTCCAATAAACTGATAAATTGAGCCAACCCTGAAACTAACATCTCTTAGGTTCTGAGTATTGATTTTAAGACTTTTGCCTGCATCTTCAATAACACCTATAGCTGTTTCAACTGAATACACTCTCAACCTACAAAAACAAAACAACATCATTGTTCTCTAAACAACAAGTTCTGACCAATCTCAGTCTATGACATTGTAATCAGAGTAAGCACAAACAACTCACATTCCTGTAACTCTAAGTGAAACAGCTTCCTTGTAAAACTGAGAAGAAGGATAAAGCTCTTGTAGAGTAATGGGAACACCGGGTTCGATTCGAGTATTCGCCATCGATTTTTATAGTTTCAACAAAACCCCAAAACCCTAAAATCTGATTCCTATCAATGTCAAAAGGGTTTGAGGTTTCTATGCAATCAAAACATAAAAATTGAAACTTTCAGTGAAAAATTTGAGGAAGAAACTAAACCGAACCTAGATGCGAAAAGGGTTTGTTTCGTGCTTCACTAAAATCTCCGACGAGGCTCAATAAACACAGAGGCCTTGTGTTGAGTAACGCCGGCGAGGAGAAAGATCTGTCGTTGTGAAATCGACGATTGATACGACGCCGTTTTGGGTCAACGACAAAAAGAAAATTAATCTGATTTTATGTTGCAGATTTATTAAACGGGCCGAAAATTTATATGGGCCGAAAATTTATATGGGCCGCAAATTTATATTAAGAGTCCACTAACTTTTTGTAGCTTTGTACTTCTTATAACAAGGTTTTAACGACAAAACGTTATAATGATAATCAAAGTGATAATTGCATCTGCGCAGATGAATATAATCAACTAGGTGTGGTTTGAGGTAGGTGAGATTGTGGCAGCAGTTTGATGAGAAGGAGATGGAGCCATCTGAGAAGGCTTTGGATTAGATGAAGGTGCTTGTAGAATTTCAGGCATGACAAAAACATCAAGCTTGTGACCCGATTTGCACTGACCAGGTACACCACAAATAAAGTAGTAGTGACCCCGGTTCGGTTAAGAATAACTGGTTCAAAGTGGGATTGGTATATACTCTAGTATGCTCGGAGTCTCTGTTTTGTGTGTTGTTGTTATAGGTGTGGCTTGTAATGCTGAGGTCTCAGCCACCGGTGATTTTGATCCTCTCATTTTGTTTATACCGGGGGAGTTGGTCTTTCAAAGGTGCTTCGTGTTGTGTTTGTTGTTAGAGCCGGCTTCTCCATCTACTTGCAAGCTACCTAATGCCGATTCCCAAGCCAAAGGTGGTTAACTAATATTGTGGATTGGTTTTAGTCCGAGTCTAGTTTTGCCCCTGCAGGTTCTTGTGAGTTTCGTCTAGGATGGATTTGACTAGTGCCGGCTTAAGAGGGAGTGCAATGGAGCGTGGGCCCAGGGGCCCATAAATTTTCAGCAAAATTTTTTACTAATTAGAGGGCCTATGTTTTGAAAAATGTTAAGTTTAGGGGCACAAAAAATATTATTTATCCTTAATAGCCTAGAAAATTTGTATTTATTAACCTAAACATTTTTATTTGTCCAAGGGCCCAGAATAACTTGAGCCGGCCCTGGATTTGAGGGCTACGCTTGACCAAGGGTTTGAGGTCTGCCCACAGTCGCTGCCCATGCCATCTCCGTACAATTCCATGGCATGTCGCACTTGAGTCCTCGCTGCTGCGTTCAAGTTTACTGTCTCCTCTTGTCATTTTTGCCTATGCCAAAGCTCAACCACATCAGATTAGTGTCTTAGTGTGAAACAGTGAAGATTTTTGTTGAAGTTTCTGTTATTACTCTTTGCGCTTGGTGGTGTTAGTATGGCTCTTTGTGGTTAAGATGTTGCTAGACTCTGAGCTACCGACTCCAAGAGGGACTTGATAGAGTGAGTAAGCATTGCCTAACACAATTAGCTCGGCAATTCCGCAATTCCTTGCTGTGTTCGGATTACCATTGATGAAAGGGCTACCATCTCGTTTTAGGGTGTTTCGTGAGCTTTAATGATATACCTTCGTATTGTTTCCTTTTCTACCTCACTTTAGGGATTCATCTTATCTTGCTCCCAATCATCTTCTTTACCGAGAATCGAAGATTAGGTTCAAGAATGTTGTATGCTTCCATGTAAATTTTTATCCTTTTTTTTGCTATGGGACCATGATTTGGTTATCCTTTATTGTGTAACCGAAACTTTCATTGTGAAATGAATATTTACATTCTTAGCAAAAAAAAAAAAATTAGTTGCGCGACTCAAATCTTGGAAACTCACTTCCATCACATTGTTTTGTTGTATATATTGAAAGATGAATGAATCTCCAACGTAAAATGTCTCAGACATTTTTTTGGATTAGTTTCTACTTCATCGTCTTCCAGTTCAATTACCTCGGCTGCTTTCTTTGATTTCTGTGCAGCAGATACTACTTCCTTTTGCTTCTAAGGATGATAGCGTTGATACATTCATTGTTTAATTCTGCCCTCCTAGATGGATCACTTGCGTCTCAAGCTTCCTGACATTAGTTGAGGATGTCTCGAACTTGTACATTCTATTTCATCTTGAGTGTTCTCAAATATTGGTGCTTATGTAGGATACTTAATTTTTCTTATATTCTTAAAGTTCCTAGTTCCCACCAACGAAGGTTCACCTCCTCTTGATTCTCGTTAGACCCATCTCGAATATATTATTCAACTATAATTTTGGTCAAAGGAAAATCTAGCAAAAGAAACGATATATACACGTGAATTAGACAAACAAACAAGGCAAATTCGTGCACCTCACGTGAGAAGAAATAGTGTCGTTAGTTTATTCAGTTTGGTATGGAGAATGCGGTTTTGAGAAGAACTGATGTACAATAAATCACTCTCTTTTCTGTTTTATTTATATAACAAACACCAACAAATTACATAGGAAGCTCGCAACACATAGTCGTCATAGGGACATGAATTAAAAACCAACACAAAAGTAGTAGGAATGCAACATGTGAATTTAGATGGTGACCCTAGACCGACATTAGTTGGTTTGGTGGGTCAACACCACCCAATGAATTTGCTGGTAGATTTATGACTTCTCGGAAAGCAATGTACAGTACCGCGAAGAGCCAAGCAAGCCAGAGGGGAACAACGATAAAAGAAAAGATGAAAGACACAACAGATATTAGCAAGAGAGCTGCGAGAGCGCCAAAGAGATGGCTTATATGTCCCACGAGCATACGAAACCATATGATGCGAAGTTTGATCTCGTAGATACGAAGAAAGGCGTAGATCAATATGAGAACCCAGTAACAAAGGAAAGTGGCTCGATGAGTCTCGAACATAACAGATGTAGAGCCAGCTGCATTGGTTCCGATAGCCGACAGGTCACTGAGCTGGAGAAATCCAAAAACACCTGCGTTCATTAACACCACGAGCTTGTGCACCGCTGAAGAATACAACTCGTGATTTGGCTCCTCATCCCCGGAGCTATGGAGGGTCGTGTGATTAGCTGACATATTGTTTTTCTTTTGTTTTCGGGTTTTGGGGTTTTATTGTATCGTATGAAGAGTTTATATAGAGAACCGTACGGCCGTACCCTTCCGGCAACATGCATGCGGTCATGCATAAGTATAATTTTTTCATGGGTGCATAGTCATTGACCGACTTTATCTTCGTATGGAGAGGTAGCATATTCTTTCATATAGAAAAATAGTTTCAACTAATTCTAATTGTATAATTGCGGTTTAGATCAATAATTTCTGTTTTGATCAATAAATTAAATGTTTCCAAAAGCAAATGTTAGTAAATTATTGATCATGCGTGTTGCAGGCACGCTTCCACATAGTCAACTAAACTAAATGATGATGATGACACGGGATCCTTGCATGAAACGGGAACCTCTAGTTACATGTCATTTATATTTTAAAAAACTTTTCTTTTTTTTTTCTTTTTTAAAAAAAAAAAAAAAAAAAAAACTTTTCTTTCGTAAAAGATTACGTACAAATCCGGCTCAAAGAATATTAGGCCTTTTGGGCAAAAAACTTCTATTCTTGTTATTAAATTTTTTTTTTATCAAAATTTGTGGGGAAAAATATCATTTAAAGTATGAAATGTGCAATTTGGTTGAAATCTGTAGCCTACAGAATTATATGTTTATGATGATATAAGATGGACTTGTAGCCTATATAATTTAAATTATAATTAGTAATAATACAATTGATATCGTATATTGTAAGAATTAGTAAGGATATAAATTCTATTTAGATCGAATTAACATAAGTTTATTTAAATAGTCTTATTCAAAACGATGTGGACATATTCTTGTTTTCTGTATTTATCAATTTTTTTGTGAGATGGATATGATTTGCTAAGATGAAGAAAGACAAAGAGAAAGTGCATAAAAACTAAGATAATTTGCCAATCGATTATTCAACTCTGGAAACACTTGAGATTGCTGAAGACGTTGAATACTACTTAGAAGCTTTATAGTACCTTTAAATCGTTCATGAAATCAAATTTCACACCTATGAACAAGAGTATTGAGAAGTTTTCGCATCCGGCATACTCGTATACCCACATTTGTTTTAACAAATTACAACTTCCAATACTTATTGAATGATTCTTGAGAAGCTCAAAGGAGACATTCAAAAATTTTAAAATACAGTCAAGATAGGAGCAAACCCTCAATGTTTCTCAAAATTGTCCAGTTGGTGATATAAATATAAAACAGTATTGTTAGTTAACTCTTTTTGGTCTATTTGTATACGATTTAATAATGGGTTAATTTCAAGGTTTAAAGAAAAATTTAATATAGAGACTACATAATTGCTTTCATTGTGTAATACTCCAGTTTCAGGAATATGGTGATGCTTGCGGAGAGGTTTAAAACAATTGATTTGACCACCTATGCCACCAAAGTGCACTTATCTTTTCGATCAACTGTCCTGAGAGAACTCCACAGTTAAGCGGGCTTGAGCTGGAGCAAGTTCACGATGGGTGACCTTCCGGGAAATGATTGTCAGAACTGCGTGGGTGATGACTGAACACGGGAAAATATCATATGGTGATTCGTAGGGGCGGTAAACAAGTCTTAAAAGCTTTCTGCATGTAGCGCACCGACCGTCAGACACATGTTGGGCCACGGGCCGAGAGAGAACATGTGACCCATTAAGAAAGGTGGCGGTCGGGGCGTTACACATAGTTTTACAATACTAATGGAGGTTGCGAAGCTTGATCATCACCAGACAGGTCTCGTCGAAGAGCGGAACCGTATTTTGTCCGATCTGGACAAGGTAAGGGGTGAATACGATGAGCTGGTCACGTATATACAGGCCGAGAGGAAGAGGCTTCGTCAACGGTGAGAGGAGTACAACACCGTAGTGAGGAATAAGGCTTTGGCTGAGATGGCCTGGATTTTCTAGTCTTGCATAAACAGGATTAAAGTTCATTTCGATGATACGGCTAATGCGAAGCCGAGTTCCTCGAGTACAACCTGGTTTCACGGACTATCAAGACCCTCGAGATGTTGGTCGAGATGGGGGAGGTGGAGGTTAAATTGGTAAAGACGATTGCGAAGTTAAAGGCAGACGCCGAAGAGTTGGAGACTACAGTCAATGGGTATGACATCACAGACCTCGAGAAGGGTGATTTTGATTCATGCACTATTTTTGAAAACCCTTTTCTTGACGAATACATCATGAACTCGTCGCCGAACGGTGTTGAAAAGGTTGAAGATCAGTCCGGAGGTCAGGGCAATCAGACGGTAGAAAAGATTATCGAGGATCAGGGAACCTGCGTGATGAAGAACCTGATATCGCTGATGAAGGACGTCTGAATGGTGTCACAAAGTGAAATATATTTGGTTTGCCAATTCGTCAGCTTTTGTTTAAGTGTGTCGCCGCTTCATCAGCTGTTTCGAACTTGGTTGTCGTTTTAACGACTCTTTTTGTTTTGAACTTGGTTGTCGTTTCGTTGCATTTTAACATATTTGCTTTCTTCCTATGCTTCTTTTCTCGTCCTTTTCTCTCTAATCTGTTCGTTGTCTTTTATCACGTCGTTAAGATTATCGTCTTTTTGATATGTTCTTACAAGGCGGACCTCGTCATTTAGAAAGCGAGACTGAGCTCGGCATTTTTATGCATGGCTTAGCTTGGCTTCCTATTGCGAGGATGAACTCAGCTATCTTATGTGATGTTGAGCTTGTTTCTTTTTTTTTTTAATACGAGGCTTAGCTCGGCTTTCTATTGTGAGAACGCACTCAACTTTCAAATGTGAGGCTGAGCCAAGAATATTTGAGATGGGCTTGAGATATTGTAAGGTGTGACGGTGGATGATCGCCTTATCCTATAATGAGTTCTGGCAGAGTGCGAAAGTGCAAGTGTGGACTCGAATTATTCCATTCACTCGTCAAAACATTGCGAGCGCGGAGTTCGGTTTTTAAGATCTTTAAGTGAGTTTTTTTTTGAAAATTATTTTACTAGTTTTTGGCTTACTTAAATAAAGACGTGCCCTCTTTCGTAACGCGTTTGATCGAACACGGGCTCTGAGGACGGTATAGCTATACATACTTTCCTTGCTTAGAAAAATAAAGTTTTATTATTGTCGTAGGTGCGCCATGTTAAAAAGGCAGCCTACGTACCCTCTAATGAGAAGGACCAAGCCTCTCGTAATACATATTACATAGTAGAGCTCGGTAAGAACTTGCTACATTCTTTTTTCTCTTTTCTTTTTATTTTGAAATTAGCAAGTCTGCTAGTAGTAGTAGTGTTTGAGATACATCGAGTTCCACATTCGCGGGACATGTTCTCCACTAATTGTAGGGAGTTTTTAGTCGTCGGGATGGATGACCTTCAAGATCTGGTAGGGTCCTTTCTAGTTTTCTCCCAACTTACAAGATTTGAGTTTGGCGGTATTTTCGAATATCTTTCGGAGAACGTGGTTGCATTCGTTAATGACAATTTTTCACCTTCTTATTGTAGTACTTTGCTGCGACGAGTTGGTAAATCTGGATATGGCAGAGGGCCTTGTTGCATTTTTCTTCGAGTGTGTCTAGACTGTCAATTATCCTCTGGTTATTGATGTAGGGGTGCTGAACCATCATCAACCTACGGATACTGGTGTTGCCGACCTCATCGGGCACCATTGCTTCCATTCCGTAAGTGAGGGCGAATGGTGTCTGGTCTGTCACTTGACGAGGCTTTGTTCTGTATGACCAGAGGACGCCATCCAGCTCGTCATCCCATGACCTTTTTTTGGCTTTGAGGCGCTTCTTGATCACGGCGAGGATTATCGTGTTCGTTGCTTCTACCTATCTGTTGCATTGAGGGTACCGAGAATAATCGTATAGAAGAAAATTTTATTTATATAATTAAATATTTTAAATTTTAAAATATATATTTATGATATGTTTATTTAATATTTGCATATGTTTGTTTTTTTTAGTTTTGTTATTTTTAATTTATTGCATATATTTGTAATTAATTGTATATTGTTATTTGTTAGTATATATATGTTTTGTTTGGTATTTAATGAACTGTTGTCGTAGCCTAGTGGTGGAGAGTCTCTTTATGAGTCCAATAGGGGAGCAGTCCGATTCTGCATAGACGCATAATTTCAATCATTTATTTTCTATTAAAATGACGTCGTTTTGAAGCTTTTAAAACGACGTTGTTTTGATATAACCAGTGTTCTAAAAAGCGGTCTAGGCGGTCGCCTAGGCCCCGACTAGTCACTAGGCTCTCATGCGACGCCTAGATAACCGCTTTGACCGCCTAAAATTACATAGATCTTGTTTAATGTATTTTTTCAATTTTAATTAGAGTTTTATTTATATATAGTTATAAATATTCATATATTGTTTAATATAAATATAAATAAATGTTTTATCTAGTTTTTGTTTATAATTTCATAACTTTTAGTTTTATATAGATATTTTATATAACTTTTATATGTAATATCATATTTATAATGTTTTATGTTATAAACGTCTAAACCGCCTAAAAAATCGCCTAGGCCCCGATTAGGCGTTTTAGGCGCTAAACACTGGATCACCGCCCGCTTAGCGCCTAGCGCTTTCTTGAACACTGGATATAACAGAGATTTCTACCGGAAAGTTAACTCCGTTAACAGAAACATAACGACATGCCCGAAATGGCTAAGTCCACGAAACTTGACCATATTATCAAAAAGTCAAACTAAACTTTGTGATTTAAATGACATTTCAAAAATTCATGTTTTTTTTCGTCCCAAATTTTAAAGTTCGCGCATTTTTTCGACATTTTTCTCGATCATTAACCATTAAACTATAACACTTAAGAAAAAAAACATACCAAAATTAACAATAATATTGTTGAATTATTATCTTACATACTGTAGATGACTTCGTAAGTGGTTGGTTCTCAAACACTCTTTTAACTAGCTTACAAGAGTGAACATTTTTTATTTCGTAAGACACACAACACAAGAAAACCAATTGGGCTTATGCTACAGACAAGAGAACTTATTCTTCTTATCTTATTTTTCAATGGCTTAATAAACTTAAGAAAACACAATTCTACGCAATGTATTCAGTAGCATCTTCTTCTGGTTTTATACTTAAAAACATACACAATACATAGATAATAGATATAGATAACATAGCTGCATCTCGCTCTTCTCCGTCTTCTTCTCATCCCAACCATTGTTTTTTCTCGAAACCTACACACAGTTGAATCAAGATTCCGATGAATATGTGTCTGTGGATTCTGCTACACAAGTAACAAAGCTTCATATTTACCAGAGTCTCTGAAGTCTGAATCTGTAGATTTACTTCCTTTGTGTTCTCGATCGTTGTGTTTGATTTGATTAGACCATATCAAAAATGGCTGATGACAAGAGCCTCTGAACAAACTCTGATTTTTGCCTCCTCTCTTCCCGATCTTTTGATGAGACCGGTGAGATGCACACTTGTCTCTTGCTGAACAAGTTCAATGCTAATCAAAGACTAAACCTTCAAAAACTCTATAATCTAATAAAGAAGCTAATAGAGAATCTATACCGCTCTATCTGTTTCTCCTCGGATACTTTTTTGGTTTGGCGTGTCACAGGAGAACTCTGTAATCGTGTAGGTGAGATAAATGACGACAGGAGAGGATCGGGAGTTCCACTTGATGCAACAGAACCATTTCGAGAAGTAAATCCTAACAACCTCTGTAGATCTCCTTCTCTTAGCTCTTTCCGAAGAAGTGAAAGTGTCGAATTGGTACCACTTTTCCGTGACTTTCTCTTTCGCTGCAAGTAAAACTCATTAAGGAATTCAACAGAGTAATATGATTCAATGGTAAGAACTAAGAAAATATGCAAGTGCAAAAAATGAATACAAAGGATATCTTAAATAAACTCCCATGGTGAAGCGTTATGTGCGCTACGATATCAACTCCCACTTTTAGAGAGCAAACAGGGCATACCTGCAAAATAACGGATTCACTTATCTTAAGATCCAATGTACACATTTGCTAAAACTATTAAATTCCAAGTTGATTTGATTGTATAAACCAATATCATTGTATAAGAATTGCATGACAGAAAAAAGTACATCGAGCGAGCAATACCGCGTTCTTTGACTCTAAAGTATGTTCATCATCTATGTGACAACACAAACCGATGATATCATACGATTCTGCACAGAACGGGCAAGCAAACTCCTCCTGGAAATCATCATCTCCATCTATTTCTTCAAAGCCCATTAACATTTCTGCATTTTCAAACATAAAAGATCATATAAATTTACGAGCATGATACTGGTACAAAGCACAAAAATTCGTCTAGAAAAGTAACAACAATATGAAAGAAAAACAAAACTAGACTTTAAGAGACAATCTGCTGAATCAATCAAACCTCCAAAACCAAATTCTAGACTTAAAGGTAAATAATACCCAAAAATCAAATACAAAACAAGCTTAAAGGTAACATTCCTCTAGATGAAACAACATAATTACCATCAAATGAAACAACTTAAAACCAAAACCTAAAGATCTACGAAGAAAATATGGACTAAGAAATTAGAACCTAACCTTCTTGTTATAGATAAGAACAACAAATTTCACAGTCTTATTCAGAAGCAAAACATCTATTACAGCTCCATAAACACAACAAGTTCAAGAGCTTCTCTTACATAGCTCAAACTATAACCAGAAACTTAAAGATGAATAAAACTGTTCTTTCACTTACATAACAAACAAAAACGTATACGAAAGTCTTGATCTTGAACCAAAATCAAGAAAACATTGAATCAAACTCATGTGATAAAAAAGATTGTATTTTTAATTGAAATTTGTTTACTTGAGAGCTCACAAAATCAAAATAACAAGTTAAGATCAAAGTTGACATAAAGATACTGTAATTCTCACCAGATCGGGATCGAAGCGTAGCTAGAAATCTCTTGGAATCAGCGTCCATCTTTTGCCCACGAAATTTTCGAATCTTGGAACAATTGATGGACGAATTTGGTGATAAATATCAAGCCGGATCGATCCTAATAGATGAAGAAGACGACGATGATTTCTTGGTAGGAGGAGAGAGGAAGAGAAAGTGCGTTGTGAATGAGGACTATTATATCGATTTCTCAGAAATGATGAGACCGGTTGTCGAAATTCCAAATCCCGGTTCGTTGTTTTTCTTCCGGTTATTAGTCCCGGTACGTCGTTTTAGCTGGTGGTATTATCGATTACCATGGATCGGTTATCGAATTCCAAATCCCGGTTTGTTGTTTCTTCCGGTTATTAAGTCCATGTTCATCGTTTTATCTGGTAGTATCGAATTCTCAGATATGATGGGCCGGTTATCGAATTCCAGGTCCCGGTTTGTTGTTTCTGTCTAGTTATAATACCGGTTCATCATTTTATCTGGTATATTCGATTCTAATTTCTCAGACATAAAAGAGCGGTTATCGAATTCCAATTCTCCGGTTCATCTTTTTTCCGGTTTAGAATCCCGGTTCGTTGTTTTCTCTGGTATGATCGGTTTCTCAGAAATTATGGACCGGTTATTAATTCCAAATCCCGTTTCGTCCGGTTTATAATCCCGGTTCGTTGTTTTCTGATTTTTTTTTTCTTGAGCCCTAAATCATCAAACAAAGCAAATCGTTTCCTTCTTCCTAACAGAGATCAACATCCATCGCCGGAGTAGCTGTCTTCTTCTTCGTTTTTTCCGGTAAGTTTCCTGAGAATTAGTTCTTCATTCTTCATTAACAAAGATAAAGGAGATATCTTTGCTTAATATTGCTCTCTGTTTCAATTTTCTAGTTTCTTAAATTCTCCAATTTGGTTCAAATCGAAGTACAGTTTATTGGTCGTCGTGTTGCGTTTCCATTGAAGTTACTTTATGGGTTTGCTTAAGATCTCTCAATCAGTTGGGTTTAGAATCTAAAGGATCAAACTTGGTTTCAATCTCGTTGCTTCGAGCTTTAATAACATCTACCTAGTGACCTACAAGCTTAGCGCTAGTAATCAATCTCGTATCTTTCCCAGATTCAGTCTTACTGATTAGAGGATTATAAATATTGAAACTTCAGGGTATATAAGCTAGCTTTGGCTTAGAGGATTGTAGAATTGAAGTTTTTGTGGCTGAGGTTTGTTAGGTCGATTATGTGCCTTGTAAACTTTCCCGTTGCATCTTCCTTTTGTGTATTGCAAGCTACTGCTATACTGATTTCGTTGATCTCCGGGTCTCGTTCTGTTCGCAGTAATTTATCAGATGATTGTAAATATCAAAACTTTAGGGATGTGTGTGTAGAGTAACTTTATCTTAGAGGATTTTAGAATTGAAGTATTTGTGGCTGAGGTTTGCTTGGTCGAATTATGTGCCTTGTGTATTATAGTTTCTCTTGCATCTTGCTTTTGTGTATTGCTGATGTTGTCGATCTCTGGATCTTGTTCTGTTTACAGTATCATGGCTATGACATGGTCTAATTTGTGTTCTGTTATGTTTTCTTATTTGTGTAGGTTTGAAGTTTGCTTCGCTCTTACCTTTTGGAAGTCTGTTGATTATTCTTCAACAGGAAGAAGTCACTGGGACCTTCGACATATTGTTAATATGTTTTCTGGGATAAAGATCATACCTCGTGATGAAGTAAAGTTTCTAGTTTTATATGATACTGAGTTTTCTTTTGTGTTTGTTCATCTTGGATTGAGTTTGATGTTATTTTTCTTTTCTGTTAGGTGGTTGATGATAGTTCGGAGGGGGAAAATGATAAATCTAAAGGTGGGAAGGATAGAAGAAGAAAGAACAAGGACGTTGATAGAAAGGAGCGTAGGGGAGAAGGAAGTAAGAGAGATGGGAAGAAGATTGCCAAGAGTGGAGATGGGGAGACCGTTCATGATGACTTTCTTGAAGGGGATATAGTTAGAAAGAAAATTGGTCTCGATTGGATGCTGCCGCCAACCCGAAAGGCTGATCCAAACCCTGCTTCAGATGTAGAGGATAAATTCGAAGAAAGTGCACCTGAGGTGAGGGAATTTTGATTTGACAGTTTATTTCTAACAATTCTGTATTAGATTGTTAAGTTAATGTTTCTTTTTTTCTCGACCAGGTAACTAAAGTGAACCCAAGGGAACTAAATCCTTATTTGAAAGAAAATGGAACCGGTTATCCAGAGGAAGAATCTGAGAAAAAACATGGTAAAGACCAGCTTTTACCATCTTCGGTTGTTGGGGATGGGGGTGCGAGTTGGAGAATGAAAGCACTCAAGCGTGCAAAGGAACAGGCTGCGAGAGAAGGGCAAAAGCTTGAGGAAGTAAGTTTTGTATATATTTACGATTTGTTATAGTCTCTTTGGCCTTTGAGTATTGCCTTATCATTTGACGGTTATGCAGGTTGCTGGCGAACGATGGGGTTCTCTTGGTAACCTTGTTGAGTCTGTGGCATCTCAAAGAGCGGCTCCATCTCGTGCCCATTTGAATGCCATAAATAATAGAAGAAGAGGGGAAAATGAAAAGAATGATACAGAAAAAAAACCAGAAAGAATTTCTGAGAAGGTACTTGAACCGCTTAGGTTACTTTTGATTTTCTATAAGGTTAGTACTGTTTCATACTGGGAAGTATGACGGCTAATATTCTGACTTCGTGAGTTATTTTATTTGAAGGGTAATAATCGGGAGTATTTGAAAGGTGACTCGTTGAACCATCGTGTATTGAGAGCCCCCAAAACTGACCCTTCATTATCCTGGGGAAAGAGAAAGAGCCAAACTCATAGAAACGAAGACTCGAGGCTAATATCTGAAGCTGCAGCTCACTTGAATAAGTTTTCCAATGACGGAAATTTCATGAAGGAAATGCTTTCTAAGCAGAAGAATGTATCAGTGTCTCCCGTAGAGACTCGTGAAGATCACAGAAATGATGTGGAGCAGAAAGCATTACCGTCAGAGACCAATAAGGATGGTGAAGGGATTCTTCCGAGTATGGAAACTTTAAGTGTGAATAAACTGGCTGCTAAAGCCTTCCAGCTCCGTATGAAAGGGAAACATGAAGAAGCCCAGAAACTTATGGTGAGACAATAACTTTTTAATTCCCAATCATTCACTTACCTTGTGCCTGAGTCTGTTTTCAAACTCATTGCCTAAGTATGATTAGTTCAACTGTTTTTCCTGCGTACTTCTGAAATGAATTCTCTTGATAATTCACAGGAAGAAGCAGAGAGGCTGAAAGCAGAACAAGCTGGTGGAGACGATTCATCCAAAGACCACTCCATCAGAACCGCAGTGAGGTAAGTTTAGTTTACTTTTATTTCTGAGCTGTTTGGGGCTTTTCTTTTTGTGTCAAATCGTTCTGATTTTAAATTCCTCTTTTCTTACTCATTAGATATCCTGTCAAAGATATATCGGGTAGAAGGAAGAATGAAGATGATAATACGGATATGCATCTAGCCAAGAGCATAATGCAGAACAAACAGTACAAAACATCTAATCAAGCTGCTGATGATGAGTATGAATATGGAGACGCTCCAAGCAAAAAGTCCCGGAAGCGGGAATCGTCCAGTAACATTCCTGAAAAGGACAACCGTGTGAAACGTATTATGACCCAGCAAGAACGCTGTCTCTTTTGTTTTGAGAACCCAAAGCGGCCGAAACACTT
The DNA here is from genome assembly GCA_905216605.1 of Arabidopsis arenosa. Classification (NCBI taxonomy): domain Eukaryota; kingdom Viridiplantae; phylum Streptophyta; class Magnoliopsida; order Brassicales; family Brassicaceae; genus Arabidopsis; species Arabidopsis arenosa. Next base: position 23,992,563 of record LR999451.1, read on the forward strand.
AGTTGTGTCCATTGCCAACTTCACCTATCTGATGTTACCACAACATCAGCCCCTTGTCCCAGGCCATTGCTGTATCTTGCCAATGCAGCACGAGGCAGCCAGCAGAAGTGTTGACGACAATGTTTGGGACGAAATTCGTAATTTCAAGAAGTGTCTTATAATGATGTATGCAAAAGAAGGAAAAGACGCAGTGTTTCTGGAGACAGTGATAGGTTTGTCTCAGCAACGTCGCCACTGTTTGATCGAGTGTATCCCAATCCCCCAAGAGATAGCAAAAGAAGGTCCTTTATACTTCAAGAAGGCGATCGATGAAGCGGAAAGTGAATGGAGTCAGCACAATGCAAAGAAGCTCATAGACACTAGCGTAAAGGGTCTGAGAAACTCTATACCCAAGAATTTCCCTTACTTCCATGTTGAGTTTGGTCTAGACAAAGGGTTTGTTCACGTGATTGATGATGAACAACAGTTCAATAGCAATCTTGGACTAAATGTAATCAGAGGAATGCTTGAGTTACCAGAAGAAGACATGTACAGACGTAGAAGGCAGGAGTCGGTAGAGAGCCAGAAAAAGGCGGTTGTGAGCTTTGCTCGCGAATGGGAACACTTTGATTGGACTAAACAGCTTGATTAGAAGAACATCGCTCGGTAATGTTAACTGTTTTAAAACAGAAGGATTTGCTTGAAGAAAAGTTGCTTTGATCCCTCCATAAGTCAAAAGTAAGGATATTGGTTGTCTTTTTATGTGTATCTATACCAAAAGGATATTGGTGCAATTAAAAGTTGAACACAAGGCTTCAATTTTGATTACAAAAAAAAAGTTCATTTTGTCAATCAACAATTTATTGGAAATTTGGAATCCTCTAAGAGATTGGTATAGTATCAAATCAACAATTTTTGGAATATTTATTCAATGAGTTCATAACCAAATCGAGAGGAGATACATTTGTGATTGGGACATGTGGGAAACAAAATTAACTTCACCAATACGCGTCAAAAAAGGATTCTAAACTAGGTCTAGTTGGTTTTCATAGATAATTTATTTTAAGGACTTGGGGGTTTATTTAGACAATTGAAAATGGTAATGAAAATTTTAATACAACACGACACAGACATACACAGAAGAAGTAAGCGTTAACGCATCGCAGCACTAGTCCTAGAGACATTGACACGTGGTCTTTTGCTGGCCTTTGGATTGTTGTTACAGTCAAAGTTCACGCCATCTCCACCAACCATGTCCGTGAACATTCGTTGCAAGTCTTCCAAGCTCTCTCCCTATTCATCATAACCAATCAAACCGGTTCGTTAAAACCAATCTACAAATGTACATAACCAGAAGATTATTTCCTGGTTTAACTTAATTTATGGGTCATGTTAGTTTACACATTTGTTGACCAAATCTTTCTTTAACTAATCGAGGACGCCAAAATTGAATTTACCAAAGAATTCTAACCGGTCTGAACCCAAATCATATAGACAAATTGACTACACATTCTGTGTGGTCTATTAACTATTTTATAAACCAATTGTCAAAGTTGATAAACCGGGTGGTGATACACTAAACCGCAAATTCTAACCGGTGTCGATGAGGAATCGAACAGGACATACCTCGTCTTTGACATTGTTCATCATTGAGATCATCTCTTGCATGAAATCGCAGAAATCCTAACCACAACATTTAGGTCAAATTCAGAAACTCTCAAAAGTTAAAAATGGGATTAAAATAGTAAATTCTTAAACAAAATTTGAACAGTTAATAAATATTATCAATATTGCCAAGTTATGCAAATCATTAAACGACGTCGTGTTACGAACATCGTCATCATCTTCATGAGGATCATATAATCCAACATCGTACATTGACCTCTTATTCTCATCATTCAAAACTGTTCAAAAAAAAAAAAAAGATCATGAACATTTCGTTGTTACGTGAGACGGACGTTAAAAGATAACGACAAGAATAAACGGCCGTTAATAAGATATTTTTGAAAAAAATTGTGAAATTACCAGAATAGGCTTCCTGGATTTGTTGAAACCGACGTTTAGCTTCGCCGGCAACTCCAGGATTCCGAGCATATCTATCCGGATGCCATTTCTTCACCAAAGCAACACCGAAATTCTCAGATTCATAACTAAAATTCTCCGATCAAAACCAAAAAACTAACGGTGATTGAATAGAGAGTTCCATTACCATGGCTAGCCTACGATACGCAGTACGGATATCGGAAACGGAAGCTTCTTTACGAATTCCGAGAACGTTGTAGTAGCTAGATCTGACGTTAGATCCTCCACCTTCACACGCCATTTTCGAAAATCGCTCCCTCCGTCTCCGTCGCACTGTGATTTCAAAGATTGTGATGTGTTTCTCTGTTCTCAGACGTTAATTTCACTGTTAAAGCATCGGAAATTTGAAGAAAAATATTGAGAGAGTTGAGAGAAGGTTTTGTGGATGGAGAAGAGAATGAAACAAAAATATCTTCGTAGGAGAGAGAGGTGGAAGTTAGAGGAGAAGGAAACTTCGAGAGAGGGTTTGATATTTTTTTCTTAAATTTAAGATATTTTATGATATTACAAGTCACGTGTTTCGTTTGATTTATTGTTTCAAAGCCCATGTAAAAAAGTGAATTTAAAGCCCATGTAAGCCCAATCTAAGATTAATTTCTGGTTTCAAAGCTATTTACTTTGTATGGCTCTAGAGAAGAGAAGAATGAAATAAAAAACCAAAATAGAGAAACGTTGATTGACGCTGTTAACTAAATCTAAAATGGTTATTAATATGGTTCGACTATTTTTGCCCCTCCTCGGTTCCGTATCAGGTTCGTGGATACCCGGTTAAACTATAGACAGGCTAGCTCGCACCGAAAACGAGCTATATATATATATATATATATATATATATATATATATATATATATATATATATATATATATATATATATAATTATTCTTAATAATTATACGGTGTCTGTGTACAATAGTGATAAATCTTTCAATATTCTTGAAAGAACAAAACACGAGACAGGGAATATTATTGAATATTTATATTTTTTAATCTTTTGAATTTTTTCTTTGTTTAAGTTTTCGTAAATTCACTTTATTCATACATAATTTGAATCCAAACATCATTTGAATCTCATTTTCATTTTCCTAATTTTTTGATTTTTTTTGTTAGTCTTCATCAATTCACTCTATTTACATTTTCTAATTTTCAGTTCTCTCTATTATCTCATAATTTTGATTCCAGAACAATTTTTCAATCTCATTTTCAATCGAATTTCCAATTATTGAACATCTCTCATAATCTCCTTAATCTATGACTTTTATAACCCATTAACAATATATATATATATATATATAAAATAATTCTTAATAATTATGCGAGTCTCGAATAATGATGAACTAGATAATATCCCGCATTATATGCGGGACAAAACGATTATAAAAATATTTTAATATATTAATAATATTGAGGGTGTTCAAAGTTTATATTATTAGATAAATGGTAGTGTATTAATGATTATCAAGATTAGTGAAAATTTTCATTTATGTATTAAGTTTATATTTATCATGATTTATGGTATATATCTTGTTATATTAATAGATACACAAAATATTAAGTACTCCATTTTGTATAGATTTGTATCTCTTAATTATATATTTTAATTGTATTTTTGTTTTAATTAATTGAGAAAAATAAAAAGCATAAATTAATTAGAAAAATAAACATAAGTAAAACTAATGGCAAAATCTGTAAATATCCTAATAAATGTTGGATCTTTAACTAAATAGATTGAGAAGCTCTGTGAGAACGACACGTCAGCATGACATTTTCGTTAATTACACATGAATGTAAGGTTAATTTTTAATAATGTTTCTCAATTAATATATAAGGGATACGGCCTGAATTGGTTTATACAGTCAACATGCTTTGCAATTTAGTATACTAAATAGACCATTAGTTTGCTGGATTTATGAAATAAAAAATGTCTGTTTGATTTTAAGCTTAAGCTTGGACGTAGCATATCTTACATTTTAATATTAGATTTGTTATGCATATATCCTATGTTACATTTATATTGTCTATGCTAATATAGAGATAATAATAAAGTTTGTTTTGTATAGATTGTGTGTTTTTTTGTTTTTTAATTAGAAATTCGTTTTTGATTAGTGGAATATATGGATGTATGAGACTAATGGCAAATTCTGTAAATAATCTAATAAAAATTGGGTAATTATCTAAATAGGAGTCAAATCATTGTGAGAGCGACACATCAGCGTGACAATCTTGTTAATAACACATCATGGTAAGGTTTCTTTTTTAAAATGTTTCTCTATTAATATATAGGGGATTGTTCAATCTTATACAGAGACCAAAAAACGAGACAGACATATTGAATCAATATCTATATTTTCCAATATATATATTTTTTTTTGTGCTTACATCTTCGTCAATTCTCTCTATTGTCGCATAACTTTATATCCAAAACGTTTTTAGTGATATATCTAAAAAAAAGATCAATTAATGACGTCTTCGCCGTTCTTGTTTTCTTGAGACTTTTTACGAACCAATGATTTGTAGAAACTAGTGAGAAAATCCAAAACTTTTTTTGAATCTCATTTCTAATTATTGAGAATCTCGCATAATCTCAAAACTTTTGTAACCCATTAACATCCCATGATATATTAGTTCTCAATAGTTATGCGTGTCTACGTAGAATAATGATAAATTGTTCAATTTTTCTTCAGAGACCAAAAAACGAGACCTAGCATATTGATTAAATATTTATACCTAATTTTTTGGGTTTAAATTTTCATCCATTATCTCTGTGCTCTCAAAAACAACATTGTTTAATGAGGTTTTCCTCGTTCTCGCCTTTGTGAAATCTTCAATGAACTAATGATTTGTAAAAATTAATTTGAATCCAAAACGATTTTCCAATCTTATTTTTAATTATTGAAAATCTCTCATAATCTTATGATCTCGAAAAAACACTTAATCCATTAACAGCCAAATATATTATAATTCTCAAAAAATAATGTGTGTATGTAGAATAATGATGAATCGTTCAATTTTTTTCAAAGGCCAAGAAATGAAACAGGGAATATTAACTAAATATTTACATTTTGCAATCTCTTTTCTTTTTTGAAATCTTCGTCAGTTTTGTCTATTTTTCATTACTTTGGCTCTGAAATAATTTTAATAGTGTCTCACGAAAACGATGTCGTTTAAATAATAAATTCCTTGTCTTGCCTTTGTATGATTTTTACGAACCAATCATTTCCTTTGAGCATTGATTAATGATTAGATACGATCTTATTTTATTACAAACTTGTAAATGTTTTTTTTTCCAATATAAGTCACCTCCATAAAATATCAACTTAGTAGAGAATTACGAGACCAATGAAAGTAGAATTGACAAGTAAAAAACAATTGCGAGTAAAGACGTCGGCCTCAAGATATGTCTTTTCCAAACAATCACGGTTTTAGGAGCTAAGAAATGAGAGAGCAGAGAAACAAAGTAGAGTAGCAAGAAAACTGTCGCAACTACCATTATTAGTACCCTAGCCAGCTCTCTCATCATTATCTCAACTCCTTTTCTCGACCCATTTTATTTCTTTCCTTTTTCCATTTCCACTCCATCCATTTCGGTCTTGCTCTCATGTTCCATTTAGAGGGAGCAAACAAAGAGAGGTAATAACCTTTCGAAGGGAAGCTAAGATTCGCAGGGGTCAAAAAAACATAAACAAAAGAAAAGATTCGAAAGTTGTGTCTAGAAGAGAAAAACGCAACGGTTATTGCGCACTCGAAGGTTTACACGATGAATGTTGGTTCATTCTATTTCCTGAATAACCGTTTGTTCACATAATGATTAAAGGTATATGAGACATCATATTGATTAAATATTTACATTTTCACTTTTGTTGTTTTTTTTGTTTAAATGTTCGTCGATTCTCTCATATATTTAAGTACAAAACGCATTTGAATGACAGCTCTCGAAAACAACATCGTTCAGTTATGTATTTTCCGTTCTTTTCTTTGATGGATTTTTTATAAACTAATGATATTTATAAATTAATTTAAATCCTTAACGTTATTTGAATATCATTTTAACTCCAATAATTTTGTTTTCTTTGATTTTTTCTAGTGTGCTTACAATATGTTTTTTCTCTTATAATTTAAATAAATTGCATCAAAAATATTTTCTACAAATAATTTTTTTCAACATATTTTATTTTTATAATACAAAATCTTTGTGTATTTTTGACAAAAAAAATCATTATACATCGCATGGTAATAAATTTGGACCAAGAAAGTTGGAAACATTTTGATATATTCAACCTAAAAAATTGGTTTCAACATTGTGTAGTTATTATATGTTCTATCTTTTGGATGTATATATGAAGTTCGAGTACTAGATGTAGTATGTCATATAAGTTTTCTATATTTTTATTTAGTATTAATGTTGTAAAATAACAACTTTGTTTATAAGTTTTTTGTAATAAATGATACAATCCAATACAACATTCAAGTTTCATTAATTTTTCAAGTATTATATCTTTGGGTTGTAAATAAGTTGGGAGAAGATGATGTGATGTTATAGTTAGAATAAGATTTTTGGATTTTTGTTTATGTAGATACTAGATCCTGACCCGCACGTATGTGCGGGATTTCATATTTTAAAAAATGTGTTGTAATAAAATTTTATTAAATATATAATTATTTTGTTGTTTTAGTGATATATATTGTATTGAATAATTATAATGTACACAGAAAAGTATAAAATGTTATTTATGTTTGCTTATGACACAATAACAACCATAAGTCATTTTTTGGAGTTTGAAACTGAAGAGTAGATTAGAAAAAAATCTTAGATTGAAATATAATATAAGTTAGATTGATGTAAAAAATATATTATATAGTTATAGTATCTATAACCTAAACTCATCAGTTGGTTGAAATATTTGAAATAATAATGAGTTTAATAGTATTTTAAAATTCATAACAATCAAACGGTCGGACCAAGATCAAACTGAATCGAATTAATGGTCAGGTAGATTTTTATTAAACTTGTGAACATTAAACTTGTAAACTATCAAACCGTATATAAAACCGTTAAAATGATTAAATACGTTTGCGAGAAATAGAAATATTTAGAGATAGGCGTACTTTCCTTTCAATTTTATCATGTTCCATTATATATGTTCTGTTAAAATTTGTAAACATACCGTAAATTAAAACATGAAAACAAATTGAAAAAAAAATGATCTATCAACTAATCTTAACAAAATCATAAAACTAAGAGATAGTTTAATGTGAATAAATTTAGAGAATCATTTTGAATTAACTGTAAAAACTGTGTAAATTAAAAAGTAGCTTGTAATTAGTTAAATTAGTCATCTTGATTTGAATTCAATAGTTCCTTAAATTTAATAATATTTCTCATTTTGAAATATTTGCATTAAAAATTAAAACATTTGTATTTAAATTTATTTTAATGTTATTTGAAAAAGAAAATAATCAATTCTAGAAGAATGTGTATTCTAAAATCTTGTAACAATTTGATACAAAATAAAATTACGATTTGACATATTATTTCTATTATTAATTTAGTTTAGTTGCTAATAATTTAACGTTTACATCTATACTATTAATTGTTTACATATTACGATTTGACAAAAACAAAATATTGGATGGACTGTATGTCGCATATTTTTTTTTGGCTATGTACTTAATTTGTTATATTTGGTAAATGAGAAAATATCGGAATATATTTATAACATAAATATTATTACTTAGATTATATTGTTATAAGGGGGATTAGCAAAAATACCCCTTTTCTCATGCCCCTTTTCAAAAATGCCCCTTTTAGATGTCCATTTTCAAAAATGTCCCTTTTTAAATCTGAAATTTTTATAAAGTTTTATTAGGTTTATAAGGTACTTATGGATTGTAACTACTACTTGAAGACTCGATCCAAGTATTTATAAGGTTTTATAAGGTGTTTTTAAAGGTTTTACAAGTTATTTTAAAGGATTTTTAAGGTTTTTCAAAGGTTTTACAAGATATTTTAAAGGTTTTTAAAGGTATTTAAAATGCATTTATAAGGTATATATAAAGTATTTATAAGATTTTAGATACATAGAAATGTAGTTTGTGTATGTTTTAATAATATTACATACATATTTAGGTAAATCTTATATTTTTAAGAGCATTTTTTATAAGGTTTTTAAAAAGGGGTATTTTTGAAAAGTGGCATTGAAAAAGTGGCATTATTAACAATTTCCCTAAAATATTTTGTATTTTTCAATTAATGACATTCGATTTATGTTGAATTTTTTTGTTTCTTCTCTAACAAATTGAAAAATACAAAATATTTTGATTTATATTCGAAATAAATATATTGATGCTGAATATTCAGTTTATTATTTAATATTTAATGTTGTTTCCTTTTTTGTTTTTGTAGACAAATCATACCAAAAATATTGACGAAACAAATCTCGGAATATATTGGATCATTTAATAATGAAGGATCCGAATAAAATATATTTATTTAGTTGTAGTAGTTGTTTATTTACTAAATTACCCATGTAAAAATTCATTTAGTTAGTCTTAAACTACCCTCACAATGTTGTAGTTCACAAAATGCTTCCCAATTAATAGTATAGATAGTATCACTAATTTTTTTAACCAACTATATTTTGAGTATGTTTTGCTATAAAATTTTATTATTAATATGCATGTAAGTGAGTATGACAAGTGAAATGATTAATTGAACATTAGTTCCAACTAATTTATTACAAATGACTGGATTTATTGGTTAAACTTAGAGAAAATGTATTTGTCACGAATATGTGATATTTTTATATTTTTTCATACACATGCAATTGTTTTGTCACAATATTGTAACATAATAAGTTGTAGTCAAAATATGTAGTAACTATTATTTTCATGCTACTAATTTCACATGTGTAGAATTTACACCGCTAAGTTAGATTATAAAATCAATTAAATTAATTTTTTTTTGTATTAGAGAACAATTTAAACTATTAATCTTGAATACAATTATAATATAGTTGTATGTAGAATCACAAATATTAAATATAATATCTATACTAAAAAAATTGTATTACAAAAATTATTTGAATTGAGAATGAGATAAGAAAAATTATTTAGAAAATATATTATAGACTGTCTATAGCAAGTTTTTTGCTCAAATGAGATTTATCCGGATTTTATGATCATTTTTTTCAGAGTAGATTATTTTTCTGTGAAAGGAACATTTGTGACATGAGAATCACTAAAACTTAAATTGATTGGATTATGAAAAAAAAAAGATAGAAATTATCTTTTGGAGTTATTTAATTCATATGGTTTAGAAAAAAATTTATCAGTTACATATTTGGGTTCTAATTATTTAAAAAACTTAACTCTCTTACAATACTATTAAAACAAGCAATGTTACATAATTTTGGTTCAATTTTATTTTCCTCTAAACTTTTAGTTCGATAATACAAAAAATTATGCAACAAGTCAGGCGTTTCGTGGCTATACAATATTGGATTAAGCATTTTAAATGACTTGGTAGGTTTTAGATTTGGAGATATAGTAGTGTATTTTAGAAATATTTTAGTTATTCTTAAATTATTAAAATTTATAAGAAAAATTGATAAATTTATAATTGATTTGGTGAGATTTGTAACACTCATCCCGCTGTATAGTTTAAGACAACGTCTTATTCATCCAATCTTGCCAAAACGTATTCTTTAAAATTCATCCACGAATAAAAATATTGCACAAAAACTCATAAAGCTTACTCACCTGAGGAATAAAGAAAAAAGGGGCGAGTAACAGTGGTGGACGTACGTAGACGAGAGGTGTGGCACGTGCCCCACACTCATTTTTCAACTTTTTTAATTTTTATTATCCTAACTAATATATGTATTAAAGTTAACAAAATTTCTTAAATTTATTAGGTTGTGTCCATGTAAAAATAATTTCTGAAAATTTATCAAATTCATTAAGGTTGTTTCTAGCTTTGTGCTTTCGGGTTTCGAATCAGATTTGCTTTAGCCTTTTCGAAATTGGATAATTTTGGTAGGAGAGTTTATATCTGTTCGGGTTTGTGAATTTTCCGTTTGGGTAAGTGTCGGAATCAGATCGGTCGGATGAAAAAAAACTAAACATTGTTCAATTTTAATAAAATTTGGTTAAATTTTGCAACAATTGTAAAATTTTGACAAATATAACTAATAATTTTTTGGATATTTAGGTTAATTTAGATATTTTTGTTAATTTGGTATTTTGGTTATATAATTATAACAAAAAATATAACTAATATATTTAGTTATATAATTTTATTTCTGGTTTTCATGTATAATGTTTGGTTTAAGTTCGGTTTCGGTTCTGGTAATTTGGGTAGAAACATTTAGGCCTTGAATGGCTGCAGTTTTTGGAGTAGTTTTTGGATTATGATTGTGCAAAAATCCAATAATTATACATTCTTGATTTTACAAAAAGTAGATTTCCTAAAAAATAGGGAAACCAGATTTTAGGAGATTCTGGCTTTTCTTCAAAGAAACTAAAAACTGTTGTGAAACTTATTGTTGTCTCTTCTCATTCCATGAATAATGATACATATATATAGGCATATAAACCTAGGGTTTTAGAGTACATAATGAATAACCCTGATGGGCTTATTGGGCCCGGTTATAAGTCCAATATGATGTATTATAACACTCCCCCTTGGACGGAGTAACCGGACCTGATGGTCAATCGGGATCTCGATAATACGCTGGGGAATGTTGCCTCATTAAAACCTTACCAGGAAAACCCAGTGGGAAAAACCATGGTGAAGGAAAAAGAGTACAACACGCATTACTCCCCCTGATTAGAGCATCACCGTAGATCTCTAAGTCTACGCATTCCTATTTGTTGGATGAGCTTCCGGAGTGTTGAAGCGGGCAATGATTTGGTGAAAAGGTCGGCGGAGTTATCGCTTGATCGGACCTGTTGAACGCTGATCGTACCATCCTTCTGCCAATCCGAGGTTGAGAAGAATTTAGGTAGGATGTGCTTCGTCCGATCTCCTTTGATATAACCTTCCTTGAGTTGAGCAATGCAAGCCGCGTTGTCTTCAAACATAACCGTGGGCTCCTTATCTTCTTTCATACCACAATCTGATCGGATGTGCTGAGTCATGGATCGTAGCCAAACACATTCTCTGCTGGCTTCGTGACTGGCCAAAAGTTCTGCATGGTTTGATGAAGTGGTAGTGATTGTCTGCTTTATCGATCTCCAAGAGATAGCTGTTCCTCCATGCGTGAACACATAACCAGTTTGAGACTTGGCATTGTGCGGATCTGATTGATATCCTGCATCAGCAAAGCCAACTAGTCCATCCTTGTTGTGGTTAGTGTAAAACAGTCCTAAGTCTTTAGTACCTTGAAGGTATCTTAGGAGGTGTTTGATACCATTCCAGTGCCTCTGAGTTGGACATGAGCTGAAGCGAGCTAGGAGGTTCACGGCAAAGCAAATGTCTGGTCTAGTGTGACTAGCCAAGTACATTAACGCTCCTACAGCACTGAGGTATGGCTTTTCTGGACCGAGAATTTCTTCATCGTCCTTCTTGGGACCGAGTGGATCACTGTCCAATCCTAGGCTCCGAACAACCATTGGGCTGGTCAATGGGTGGGCCTGGTCCATGTTGAATCGCTTGAGTACTTTTTCAATATAAGCCGCTTGATGCACAAGGATTCCTCCTTTGACGTACTCAAGTTGTAAACCCAAACAGAATTTAGTTTTACCTAGGTCTTTCATTTCGAATTCTGCTTTCAAGCAGTCGACTGTTTGGGAGATTTTACCAGATGTTCCGAGGATGTTTAGATCATCCACGTAAACTGCTATGATTACAAATCCTTTGTTTGAGTATTTCTTGATGAAAATGCATGGACTGATGGGATCGTTTTTGTAGCCTTCTCTGATGAGATATTCACTTAACCGGTTATACCACATACGTCCACTTTGTTTCAGTCCATACAAGGATTTGTTCAGCCTGATGCAGTATTGATCTCGAGATGCATGCTTATCTTTAAGCTCTATGCCATCTGGTAATCTCATGTATATTTCATTGTCCAGGGGCCCATAGAGATATGCGGTGACAACATCCATTAACCGCAAATCTAGATTTTCTCTTATGGCCAGACTTATGAGGAATCGAAAAGTAGTTGCATCCACCACCGGAGAATAAGTCTCCTCATAATCGATTCCGGGTCTCTGTGAGAATCCTTGTGCTACAAGCCGTGCTTTATAACGAACGACTTCACCGAGTTCGTTTCTTTTACGCACAAAGACCCATTTATGGCCCACTGGTTTGACATTGAATGGTGTCCGGATGATCGGACCAAACACATTCCTGAGTTTGAGACTCTTTAACTCCACGTTTATGGCTTCTTTCCATTTTAGCCAGTCTGTTCTATGAGTGCACTCTGTGATAGACGTGGGTTCTAGATCCTCTTGCGTGTTCGCAATATCAAGTGCTACTTTGTATGCAAAGAGTGCATTTAAGTCGACTTCTTTTCTGTTCCATTGGGTTCCAGACATGTTGTAATTGATAGAGATCTCATCGTTATCGATCTCGTCAGAACCTAGAGATTCGGCGTCCCGAACCTCTTCTGGTGGTTCATTAGAGTGAGTCTCAGCGCGCGCTATGTCTGTTATATTGGGAATCCCGGTTTCAACTATTGCACCTTTCTTTGATTTCCGTGGATTCTTGTCTTTGGAACCTAGAGGTCTGCCACGTTTATTTCGTGATGCAGACTCTGTAGCAACTTGAACTTGTCCCGTTGGAACAGTGATTCGTACTGGTGCATTACAAGCTGGTATGTACGATTTGGTTACTTTGTTCGGGTCAGCAAAGGAATCTGGCAATTGATTAGCTAGCTTTTGATAGTGTATAATCTTTTGGATCTCTGAATCACATTCTAGAGTCCGAGGATCTTGCCAATTTAAGGATGTTTGATTCCATGATAGCTTTTTGACCAGCTTGTGTTTCTCTCCACCCAATGTTGGATATACCGATTCATCAAATTGGCAATCCGCATATCTGGCCTTAAATAGGTCTCCAGTGGTCGGCTCGAGATATTTGATGATGGTGGGAGAATCAAAACCAACATATATTCCCATCCTCCTTTGAGGTCCCATTTTGGTTCTATGTGGTGGAGCAATGGGTGCATAGACTGAGCACCCAAATGTTTTGAGATGGGAGATGTCTGGCTCATGACCCGTTAATAATTGGGATGGGGAATATCTATGCTCACTAGATGGCCGGATGCGTATTAATTCAGCAGCATGTAATACTGCATGTCCCCAAGCTGAGACCGGGAGTTTCGACCTCATGAGTAATGGTCGAGCAATCCATTGGATTCGTTTAATGAATGATTCAGCAAGTCCATTCTGAGTATGGACATGTGCCACAGGATGTTCAACGGTTACCCCCATGGCCATACAGTAATCATTAAACGCTTGGGAAGTGAATTCACCAGCATTGTCAAGACGTATAGTCTTTAGTGGGAAGTCTGGAAAATGGGCTCGTAATCTGATGATTTGAGCCAACAACCTAGCAAAAGCTTGGTTCCGAGAAGACAATAGGCAGACATACGACCAACGGGTCGAAGCGTCTATTAGTACCATGAAGTACCGGAATGTCCCAGAAGGTGGGTGAATGGGACCACAGATGTCTCCTTGGATTCTTTCCAGAAAATGTAATGTCTCTTTGGACACTTTTACTGGTGAAGGCCGAGTGATCAACTTCCCTTGGGAGCAAGCTGTGCACATGAGGTGCTGAGGGAAGACTCGGTTTTCTCGAAGGGTGTGTCCTTGAGAACTTTGGATTAATTTACGTATCATGGTCGTACCGGGATGACCAAGCCGGTCGTGCCAAATAGTGTAGTCTTGGAATCGGGCTTTGAGAGCATTATTAGCCTTAATCATACTGACCTTAGCATAGTAAAGGCCAGTAGATAATGTGGGTATAGTCTCGAGGACTTGTTTATGGCCAAGTGTGATCTTAGTGATCAGTAGGGATTCTTTGTTCCTTTCACCCTGGGTTTCTATGTGGAAACCATTAAGTCTGATATCTTTAAAACTCAAAAGATTTCTTTTTGAGCTGGGTGAGTATAATGCATCTGGAATGTCCAGATGTGTGCCGTTTGATAACAACACATGTTCAGATGATAGGATCAATTGAGGAGATCTGAGATCTCGTAGTCTATGGGATCGGTCGGCTCGGTGGTGGTGACGTCAGCATCAACTTGCTGGGCCATGTTAGCTTCAGCAGGTGCTTTCCCATGTTTCTGATACAAATCGTAATGAAACTTGGGAGTACGACAGTTCTTTGTCCAGTGATTGAACATTCCGCATCTGGTGCAGGCTGATTGGTTGGGTGGGCAGGGCGGTTTGGTTTAGAGATACCACGGCCCTTACCGGAACCATAACCGAGGTTATGTCGGTTGCCACGTCCATTTCCACGTCCATTCCCATGTCCACGGCCACGATCTGAGGATCTGTCTCGCTGGACATTGTAGGATTCTTTGCGGGAATCTGGTACTGGAGCCGATCCCGGGGGCCTCTGGGCACTGTTCCTCATTAACAGGTCATTGTTTTTCTCGGCCAAGAGCAAACAGGATAACAAATCTTCGTACAATGTATGTTTCATTGCACGATATTGTTGCTGAAGCACAATATTTTGGGTATGGAAGGTGGATAATGTTTTCTCGAGGAGATCATTATCAGACACCTCTTCACCACATAGTTTCATGATTGAAACTATCCGAAAGAGTTCGGAGTTGTAGTCATCCACAAATTTGTAATCTTGGAACCGGAGTTCCTTCCAGTCAAACTTGGCTTGTGGCAAGAGCACCGTTTTCTGGTGATCATACCGTTTTTTTCAGGGCCACCCAAAGTTCGAGTGGGTTCTCAAGAGTGAGATATTGCTGTTTGAGGCTTGCGGCCAAATGATGGCGGATATGAAATATCGCCTGGGACCGGTCTTTATCAGATGCGGTGTTATCCGCTTTGATACACTCACCCAGTCCCTTTGAGTTGAGGAAAATCCTGGTGTCCATGGCCCATTCGAGATAGTTTTCACCGGAGACCTTGAGGGCCTCGAACTCGACTTTTTGAATGTTTGACATCTGAAAACATGAAATTGATTTCATTAGGGGTTTGTTATTTGAGAAAAGTTTCTAATTTGGGAAACTTTCTAAATGAGGAAAGTTTCTATTTTAGGAAACCTCCTAAATGAGGAAAGTTTCTATTTGAGGGAAACCTTCTAAATGAGGAAAGTTTCTATTTGAGGAAACCTTCTAAATGAGGAAAGTTTCTATTTGAGGAAACCTTCTAAATGGGGAAAGTTTCTATTTGAGGAAACCTTCTAAATGAGGAAAGTTTCTATTTGAGGAAACCTTCTAAATGGGGAAAGTTTCTATTTGAGGAAACCTTCTAAATGAGGAAAGTTTCTATTTGAGGAAAGTTTCTATTTCGGGAAACCTTCTAATTTAGGAAACTTTCTCGGAAATCGTAAATTTTAAGGATACGGTTTGGTTTTACAGAACATAAGTTCGGTTTAGTGGTTTAAAGTTGAACCGGAATATTAGATTCTGGTTTAAAGTTGGGCCGAATTGATTTCCGGTTTAGAATAACCAGTTTGAACCGGTTTACCCAGATTGAGATCCGGTTATTATTTTCGGAACCGGTTTGATAATCGGTTTAACCGATGAACCGAATTGATATTCGGGTTTAGGGGTTAACCAAGAATGATTTCCGGTTTAGGGGATACACGAATTAGGGTTTTCGTTTCTCTTTGAGGAAAACGATTTGAATTTTGCGGTTTTCAAACGCAAAACGTTTTTAGGGTTCATGCGATTTTAGGTTTTGATTTCTATCAATTTATGCATGCAATCAATCATAGAAATAATCAATCTAAACAACCTAAACAACCTCAATCAATCGATTTATATTTTAGGGATTTCGGATTTGATTTGATTTAGGTTTTAAGGTTTCAGCCATGGCTAAGTGTTTTCGATTTTGAGAGTTAGGTTTAAGCAATAACTTTTCTAACAACTTAAACGAGTCAAGCAATCGAATCATACAAGCAAAAGCAATCACTTAATCAATCATTATCCGTTTTTAAGATTTCGCTTTGCATTAGGTTCAAGTTCGATTTTTGATCTTTAAGCTTTTAAGGTTTTGTTTTTACCTTTCACCAATTGGGGTTGAACGGATTGAACCGGGAGCTTAAGACCTCGGTAACTCACGCTGTCGATGAACAGTACCGATGAACAGTGTCGATGAACAGTACCGATGAACAGTGTCGATGAACAGTATCGGCGAACAGTATCGGCGAACCGTGTCGATAAACAGTACCGATGAACAGTGTCGGCGAACAGTATCGGTGAACAGTACCGATGAACAGTGTCTGCGTGAACAGTGTTTTGCGATTTTTAGGGTTAGGGTTGTTAAGAGCAAACTCGTGCTGATAACGTGTTGTGAAACTTATTGTTGTCTCTTCTCATTCCATGAATAATGATACATATATATAGGCATATAAACCTAGGGTTTTAGAGTACATAATGAATAACCCTGATGGGCTTATTGGGCCCGGTTATAAGTCCAATATGATGTATTATAACAAAAACCAAGTTTTGTGGGTTTTTCCAAACAATTTACGTCAATCTTTTTTTTAATTCTTTTTTATTATTTTAAATATGCTATTTTTATCATTTACTAAAAACTAAACAAATTACCATTCAAGATTTTGCAAAAACTAAAATCTACACCAAAAATCAAAAACCACAAAAATCAAAAACCAAAAACCAAAATCCAAAAACTAGAATCTAAAAACCAATAAAAAACTACAAAACATTCAGGGCCTTAGAATTTGTTTGAAATTTTATGAATATCCAATTTAGTTTAGATCGGTTTTCAGGTTTCGATTTTTATGCCAATACCTAATTGTGCCCCATATAAAAATAGTTTCTTGATCTGCCACTGGCGAGTAAAGAATTACTTAGTAAAGACAATCAACTCTGTCCACTGAAACTTTATAAAGCTATACAAACATTATCATAACATATAAATTTAAACACTAACATGTCTTACTTGTTAAACAAAATAACATTCATGACACTAATCTTAACCAGATAACCATATATAAAACGTTAGGTCTAATCATCTTCGTGATGACTAGAATTTCCTGAGTGGAGACTAGCCCTCGTGGCTCAAACACCCCCATTCCGGACTCGTCAACCATTCTTGATCAGCTACTAACACGTCGGTCCATCATTGTCCTTATTACTAAGGAGACCACAACCCATACCTCGATTCTCCCTAGTCACACATACAACATATATACATCTGTATATTTACATTCTTATACTTAACATTCTCATAACATCATGCTATTACATATCAAACTCAACAATCATCAAGTCATATCGTCACATAATTTTATCATATACAATCAAATTTAAGCCTACATATCATGCCTTAATACGCTTAACAAAAAAAAATACTATGTTTCGTAAATACCATCTTCACTTTAGCCACTAGATGAAATAACTCACTTCTCCTTCTTTCTCATTTAGAGTAACTTAATATCTTAACTGCAACCAAATGCTCTTAAGCTCCACTTTGTTTCTCCATCAACCACGACCTGAATCCATGAGTCGTGAAAACTCCTGCAAAGTTTTAGCTCAATCCAAGCTCGTTCGTAAAATGCTTGTTAAATATTGTAAAAGACAAAATTACCCTCAAAGATTAGATCAATTTTCATTTGAAACCTGGATAAACGGAGTCAACAGACGGAGATTTGCCGTTAAGAGAGAAGATACAGTCATCTTTATTTATTCACAACTCTTCAACTTCTCTCTTTCCTCACGACCTTCCTCGCCGGTAAAGTCAATTTCCCGGTGAGAAAATGATTCAAAGTTTCGTTTTTTATATACAAAAGTCATCTCTAACTACTTAATTTGGTAAAAGATCATCTTTTTCCTACTTTAACATGTTTATCTTTGTACAAACATCAGGAAATTGTGTAGCATTTATCTATAATGGGTTTGGATTCTGAAGAAGCTGATTTGGAGGTCAAAAGAGATGAGAAAGCTAAAGAAGGAACTATGTGTTTACATTCATTTTCAGATTTAACCTATGTGTCTCCTGTTGTGTTCTTGTATCTACTCAAAGAATGTTATAAACATGGTAAGTCCTAAGCTTTACTTCTTTTTGAAGTACCCAATTGTTGTTTTCTAGTTTAAGTAACTTAATGGGTATTTCAGGTAGCTTGAAGGCAACTAAAAAGTTCCAAGCTTTGCAGTATCGAGTTCATCAAGTTCTAGCTAATAAACCTCAACCAGGACCTGCTACTTTCATTATTAAGTGTCTCACTGTGCTTCCTATGTTTGGTGTATATGGTGAAGGTTTTAGTCATTTGGTTATATCGGCGCTACGTCGCTTCTTTAAATCAGTATCTGAACCAACAAGTGAAGAAGATATGTCTTCTGCTAGAAAATTAGCTGCTCAGTTCTTTCTTGCTACTGTTGGAGGATCTTTAACTTATGATGAGAAGGTGATGATGCATACTCTTAAAGTGTTTGATGTGGGGTTGACTAGTATCGATGAAGCTTTGTCTATCTCGGAAGTTTGGCAGGGTTATGGGTTTGCTTGTGGAAGGGCGTTTCTTGAACAGTACATTTCTGACTTGATCAAGTCGAAATCTTTCATGACGGCTGTGACTCTGTTAGAGCATTTCTCTTTCCGTTTCCCTGGAGAAACTTTTCTTCGACAAATGGTTGAGGATAAAGACTTCCAAGCTGCAGAGAGATGGGCTACCTTCATGGGAAGGCCAAGTTTATGCATTCTTGTTCAAGAATATGGCTCAAGGAATATGCTAAAGCAGGCCTATAATGTCATAAATAAGAACTATCTCCAGCAGGACTTTCCCGAATTGTACCATAAGTGTAAAGAAAGGTTGTTGCAGTGTCTGTTGCTTCTCATTTGTAAACAGTGTACAGCTTCCTTTATCTTTTACATATACAGAATTAACACTAAAAGATGACATTTTTCCAATTGGTTGGCAGTGCTCTGAAGGTTCTAGCAGAAAAAGCATGCTGGGATGTTGCTGAAAATAAGACAAAAGGTGATAGACAGCTTCTTAAGTATCTGGTAAGCACTTGTTGTACATATAATCAATGTCTAAAGACATTTTTTATTTTCATAGGGAGATATGTTCTGTATCACCGTCTGTTTTGCTGAAATATTGGTTGGGTTTTAAGGTATACTTGGCAATGGAAGCTGGGTACTTGGAGAAGGTTGATGAACTGTGTGATCGATATTCACTTCAAGGTCTGCGAAAAGCACAAGGTATATATTGCTGCACGGAACCTTGCCTTGTGTTTCAAAACTATAAGAAGCTTACAATGGTACTCTTTATTTTGTTCAGAGGCTGAGGTTGCTTTTGTTCAAAAAAGCTTTCTGCGTCTCAACGATCTAGCTGTGGAAGATGTGGTTTGGGTTGATGAAGTCAATGAGTTGAGAAATGCAACTTCTTTTCTTGAAGGATGTAGAGTTGTGGGTATTGACTGTGAATGGAAACCTAATTATATTAAAGGCAGTAAACAGAACAAGGTAACTACTCGTAGTCTCTTCCCATTCCTAACATGCTGTAGTATTTTTACCATTGTTGTTCTTGTTTTCAGGTTTCAATCATGCAAATTGGATCTGATACCAAAATTTTCATATTGGACTTGATAAAGCTTTACAATGACGCCTCTGAAATTCTGGACAACTGCCTTAGTCAGATTTTGCAATCGAAGAGTACATTAAAGCTCGGTATATATGAGATCTATCTTCCTCCTTTTTTGCCTGCCATATTAAGAGTCTCTCTGACTGAGGATTACCATGATCATGAATAATCCTCAGGTTACAATTTTCAATGTGACGTCAAGCAGTTGGCGCTTTCATATGGGGATTTGAAATGTTTCGAGCGATATGACATGTTGCTAGACATTCAAAATGTTTTTAAAGAACCATTTGGTGGTTTAGCAGGACTAACGAAGGTGAGCTATTAATTGCTAGATCGTTTGATGTTACATCCGAGTCACCATTTCGATAGGATTATCTTAACATCATTTCTTGTTCAAACTCTTTGTTCTGTATCAGAAAATATTGGGAGTGTCTTTGAACAAAACAAGACGCAATAGCGACTGGGAACAACGGCCTTTGACCCAGAATCAGGTATTCAATCTTATTCATTATCTGTTTAGCTAGAACCTCGAGAAAAACTGCTGGAGAATGTTTCTTATTTTCATTTTCATGATTATGAGGGACCAAAATTGTTATATAATTAGAGGCTGCCTTAAACTTGATGGAGTTATGATTGCTGGAGAGCGTAATTGTTGAATCTGATATTAACTGAATTGTGCAGCTTGAGTATGCTGCTCTTGATGCTGCAGTGCTGATTCACATATTTCGTCATGTTCGCGATCATCCTCCACATGACAGTAGTTCAGAGACAGTCCAGTGGAAATCTCACATTGTAAGTACTTCTTATAAAAGCCCTTATCTTCTATCTGGTAATTCAAGACGATAAATCTTCAGGTTTCAAAGCGTACTTAGAAATATGAGTTTGACGATATCTTAACCAGTGGGCATTTTCTGGGATGATATGTGATTTAAATTGCCTTTGGTCTGAATATTAGAAGAGAACTTGGAATCTAATATGAGAAAGTATTTGTGCAGGTCTCTCACATGGAGAGTCCAAAGAAGTTGAAGAAGAAGCCTAAGTGCCATTCCACGCAAACATCAGCGTCGACATTTAACAAGCCATCAGACAATTGAAACAAAAGAGAAAGTGTGTAAATATTTGTTCAAACTGTAAAATGAAAAGATACATTTAACCGTAGCTTTTCTATGTAGGTTTTGCGTAAAAACAAGAAGAAGAAATATCTGTTTCAGAGTAACAAAAAAAGAAATCTTAATGAGGGGGGAATCTCATTTACATAATCGTGTATGGTTTGCAAAACTAGATTCACAGGATCAATGGTACAAACCCGACAACTAGTCCAACGAACAATCCAGGCAGCTTCTTCCCGGCCTTGCCGAAATAGAGTCCTTGAGCATAGTCTCCCACATTGAAGTTCCCTGCATATCCAAACTCAAGTCAAGTTCATGTTTCATGGTTATATATATGTAAGGATGAAAAGTTAGGTGTAAACCTCTTGTGAAAGAGGAGCTGCAGCCACCACGGAGGGCGTTTCTTACATCTCTCGGGGTAGCCCGGTTGTAAAATACGAAATCAGACATGACGCTATTAATGCATGTAAGCACGAGTTCTGTTTCTGCAGAACAAGGACCGTTGCAGAACCTGTCTGTTTCCTCAGGTGGAACCTTGAATTCACCTCTTTGGTTTAGTCTGAACGCCTCATTGCACCCTCTGTAGAGCTGCCAAAAATCAAGAAAAGAAACTATTGTCAAATAGTGTTTTCCTTTCATGTACGGGGTTTTGTCATCGATCATACTTACCAGGTTATTGTTGAAACAGAACGCGGCTCTCTGTACCAATATCCCTGCACCCCCGATGACACCACCAGCCTGCGCATTTACTGCATCAAAAATCTCAAACCAAATAAACATAATGAGTGTTTGAACAAAGAGAATCTTGAGACTTGAAAGACCAAAGTGCACCTGAATGTCTCTGACTATCAAAGAGCAACACTGCATAGAGTAGCCAGAGTCTTGACACCTTTGGAACATCCATGGCTTAGGGAGAGAAAGAGACGGAGAGAGACTGATTGTTGAATCGATTTGATTTTGGGTTTGTGTAGGGCACACGTTTATATATAAAGTGAGTATGTTCAAAAAAGTTGGTGGTCTAACTTGGGAATAATGTTCAATGAAACATAAGCAGTTGACAAAAATGTGGACGAGAGACATGAATAAGTTTGGAAATGCAAGCCACCAAACTTAAGTTTAACACAGAAAACAACAAAAAGAACAAATAAGAGAAAAAAGTGTTCAAGTCTTCTAAGGGAAGGATGTGACATCAATCACAAATCTTTTAGCTCGAAATAGACAAATTGTACGGAAAATCTTCTTGGGGTTGGTTTGAATTTTGAAATATGAAAAAGACATGACGTCTGTCCTTAGTTGATGTACTGAGAGAGCCATTTAAATCCCTCGCCATAACCCATTTTCCGGACAATGCTGCACATGAAAACCTCGAGTGGACGAACACCAGAGTCTCCAAGTGCGACTTTGCCCTTACCGGTGGTGAAGTTAGTGAGACCCAAGTGATACCTCAATTCATCTTCTGAAGCTGCATAAGGGATATCAATCTTGTTTCCAAGAATCAGAAAGGGGACAGTTGCAAGGGCTTCATCCGAGAGAAGAGCGTCAAGCTCTCTTTTTGACTCTGCAAATCTCTCTTTGTCATAAGCATCCACAAGGTAGACAACAGCATCAACCTTTATGCAACCAAAAAAGAGATTCTATCAGCAAAGAGAATACCAAGTTTCTCTACACTTGATTAAAGACAATTTCAAATCCTAATATGCTTACAAAACCAATAGATCCACACAAACATACTTCTAGGTTCACTCTACAAAACTCATAGCCATATTTATATCACTGATATGAGAATATCCCAGTTTGATAACACCATAAACTCTAGGTCAATATTAAACAACTCTGGTACAATATACACTGGCTCAATATCTACAATCATATCAGATACGTTCTAATGTAACAAGAGAAAGCAAATTACCAAGAAGTTCGTCCCCAACATCATCTTTATGCCAAAAGGTCCAAAACATAACAACACTAACTGGCTAGAAACTAAGAAAAATTCCGTAAAATTTTCTTTATCAATCTTTAATTTATACCAGATCAATACCACTGAAACACCTTGAAGCTAATACATATGTAAGCGGAATGTAATAACAAAACTTCCATATAAACTTCTATTAGCATGCCAACTACAATAATTAAAGGTCTAAAATTTAAGAATATTTGCAATGAAAACAAGCAACAAATGTTATGGTTTTATCTACTAAACAAAACACCTTCCAATAAAACAAAAGAGTGCTACGAATCCGAAAAGGGTAAGCCGTAAGCGAACATTTTACAAAGATTCAAGCATTGCTTTTGGATTCAATTTGCATCTTCGAATATGATTATGATTTAATAAAGAAACTTCCATCTAAGTTTCAATCACTAAAGGTCTAAAATTTAAGAATACTTGCAACAAATGTATGATTTTACCTACTAAACAAACACTTTTCGATGAATCCAATAAGGGTTAATAACAGAGAATATAGAAAGAGTTTAACCTTGGCATAGTAATCTTTCCAAACCCTACGAGCAATCTGATGACCACCCAAATCAAAAGCCTTGAACTTGATTTTACCAATACTAAGTTCTTCAGACGTTGGATGTTGCGTTGGCTGATGCTGAACTAATCTCTAATCACCACCAACACCAAATTCACACAATCACAAAAAAAAAAAACGTCAGATCTCAATTTTTGACACAAATCAATCAATTCGATAAAAAATACCCTAAATTCTGATTAATTCTCATCAAAATCCATGAATCATAGATATGAATCAACAGATCTATAAGAACAATTCAAAATCGAAGAATTCAAATCAAACCTCGTCTTTGAGCATGTGAAGTAAGGTGGTTTTGCCAGCATTATCGAGTCCGAGAAACAAGATCTTTGCTTCTTTTTGCCATAACCCTAACGAGGCTAAGATTCCATAGAACCAATCGAACAAGAACATGGTTTCGTGATTTCACTGAATCTCGATCTTCTTCGAAACGCGAATGTGTTAATGACAAAGAAAAAGAATTATAATAAGAAAAAAATTAGAAACACACGTGGCCGATGATCGAGCTGGTGTAGTGACGTGGCGTGTTATGAGTGGAAGGTTGATGTCATTGAAGACAACCTGGACCATTAGATCTACTCATTTATTAATCAGCGGCTGTGATTTTTTTTTTTTTTTTTCGCATTTTGGAAAATAACCTAATTTCTTTCATCCAGGTTTCGAAAATATTGAAAAAAAAATTAAATAGGCTATTTAATTCTCTGTTCTAAGACTTGACTGGTTTAACCGTAGCGGTTGTGGTGGTGGAAGTTTGCGGAAATGGATGGTTGCGGTTTCAAGATAGTGGAGTTTATCAAGTTTGATGTGGGCAATTTTGTGATGGTGACTGGAGGAAGAAACAGAGAGCGTGTTGGTGTGATCAAGAACCGTGATAACACACAAGGGAAGCTTTGAAACCATCCACATTCAAGATTCAACAGGACAAGAATTTGCAATGAGGTTAGGGAATGTGTTCACCATTAGCAAAGGAACAAAGCCATGGGTGTCTCTTCCAAAGGAAAAAGGTATTTAGCTTACCATTATTGAGGAAGCTAGGAAGAGGCTTAAACTGTTTTATGTTAATGAGCTCTGCAAACTTACCATAACTTCAAGTGTGTCTGACCCAACCAACAACCACAGCTCATCGGGGATTGTAGCGACGGTAGCGAGCAATACCATAATAAACCCAATGGATGTGGTAAAGCAGAGGATTCAACTCGAAGGGAGTCCATATAAAGGAGTTGGAGACTGCGTGAGGCGAGTGGTAATGGACGAAGAGACATGGGCGTTTTACTCTTCTTATGGAACCACAGTCATCATGAACGCTTCAAGGATGTTGTTCCCTGCTCCACTACCTATTTGCTGCTCTCTACTCATTATTACATCTACTATAAAAAGTAGCAAGTACCAACATTCTTATACATTAAGAAGTAAAGGTTTGATTAATCAGTTTTATTTTGACACAAGGAGTACAACATATACTTAGGCAGTTTTTTTTATTTTACCATAAATTGATCCATAAGTTAGAATTTATCAACACCAACACCAGGCCTTATTACCTCATAAGCATCTCTGTTCCTGCTTTTCTTAATCCCAGCTGTGAAATATACCTTTGATGTGTCTGCTGAGATACAAATCACTTTCACCCAAATCATCACCTTTGTTTTCAAGCCTTCTACTTCTGCTAGCTTCCCTTTCTCCAGATAACCCGTTACCGTAGTCGAAAACCGCAGGACAGATGAATCCCTGTACCCAACCTCGCAGGTCTCAGGGATGAATACAGTCAACTTACCCGTATCTTCGTTGAACTCATAGTTTGTAGCATCTTGTGGAAAGATCCCAACTGGTAAACCAAATTCCTTCAACAAATCAGGTAATGGCTTCTGCATTTTTCCTATTCAGAACAAGATTGATTCAGCATTCAACTGAAGTAACAAAAGATAAAGAAAATGATGAAACTAGAACTGGAAGAAGTAAACAACAACCTTTGAGTTTGTTGACTAACCACTTGGTACCTCCTTCAATACTGCTAGACAATGACTGCAAGAGTGAATCCAAATATCATCAAACTCAGAACATTTTGTGTCTCAAGAGATCAAAAAACAATAAACTTTTTCATGATATGTTACTATAAGATACAAATTGCAGCATTAAAAGTAAAAATGAAATCTAGACAAATAGCAAATGTCCTCATTATATATGGTCCTTTCCCAAATATCACTCGAACCGGCGACATATAGGCTTTGCCTGAGAATCTTTAAGCTATTGACACTTGGTCAATCTCCAATCTTTCTTTCTATAACAACTCAAGAATCCTCCACTAAAGATCAATGAAAGATTCAATTAAGCTACAAAGTTATGAAATTTCCATTAATACACGACAAGGTTTATTAAACTAAGACCATGTAACTCAAACAATAAGACAAAACCAAGCATTAAAAAGACTAAAGAGCCTTCAAAATTAAAAACCCTAAATCAAAGATCGATGCTTTTTCTCTCAAACAAAATCTAAAACCCTGAAAAGCAAAGTCGTGAAGATAAATAAAAGAAAGGAAAGTGTAAAGATACATTGAAATCGTCACCGACGGAATTGAACTCTTTGTTTGCCTTTTGCCCTAACCAGTAAGAGCCAACTTTGTTCATTATCTGATCCATATCTCTCCTCTTCTGTGTAAAGCTTAATCAGACGAAAGAGAAAGAGAAGACTTATTCGTTCGTCGTCTATGGTGTCTCTGTTTCTCACCGTGTTTTTTTACGACTGAAGCAACTAAAAAACAGCGCAACGTTCATCGTTGAATAACCAAAACGACACGAGTTTAACTTTGGCCGTGCCGTGTTATTTGGTTTGTTTGTCATTAAAGAAACACAGTCAAAACGCTTTGGTCAACTTGACAACCCCCACGTACAAAATTAAGAAACACCTTTAATCCTTAATCATCTTAACAAATTTGTGTTTTAAACATTTGTGTATCATAAATTTCAATAGAAAATTACATATTATCTTTCTTATATTAAGTATGGTTTTCAAATTTAGTAATTACATATATATATATATATTTCAAAGTTGTGATTTTATATAAGAAAGATAAGTTGTCTCGTATTTTTTCACTAAGCAAACTAATTTTTTCACACACCACCTTGTTTAACTTCAGTCTATTGGTAAAACTTTTTTTTTGGTTATAAAATACTTTTGGGATAATATAAGTAACTAACATTTGACTCAAAAATAATTAAAGAAATAGCCATGAGTTAAAAAAGTTTTGGAAACTAACGTTTTTCAGATATGTGCAAAATGGCTATCAAACAAAAGACAAACATATAACTGCGTATTCCAATTTAGAGAAAAAAACATGAAATAAACACTAATAACACAAAAAATCTGGGAAAAAATCAATATTAGAATTCTGACGACGAAATAGAAGCATCCAACAATGTCATTTAATAAAATAACATGTCATTCTGAAAGAAATAGGAATAGCATGTGATTGTTATGGAGGTGATGATGGTAGTGGTTGATGGTTACGGAGGTGGTGATTGGGTGATTAAAAATAATAATATGATCATGTAAAAATTACATGTATTTATCATTTGTTGTAAATATATCATGATTATAAAAACAAACACTGTGAATCACAATAGTTTTCTAAAAATAGCGTATGATATTCAGACCCAAAGAATATATGGCAATGGAGAAAAATTAAGAATTATGAACGGCGATGTGCATAGACTAGAGTTGTTATCGTAGAGGCTTGGCCTGATGTCGGAGAAGATAAAAAAAGTGGAGTAATAAGAGAAGTTGGGGATAGAGGAGAAGAAGCGATAACAGTGGTGTTGGTGTTGATGACGGTGGTTCAAGCTTCGTGGTGGTGACGGCGATAAATGTTGATGAAAATAGATACCAATATGTTCATAACATATTCGATTATGCGAATAATTGCTAAATTCCGTAATTAGCGCTCAAATAAATTTATATTTCAACAACCAAAGACTTACAAATTGAAAAATGAACTTCCTAAATTAATTCAAAATAATAGTTAACTTCCTTAATTAACTCAAAATAATCTACGTTTAAGATACGACTCATTTATGATATTTCAATTTTTGAATCTAACTGAATTATATGCAATCTCATTTTGTAGCTGTTAAAATAAATAATTCATTTTTCAAAAAATAATAATTTTTTAAAAATAATATTACTTTTCGTTTTCATATTTTAAAAAAAAATTATCCATAATTGAGTTTTATATAAAAAAAAAGAAAATATATTCATTTTAATATATTATATATATATATATCAATTTTATTCTAAAATATATAATATATATAATTTTGTACTAAATAAAATTTAACCCGTACAGTATGGGTCATGATCTTGTTTCTAATATTACCCTTTACTTTATGATCAACTCTTTCATGAATTGTGTAAATTTTCTTTTCGATGTCATATGAAAAAGAAGAATTAAAGTCTAAAGAGACATTGAAGTTACAACCGTGGCTTGGTGCAATGAACCTTGAGTTGGAAGCTCTCATGAATACGAGAATTTGATTTATATGTTCTTAAATTGAAGGAAAACATTAAGTTATGTAATTGGATTTACAAAGTTAAATATAAACTGGTTAGGCACATTGAGAGATACAAGACTCGTTTAGTGGCTAGCTACTGTACATGTGTTACACTCAACTACAACGAATTTGACTATCTTCACACTACAACTGGCTAGGCTGGTTGTTGCGCTCCTAGCTTCGTGATATACATTCACAGCCAGTTGATACCATTGTTCTTTTCTGCGATAACCAAGCTGCGCTATACATCACTAGCAACTCCGTTTTTCACGAACGAACAAAGTATATCAAGCTCGATTGTCATGAGGTTTGAAAAACGTTTGGTGTTTGGTTTCTTCACGACTCTTCATGTCAAGAGACAACACCAACTAGCTGACCTATTCACCAAGGCCCACTGCACTTCAGTTTCATCATTTGCTTTCCAAGCTAAAAACAAAAGAAAAATTATAGAAGGCTAGTACAAGTTGTTGCTGCAGATTTCGTATGAGAAACACATGTTGCTATATCGAGAGTTCAACGCAAAAAGGACTATCATATTGTGTAGTTTATAAAACAAAAGAACGAGAAAACAAAAGCAAACAGAGGATTGTATTCAATGTACTTCCTTCTTGCTAATGTTCTTGTATTGAACTACACAAATTCCCCGCGAATATTTGGAAACAGTCTTCCATCTTTGACATTGAAGAAATCGTTCTTTAATTCAATGTCTTGCTCGTTGCTTTACTTTGCAGAGAAATGAGATTCCGGAAACTACAATGTTAAACCAAGATCAAAATCTTAACACTATCCATTGAAAACTAACCATCAACCGTTACATTTTCCATCTTCGGTGACCCAGCAAGGAAGAGGAGCTCGAATAACAATAGGATCATCCGTAACCGGATGATCCAACGACAAACACTCAGCATGAAGCTCATGCCCCTCGAATGTTCTTCCTCTCCACTCATACATTCCATGATACTTCACATCTCCTCTAATCGAAATCCCAAGATACTGACAATGCAACCTAATCTGATGCGTCCTCCCACTTCGCGGAAACGCCCTTACCACAACAACAGCATCTCCACCACAACTCAATTCTTGCTCCCCCTCAACAACAATCACATTTTCCACTTCACAAGATTCGGTTTCCCCACCGTTTACCGATACAACTTCAAACGTCGTCTCCATATCTCTAACAAAAGATCCACCAGGTAAAACTCTACCAACATCCAACGCAGCGTAAACACGCCACGCTCCGTGTTTCGACCGTCCATGACCTGAACTAACCGTAATCTTCCTCCAATTTGGAGATGAACCAATACAAAGAGCAATGTATGATTTACGAATCTTATGTTCTGTGAATGCCTTAACAAGCTTAGCAGCAACTTTATGTGACTTAGTAATAATCATCACACCACTAGTATCACGATCTAACCTATTCGCTAAATGAAACTCACTCGAAGAATCTGAAAAAATCGAATTAGATTTAGATTCACAAACATTGAGAAATTGAAGAAGAAATTAGATTTTATATTCACTAACCAAGAACAATTTGAGGAGCAGAGCGAAGAACAGCTTCACAATAAACACCTTTTGGTTTATTCACAGCCATTAAGTGTTCGTCTTCGTATAATACATCGTCTCTTGTGAGATTGAAGAGACTAGATTTTGATGAAGCTTCCATTGCTCTTCTGAGTTCAATGTCTTTGGAGATTGGAGGTGGAGGGGGAGATATGGGTTTTGGGTATTGGAGATTGAGTTCAGAGGTAGATTCCATGGCTTTGATTGAGATTGCGAAATAGGGTTTTGTGAGAATTGAATTTGCAGTGAAGGAGAAGGAGAAGAGGTTTCGAAGCAGTGACATTTGTATCCTTTTCTCTAACCTTATTTATTATACGTTTATAAATAAATACTAAGCCGATCAGAACCGAAATACTGATCCAAAAACCAAACCATATTTTAATAATTGTTAAAAAACACCAATTTATCCTTTTGAAATTTGGTTGAAAAATACCAGTTTATCTTTTGATCCTTTAAATCACCAAATTTATTTATTTTTTATATTTTAATCACAAATTTTTGTTAATCGAACTAATTTAGGCCCGTCATAAATTGTTTTGACAAAACGAATTAACATTTAACTTTCTGTTATTCATCTCCATAATCAGACTGCTTAAAAACTCAACATAGATTATTATCGAAGACTTATGCGGTTAAGCCGTTAATCTGTTTCGTTAAAACATTTAAAATGAGCATAAATTGGTTTTGACAAAACGAATTAACATTTAACTTTCTGTTATTCATCTCCATAATCAGACTGCTGAAAAACTCAACATAGATTATTATCGAAGACTTATGCGGTTAAGCCGTTAATCTGTTTCGTTAAAACATTTAAAATGAGCATAAATTGGTTTTGTCGGTAAAATTTTGTAATTAAATAAAAACTAAATAAAAATTGGTGTTTTAAAGCGTAAAAAGAAATTGGTGTTTTTTTAACCAAATTTAAAAATTGGTTTTCATTGTGTTTGACTAAATACAAACATAATAGACGTTAATGGGTCATGCGAAAATACATGAAGAGAAAGAAAAACAAAGTGACCCATTACATATACAATCTGTAAACCGAAAACAACATACAAGTCAAGTAGTGGTGTACTTTTAACCAATTTAATATAGTAAAGGCTTGGAAATAAGATTCATCTACTAATAGACTTACTACCTATTAAACGAGTTTTAAAACCCAAGGTCATAGAGGAAAATCTTCTGCGTGTTTCCAAAGAGTGTCTCAATGCATTACGAAAAGTGTTAATTGTGTAAATTAGCAAATAACAACAAAACATAATCCCTTCAGTAAGACAAACAAAAGGTGGGGAGAGTGAGAGAGATCTGAATACCTAATCTACGTACGCTTAGAGAGAGCATGATTATGCAAAGAAATTAAACTAAACATTTCATAATTACCTCAAATTATGATCTCAAGGTAAACATCTCTTGCTATCTTATTAAAGCCTTGATCCCCTTTTGTGATTCCATAAGAATCATGCGCTTCCCAAAATCTCATACCATTGCAATCTACTCCACAAGCAGTAATAAGCAGTAAGTGACCTCATAATTACCTCAAATTATGATCTCAAGATAAACATCTCTCGCTATCTTATTAAAGCCTTGATCACCTTCTGTGATGCCATAAGAATCATGCGCTTCCCAAAATCTCATACCATTGCAATCTACTTCACAAGCAGTAATAAGAAGTAAGTGACCACCGGTTTCTTTTGCCTCTGATTTATATGGAACTTTTTCCACAATATCATCATAAACCTGCACTAGTAAACACATATATAATTTCGACTTTTCGTTTCGAGTCATAATAATATATTTCAAATTTAACAAGTAACAGCACAAATTAATGATGACAACTACCAAAACTGAGCAAAAACTGAGCAAAAACAATGCAAAAACAAAGTAGGATATGATTTAATTACTAATAACATTTATGTTCTTTTTTTGGGCAAGGTATATATATATATATATATATTCAAGTCATTCTTTTGAAATTGTCTATTGATATTAATGATGATAGTTCATACTTCTCAAATTTTGTTTATTGGCTAATAAAGATGATATATTCTCTAGATTACGCGGCTGTTAATATTTTATATTTATTTTAGTTTAAAGATTTAACATAACAATTTTTCCGGAAGATAGTCTAAACTATGGCAAGGTTTAATCATACATATAAAAGTAAGGTTTCACTCTCCTCTTATTGGTCCACTTGACATTTCTTTTTTTTAAAATACAATTAAAAATAATAATATTTAATCATATACATTAATATACTTTTAAATACTAAATTGTAACTGAAATGATTTAAATTATGTATTAAATATTTTTCTACACTCAATGTCATTCAAAAACACTATTAATTGTAATTGTAACCCCCTAATTTAATTATTTTCTAAATGTAACTTCCATCATCTCTAATCCTATAAATAATCATTCTCTCATCCTCATCTACCATATCTGAAATCATAAATATTTTTCTTCTTTCTTATGTTGTTGCATTGGTTGAAAAATCAATTGAGACATCATTATAAGAGTTTGCTTCTAAATTTTATGTCTAGATATGGTATGTATCTTACATTTTTCTTATTTTGTTGTAATTCTAATGCGTTACTAGAATATTCTTTAATTTTCATATTTTTAATTCAAAATTATTATGTATAATACATTTATCAAAGAAATTGTATCTACTTTTTTGTTATTTTTATCTCAATAATTGTTTTGTAATATTTTTAATATACTCATCATCATTATGTTTGATTTTTGTTAATCCAATAGACAATTATATAAAATATCATTATAATATTTATTTTATTCAATTTTTGTGTGCTTTAATTTCTTTACTTCTTAAAATACTTTTTCTTATCTCAAAATTGTTTTGGCAGTATTTTTAATATACTCATCATTACATGTAGTTTTTGTGGTTTAAAGTTTTTTTTTTCTTCTACAACTACTCATTCTTATCTCAAATATATTTTTGTAATATTTTTAATATACTCACCATTACATTTAGTTTTTTATCCAATAGATAATTATACAAAGATCATTATGCTTATTTTATTCAAGTTCTGTGGTTTTAAGTTTTTTTCTAAAACAAATCAAGTTTTTTTTTTTTTGGCAACAAACAAATCAAGTTAATTAAACTAATTTGATAATCACACTTATCAATGTAAATCCTACAAAAATGAAATCATTATAATGAAACCTAGCATTATAATTTAAACTGAGTGAAATATAAAAAAGATTTTTTAAAATGGGAGTATCCTTGGGTTTAATCAAAAATAATGTAAAATTTTATTATCGTTAATATAATATTTTTTTCGTTTCTTTTTTCTTTCTCTTTTACAATACAAAAATATATGAAAGAAATTTTTTTATAAAAGTAGAAAAATAATTAATTAAATAAATTCAAAAGATATGTATATATGTTCATATTTAATAAAATTATATATATCTTAATATTGTATAATTTGGATATATTAAAGTGTAAGAATTTTTTTGTATATCTACAAAATATATTATTTTCTCACTTTCAATCTCTTCTTCTTAATATTTTCTAACAATACTATACTATAATATTTATCTATAATTAACTTATATTTAAATTCATGTGTGGCTCTTATACTAAATTTAAAATCAATGTTAATAACTCATACTAAATAAATATAAGATATCACTTAACCCCACTAAAATACATTTACTATTTGATTAAACTCAGATTGACAATAATTCTAATTTGAATGTTTTCCTACTAATCTACAAACATTATAACTCTTTAAATGCATTTATTTTCTAAATGTAACTTCCACCATTCATCATTGTATAAATAAATATTTTTTATTTTTCTCCACCATATCTAAAAATATTAATATATGCATAATAATTTGACATGTTAAAAAATAAAAATATGCAACAATGCGTGGCTATATACATCTAGTTAATAGTTCTTTCTTGGGCAAGGTGTAGACTGTATATTCAACTCATTATTAAATTGTCTATTGATATTAATGATGAGAATTCATACTTCTCAAATTTTGTTTATCGGCTAATTAAAATGATCTATACCCCAAATTACACGGCTAATTTCTTGGGCAAGGTGTAGGGCCGTGCCCACTTTGACAAATTTGAAACACTCGTCTACGGCATCATTCCATGAAATAAAATATTGAAACTTTTACTTTGTTATTAGTTGTAAGCATATCATATTCCATGGATTCAAGTTTGGCCCTTTTCAATTATGTAATAAGTAAAAATGGAAGTAAAAAGAAGAAGAAACGGAAATATGTATGAAACAACAACCAATAGCCATACTCTTAAAATAAACAAATAAACTTTTTCTTCTTTTACGTCCATTTCTTACTTAATTTGTACATAATACTGTATATTGTTTATTTTATATATAAAAATTAGACTCTTTGATATATAGTTTTCATATTTAAAAATTGTCCCTTTCTTTGTCTACAACATCTTTAAAGAATTTAAACGAAAATATTTAGGTAAATCTGAAATGTTTTATGGATTGAACATATTATATGTTTAGAACTAATCGAACACTAAATTACATTAAAAAAATTTGTTGAGTAAAAATAGAATTTTTGTTTGTTTGTAACTTTTCAATATTAGTAATTATATTAATAAGCGTGATAAAATTTATTATTTCTTTGAATAAAATGGATATTAACTTTTCGTTTGAGTTACAAAATTATACTATCTATTTTTTGGTCGTTTATGGTCTCTAAAACGCTAGGAACGGCTTTGTTGGGAGAAAGAAATCTCCTCAGAACGTATGGTTGGAGGCCGGGAACTTGGTTTAGTTGGTTATCAAATTCTTTGTGTCAATTCTTAGTTCTGTGAATCTTTAATCGGTTTGTCATTTGTGAGCGGATTAGGGTCAAAACCTTTATAATTGGTGTTTTTTTTTTTACATTTTTTCCTATTTTAATATGGTTTGAATGGATTTTTTATATAGAAAACTGAAGTATCTTTCCGTAAATTAAGGATGTATTTGACTGAAACTCGAATTGGAATCGCAACAGAAACCGTACCAAACCATATACATTTGGAATTTGGATACCATATTAATAAACCGAAAAAGTCGAACCGAGTCTGAACCAAAAGCCGGATTGAACCGAGTTTGAATTCGAATTCGAAAAAACCGAAACGTCTAAACGATGCCGTTTCTCATAAACCACAAACCCTAACTATCAACAAGAATCGAAAAATCAAAAGTTCTGATTCAATTTCGAAATGTTATCGTTAATCATCAGAAGATCTCGAAGCAGATTCATCAATGGAATCAAAACCAGAACTATTTTCTCTTCATGTACCTCTCTCTCGAATCCAGATTCAAGCTCTTCAGTTTTGGTTTCTCGAAGAAGCTACAATTCAACACCTGCGTCAAGCTCTTTCAGATTCAATTCTGGAAAAATCTCTTATTATGAGAGTAATTTCGTTTCCACGACTCGATCATTGAGCTCAGAAGCTGTAGCTGTGGCTACGACTTGTGACGGACTTACTGTAGAACGAATCATAGCTAATCAATGGCCGATTTTAGATGAGAATGAAAGTGATTGGAAAAGTCACGCTGCAGCAATTTCACAATCGATTCAAGTCATCAAGAGACGATTACAGGTAAAATTTTACTTGAGAGATTTGTGTGTAGTTTGGCTACATATACACTATTTTATAGTCTTTATTATGGTTTTTGGCAGTGGAAGAAACTCTTGGTGAGGCTAAAAGTGTTATCTGCAGAGCTGAATAAGCCTGATTTATGGAATGATCCGATTCATGCTGGTAAGATAAGCCGGGAGCACGGTTCGCTTACGGGGAAAATGAAAGGAGTTATGACATTTGAGAGAGAGCTTCTTGAACATATTGATATGTTGAAACTTGCTAAAGAGGAGAATGATACAGAGTTAGAATCGGTGTGAGTTTTGTATTCATTTCTCAAAAATCTAGGCTTGTGTTTACTAATTTATCGGAAAGTTTCGGCTCGTAGGTTAAATCATAGGGGAATTACTTGAGAATCATAGTTTAAATCTGGCTACATTGTACTATTGGTAACCATGATTATTTGTTTCTGCTGCAGGATACTTTGAAGGCATTGATGGATATGAGGAGAGTTTCAAAAGAGAAAGAACTCGAGGCTTTATTATCTGCGGAGAATGATCCTTGTTCCTGTTATATCGAGGTGACTCTCTGAGACAATATGCATGAGATTTTTCTGTCTCTGATTTCATATTATAAAGCGTGAAGGTTTGTTGGATAGGTTCAAGCTGGAGCTGGAGGAACAGAGAGCAATGATTGGGCATCTATGGTAATGGAAATGTATAAAACATGGGCTCAACGACGTAAATTTTCAGTCACTGTGGTTGATGAAGCTCCTGGGGAAATAGCAGGAATCAAGGTTTGTTTTATTATCTTTATATGAATTTGATTCGTGCATTTTTCTTGTAGGAATTTGATAGAATTCAAATCGGTAAACTGTTTCTTTATTCACTCTAGCAAGAACTACACATCATAGAGAGACTTAGACAATTTCTAATCCCAATACCTAAACAAATCCCAAATACTACCCAGTTTATGTTAAGGCTTGATGTCTTTTTAGCATGTTATTTATCGAGCTAACTGATTCAACTGTAGTTGCTGAGTTGTCTAACATCGCCTACCACTACGAACATCTTAGTTAATTACAATACTCCTGCATTATACTAACACACAAACTTATCAGAGTCACATCCATAGCCGTTGGCTTACTTAGGGATCCAGTTGTGTGGTTTATCCATTATTACACTGCTAAATATTCTGTTTAGTTGCAATTAGTCAAATCTATAATTTTTAACCATGGGCTTATGATTGATCCAATGTCTTGAACAGCGTGCTACAATCAAAGTGAACGGTGAATACGCATATGGATATGCCAAAGCAGAAGTTGGAGTTCATAGGCTAGTGCGTATATCCCCGTTTGACAGTGGAAAACGGAGGCACACTTCGTTTGCGGCTGTTGCAGTGATTCCAATTCTAGGTGATGGGTCCACTCGTGTGCAGATCAATGACTCTGATCTCCGAATCGAGCGGTTCCGTTCTGGAGGAGCCGGTGGACAGCACGCTAACACGACAGACAGTGCTGTGAGAATCATTCACATACCAACTGGCATAACAGCAACTTGCCAGAATGAAAGGTCTGGTTTCAGTTTCACTCTTCGTTTCTCCTATTTAAACAGACTTTTGGCTAGGGCTGGCTTTGTTTTTTCGGTTTTTTTTTTTTCACGGTTTTGAGAGATGTATATAGAAGTAGGACACAATCTGGTTTTGAGAAATGTGTAGGACAGATTGTTTTTGATTCATTTTCAAAAACTCGTTCCGTTCGATTTAAAGTAAAGTTGTGTTGGTTTTTATGCCCATCCTTGATTTTGGTATGCAGGTCGCAGCATATGAACAAGGCTTCAGCAATGGCGGTACTACAATCACGTTTAGACCAACTGGAGATGGCTCGTCAGACAGCAATGAATGCTCAACATACACAATCACTAACCGAGATCAGCTGGGGAAACCAGATACGAACTTATGTTCTTCATGTATGTAGATACCGAATTCACACATTTTCGGTTGTAATTTGAGTTTATCCAACAACGAGCTGAGTAACTATTCTTTGTTTTTGTAGCCATACAGAATGGTGAAGGATCTGCGAACAAACTACGAAGTCTCTGATCCCGACTCGGTTCTTGAAGGAGACTTAGATGGTTTCATCTTGAGCTTCTTATCTTCTTCTTTAGACAAAGATGATCCAGAACATTAGTTTAGAGATGTTTCAAAAGAGTTATTCTTATGTTACTTGAAACGTCTTTCTATTACTAAACTCCGAAAGGATTTAGATTGGCGCAGACTCATTCATTGTTTTTAAAATGGCTTCAGTAAAATCTTTATTATCCAGTATTTACTTCTAGCATTTGTAACTTTTTTTTTTTTTTTTTTTTTTTTGTGAAACGCATTTGTAACTACTTTCATTAATAAAGATCTGTATTCCTAAAACCATGAAATACTAGTAATGTGTTTTTTTTTTCGGTTTGGAAATTATGAGGACTAAAAATTGTAAAATTAATTTTATGAACTCACGATTGTAATTTACTAATTTCACTTTAAACGAGATAAAGTGCGATGAATTTATTCAAAAAAAGGAACAAAGTTTATTAAAATCCAAACAAACTTTATTGAAATCCAGCATAAACTAAAAAACACCAAAAATCCAAACAGAAAACCAAATAATTGCTAACATAATAATATCTAAAGAAAGATAAAAATCTTAAATCAAATCGAGAACTAAGAAACTCAGACTCTAATGTTGCTCGCAACTATTTCCTCCCCCGGAAAGAAGTGTCTGTTAAGCAACATGATGGAATCGGCAGCAATAGGCTCGTTGTCTTGGTTCCTATGCCATGTGTACTGTGCGTGAGTCCTGTTCTTAATCTCTAAAACCGCGTGACCAAAACTCGCCTCTCTATATGCCGAGTAACTCGGTTGTGGATCAACGAAACTGCATAAACAAAGACACACAAATTTTAGTTTCATATAACCAAAACAACAAAATATAATTTAAAAAGTTGTTTAAATCCTTGACCTATTTGCGATTCCTTCAATGTTTCCTCCATCTCCGATAGTGATGTAAACAGGAGCAGAAAGATCTTTCACAGGAGAGCTCAAGCCATTGGTAATGTTGTACTTAATATTAGAGATACGTTCAGATCTCTCATATGCATGGACATGACCAGACAAAACCAAATCGACCTTGCTGTTAACGAGCCACGACTCAAACATAAGTCTCATGCTCTCACCTTCCATGTAATGGTAGTTATTACTGTTGTACCACGGAGAGTGAACCATGACAATCAACCATGGAGTCTCTTCTCTGTTCACATTCTTCAGCTCTTGCTCAAGCCAAATGTATTGAGGCGTGTATTTTCCTAAAATGACATAACATGTTATATAAAAAAAAACTCAAATAGCATTAAGATATATTTTGTTAATTACCGTAGGCCGAGTAAGAAGAGAGGACGATGATGTGAGCAGAAGCACGTCTAACTGAGTACCAAAGAGGAGAAGTGCTCTGTGAAGCTTTGTAAGCGTTGGGGTAACGGTGAGTGTAGGGCTTGAAGGCGTGAGGCTCACCCTAGTAAGATTTAAGTGGTTAAACATAAAGTACTAAACTAAGTAACAAAAAGACAAAGATTATAAAGAGTTATAATGTAAATCTTACTATGTTAGGAACAAAATCAATCTCATGATTTCCGGCAGCAAAGATGAAGGGCTGGTAAGCAGCGCAAGGCTCCATAAATCTTCCCCAAGTGTCCCACTTTCGCTGGTCATGATTCGGGTGGTCGTCTGCGTATGACAAGTCTCCGGCAAATAGAACAGCTTGGCCTTTAGGATTCGACATGTAATGATACAATGTCTCATTAGAAGCATAAGTTTGTCCAAGATCACCTACAAACAAAATTTATTAGATCGATTTAAAATCTCAAATGTTAATTATAGTTTTCGATCAAGATGTATAAAACAAAAAAATGTACCAATGATGCCGAACGTGTATGGAACATCGGGTCCGATCTTTGGAGGAGTAGTGAAGGAGAATTGTCTAACGGATTTATCGGTACCAACCTCGTAGATATACTTGGTATCATACTGCCATATAGATACATTTATAGAAACTTTAGAAAAATCTTTTTTTTTAAGTGTTGTTAAATGAATAAAAATGATGTTATACAAAGTACAAACCTCGAGTCCATTAATGGTAGCGTGATGCAGAAATCCAGAAGTATAATCATAGAATCTGTAAGATTTCGTGGAGGCTTGAGCTCTCTTTTTGGCTGGCTTTACGTCACTACCATTAGTTGCGATCCAGTAAGTAACAACGTTAGAACCAGCGAGATTTATCGGCGTGACCCACGAGACAATCATACCACGTCCATCATGGTCTCCTTGAGTCAGATGAACCTAAAAAAACAACCAACAATAATAAAAAAAATCAATACGAATCTTATTGTTTAGTCACGATATAAACAATATGCCATCATGTAACTCATTTAAGAAACACACATATTAATACACAAATGACGATAATAGAATTTTGTAGGACGAACGTTTTTTGAAATGATCTAAGAACAGGTTACTAGCTCGATCAAGATTAAAATAACGAAATCAAACCTGTTCAGGAGTGTTGTAGCCACCAGGTGAAGGGAAAGTTTCGAGAGACATTTCAATGGATGGTAAAGCTTGGCGCTTAAATTCACTTGTTGTTCCACCATAGATCACAGTAGTGATGCTTAAGAACAAGAAGGCGACTATAACAAGATTCTTCATCTTTAATGATTTTTTTCTTTTTGCTTTAAGATTTCCAAGGTCGTGAGTTATGAGTAATGTGATGCGATGTGAAGTTTATATATAGGTTAATTAAGGTGGTTTAAAAAAAACAAAAAAGAAGAGATAAAATCGAATCTAAGGAATATGCTAGTACAAAAAGATTTTGTTCCATATACTTAGTTACGAATATCATTGATAGTTTTTTAAATCCCGTTTAGTTTGCTAATATCATCTATATTGTTCAGGAATCAGGAACAAATAGAAAGAATATTTATACTTATGCTTACAGTTTTCTAATTTGTTACTTCTAAGTTCTAACTGTTATTTTAATATTTACTTAGTTTAAGTTACCAAAAAAAATGTCGTCAATGAAGAATAATAAACGAAATTAGGGTTTTGTGTCTAAACCCTAAAAAATGTTTTATTTATCTCTCGCCTCCCCCATTTTTTGGTCTTTTGGATTTTTATGGAAGTTAACGAACAGAACAGATAAGCAGACTCTTAAATAGGCAACCATAATTTTTCTGTCAGTTGTCATGTATTCTCTGATTTTTCTTGGAAAAAGATCTATCGAGTTGCAAAAATGGCTTAACTTGACAGTTTCGGAGAAGCTTGTGCAAAACGTAATCTCTGTTTTGCCAGTTCCTTCTCCTCCGTTAGTGCTGATGATGTGAGCCCTATAGATGCTCAAAAAGAGCCGAAGTTTACAGTCTCTTACCTTGTTGATTCAGTTGGTATACCGATAAAACTCGCAGAATCAGTCTTGAAGGAAGTCAGCTTAAAGGACGAGTGCAATCCCAATTCTGTTCTGAATCTTCTTAGAAGTTATGATTTTACAGATTCTCAGATCTCACGCATCATTAGGACTGATCCAAGATTGCTTATGGAAAATGCTGAGCGTTCTCTTGGTCCCAAGCTTAAGTTTTTGAAGTCCAGAGAAATTTTAAGCTCTAGGCTCAATGACATTGTTACTAGAGTTCCGAATATCTTGAGGATGAAAGAGGAAAAAGATATGATCACATACTATGATTTTGTCAAAGACTCAAAGCCATTATATCAGTGGGTTCGTGATAGGAGACCAGAGGAGGAAGGTGCGGGTGATGAGATGGCAAGTGAGGTTGCAACAAGGAGATCAGTCCACGTCAGCCGAATCGCAAGTACCTGAACTGACGACTTCTTTCTTTTGTTTTATTTGCAACAATAATTGAGAAATAGTCATCCTCATTTTGAGGAAAGCATTTCTCCATCTTTTCACTTCTTGTTTTGTAGGAGCAATGACTCCACTTTCTGTTTCTTGTTATTAGCTTCATTGTAATCTTTCATCTATTTAAGAAATTAGAAAACAACAAAAATAGGTAGTCTTAACTACCAGTCAATTCTTGTGTCTTTTATTACAAATTCTCTTACTCTGAAGAGGGACCTTAACATTTTAACACTTAGGATTTCTATAAGGTATGCGAATTTTATCCAGATATTGAAAAATCCATTATGAAGGTTATTGAGATGAGTTTCGATCCGTTCGCCCCAAGAATTTTCGATGCTAAAATTGTTGTTTACACATTAAGCAATGAAACAATAGAAGAAAGAGTCTTTACCTATAAAATGGTAGGCTTTGATGTATGGGAAATGTTCAAGAAGTGTCCTTTTCTGAATATCTCGGAGAAGACAATAACTCAATGTTTTGAAACCTTGAAGAAGTGTGAATATCTCCACAATGTATTGGTTTTTCAGAGCTGGAGATAACTCAGAGTTTTGAAACCTTGAAGAGTGTGGATTAGTCGAAGATGAGGTCGAAGATGAGGTCCTCTCTATGTTCAAGAAGTATCCGCGATGTATTGGTTTTTCTGAGCAGAATATATTGAACTCCGTTGAAACATTTTTAGGCCTAGGATTCAACAAAGATGAGGTCATGATGATGGTCAAGTGCTATCCTCCATGTCATAATTTATCAGCAGAGTCAATTAAGAGGAAGACTGAGTTTCTTGTAAAGAAAATGAATTGGCCACGAGAGGGCGTGCTTTCGATCCCTGTGGTACTTGGATGCAGCATGGTAAATAGGATTTTACCAAGGTGCAATGTCATCAAAGCTCTTATGTCCAAAATATTGCTCAAAACTAAAGTCTCTTCAATGTCTTCTGTCTTGATGAGGTGTTTCTTGAAAGATATGTGAGGAAGCATGATGACAGCTTGTGGATGAGTTTATGGCTATTTTCACTAAAGATTACTAAGTTTCTTGTGGGTTCGAATTATTTCTTTATTTTCACTAAAGATCAATAACTTTCCAACAATAAGTTTCTTGTGGATTGCGAATTATTTTGTCATGGAAGCTGCTTCTAAATTAATTTAGACAAGTTATCAAAGTTTACTTGCTCACCGATACAAAATGTTTATATCGGAAACGATAAAATCTACCAAGAAATAAGGGCCAAATGATTTTATATAAAACGAACTTAGATGCCATGCCTAGAACTATATATACATGAACTAATTTAAAATTTTAATTTACTATATGAACTACAAAAGTATGATCGAACCCAACATTGTCACTCAAAACGTCGTTATTTTGATGTTAAAAAGAGAATTACAAAAAAAAAAAGAGCGCAAATCCAAATTTTCCCAAATTTTTGGGTCAAAATAGCGCAAAAATCCAAGTTAATTTGCGAAACAAATTAATATATTTATGACGTTTCCATATGTCGATTTTGCAAATAAATGACCAAGCTATAATCATTACTGCAATTACTTTGTTCTCTAACCGATGCTTTGAAGTAAAATATTTTTTGTTGATAATTTCAGTTCGATATACTTTAATTTAAATCTAGGCACCTATTTCAGTATAATTGAAGTTTGAGTTAGTCATGATTCTATGATAGAGCACAAGTTTATATAGTTTAATATGGTTTGATTGTTTTGGGAAGAATTTATAAACGAATTTAAACTAATGATTCGTTAAAGATATGTTTTGGTTTTAACATTTTCCTTTAGGTTTGGATTGTTCTTGTAATCTTGTGTGTTCTTTAACATTTTGGAATATTCGGATTTTGTGTGCTAAATAAGGGATTGCTTTTGGGATTTGTTTGTTTTTGACTAGATTTTTGCAACTGAATGTAAAGCAATGAATCATTGATAATTAATGTTTTTCGTTTAACATGTTTTTAAATTAATGATTTATTTAGTTTTTGGTGTATTTCGGTAACATTCTTTTATGATTGCTTGGAAAAAAGAGATTAGTTTTAGACTTTTAGTACTCCACTACGATCAATATTAGTATTTTCTTAATAAATGATATTCGATTTTTGATTAATTATATATTCAAATATTCAATAATTGATTGAGAATGAAAAACGAAGATTTGATTCTATGATATGAAAGTTTATACACATGCAACATTAAATACTCAAGAAAGCGAAAAACAACTTTCAAGTACCAAGAACATATTCATATACCGGAAAGTCGGCCATTTCATATCCGATCTAAACTCAAGTGTTCAATTCATACCTAACAGTTTCTTATGTGTTAAAATATACTCAACATTTTCAAAAATTCAAATTTACTAAGTCATGCGAAATTATATATTCTGCTGACGTGGATGCCATGTCGTTGATGATGTTGATGACGCGGTTGCCACGTCCTTGATGACGTCGTTGCCACGTCATCATCACCTTTAAAAAAATAATTATTTTTTCATGACTTTTTTCGTCTTCAATTAAATTATTTAACAAAACTGTAGAAAACTTATTTTTTATATAAAGATTTAAAATCTTATTTTGATACTAATAAGCTATATTTAAACCTAATCTAATATTTAAACCGAGTTTATAATCTCTACAACGTATTTGATTGGGATAATTGTATTTTAAGAACATAATACAATTTTTTATTAATAGTCATTGACAATTAGGGTTGTTTGAATTACGAATTTTGAGTTTATAAACTCGGTTTAAATAATATATTCGGTTGAAATACTGGTTATAAGGATTGAAAATAAGATTTTAAATGCTTACATCAAAAAATGTAATTTTTTCACACTTCTCTCGGATGATAGTTATGAAGAAGAAAAAGATTAACAGATAAAAAATTATTTTTCTAAGGTGATAATGATGTCGTTGCCATGTCAAGGACGTGGCAGCCGCGTCATCAACATCATCAACGACATGGCATCGACGTCAATAAAATGCATAATTTCGCATGCTCTGGTAAATTTAGGTATGAAATTTAAATTTTTTAAAAATTATGTATATTATCGAACATAAGAAACTGTTAAGTATGAATTGAACACTTGAATTTAGGTCAAGTATGAAATGACCGACTTTCTTTCATATACCCATATAACAAACTTCCCATAAACGCCCTAATATATGACTAAATACGAATAAAAGTATTACTATAGTGAGTATCTCGTTCAGTAAGCTGATTTTTTTGAATATGACCTATATAAATGTTATTTTCTATCTACTATAGATTATTTGAATATGACCTATATAAATGTTATTTTCTATCTACTATACTTAAAACTTAATTATTATTATTTTTTTAACGTAAAAAGTTATTCAATAAAATTTAATTAAATATCTAATTATTTTATTTACTTTATTGCATATCACTAAGTTGTACTTTAAACATATGACCAAAAATGCACTTAGGAATTTTAATAGTGATAGAAAATTATATAAATCAATATTTATTTATTTTACATATATATCTTATTATAATACATATTTTCACCACAAGAGATTAATGAAATATATATATTTCATTTTTATCTTATTATATAATTATATTGCAAGATTTTCAAATTAATAAACTTAAGATTTATATCCATAATATTTAACAAACTTTACCAAACTGGCTTTAATACTTAAATATCTACAGAAAAATCT
The DNA here is from genome assembly GCA_905216605.1 of Arabidopsis arenosa. NCBI lineage: Eukaryota > Viridiplantae > Streptophyta > Magnoliopsida > Brassicales > Brassicaceae > Arabidopsis > Arabidopsis arenosa. The sequence continues at coordinate 24,037,322 of LR999451.1, forward strand.
ACAACTACAAATAACACAACTACAAAAACAAACTTATAGTGTGATTGGTTGGGCGCTAACTCCTTTCTAGAGCCCTTTTTATTTTTTCTAAAGCCACAAATTTGTACTAGTCATGCTCCGGCTTTATTTTTAAAGTTAAAGTCCAAATTATTTTATTTTCTTTTTCTTTGTTGTAGCAAGTAAAATCAACAACCAAGAAACTCTAGATTCTAATGTTGCCGGAAACTATTTCCTTCACTGGAAAGAAGTTTTTTTGTGTGCAAAAAATAGAAACAACAGCAACAGACTCGTTGTCTTGGTTCCTATGCCATGTGTATTGCACATGAGTCCTATTCATAATTTTTTAAAACTTGCCTCTCTATCAGGCCCGGCTCAAATTTTTATAAGGTCCATAGCTAAAAAAAGACAAATGATATGAAATGAACAACTTGTTTTAATTTAAGTATTTAACATATATTTTATATTAATCAATCATTTCTAATTATAAAATATCTATACACCAAAACTTAAAACAATGTGGGAGATTTGTTGGTTGTATCTGTAGATTATTTGCTGTAGAATTTGGCTGTAAGTGTGTAAGTTGTAGTTGTAGATTTTTTTTATTATTGTATAATCAAGATTAGAATGACAATATCAAACCTGTTCAGGAGTGTTGTAGCCATCAGGAGAAGGGAAAGTATCGAGAGACATCTCAATCGATGGTAAAGCTTGGCAGACAAATTCACTTGTTATTCCACCATTGATCACAGTAGTGATGCTTAAGAACAAGAAGACGAATATAACAAGATTCTTCATGTTTGATAAGTTTTTTTTTTGCTTATAAGATTTCTAAGGTCGTGTGTTTATGAGTAATGACGTGAAGTTTATATATAGGTGAATTAAGGTCGTCGTTGCTATGTCACCAAGGACGTGGCGGCCGCGTCATCAACATCATCAACGACATGGCATCGACGTCAATAAAATGCATAATTTCGCATGATCTGGTAAATTTAGGTATGAAATTTAAATTGTTTGAAAATTTTTGTATATTATCGCACATAAGAAACTGTTAAGTATGAATTGAACACTTGAATTTAGGTCAGGTATGAAATGACCGACTTTCCTTCATATACCCATACAACAAACTTCCCATAAACGCCCTAATATATGACTAAATACGAATAAAAGTATTACTATAGTGAGTGTCTCGTTCAGTAAGCTGATTATTTGAATATGACCTATATAAATGTTATTTTCTATCTACTATACTTAACACTTAATTATTATTATTTTTTAACGTAAAAAGTTATTCAATAAAATTTAATTAAATATCTAATTATTTTATTTACTTTATTGCATATCACTAAGTTGTACTTTAAACATATGACAAGAAATGTACTTAGGAATTTTACTAGTGATAGAAAATTATATAAATCAATATTTATTTATTTTACATATATATCTTATTATAATACATATTTTCACCAAAAGAGATTAATGTAATATATATATTTCATTTTTATCTTATTATATAATTATATTGCAAGATTTTCAAATTAATAAACTTAAGATTTATATCCATAATATTTAACTAACTTTACCAAACTGGCTTTAATACTTAAAAATCTACAGAAAAATCTACAACTAGAGATAACACAACTACAAAAACAAATCTATAGTGTGATTGGTTGGGCACTAACTCTTTTCTAGAGCCCTTTTTATTTTTTCTAAAGCCACAAATTTTTACTAGTCATGCTCCAGCTTTATTTTTAAAGTTAAAGTCCAAATTTTTTTTTTCTTTTTTCTTTGTTGTAGCAAGTAAAATCAACAACCAAGAAACTCTAGATTCTATTGTTGCCGGAAACTATTTCCTTCACTGGAAAGAAGTTTTTTGTGTGCAAAAAATAGAAACAACAGCAACAGACTCGTTGTCTTGGTTCCTATGCCATGTGTATTGCACATGAGTCCTATTCATAATTTTTTAAAACTTGCCTCTCTATCAGGCCCGGCTCAAATTTTTATAAGGTCCATAGCTAAAAAAAGACAAATGATATGAAATGAACAACTTGTTTTAATATAAGTATTTAACATATGTTTTATATTATTAAATCATTTCTAATTATAAAATATCTATACACCAAAACTTAAAACAATGTGGGTGATTTGTTGGTTGTATCTGTAGATTATTTGCTGTAGAATTTGGCAGTAAGTGTGTAAGTTGTAGTTGTAGATTTTTTTATTATTGTATATTTGGTTGTAGATACAGATTTTAGGGATATAGAGTTTTGGGTGCAAATTTATTAGTTGTAACTAAAAATTATGAAGAGTAAATATTTGAATTTTATATTTATAAATTATATTTTCTTAAATTATAAAATTATATATTATAGTAAATAAAATTATTTAATAATATTTACTATAATATATAATTTACTATATGTTATATAAAACTACCAACCTTCCTTTCATTTAACAAAAATTGTATCATGCACATATAGGTTAAATGAAATCGATATAAACACATTTGTATAAAAATATTAAATATTTTATTACTGTATATTTTGGTTGTAGATATTATAGGGCTGGGCCGGATCCGGATATCCGGCTTTTTTTGGGTATCCGGATCCGGATCCGGATCCGGCCGGATCCGCCTTTTCATTATCCGGATCCGGATCCGTTCCACCCGGATATCCGGATTTCGGATATCCGTAAAAAGAGCCGGATATCCGCCGGATATCCGGATCCGGGTTTTTTTTTATATAATTTTTTTACTTAATATAAAATTTCAAGAAAAATATTTAAAAACAAATAATTTAATATAAATAATTAAAAATATTATTTAAAAAATATTATTCTTATATAAAATAATAGAATTTATTAATAAAATTTAAATAATAGTAATAAAATATTAAAAAAATATTATTATTATATAAAATATCCCGGATCCGGATATCCGGCTTTAAATTTTCTATTATCCGGATCCGGATCCGGATCCGGCCGGATCCGCTTTTTCATTATCCGGATCCGGATCCGCCCCACGCGGATATCCTATTTTTCGGAGCGGATCGGAGCGGATCCCGGATCGGATCCCGGATCCCGGATAATTGGTCTCACCCCTAGTAGATATAGATTTTAGGGATATAGAGTTTTGGATGCCAATTTATTAGTTGTAACTAAAAATTATGATTATTAAATATTAGAATTTTATATTTATAAATTATATTTTCTTAAATTATAAAATTATGTATTATAGTAAATAAACTTATTTAATAATATTTACTATAAGATATAATTTACTATATGTTATATAAAACTACAAACCTTCCTTTCATTTAACACAAATTGTATCATGCACATATAGGTTAAATGAAATCGATATAAACACATTTGTATAAATGTATAAAATATTTTATTACTGTATATTTTGGTTTTTTTTTTTTTTTTTTTTTTTGAAAACCCAAAATATACGGTAATAAAATATTAGATATAATAATATTTACTATAAGATATAAACTTATTTAATAATATTTACTATAAGATATAATTTTTGGCCGGACGGGTTTGGCGGGACGGGTTTTTGAATCAACAATAATAAAAAGATTAAAATATCATTAATCCGTCGCTTCAATACGGATTAAATCCTTAATTTTTTTAATACCACCAATATTAGACATATTAAATCTGTCTCATTTAGAAAAGATTGTATAAAACCAAAAATTATTTTTTTAAAGAGATACAATTTACAAAATATTTTTATACCAACTTTAAAAATAAATCACTCCGCGGTGTACCGCGGGTTAAAATCTAGTAGTTATAATTTGATTAATTCATACAATATTAAATAACAATTTAGAAATTATAGCACCCGGACTCCAACATGGATTATTAATCTAGTATATATTAAATTAAATCAATAAAAAATATCATACTTTCTCCATTTTAAATTAGTTGTCGTTTTAGAAGTTGAATTTTGTTTCAAATTAGTTGTGGTTTTAGGTTTTTAATGCATATTTTTTACAGATTTTCCAATTTTACCCCTACTCTCTTAGCTTATGAATTGATAATATTACATAAAACAATACATTAATTAGAGGTAAAACAAAAAAATTCCTATTTTAGATAATAATATTTAAAATTATTTATTATGTTCATTTTAAAAATCACCTACTTTATAAAATATAATTTATTTTAAATTATAATTTTTGAGTCCGGATCAGAGAGCTCTGACGAAAAAATGTAAGATATAATTAACCTTTTAATGTACCAAGCGAATCCAATATGTAGTTTAAGATTCGATTTGTGGGAGTCGATGTGGATTGCTGCTTTTGTCCTTGTGAGTCGGCGATATCATTTGAGCTTCTAGAAGATGGGCCGATCGACCAATTTTAATGGGCCGAACTTCTCTGAATTTGGTCAAATATTCTTAAAAAAGAAAATCTTCTTCCTGGGCTGGGTTTAAAATAAAAAAGACAAAAAATAAACTAAGATGTTTTAGGGGTAGGCCCATATCCAACAATAAACTATCAAAAGAAAATTAGTTTACTTCCCTTTATTTTTTTTATTTTTTTGAATAACTAAGATGTTTTAGGGGTAGGTCCGTACATCTCCTCAGACCAGAGATCTGCACATTTTATATGACCCCCTCCCAAATGTTACTTTTTTTTTCTTCTTGTTAAACCATTTTAGATTGATTTTCAAAAATATTAGGAACTAATAATAAGTTCCATTAATTCTCGTTAACAATGAATATGGCCGGTCTTGATCCAAGCCTCCTTATAAGCTTTCTCACCATCCCACTCGCTACATTGATATTTTCAAACGTTATATCTGGATCAATAATCTTCAAATTCATGTCTCTTTTATAATCTTTAAACGATAGTTTTGCTCATGATTGATGGCATATGTATATCTATTTGGAATAGATTCCACCTTTTCCAATGATGGCACCAGCAAAAGGGGCATCTACACTGATCTCGATAGTAGCATAAACACCAATGATTGAAACAGAGCCTAATCCCGAATATTCTCTTCTTGAGAATCTGCCGCATGCACCACCATAGATCCTTGCATATTTCTGGAAACTTGATCAACCGGTGGTCGGAGATTTGTCATCTGAGCCCTAGCTTTGTACACACCGCGAATATAGTGCAACTATGAAAAAGTGGCAATTGTCACCAAACGGACATCCACAAATGTTAGCACGAATGGTTCGTGTATAACCGCATTTTATTTTGTATGTAAACAATATCACTACGGATTGGCTTGTTTAAGCTATCCAAGTAATAAAAAGATGTTGACCAAAAAAAAATGACATCCATAAATGATGCGATACAAAGCATAATGCATCAGCAAGTTAACCTAAGAAAAGAAAACCAGTTACATATCTATAGGCTATTTCACTATTCACTACAAGAATTGTCGAATCTGGCTACGCCCTGGCTTGGTAAAATCCGTTACCAACAAAATTAGCTACAAATATGGCAACGGACGGCGACAAGCAAAAACACGGGATTTTCGTAGCCATATTTATGGCCATCCCGTCACAAATTTGTAGCTATATAGCTATGACGTAGGCTGTCGCTGTTCTGTAGCCAAATAGCTACGCATTAGGTAGGGAATGACCGCCACGAAAGTATTCCACATATAGCTACTGTTGGCGACGCCAACTCCGTTGCTAGTTGGCAACGACTTCAGTCCCTCGCAAATCCGTAGCCAAAAAACACAACTTATCCACGCCAACCCATTCTTTGTTCGTGATGTCTTATCAATCATTTTTTGACTGCATATGGCTACGGTGTATTCGTCGCCATTTGTAGCAAAAAAAAAAGCAAGAGAAAGTGATTGCTACCTTCTCGACAAAGCTATAATATTTAGTACAAAATGGATGAAAGAAATTTATAGAGTTATAAAACAGATTTTTATTCCATAATGCATCACCAATGAAGAACACGTTCCACAGGAGCCGAAAGACTCATAGATAATTCAAAGATGATGCAAGAAGAACCTTACCACATAATAATGGTTTAGTACTGCATATACTAATCGGAAAAAATGTCAGAAAATGCACGAACTTTCAAATTTGGGACAAAAAGCATGAACTTTCGAAATATAATTTAAATCATATAGTTTAGTTTGACTTTTGATAAAATGATTAAGTTTTCGTTGACTTGGTCATTTCGGGCATGTCGTTAAGTTTTAGTGTTGTTATTTTTAATTAATTGCATATATTTTTAATTAATTATATATTATTTTTTTTAGTATATATACAATCTGTTTGTTATAATTCCAGAATGTTATCTTAGCTCAGTGGTTCATAATCTCTTATGCCTCCAAGAGGTAAGCATTTCGATTCTTCATGGACACAATTGATTCATTTTATTTCGTCGTACAACGACGTCGTTTCGATTCAACCGAGATTTCTAACGGAAAGTTAATCCCGTCATCGTCTCGTTAACGGATATTTAACGACATGCCCGAAATGGCAAAGTCAATAGAAACTTAACCATTTAATCAAAAGTCAAACTAAACTTTATTATTTAAATGATATTTCGAAATTTCATGCTTTTTTGTTCCAAATTTAAAAGTTCACGCATTTTTCGACATTTATCCTTATACTAATTACATGTTTCTTACCATCCAACATAAGAACAATAAACAAATTTTTACAAAGACTTCCACCAAGACATTAATTATATATAACAAAAAGTACATATATTTAAAAACTAAACATCAAAACGAAGATACATCACATGTACACAAATTTATATGAACTCCGTTTAGTAAACTATATATTAAAATATTTTTCTTTTATTTACACAATTTTTAACAAAAAAAAATAATATTGCACAAAAAAGAGAGATGCCTACTCGAATAACTAGTATTCTGAAAAAAAATGGTCCTTGTGAGTTAGGTGGATAATCAGAAGTTCATGTGCGGTTAATGTCACTGAACCAACATGCACAGTTTGGGCCCAATGACATGCTTCTCCGCTGTTAGATCTTTGGCAAAGATGAAGCACTTAACCTCTGGTCCACATTCTTTGTTTAGACTCGGTTTAATTCTTCCAAATTTTTTAAAAATAATCTCCCTTATTTCGTAATAATTATCATATTTCACTAAATATATATAATAAAAAAAACTTGTGGTACCGGCACATCAGCAAATGTGACCTCCAATGCTTCTCTTTTAGTATTTAGATGTTATTTCTGGAATAAAAAATTTGAGGAACTTTTGCACTTTTTCTTAAAAATAATAAGATAATAAATAAATTTTATTGATTTTGAAATAAATTATTTGATCCACCTAAGATGAATATACTAAATTTAGTGAGAAATAAATAATTTAATTGTACTAAGATAATAAATACATATTATTAATTTTGAAATAAATTCTATGATCCACATAAGATTAATTTACTAAATGTGGTGAGAAATAAATAATTAAATGTACTTTTAATATTAATGTCTTATTAAAAGATATTTTCATAAACTTTTATACCACAAAAGTACTTGCACAAAGGATTTCATAGTTATAAATAGTTCGAATCCGACAGCTAATATGGAAATGTCTTTGTAGCTTCTCTCGGTATATATATTTCAAACTCTTCTATAACATCTTCAGTTTTCGGGGAATATCTTATCTGAGTTCTTAGAAATGGGGAAACTAAACTCTAAATTTATCTCGATGATTCTTTTCGCTCTCGTGGTAATCGTCTCTTCTGAAGTTATATTCGAGGAGCGATTCGATGGTAGCTACATGTTCTCTCTCTGTCTATTTCTTATCTAGATTCTAAGTGTCAATGCGATCGATTAATGGTTTTATGATTCTGTTTGATAAGATGATTGATATAACTTGTTGATCCATCTTATATATTCCAATTCAATATAACTTTTCCAAAATATCTGCTTAAGATTGTTATAGATCTTTAGGATTTGTGGATTATGGTTTCTTTTTGATTTTTTGAGGCATTCCTGAAACCACGGGATTACAAATTTTCAATAATATTTAGTATGTGATTGCTTACTTATATGATTAAGTCCTTGAGTTTAATATATCATACGCAATAGTACGTATGCAAGTTTTGATCTAAGTAGTAAACTAATGATTTATGATATATTTTCATTTGTGTATGTTATATATATATTTTTTTTGTTATTTTGTGGTCTATATTTCGAAAGACGGATGGGAGAAGAGATGGGTAAAATCCGACTGGAAGAAAGATAACAACACTGCTGGGGAGTGGAAACACACAGCTGGAAATTGGTCTGGTGACGCTAACGATAAAGGTAAGTTTCAGGACTAGTGATGGTATGAGTCATTGGTTCTATATCTTCCTGTTAAATTTCACTCTCTTGAAGGTATCCAAACAAGCGAAGACTATCGATTCTACGCTATATCAGCTGAATTCCCCGAGTTTAGCAACAAGGACAAGACCCTAGTGTTCCAATTCTCTGTCAAGCATGAGCAGAAGCTTGACTGTGGTGGTGGCTACATGAAGTTGCTTAGTGGTGATGTTGACCAGAAAAATTTCGGAGGAGACACTCCTTACAGGTTCATTATTGGTTTCTTTCACAGTCTTTATATCAACATCAAATATTCAAACATCAAACTTATCTTCTTATTACATGCAGTATTATGTTTGGCCCTGATAAATGTGGTGACAACACTAAGCAAGTACATGCTATTCTTACCTACAATGGAAAACACCACTTGATCAAGAAGGAGGTCCCATGTGAGACTGACCAGCTTACTCATGTGTACACATTCGTTCTCCGTCCAGATGCTACTTACAGTATTTTGATTGACAATGTTGAGAAGCAAACTGGTAGCCTCTCCTCTGACTGGGATCTCCTCCCAGAAAAGAAGATTAAAGATCCAAGTGCCAAGAAGCCTGAGGACTGGGATGACAAAAAGTACATTCCTGATACGAAAGACACTAAGCCAGCGGGATACGATGACATCCCTAAGGAGATTCCAGACACTGATGCAAAGAAGGTTTGAACCATTTTCTTTCATTGATGAAAAACCAAATCTAGATCTTCATTTTGATTTGGATCCTTTTTTTTTAGCCTGAAGATTGGGATGATGAAAAATCTGGTGAGTGGACTACCCCAACCATTCCTAACCCGGAGTACAAGGGTGTATGGAAGCCCAAGGTTTGTTAGTTTTTTTTCTCTCAAATGGATATATATAAATAAGATGGTTAAACTATGTGCTTTCGTCTCACGGTTGTCATATTGTAATGTAGAAAATCAAGAACCCTAATTACAAGGGCAAGTGGAAGGCTCCAATGATCGACAACCCTGGTAATTTTCATAATGTCCATAGTCATGTAACAAAGTGCACCATGGCTCTAAATTAGTAGTTCTAAACTAAAATAAATTTTGAATTTCTGTTTGTTATGGTCGTATGGATATAACCATAGTATTGAATGTAAGATTTTGTTTGCATGGACTTATATTGGATAAGTAAGTATATCAATTTTGTGCAGATTTCAAGGATGACCCAGAACTATATGTCTTCCCTAAATTGAAATATGTTGGAGTGGAGTTGTGGCAGGTAATAACTACATCTTGTCACTAAATTTTTTTGTGTGTGTGTTTATGATGGTAATAATAACATCTTGTGACATATTGTGTTTTTGGTAGGTGAAATCTGGATCTTTGTTTGACAATGTCTTGGTAAGCGATGATCCAGAGTACGCTAAGAAGTTAGCCGAAGAAACATGGGGAAAGCACAAGGATGTATGTTAATTAATCCATGCTCTTCATTTGGTTTATTGTGGTTAATAGAATCGTAGCTAATAATCTAGTTGGTGTTATAGGCGGAGGAAGCAGCATTTGAAGAAGCAGAGAAGAAAAGACAGGAAGAGGTAATACAATATCCTCCATCCAAAAATATTTTGTCTAATTCCAAATAAGTTGAATGGTAATCAAGAACTTGTATATTTTTTTGGTTATTACAAGGAATCAAAGGAACTTCTCGCTGAAGTTGAATCTGACGTAAGCTGTCTCGGGCTTCACAATGCAAATTAACAACCTGTCTGTTTATGTAAAGGTTCTTGATATAAATTTGTTATTCCTACAGGATGAGGAAGAAGCTGAAAATGATGACAATGAAGGCGATGACTCGGACAACAAATCGAAATTTGAGGAAACTAAGGAGTTCGATGCCGCTCATGTATGTGTCTAACCTCTTCTTCAACATTAATACAAAAAATATTGGGCAATAAATTGGATTGTGTGACTAACTTTGTGATTATGATTTTACTATAGGACGAGCTCTAAGCGAGGAAGGTGAATATTTGAAAACATTTTAGAGTCTGATTTGTTTGTCACTTTCTTAAAGAAATGTTTTATCTCTAGTTTGGTTGGGATGTACAACTTTCTTCTATTATTGTGAAAGGGCTGTGGCAGCTTTGTTTTAAACTTTGATAAAATTCTGATTTTCCGATTTTCTTCATCTCTCTCCTTCTCTTTATTCTCATCTCATCTTTTTACTATTTCCACCCAAAAATCTATTACAAAACTAAAATAAAATCTCATGAATCATATTTTATCCACAAACAACACTAACCATCGAGCCCAAGCCTCTGTGGTCTAGTGGCAGAGGAAGCTTTGATGAAGGGTGAAACTCCCAGACCCGAGTTCGATTCTCCCTGGAAACAAAAACACATTTGTTTGGGAAGTCTGTCAGTTGGGCCTTGGCCCAATTGGTTTACCTGGTAGTCAGAAATGCAGGCGGCCTGGTGGCCCAATTCTACCTGGATCGGGAGAAGTCCACTCTGTAGCACCTCGGTGCGTTCCTACCGAGACCGACCGGATCAGACAATAGGGTTTATCAAAAAAAAAAAAAAAAAAACACTAACCATCGAACAAAAAATTAAAAGCTAGTTTCCTAGTGGTTCACGGTCTGACACGCATTTCTAGTAGTTTAACCCGAACCAGACTTAGATCACTCAAATGATTCTCCATTCAGGGTATAGGAACTAGCAGTGCGACCGCTAGAGATCCATAGAATTAAGGACCCCATAAATTAGTTTACAGAAATCTCTATGTGTAGATAAAAGGGGCCAAAAATATTTTGTAAAACAAAGGGGCCCATAAAAATATTTTATTAGTCATAACATACAAAATTTTAAGGGATTATTTTCTAAGAGTTGATAATCAAAAGACTGTTCATTTTTCATTAATTTTCTTAACTCCATCAGCAAAAAAAAAAATTAACGATTTCGAGGTAAATCATTTAACTATCCAAGGCAAATCACAATCTAGTGGACTACCTAACCTCTGAATCAGCGTGAACATAGAAAGTTACTCAGAAAAAGGAAGATAATCTCTATATTAGTCTTTGACAGTGAGTAACAACTAATGAGAATCTTTGACCTCATCTTATATATAGATTTGTTTTGCCACATCGTCACGACTCATCTTCGAAGATAGTGTTTGGTTCAGACTTAAGTGGCTACATCAGTATAGTTCAGTTTTGGTTTCTGGTTTTTTATAAGCCCTAAAACAATATTTTTATTTATTTCAATATTTAAAAACAGATTATCATGTCAATATCACAATAAATTTATTATTATATGGTTCACATAGATGACCAAGTCCTCATTTCTTTCCGAGGCTCAAATTATTCATAAAATCAAACAAACCGAGAGAACATCATTAAATGGGACAAACAAATCCCACTAGTGAGAAGTCTTGAATAGCTCAACTTTTCAAGGATCATGTACAATAATCTGTACATGCCCTGAAATACTTTGTAACATCGCGGCTCCATCATCTGCCAACTCCTTTTGACTTTCCGCCATACTCCTACGCATGTAAAGCTCCACTCTTTCCAGCATAGGCCCATGCTCGCGTCCAGGCCAACGCCCACGTCCCGACTGAATCAAAAACTTCAAAACATTTAGCTCGCCAAAGCGACCACTGAAGTTCCTCACGACCACGACCTTAAGTGTCTTAGGAAGAGACTTATAGGTAAGGTTCTTTTTCCAATATGACCGTGGACCGACGCCGTAATATGACTTATTGTACTGCAAAATATCAAACGAAAAATTAAGAGGTTTAGTAAAAATCATACATAGTAATGTAACTATTATTCTCAAATATATTCACTACTAGTCTACTACTATATAACAATCTTACCGAGAAAATGCTTCGATTGAAGATATCGAAAGTTAACGTTTCCAGGTTAGGGCAATTATCGAGGAGGAGCCTAATTCCCTTAAATTCTGTGACATGCAACCTCGTTCTCAGCACCAAGTGTTGTGTTTCCATCGGACGAAGCAAATCAAGCGGATCTTCACATTCCTGAATAGTCTTCAAAAAAGAAAAAAAAAACAAGCATATATACTCCGATCAAGTTTACTATCTAACAGTCTTTATATACATCAATTTTAACGTAATAGCTTTAGGTTATCAGATAAGGACAATACATTTTAGCTACCAATACATATTCGTTTTATTCACTAGGCTACTATAAAGTTTCATTTCGAGATATGTTTATAATGTGAAAATGTAATGTAAATATGTTAGGATTTAAATTTATACCTGAAGGAGATAAGGGCAGACACTTAAGGTCCTCGCACCTCGAAGATTGTTAAGGAAGGCAGAAAGAACTGATCCTTCTAATTTGGTTCTTTGATTCCGTTTGTCATACTCGCCCTCTGCGGTGAAATCCAAGTAAACGTCTTTGATGCTCATATTCATTCTCTTGACATCAAAGGAAAGAATTTGGCCTGAGTACTTGAAGATTTCTACATTAGGGAGGTCAAAGGAACAAGCCATGAAAGAGGAGAAGTCACATCTGTCAAATACAAATTCTTTCATATCTCCGGCTATGTTTTTGATTTCAACACCCCAGCAGTAATCAAGACTTAGACTCTTGAGTGTAGGAGAGTTTGATAACAAAGAATCAACCTCAGGGAGTTTGATCCAACCAATAGAGAGCTTTCTAGGCAATCTCGAGTTTGAGAATTTCGAGGGGTCAAACCCGCACGAGTAAATCTTCAGTGATTCAAGGGTTGTTAGACTGTAAACGCATACCGGCAATTGCACAACAACATGATCATACCTCGACGCCCAGCTATTGCTTATCCAAGAAGGGTCTGTGAAATCAAGAACTAGGTTCTTGACTTGTCTTGAGACTGCGAATTCGATCAGGGACTGGATCTCTGCCACAAAGCCCGATGGAATGGAGAAATTAATCTCGAGGGTTTCGATGTAACGACCATGATATCTAGAGATCCATTGACGCATATAGTGAACAAACGAAATCCTTTTGGAGATTTTGTCGGAGACAGAGTGGTCCACATACTCGGATTCCTTAAAAGCAATGTTTCTTGTCTCCCGACAAAGATACCTCCACCTCTTAGCGAGCACACTGGTCCTTAAACATTCCTTAAACGACAAGTAAGAAATGATCGTAATCAGAATCACATCCGGTAGATTGGATAATCCGTCTAGTTGGATACTTGAAGCTGTTCTCTTAGAAGTCATCTCTTTCAATCGAAATCCTTCGATGGAAAAAATGAAAATAGTCAGTGAAGTTATCTCCTTTGCATTTACGATATGGAGCAAGAAATACACTAAAGTGAGATCATTAAAATGTAAAAACTGTATATCTCATAAAATTTAAACAAAATACAAATATTATAACAAGTATAAATAACAACGATTTCATAGATATAAGAACAACTGACGCACCTGAAACTTTGTCCCCTTGCGGTTCTGTCTGTTCATGTTCTCATGATTTTTTTTTGTTTTTCAAGAATTGTGGAGGTTTTTGTTATTTTATCAATTTGTAATTTCTTATATTCTGATGAGTCAAAGTAATATAGTGAATCTGGTAAATGTTTTAAAAGGGAAGAAATATTTAGGTAAATGAATATGCTAGATTGATAGTGTAAAAGATAAGGGTAGGTGATGGCTATTGGCTCACTTGGATATGTATTTCAAAACCATCTGTTAAAATCATATCTCATTTTAAAAGTTACAGCAAAGAAATTATATTTGTTAAGCAAAAACATTATTTGGCTAAATTAAAATCCTATCCCAGCTTTTAAGTCAAAAGTCTTTTTGAAGTAAAAAAGTCTTAATTTGGTTAGATTTTTTGTCTTTTTGGTAAAAAAGCTTATTTGGGATTATTATTACCCTAAAATGCATTTTTGACTATACATATTTGTGGTCAGAAATTTGACCAACTTTTTTATAAAAAGGAACCTATAAAATCCCTTACTATGAAGGATATTTTAAGGAAAGAAATATATTAGGGGGATTTTCTTCTATAATTTTGTTGTTTCTTCTTAATTCATTGTAAAGTTATGTAATATCAAGACAAGAATAATATAAAATATTTATTTGAAAAAAGATAAAATGTTTATTCACTAACTAAAAAACATTGTTTGCTATGCTAATTAAAAAAAAAAATATGTATGTATCTTTCTACACCAAAATATGATTAATATATCATGACATGCACAAACAAAAAAGAAAATAATTCCCTTCGCTTCAGAGTCGAAGTATCAAACAATGTTGGGGCCTTGATATCATGTGGATAGCAGGCCAACTAAGAGAACTAGTCCTCGAGAACTCTCACTTCTGTTACATGAATTGTTACTTTAGACATCTTCAAGTACTCATATGCCATGTTTTTTACTTTTACTTCCACATAACTAAAGTGATTATAAAGAAGTATGATGAACCGAATCAATCAACCCAAATTAAATAAACGATGTACTGGACTTGGTTAACGGTCTTTCCCCGCTACCTTAATGGTCTTGTAGAGTCATTGAGAGTCTACAAGTTAGGGCGACTATATATTGATAAGAATCATTATTCCATTGAACTCCTTTGTATGCATGTTCATTCTCTGAACCAAATCTTTTGTTTCCACATGATGAAGCTAATTAAGGGCAAAACGTTTCCGAGCAGCTAAGACCTGAACGTTTTGTTTTTAGCTTCATCATGTGGAAACACAACATTTGTTCTAAGATGGAAGATGCATACAAAGGAGTTTAATGGAATTAGGATTCTTATCGATAGTCGCCATAACTTGGAGACTATCACTTTCGATATTCTTCCTCGACGCCTGTTCCTGGTAAGATTTCAATACATGCAATAGAGACCAATTATAATTTTTAAAATAATGAAGCGCATAATTTGATCTAATAGTTGTAGACAGCTTTATCATACGTTGGCATTTCACCACAATAAAACCCTTGAACCACAACCTCTGAAACTCTTACCAATATAAGGAAAAAGGAAAAACAAAAGTGATTAAAACGAAGAGAATGTCGCTAGCTAGCTAAAAAATATATATCCAATGGATTGTTCATAATACCGATCACATTTCCAACCTTTCTTTTACTCCTTTGAGTGTAATACTTAAAATTGAACGAGTAAATACTCATATATATATAATTTATGTCCCGATAAAAAATATTCATTGCGTCTGAGTCCTTCAACCTTATTTGGTATTATTCTTAACCTAATACGTTTTTCATTGACTATATATGTTTTTGGTCAGAAATTTGACCAATTGTATTTTATAAGGAACCTATTAAATTTTTACATTGATGGATATTTTAAGTAAGGGAATATATTTACCGAGAAATTAGGGGTAGGAATTTTAACCAAACGAATTGAACCGAAAATTAGCTATTTAAATCTAACCATAATCCATATACAAACCACTTGGTTAAACTTTTCTACAACCGGAATTTGGTTTGGTTTTTGTGTTTGTCTATTTTTAGGCATGGCAATCAAGCTATCCTGATTCCTGACACAAACCCGTAAAACCCGCATATATATGAGTTGGGTACAGCCCGCTCCGGCCCTAACATCGATATAGATTTTTTCGGGGTTTTCCAGGCTACTCTTTGAGAAAGAAAAACAAACTTATAAGTTTAAAATATTTCATAAAAATAGTAAATCAATGTATGAAATGAGCCAAAGAAACCATTAGTATTCATTAAATACAAGTTAATATAAAAATAAAAGTTTAAAACCAAATAAATTATTTAAACTTATACCATATAAAACATAAAACAAAAGATTTGAAACCACATTATGTTGAAGAGTCAAGATTTAAATCCACTTCAATGCATTCTAAATTTATGTCTGCTTCAATGCATTCTATTTTTTTTTTTGTCCATAAGTTGTATATATATATATATATATAATCATATAAATATCGTAGATAATTTTTTTAAAAGTATTAAGTAAATCTATATATAATAGCAATCTAATAAATACCATTTGCACATCTGAACGGTTGCGTCTTTTAATCGCTACCTTTCGTTTAAATCGGTTATTTTTTACTGTTATTTTTTTATGGTTATTTTGGTTGCGTCTTTTTATCGCAATTTTCGTTTTAATCAGTTATTTTTTTACGGTTATGTCGTTTCTAATAAATACCATTTATATATCTGAATGGTTGTGTCTTTTTATTGCAACCTTTCGTTTAAATATTTATAGTTGCTTTTCTTACAGTTATTTTTGTACGGTCATGTTATTTACATAATAATTATTTTTGGTAGACAATTGCAAGCTTTGATTTATATATTTAGTTTATTTCACGAACGATTGCAACCTTTGATTTATATATTTAGTTTATTTCACGAACAATTGCAACCTTTGGTTTATTTTGTAAATTGCTATAACATCTAATTATCTACCGTCGAGTCTCACGGTATAACTTTTCATAAATTAATATTTTTAATTACCAAAATTTATTTAAATGAGATTGTAATCGTTTAATTGAACCATTGAAACATTTGGTTTATCTGACAAATCATTGCAACTTTTGGTTTTATTTTACGAACCGTTGTAATCTTTAGTTTATTTGACAAACTTGACGAACCGTTGCAACTTTTGATATATCGCAACATTTCATTTATTTTTTTAAAGTAAAAAAATTATTTTACGTTATGTATTTTAAGAAAGTTGCAATTCGAATAAATAATTTTTACGGTTGCATCTTTTTATCGTAACTTTTCATAAAATGGTTGCAACCGTTTAGTTGAACCATTGCAACATTTAGTTTATTCACGAAAAATTGAAACTTTAAGTTTATTTTATAAATCGTTATAACATTTAATCATCTACCATCGTTATTATTAATTTTTGTTTGATATTTTTTAAAACAATTTTTGAAATATTTTCCCCCGCGACATCGCGGGGGTCCGGAGTCCTAGTATGAATAATATTATAACATGTAAAACCATCCAACAAAGTCTAAAATTTTTACGGGTCTTTTGTACCGGTCCAAACCCGGTCGGGCTAAACCCGAAAACTCTTTAGTCTTAACTTCTCTAGATGTCACAAAAAGAAAGCTTGTCTCCCAAAAAGCGATAAGAGAAAAGGTATAAGAGAAGAGAATAGAAAAGAAATGAAGAACAAGAGAGAGATCTTCAAGGGACGACTTCTTCTAGGGCTTAGAGATAACGAGGATTTGTAAAAGCTGCAGGGGCTTCGAAAAGAGCATGTGAGAATCTGAAAAAGAATTGTAAAGAGGCCATGAAAGAAGTGTAGGGTTTTCACTTTAAGTCTCAGTCTTTATCGGCTCGAGTCTAGGTTTAAGGGTAAAGTGTCAAAACACGTCATCTTGGTAAGTGCATGGACGAGCTTTTGGACCGGCTACGTGGGCTTTGACCGTTGTGGAGCATGGTAGAGAGGGCGGCCACAGATCCCATGACCGGTGAGGCCAAGAGCTTCCCGACCGGTCACGTTGCTTCTAGCTGGTCTGGACATATCTCCATTCTTCTGGTTGTATCTTCTGAATGGCTGAATAGAATGGTCTGATTCCACTTCGAGGTGAATCTTGACTCTTCTAGATTTTTGTAGCCTCCAAGAGCTCTTGATTTTGTGCAGAGAAAGATCTTCAACGGATGCCCAACTTCGGAAGTTCTGAAACTGTCTAGAAACGGGTTTTGTTCGTCTTTTATTCTTTTTGCTTGAAGACTAATAAATCCTTCTTGAAACAAAAATACTTGAAAACAGCCTTGAAGTACACAAAATCTCTTGAAATCTTCATAAAAAACCTAATAAAAACATAGCAAAAGTGGACGAAAATACGATGTTATCAATACGAGGGAAGAGAAGCCATCCTCTAGCAATCATGGATCGAAACCTAGCAACATATCGAACGAGAACTTCCTCAATTTTCGATTGATTGCGAAATCAACTCCGAAATTATCAATAAACTAAAATTAAACCCGAGCAACCACAAAGTTGCCACTCCGCAAGCACAAAAATGGACTTCACCCACCATCGAGAGCATCGCCTAGAAGACTAGTTGCCATCCTATAATATCAAAAACATGTAATTAAAGGAGCTTTCAATGCATCGAGTACCCATGGGCATAAAGCTCGAATCCATTATGCTCTCAGTGATAACCACCCACTTGGACATCAAGTTAGCCTAATCAATATGATTCAAAATTCTCTTTTCTTTGTAATGTCTCTAAAACAAAGCTTAGGATAAACAAAAGTGAAGATGCATTCAACTATCTTCCTGTTCTATTTGGGAGACAAGATGCCCAGTGGGAAATGTCACACATGTTCATAGAGATTACTACAATGAGAGTAGAATACCTTTATATCCACATTTGGGGGGGGGGGGGGGGGGGGGGGGGGGGGGGGGGGGGGGGGGGGGGGGGGGGGGGGGCAGAGGAATCTATAAATCACTTACTCTTTGATTGTCCGCCTTCAAGGCAAATTTGGGCTTTGTCCACTATTCCTACCTCAGGGCACCTTTTCCCTAGAAATTCCCTCTTCTATAATTTTGATTTCTTTTTCTGGCGTGGCCAAGAATTCGGAATAAGTGAGGAGCTTCTTGAAATCTTTCCATGGATATTATGGTATATCTGGAAAAGTCGCAACAAATTTCTGTTTGAAAATATTAGAGAACCTCCCCAGGAGACTTTAGCCTTGGCAATCCAAAAAGTGCACGTTTGGAAACAAGCAAATTTAAAAGAAAGATTTCCCGAAGACCTCCCCCCCCCCCCCCCCCCCCCCCCGGGCTTCCTGTTCGACCTCTTTCCGTTTTGATCTCGGAATGTCAGGTGGACGCATCCTCGCATGCGAATGATTGTCTTAGTGGGCATGGATAGGTGCTAGTAGAACAGAACAAGATCTGCCACCTAGGACTCAAATGTGTTCGAAGAAGTCTCTCACCGCTCCATGCGGAACTAGATTCCTTGTTGTGGGCAATGGAATGCATGATCTCAATTGGCGTTCCCACGAGTGCTTTTGCCTCTGATTGCTCCGACCTGATCTCCCTCCTAGAGAACCATGATGATTGGCCCACCTTCGCTGCAGAATTGGCCTCGTTCCGGTCCCTCTTGTGTTTTTTTCCGTCTTTTAATATTAGATATATTCCTCGTGATTTTAATTGTAGGGCTGATTGTTTAGCCAAAAAAGCTCGGGCTCGTAATTGCATGTTTTCCCATGTAAGCCAATCGGTTCCTGATTGGCTCTCCCCAGCGGAGAGTCTCTTTCCGATAACTTAATATAATGGTGTTTGAAGAAAAAAGGAAAAGAAAAAAAATAGAGTGAGGTTGGAGATGCGCTAAACAAAGGTGAATGGAACGAACATGCACCAACCCAAAGATGTGTTATTATATTTTCTCTCCAGTCTCAACCTTGTGGTACAAACAACAAGTGTCGTCAGATTTGCAAGAAACATTATCATTGATGCATGTTCATATCTGATTTGAGATTCGCGGTTGTATTGGTAGCCGGAAAATCACCATCAACAAGAACAAAATATGTTTGTCTTAATTTTTAACATGAAATTTTTAATATATTATTCAACTTAAATAGAAAATAATTATTTGGGAAGTAATATACTTTTGGAGAAGAGAAAGTAAGAAAACTATAAATCACTTACTCTTTGATTGTCCGCCTTCAAGGCAAATTTGGGCTTTGTCCACTATTCCTACCTCAGGGCACCTTTTCCCTAGAAATTCCCTCTTATATAATTTTGATTTCTTTTTCTGGCGTGGCCAAGAATTCGGAATAAGTGAGGAGCTTCTTGAAATCTTTCCATGGATATTATGGTATATCTGGAAAAGTCGCAACAAATTTCTGTTTGAAAATATTAGAGAACCTCCCCAGGAGACTTTAGCCTTGGCAATCCAAAAAGTGCACGTTTGGAAACAAGCAAATTTAAAAGAAAGATTTCCCGAAGACCTCCCCCCCCCGGGCTTCCTGTTCGACCTCTTTCCGTTTTGATCTCGGAATGTCAGGTGGACGCATCCTCGCATGCGAATGATTGTCTTAGTGGGCATGGATAGGTGCTAGTAGAACAGAACAAGATCTGCCACCTAGGACTCAAATGTGTTCGAAGAAGTCTCTCACCGCTCCATGCGGAACTAGATTCCTTGTTGTGGGCAATGGAATGCATGATCTCAATTGGCGTTCCCACGAGTGCTTTTGCCTCTGATTGCTCCGACCTGATCTCCCTCCTAGAGAACCATGATGATTGGCCCACCTTCGCTGCAGAATTGGCCTCGTTCCGGTCCCTCTTGTGTTTTTTTCCGTCTTTTAATATTAGATATATTCCTCGTGATTTTAATTGTAGGGCTGATTGTTTAGCCAAAAAAGCTCGGGCTCGTAATTGCATGTTTTCCCATGTAAGCCAATCGGTTCCTGATTGGCTCTCCCCAGCGGAGAGTCTCTTTCCGATAACTTAATATAATGGTGTTTGAAGAAAAAAGGAAAAGAAAAAAAATAGAGTGAGGTTGGAGATGCGCTAAACAAAGGTGAATGGAACGAACATGCACCAACCCAAAGATGTGTTATTATATTTTCTCTCCAGTCTCAACCTTGTGGTACAAACAACAAGTGTCGTCAGATTTGCAAGAAACATTATCATTGATGCATGTTCATATCTGATTTGAGATTCGCGGTTGTATTGGTAGCCGGAAAATCACCATCAACAAGAACAAAATATGTTTGTCTTAATTTTTAACATGAAATTTTTAATATATTATTCAACTTAAATAGAAAATAATTATTTGGGAAGTAATATACTTTTGGAGAAGAGAAAGTAAGAAAACTATAAATCACTTACTCTTTGATTGTCCGCCTTCAAGGCAAATTTGGGCTTTGTCCACTATTCCTACCTCAGGGCACCTTTTCCCTAGAAATTCCCTCTTCTATAATTTTGATTTCTTTTTCTGGCGTGGCCAAGAATTCGGAATAAGTGAGGAGCTTCTTGAAATCTTTCCATGGATATTATGGTATATCTGGAAAAGTCGCAACAAATTTCTGTTTGAAAATATTAGAGAACCTCCCCAGGAGACTTTAGCCTTGGCAATCCAAAAAGTGCACGTTTGGAAACAAGCAAATTTAAAAGAAAGATTTCCCGAAGACCTCCCCCCCCCCGGGCTTCCTGTTCGACCTCTTTCCGTTTTGATCTCGGAATGTCAGGTGGACGCATCCTCGCATGCGAATGATTGTCTTAGTGGGCATGGATAGGTGCTAGTAGAACAGAACAAGATCTGCCACCTAGGACTCAAATGTGTTCGAAGAAGTCTCTCACCGCTCCATGCGGAACTAGATTCCTTGTTGTGGGCAATGGAATGCATGATCTCAATTGGCGTTCCCACGAGTGCTTTTGCCTCTGATTGCTCCGACCTGATCTCCCTCCTAGAGAACCATGATGATTGGCCCACCTTCGCTGCAGAATTGGCCTCGTTCCGGTCCCTCTTGTGTTTTTTTCCGTCTTTTAATATTAGATATATTCCTCGTGATTTTAATTGTAGGGCTGATTGTTTAGCCAAAAAAGCTCGGGCTCGTAATTGCATGTTTTCCCATGTAAGCCAATCGGTTCCTGATTGGCTCTCCCCAGCGGAGAGTCTCTTTCCGATAACTTAATATAATGGTGTTTGAAGAAAAAAGGAAAAGAAAAAAAATAGAGTGAGGTTGGAGATGCGCTAAACAAAGGTGAATGGAACGAACATGCACCAACCCAAAGATGTGTTATTATATTTTCTCTCCAGTCTCAACCTTGTGGTACAAACAACAAGTGTCGTCAGATTTGCAAGAAACATTATCATTGATGCATGTTCATATCTGATTTGAGATTCGCGGTTGTATTGGTAGCCGGAAAATCACCATCAACAAGAACAAAATATGTTTGTCTTAATTTTTAACATGAAATTTTTAATATATTATTCAACTTAAATAGAAAATAATTATTTGGGAAGTAATATACTTTTGGAGAAGAGAAAGTCAGAAAACTAAATAAAGAGATATATAATTTAACAATAAAATTATCAGGTGCAAACCTCTTTTTGTTCATTATTGCATATATATAACAGAAAAATTTGCAAAAGAAAATAGAAAAATGATATTACTTAAGATCTATAAAAATTTATTAATTGAAACAAAAACGTGAATGAGAACAAACAAATTGAAATGATGTGGCAGTAAATATATTAAATAACTATGCATAGCAACTGAGTCAACAATTTTAACATATGAGAACTAAAAGTTTGCATCTTAAAAATAATGTGGCAGTTGTTGTGCTTAAAAACTCTTCATAGCAACTGAGTCAACAATTCTAACAGATTGACTAATATTGTTAGAGTCAATGTATGTTTAAGCTTAAAAACAGTATTTAGAGTATGTAGTCGGCATAATTATTATATACATAATAATATATGTTATATCGCCACTGATCCTTACTTAATGTATGCAGAGGCCACTCTCTTTTTTTTTTGTATTTTAAACGTGTATTTGGAGACTAGATTTTCTGATTAAGAAGCGAGTAAGCTTTACATTCAAATTGGAAGTCTTCCTGATAGTATCTCATAAGGAAACTAGGATCTTGTTTATTGACCCTTATTGATATAATTATCTGTAAAAACTTGGTAAAAAATATCAATGTTGATATAAACTTTATTTTTGTGGGTACCTTAAGTTACTTATATTTCCATTTTTTTGTTTTCTGATTATAATAAACATTATATGTATTTACATAGATTTTCATGTTGTCATTCAATTTTAGAACATTTTTTAACTAATTCAAAATATATTTGAATTTACAAAAATTAACTCCCCTTGTGGTGCATAATTTATATACTACTATATCTTACTAATATATATTTTATTATGAAAATTATAAAATATTAATTTAAAAATTGTTAATTGATTGAAAAATTCTCTAATAAGTATTTTTATAATTTTTATTTTACCAAATATTTTTTATTTACATTTAAAATTTTACAAATTAAAACCCTTTAGAAATTTTACAAAATTATTCATCTCTCCTCAATCCTCTTATGGTGGCTACATATAACACAAAATCCATATTGTCCTTTTATGATTGATTTTAGATATTACTATACGTTACTTAAAATGAATATATTTTAAATTTGAATTGTAAACAATTGGAAATACCTACTATTTAGGTAAATAATCAAACCATCTTTATTTCTTTTATATTATACATTTAGAAAATTAATGTATTTTAAATGTTAAAGATTTGAAAACAAAAATTGAATATATTTTGACATAGATTTGAATTGTAAACAATTGGAAATACTTACTATTTAGGTAAATAATCAAACCATCTTTATTACTTTTATATTATACTTTTAGAAAATTAATGTATTTTAAATGTTAAAGATTTGAGAACAAAAATTGAATATATTTTGACATATGGCGCGTGCAATCTAGGTAAGTACTAGATATATGTCAAATGTTAAGATGTCATGAGATGTATTCAACTCTATATAAGATGACTGTGTTAAACCAAAACTAGACAAACCCTCACCCGAAAAACAAAAAAAAAAACAAAGAAGAATGTCGAGTATGATCAAGATAATAATGATGATGGCTTTGGTAATGATGGGAGTGAAAGCAAAAACTGTGATGAAGGCCAACGAAGTAGACCAACGTGTCATATGTTACAGGAACTGCGATGTTGGTTGTGGCACTGATAATGCCTGTCATCAACGTTGTAAGAAAAATTGCGGTTACCCACCCTTGAAGAATTTTCAGTCATCGCATACAAGTAAGAAAAAAATTAATTTCTATAACCCAATTCTTTAAATACATAGTCGAATCTTATGGCTGTGGAAACTATTTTTGAACTATATAGTTATGTGAATTCTGCAATGACTCTATAGTAAAATAAAGTGAAAATAATGCAAATTTCTGTTTATATTTTATGACTTAGAGTGATTGTATTTACAATCGATGGTTATGATTTATAATGTTTACAGGGGACAACGAGGTAGACCAACGTGTCATATGTTACCGGAACTGCGATGTTGGTTGTGGCACTGATAATGTGTGTCATCAACGTTGTAAGAAAAGTTGTGGTTACCCACCGTTGATGAATTTTCAGTATTCCGATACAAGTAAGAAAAACATTTTAATTTCTAGAACCAAATTCTTTATATATAGTCGGATCTTATGGCTTTGAAAAATATTTTTGAACTCTATAGTTATGTGAATTCTATAATTACTCTATGGTAAAATAAAATGAAACTAATGCAACTTTGTTTTTATTATATGATTTAGTGTAATTGTATTCACAATTGATGGTTATGATTTATGATGTTTATAGGGGCCAACGAAGTAGATCAACGTGTCATATGTTACCGGAACTGCGATGTTGGTTGTGGCACTGATAATGCATGTCATCAACATTGTAAGAAAACTTGTGGTTATCCACCCTTGATGAATATTCATCTATGATTTGTTGAGATTCAAAAGTCATGGACTTGTGAAACTTTTATTATATAATTATCTTCGTGATTTAGTTGTTTATTTCTTGAGTTTTTATATGTTGGGGTTGTAATTGGCATGAAAAGATTCTATATAAACATACTAAAATCAAACAAAGCGATTACTTTCATAAAATAAATGTGATGGTATAATACTCACTAAAATATAAAATTTGAGACTCTTTCATAAGATTCCAAATTTGAACCTAAAATTGAAAACCTATATTTTTTTATTTTATTTTTTTCGTCAGAAAGAAATTATATTAACTTTGAAATGTCATTACAAATTCGAGAATGAAGCCATTCTGGCTGAATACAAGAATCAATAAAAGATGAAGATGGAATACAACCAAATTTTGCAAGATCATGAGCCACCTGATTGCCCTCTCTGCGTACAAATCGAAACTGAACATCGTCAAACTTCAAAGCCCAATAATGAATGTCCAGGAGATGGTTAGCGATCAAACAGTTCCCCGTAGTCCCGTTAACCGAGTTGATTAAAACCTCACAATCAGCTTCAAAAATTACGTTTTTGAACCCTCGAATCCATGCTTGTTGTAGAGCTGCCAAAAGAGCCTTCGTTTCTGCTTCTAACGGTGTTCCCGCATGACCCAATGCAGTTGACCCCCACGCTTTCGGGAAACCCCTGAAATCTCTTAATATCCATCCGCCCATTCCTTGTAGATTATGTAGATTTAGCCCGGCATCAAAATTACATTTGACATGAGCACGATCCGGAGCCGTCCAGTGACCTGCGACATTGATAGATATTGATGGTGACGTTGATCTTCGTCTCTGTTTTCTTGTACCTTCAAGCCACTCCTTTGTTTCAGCCTGCGCCTTTAGAACTGTGTTTGTTGGACTTTCTCTGAAGTTATTGAAAACTAGATTGTTCCTCGATCTCCAAATTCTCCATAGTAGCCAGAAAGGAAGCAATTTCTGAAAATCGGTGATAGTACTCGACTGGAGAAAATTAACAACAGTTGTGATATTTTCCTCAACGTCTTCTGAGATCATCTGCAAGTTAGATAATGGAGTATTTGATAATCGCCAAATCATAGAGGAAACAGAGCAAGTGAACAGAGCATGGTTTATCGATTCATCATGACTTCCACAACGCGGACAAATAGGGTCAATTCTCATTCCCCGTGTTATCAGTCTTGCTTTTGTGGCCAAGGCTTTAGAAAGTGTTCTCCACAAAAAATGTTTGATCTTTGGCATGATTGGGAGTCGCCAGATCTTGTTTTTTAACTCAATAGAACCATGCGGTCTATCCAGCGGAATAGCATTTGTAGGGTCATGAGTTAGAAACCAGTAACCCGACCTCACCGTGTACTCCCCTGATGGATTGTAGTTCCAAATAAGTCTGTCCGATTTCATCTCTCCAGACAAGTAGATACATTGGACGACATCATGATCACACCGGTCAACTAGCTCCGTGATTTTTGTTGCATCCCATGATCGACGGGATCCTTGAACAGAGAACAACTTTTCTAAGGGTAGTTCTTTCAAAGTTTCTTCCGTGATTAGAGGTCGAGGTGGATGAGAATCAACAATATTATCCATGCCTATACGTATATTCTTCCCATCACCTACTATGTATCTTGTACCCTTTCTCAAAAGGTCTATGCCAACTAACAGAGATGACCATCCATATGATTGTTGTTTCCTTTCCTTAGCCTCCAGAATCGATTCGTCTTTAAAGTAACGGGCTTTCATGACCCTAGCAAACAGAGAGTTTGGATTCTGAATTACCCGCCAAGCTTGTTTTGCAAGTAACGCATCATTAAACTTCGTCAAATCCCGAAATCCTAGACCACCTTCTTTTTTTGAAAACTTGAGTTTTTTCCAGGCTACCCAAGGAATTCCTCTCCGATTAGATGTTTTTTCCCACCAAAAGTTCATAAGTAGAGTCTCAATCTCCGAAGTAATTCCTTGCGGTAATTTAAAACAGGACATTGCATAGACTGGCATAGCAAGAGCAACAGCCTTAATCATAATCTCCTTACCAGCTGGAGATAAAAACTTTGCACTCCAATTTGTAGTTCTCTGTTTGACACGTTCAATAATGTATTCAAACATCTCCTTTTTCTTTCGACCAAATTGCTCAAGAAGGCCAAGATACTTTCCTCCTCCCCCTTGGTTTGGAATATCAAGAATCACTTTTAAACGTTGTTGAGAAGAGCCAAACACGCGTGAACCAAACGTTATCATTGACTTGTGAGTATTTATTTTCTGTCCAGAATAGTATTCATAGACATCGAAAACATCTTTCAAAGCTTTACAATTCTTCGCATTGGCTTGGCAGAAAAATAAACAATCGTCTGCAAATTGCAAATGAGTAATTCCCGGTGCACCATTTCCAATCCGGACTCCCCTTAGCTCACCATCCGCAGCTTTAGACTTGATTAGATGACTTAAAATATCCCCACACAAGATGAATAGGTATGGTGACAAAGGATCCCCTTGTCTTATTCCTCTAGTTGGTTTAACATTTCCATACGGAGTGCCATTAATCAGGACTGAAAACTGAACTGACTTGACCGCGGCCATTATCCATCCAACCCATTTATCACAAAAACCAAAGAGACGCATCGTCGTTTCAAGAAAATCCCATTCTACTCGGTCATACGCCTTACTAACATCTGTTTTCACCGCCATATACGTTTGAGATACCCTTTTCCTGACCTTCAATGAATGCATTATCTCATGTGCAATCATAACATTATCATTAATCATTCGGCCCGGTATGAACGCAGCCTGTGAGTCTGAAACAATGGAATCCAGATGCGTCTTCAAGCGACCAACGAGACACTTTGAAATAATTTTGTAAAGTACATTACAAAGTGCTATTGGTCTATAATCGGATAAGGTTGTAGGATTGTCTATCTTCGGGATCAGACACACATTCGTATGATTGATACTCGGAGTCATCGTCGATGTTTCAAAAAAGTTCCGGACTTCCTTGACAACATCTTGACCAACTATATGCCAACATTGTTTGTAGAACCTAGCTGTTAGGCCATCCGGTCCCGGTGCTTTGTCGTCTCCAATAAGGCTAATCGCTTCATAGATTTCACTGTCACTAAACTCTCTTGTAAGATCAGAATTAATATTCGGAGTAACAGTTGCTTGAAAATCTGCAAAATCAATAGGAGAAACTTGAACCCCATTTGTTGTGTAGATATTGGTGAAAAAATCCTGAGCATGATCTCCCACTTCTTTATCTCCCGTAAACAATCTACCATGTTCATCATTGATGGAGATTATTCTGTTTTGACTAAAACGATTTTTTGCACAAGCATGGAAGAAGGTTGTGTTCTGGTCGCCTTCATTCATCCATTTATTTCGACTCTTCTGTTTCCAATATCTCTCTTCATCACTATAAGCTCTAGATAAGGATTCCTGCAAAAACGGTATTTGTTGTCTCTCCCCACGTACGATGCTCTCCATTGCTCTGTTAAGACGTCCTTGAAGTGTTTTGATTCTCACTTCCGCATTGATATTATACCTGTGCTTCAGTCTTGACATAGCTTGACGACACGTACGTATACGTTCTGTGATAACTGTGGCCTGGGGATTATTTCTAGTATTCCATCCTTCTCTAACAACTTTTTTAAACTCCGGTATATCAATAAGACGCTTGTCAAATCGGAAAGGTTTGTATCTTTGCTGACCTGAATCATTGGAGTGAACAACAATTGGCCTGTGATCAGAACCAGAGAATTCCAGAAATTCTGTTTGTGCATTCGGGTAGGAGGCAGCCCAAGCCGAGTTGATAAACACTCTATCCAAGCAACATTTGATTGCATGTGTGTGTCTTTCCCCTACCCATGAGAAACGATCTCCTCTTGATCGCATATCAATCAAATCACATGTAGAAACCATGTTTCTGAAATCTCTGAAGGTCCACTCATCTCTCAAAGGTCCACCAATTTTTTCCTCATTTGAAAGTATTTCATTAAAATCCCCGATTAACATCCATTCTTCATCTCGATTTTCTGAAAGTTATTCCAACTTATCCCAAAGTATATATCTTTCACTCTGAATTGGGCGGCCATACACACAAGACAAGTAGAAGCTCTTATGATTAATAGTTACAAATGTATCAATGAGTCTTTCATCCTTAGAAATCAAGGATAAAGAAACATTGTTTTTCCACATAAGAGCTAAGCCACCACTCCTTCCACAGGGGGGCTGTGTTATTACATTAGAGTATCCTAAATCACACGATAATTTACATAATACATCACACTGATTAAGAGTTTCGACTAAAAACAGTATATCAAATTTATGTAGTCGAACTAACTGAAACAGACGAGACTTGGTAGTAGTGGCGCCGATGCCTTGGCAGTTCCATGAGAATATCCTCATATTGGATCCTCTGGGGGAACCGGGCCCCCCGCGCCTCTGTCTATACCATCGTGCAAAGAGCAAGAACCAGCAGACTCAGTCCTCCTTTCCTTCTTGCAGAGATGACTCAGGACCATCATCTCATTCGCTGCTTCTTCCCTCTGGTACCTTTCTTCAAACTGAACCCTCTTCCTTTTCATGAACACAAACTGATGTTGTGCATTGTCGGACAGATTCTCCAAGAAACCATCATGAGCAGAACCATTTCCCACACCACGAGCAAGTTTAGTATGAAGATAGCGGAGCCTCTCCGCGGTGAGTTCAGTGTCTTCAAATGCGCTTGGGATGGACGAAACATCAGAGTTTGGCTGATTACCATTTCCAACACCACGGCCTGCAGATTGAAGACCAGGAATGAGAGTAACTGGATCCACTGTCTGAAGGGTATCCGTGTCAGACATGTCCTTATCACCATTCTCGTCTTGTTGGTCTTCATTATCATCATCATCATCACTGTCTTCAACAGGATCTTCATCATCAAACGACAGGGTGCATTCTTTCACACCATGCTTCAGCGATCCACATTTGGAACAGAAGTTCCTTAATCTCTCAAAGCGAAACTTGATCACAATGTTTTCATCTGCAGCAAACTGGAAATTCCTCTGAAACCTCAATGGATCATCCAAATTCCACTTAATCTGGACTCTTACAAATCCAGGGTGATTTGCATTCTCATCAAAATCAACCTCAGCCACATTCCCTAGCCTATTTCCAACACACCTAGCCATTGCATTGGTAAGGTACCAGAGCGGAATGCCCTGAATTTGGATCCAAAATGGTATGATTTTCATCTCTGCCTCCGAGATATTTGGGTACCAACGGTGGATTGAGAGCATTCAGTCGTTAAACGACCAAGGGCCATGTCGGAGAACCAGATTCATCGCTTCCTCCGATTGAAACTTGAATTGAACCCTCCATTTATCCAAAATCCGGCCAACACACGAGTTAGGGAAACCCCACACCTTTGGCATCTGTCCAATCAGGGCACGAAGATTCTGCTTCCGTGGGTTAACTGTCGTCACCACCAGCGAGAAACGGTTCACCAAAGCCGCCTGAGAACAGAACTCAACAGACAAAGACACCGGTTCGTCATCGATGCCCAGACTGAGATCTTGTACGGATTTTCGAAGTCTGTCACTCATGATTGATCCACTAAGGGTTGAGAAAGGAGAGAATTTGGTATGTGAAATCAAAGAAAGAAGATCATTGGATTTATAGGGAGGTTTCCATGGCGGTTTATGAGGGTGGTTACCCTCCGAAAGCAAAGGAGAATTGTAACTGCCATGGAAACTACCAGGCGAAGGAAACCGCCGTCAATATTCCGTACAGCAAATCAGAAATTAATGATCGGAAAAACACTCCGGCGTGGAGAATCGAAAAGGTGTGAAGGCGGAAAGAAATCGCCCAGAAAATCGCCTCTAGAGAGAAACGACATCTTTAGACGTTGTTTTTTAAAATGGTTTGAAAACCTATATTTATTGACAAATTATTTGAATAAAAATTCAAATTCGAACCAAAACTAAAAATATATCAAACAATAGATTATGTTTTACTTTGTAAACTAAATCAAAAACCTCCAATCGAAGTTGACACAAAATCTTGATTGAAAAAATGATAGCAATTTTCAAACGTAAAATTATATTTTATAATTCTTAGATAGTCAAAAAAAATTATACCTCCTAATGAAATCATCAAGAACAATTTTAATTAGTAATGCAATCAAAGTAAAATATATAAGAACGGAAATAAATCATAGTAAATTAAAAGAAAGAACATATAGATGTAGACACATACAAGAACTATTTTAAAATTAACAAAAATTTTGAAATTTCTATTTTGGCTTTTAGTTTATATATTTCTATATTTTACTTATATTTCCATCAAACATTTTCAGATTTTAAAGAATTATATAAATTTATATAAATTTCCAAATTTCAATTGCTTAGTGATAAACTAACTTTTAAAATAAAAATATCAAAATAATAGAAAATTATAGTAATTATTGAATTATTCTCTACTAATTTTTTATTTTAAAAGTTAGTTTATCACTATATTTATTCACATTTTAATTCGTACAGATTATTACAATTTCCCTACTTCACTTGGTTATATATATAGATATATATATATAATAAGAATAATATTTTCCTTTTGTGCTTCATTTGACAAGTTTCTAAAATTTAATTAAATTGTGTTTTTCAATTGGATTTAAAAAATTATAAGTGCTTATATATTAGGTAAATAATATAAACATCTTTATTACTTTTAAATTGTTGTTTTATAAATTTAATGTATTTAAATGCTAAATTTTTCGTATAAAACTTTATATAATAAGACTATGTTGAACCAAAAGTTGATAACTCAAGCCGGAAAAAAAAAAAGAAAAAAAAAACACCAAAGATGAAGTGGAGTATGATTAATAATAGTGACTGTGATGGCTTTGGTATTATTAATGGACGTGAGAGCAAAAACTGTGACGGACTGTCAAGAAATAGAATGCAAGTCCTACTGTCAAAGCATGAATAATATAACTTATAACGGTTGTATCTTCGGATGCGTTTCTATTCAGTCTTATATGTATTCTGGACAAGTAACCAAAATCATTACTCTCTATAACTGGATCTCAGTTCTTAAACCTACAGTTATATATCATTTTAACTTTGTATTATTTAACATTCTAAAAACAGTGAAATACAACAAGTATTCACAAATGATGATTATAACTTGTTATTAATGATGTTACATGGACGAAAGGATGGGACATGAACCCGAGGATGTGTTATTATATTTCCGTTAGATTTTGTGGTATAGAAAACAATTGTGAGAAGCGTTGTAGTAAGCGTTGTGGTTGGCCACTCCTCGATTCATCTTCATCTCTGATTTAAGATTCATGGGTCTAATTAGACATGTGGAACTATGGTTATATTTTTTGTCTTGTGATTTACTTGTTTATTTTTCTTGAATCTTTAGATGTTCGGATGTAATTTGACATTAAAAATTTCTCAATAAACATACTAAAATCTAATATAAAGAGATCAATTTCTTATATAAAAAAAAGTGATGGCATAATACTTATTAATGCTTAAAATTTAAATACATTTACTTGCTGGATGATTTTAAAAACAACATAATTTAGAAGATTAAAATTACAAGAGAATAAAAAAATTAGTTAAAAATACACATTTACAGGTTTGTAATATCCCAATAAACTATATTTGTGAGGTCCCATCTTCTGATTAGGAAGAGAACAAGCTTTTTTTGGCATTATTTTTAATTTATACATAAAAATTATTTTGGCATAAGGTTTTATAAATGTGTTTTATTTTCGAACTTACTTATATTAAGCTTAAAACGGAGCCCATTTCGATCAAAAATAGCCAGAAAATCAAGCCTATTTCGATGAAATTTTGGTTTAGGGGAAGTACATGGACTCGGCTTTGTGCATTACATGCCCATTAAGAAGAAAACCCAAAGCTGGTCCATTACTGAAAAATATAGTTTCACAACAATGGGATGAGTGGTGAGGAAATATTTAAATTTAGTAGGTCTCCAAATTGTCAGTGAGTGGGGCACAATTTTTCTCCCGCCTTGTTGATAAAGATATATTTTCAGATGTCGAAATTCGAGATGAAGACGAAGGTATGCTACGTTCACAGTGCTGAGAAATTAGTTTGCGGGTTAGATATTGTCGTCACCACAAGGTGTGAAGGGTTATCGCCAGAACAACAAGCCAATGGAGTGGTGCAAAGTGAGGAAAGATTTCTGACAACGAAAAACGGATTCATCAAAAAAGAAAGGTGGTCTAAAAAGTGGGAACAATT
Source organism: Arabidopsis arenosa (assembly GCA_905216605.1). Taxonomy (NCBI): domain Eukaryota; kingdom Viridiplantae; phylum Streptophyta; class Magnoliopsida; order Brassicales; family Brassicaceae; genus Arabidopsis; species Arabidopsis arenosa. The sequence goes on from LR999451.1 coordinate 24,070,282, forward strand.
TCAAGTAAATAAGAGAAGCGGTACAACAATACAAGAACAATACAAGAGTGTGGACATCCCAACGCCGGCGAGCAATGACTCTACCGGCATAAGACAATGAACTCATATTTGATGCCTAGAAAATGGTGTTTAGGTGAGAGAAATTTTATGTATAAATGTGTTATTGATTCCAAATCGGAAGAATTTAGTGATTACTAAATGCAGTTTTCTTCCCACCAAAAAAAAAAAATGTAGTTTTCTAATTTTTATTATATTTATTAACAAATTAAATACAGAATGAGTATTGCATACTTTCTAACTAATACACAAACCTTAGACAATCAAAGTTTATGAATATATAGTTGCAACTTGTTTCCAACAATTTCAAATTCAAATTCCAGATAATTTCATGAAATCTGAATTAATCTCTAAATGTGTGTGCATCCCATCATGTGAGGTTCTGTTACAAATAATTCAGTATAAAGATATGCTAAGGATAAGATTTAGGCTTAAACTTTTAATAACTAAGGTTTTGGCTGGTGATCATCACAAAAACCATATGAATTAATAAAAAAAAAATTGAATAAAGAAAACAAAGAGAATATAAAGATGATCAAAATAAGGAAGGAAGAAGAATTGTTGTAAATGAAAAATTGAACAAATTTTCATTTGTAAATGTAACCAAACAATTAAATAAGTATTTTTTGATAATTTTAAAATATATAACTAAAGCAATGAAATGAAAATATTGTTTTTCTTTTTTAAGTTAGTCACAGCCCATTTAAAAGGCCTGTTAGGCCCATTACTCTGCCAAACAAGCTTGCGTTGCAATTAATAAGCCGACCTACGTATGAACGTTCGAGCAGTTTCCAATTTTCCATACGCAGTTCTCAGTTTTGTACAATTTCCCTTTTTATCCTTTTTCCCGGACCAAATTTGTCTACGATTTGGAAAAAGGTATCATCATTCTCAAACTTATCTAACCTTATATAAACCAGCTTCTACGCTCTTTTTCTTCACAACTAAAAGTCTAAAACCTAGCAAAATCTTTCTCTCAAAACTTTTCGTCTCTGCTCTATAGCTAAAGCTTTTCTTTTTCTGTTAGTGTGATAATGGCTGGTAAAGGAGAAGGTCCAGCCATCGGAATTGATCTTGGTACTACGTACTCTTGTGTTGGAGTATGGCAACACGACCGTGTTGAGATCATTGCTAATGATCAAGGTAACAGAACCACTCCTTCGTACGTTGCTTTCACCGACTCTGAGCGGTTGATCGGTGATGCTGCTAAGAATCAGGTTGCCATGAACCCGGTTAACACCGTTTTCGGTATGGAACTCATCTTTTTTTTTTCTCTGTTTTTTATTCTTCTAGTCAAGTTGAGTTACGAATATTTAGGGTTTATATGTGATCTTAATTGTTAGGGTTTAAAGGTGATCTTAATATTTAGGGTTTATAGTAAGAAAGAATTTTAGATGAAGTTGATGAAAAAGAATTTTTAGGGTTTATAGGTGATATATAATATAGATTTTTGTTTACTGTATATTGATTTGATATTTCTTAAATCACTTGGAGTGTTTTGACAAAACTCTGTTTTTTTTTTTTTATGATTGTGACAGACGCAAAGAGGTTGATTGGTCGAATATTCAGTAACGCATCTGTCCAAAGTGACATGAAGTTATGGCCTTTCAAGATCATCCCTGGACAAGCAGACAAACCAATGATTTTGGTAAACTACAAAGGAGAAGAGAAACAATTCGCTGCGGAAGAAATCTCTTCCATGGTTCTCGTTAAGATGCGTGAGATCGCTGAAGCTTACCTTGGCTCTTCGATCAAGAACGCTGTGGTCACTGTTCCTGCTTACTTCAATGACTCTCAACGTCAAGCTACAAAGGACGCTGGTGTGATTGCTGGTTTGAATATTTTGCGTATCATCAATGAGCCGACGGCTGCTGCTATTGCTTATGGTCTTGACAAGAAGGCAACAAGTGTTGGAAACAAGAACGTGTTGATCTTTGATCTTGGTGGTGGTACTTTTGATGTTTCTCTTCTTACCATTGAAGAAGGTATCTTTGAGGTCAAGGCAACAGCTGGTGACACTCATCTTGGTGGTGAAGATTTCGATAACAGAATGGTTAACCATTTTGTTCAAGAGTTTAAGAGGAAGAACAAGAAAGATATCAGTGGTAACCCGAGAGCGCTAAGGAGATTGAGAACTGCCTGCGAGAGGGCAAAGAGAACTCTTTCTTCTACCGCGCAAACGACCATTGAGATTGACTCTTTGTTTGAGGGAATTGATTTCTATTCACCAATCACTCGTGCAAGATTTGAAGAGATGAACATGGATCTTTTTAGGAAATGTATGGAGCCTGTTGAGAAGTGTCTTCGTGATGCTAACATGAACAAGAGCACAATCCACGATGTTGTCCTTGTCGGTGGTTCTACCCGTATCCCGAAAGTTCAACAGCTTCTACAAAATTTCTTTAATGGTAAAGAGCTATGCAAGTCTATTAACCCTGATGAGGCTGTTGCATACGGTGCAGCGGTTCAAGCTGCGATTCTAAGCGGTGAAGGAAACGAAAAGGTCCAAGATCTTCTCTTGCTTGATGTCACACCTCTCTCTCTTGGTATTGAAACCGTTGGTGGTGTCATGAACACTTTGATCCAAAGAAACACAACAATCCCAACTAAGAAGGAACAGGTCTTCACCACTAATGCAGACAACCAGCCCGGCGTGTTGATCCAAGTCTACGAAGGTGAGAGAGCTAGAACCAAAGACAACAACATCCTTGGTAAATTTGAGCTTTCTGGAATCCCTCCTGCTCCACGAGGTGTCCCTGAGTTTACTGTCTGCTTCGACATTGACTCCAATGGTATCCTCAATGTCTCTGCTGAGGACAAAGCCACTGGAAAAAAGAACAAGATCACAATCACTAATGACAAAGGTCGTCTGTCTAAAGACGATATTGAGAAGATGGTGCAAGAAGCTGAGAAGTACAAGTATGAGGATGAGGAGCACAAGAAGAAGGTGGAAGCCAAGAACCGTCTTGAGAACTACGCTTACAACATGAGGAACACAATCTGTGACATAGGTGACAAGCTTCCAGCTGTAGACAAGAAGAAGATTGAAGACGTGATTGAGAAGGCAATCCAATGGCTTGATGGTAACCAATTGGCTGAGGCTGACGAGTTTGAAGACAAGATGAAGGAGTTGGAGAGTGTCTATAATCCGATCATCACTAAGATGTATCAAGGAGGAATGGACGAGGAATAAGCTCCTCCTGCCTCAGGTGGTGGTGCTGGCCCCAAGATAGAGGAAGTCGACTAAGTTGTCTCTACTTACTTATTTGTGTTTTTTTTTTGTAATGAATTCTCTCACTTTAGTGTTCGGTTTTATGTTTTACCTTTTTTTGAGCTAAGTACTTTCTCTCTAGTGTTTTGTGATCATTATTTCTCTTAAAAATGCCAAGTGGTTAGTAATTAATAGAGAGCTTTCTTATAAAAATTGTTTGTATTTTTTTTTTCGTTTAATATTTTTTTTGTTTTTTTTTCAATTTTTTTTGTTTTGTATTTTTTTCTAATTTTCTATTTAATTTAGTTATTATATGTTAATTATTTTATTTTAGTAGAACTGAAAATAAAATAGATATTTGGTTTTTTAACACAAAAATTGTGTTATTCTAATAAACTACAATATTTAGGTGTTAATCTAGTTATTTTTTTCTAGATTTGTGTCAAAATAAGTAAATCTGAGTAACATAATGTATGTCAATTTTTTCACAATACTACAAGGATTAAATTAGCTAGTGACAAACAATCTAATACAAAAAGTGAGAAAACTCTGTTTTTTTATGCCCGAGCCATTGGGAATCTTATTAGTATTATTTGGTGCCGGATTTTGTAACATTTGTTGACAAGATTTCTCCATGAACTGAAACAACTAGATTCAAAGGTATCATCACTTTATAACCGTTGGGTTGATCTCAACCTAATTTTCATGGTCAAGAAAACATTATGGAACATAATTAAAGAACCTTACGAAGTCTTCATAACTAAGGTTAAGTAAATCTTTCTCTCTTATGCTCTAACTTTTTCGTTTCTTCTTTTTAGATAAAGTTGATATGTTGTATTTTTATTGGTATTGAGTTTTTATTTTCTCTTTTATTTTATAATTTTTATTGAGTCAAAGTGTGTTTTTAGAGTCTTTTAGTCCTTTATCGAGTCTCTGAAGGTTTTAGGTTGTTTCGGAGGAAAACAAGCTGTTTTGGGATATAAACACATATTTGGAGATAAAGATTCGTTTAGAAGTGTCAGACGTTTGGTCTCAGATAGAGGATTTTCCACCGTTAGATATTTCTAAATATTTGACACAATCTTGATAAAGATTTTAGCTTGATTTTCCAAGTAATTTGAGGGAAATCTAACGGTACATTCAAGAGTTATACCAGAATTAATGAAGACAGATCATCATGTCGAATATTTGAAGCACTTGCAAAGTTTGACACCAGTAACGCCAGATCGATCGGTCCACTTGTAGATCGATTGGTCCACTTGTGGATCGATCGATCCACACCCTCTGACGGATTAGAATCACCTCCAGACAATGCTGGATCGATCGGTCTACCAACCGATCGGTCGTTCCAGTCCTGACACCCAGTTTCGGTTTTTCTTTACCAGTTTTATTTCTTATTTTCTGTAATTAGGTATAAAAACCCAGACACCTATTTTTCACATTCGCGTTTCTTTCTACAATTATATTGAGAGTTTTTTTGTAAGCCATCACCTTTGGATTAGAGATTCATCTTTTTTGACAATTTGGAGAAGATTTCTAAACCCTATTTCATTTATATTCAATTGAATCATGTTTTCCTTTACATCTATTTGTCTTATTTCTTTTGCAATGAGTGAGTAGTTCTTCAATTAGGTTTTAGGGTTCTAAGTAGAAGAGTCAATTAATTAGTGAATAGCTTGCCATTAGGAATTCTCTATCCATAGGTGCTTCGATTTACATGTTCTCAATACTAGAATAGGATTGATCTCCCTGTTTTAAAACATAGGATTTTTTATACATCAAAAGTGTTCGAGAGAATGCCTGAACAAAATTAAATTGAACAATGTGTTTCTAGCCAACGAGAGTTGATATTAGAACGCATTGTGAACCAAATCAACCAACTCGATAATGCAAATTTGATTAGGAAACTACAAATGATATTTTAGTAGTCGAGTAGTCAAATTTAGTGACTAATGTCTTGAGAGATTGTTAGTCTAGATCGTGTTCATGTTTGAGAGCGGTTTTTCATAACTTAATTCTTTTTTCGATTATTCCGTTAGTCATTATCCTTTGAAATACCCTAACGCCCAATGTCTTTAATTCATAATTCTAATCGTTAATTTATTTGCATTTTTATTTACAAATCTGAAAACCAAACAAACAATTTCTTTCGCTTTAGCTAAGAATGAGTCTCGGAAATTTTTAGTGTACCATTGGTCTTTGTAGATCAATCTCGAATATACTATTTTGCGATTAAGTGTATCGAGTAATTACTCGAACAATCAAAAGATTTTTCTGTTAGTGTAATAACGGCGGGTAAAGGAGAAGGTGAGCTTAAAATCCCCCAAGCATTCAAGATCGAAGATAACCTGTTGACAGGTGAGCTTCCAGCGTCCCAAGACGCTTTGCAGACTAAAAATGTTCTACCTACTGGGAAACCTCTTTGTTATAAATTATCATCAACATAAAATATTGAGTCCTATGGGTTCTACTCTTTATCAAGAAGTGAAATAAATAGGATCCTAAATTTCTTTAATTTGTGTTCAATTCTTCGTCAAGAAGTGTAGTAAATAGGATCCTAAATTTCTTTTTGAGGTTCGCTCTTTTTACTAAGAGAGACTAATCTTTACATTTAATTTTAAATTGCTATCCACGTACATATATCTCTTAAAGAAATTTAGGATCCTATTTACACACTTCTTGATGAAGAATGGAACTCACATTTTTGTAATATCTTTCTAAAATGTGTTGATTATAATGTTTTTCAGCATTTAGATCAGCATATATAATATAATTTAGCATTGAACTGAAACAGGTTTTTACATGGATACTTGATGATCCATGTAATTTATCTTTACGTATATACTTGTGTTTTCATATACCTCCAATATATCTCGTTATCATAGTTCTAAAATTTATCTCACGCATTACGTATTTACGTGTAACTTGTAAGTTGTAACACCCAATATATTTCCAAGATAAGATATATTCAACTCTAGTTATTAGAGATAATAGCATATGATTTGACTATAGATAGTCAAAGATGTAGTGATTGATTCAAACAAAAATTTCCAATTTAAATTTAAACATTTAACAACATAGTAAAACTATGTAAACTTGTAAACCATTGCTTAATCTATAAATAAGTACCCATTATGCTCTAGAAAAATCTGTCAAACAAACAAATCACGTATCACAAATTAAAACAAAATTGTGTTGAATCAAAAAAGTTGACAAGGTTATTAAATATTAAACAAAAATGGTTAGTATCATGAAGATAATGATGATCATGGTTTTGTTAGTGATTGGAGTGAGTGCAAAGACGGTGGAAGAATGTAAACGAACAACTTGTGAAACTAAATGTCAAGACAGCAAAAGTTTTGCCTGTTCTGATTGTCTCCTTCATTGCGCTTTTCCTGGAAGTAACTAAACTCTCCCTCTTCTGTCTATAATTTCTCGTTTTCATCGCATGTTTTAGACTCATTGTGTTCATAAACAATGGTTATGTTGATGATATTTTCAGGTGAGAGCAAAATAAGTCAAGCACGGGCTTTGTGTCTGAGGGATTGTGATGTCGATTGTCAACCAAGCAACGACTGCTACCAACGTTGTATTAAACATTGTCCTCCTAAACCTTTGATTTGAGATTTAGAAGTCCTTTTAGATTCGAGTCTTTGATGTTGAGATGTAATTCACATGAAAACATTACGTTTCATAAACTTATTTAAATCTAATAAATAAAATAATTTATTGAAACATTAGATGGTATCACAATTATACTGAAAATCTTTTGAGATTTCAATTATTTGATCAATTTCATATACATGTATATGTTGAATATTTCAGCAATAACCAAATATGTATATGGATACAATAAATAGATAAGGTAAAGAAGTGAATGAAAAATACATCTAAAGGACTTTACATTGATAGAAATTTGTTTAACAATTTTAGTTATGTTTGTCAAAGAACGTAAATAGTGAAAGCAATGTGAAAATTATAACATTTTTTTTTTTCATCATAAGATTTAGATTAATTGTATATATTGGAAAATTAAGGTTGTGATTTATGATGTCTACCGGGGCCAACGAGTTATATATTATAGGAATTGTGATGTCGGTTGTGGCATTAACAATTCATTTCATGCCATGAACGTTGTAGGAAACATAACTACCCGAGCAAGAGCCCCCATGTCCATTGCACAACCAGACCTTATCTTCTCTTATAAAAGCTTCATGTAGAAATGGTCTAAGCCTGGGCATAATACCCTAACCCGAAGAACCGAACCGAACCCGAACCCGAAGTTTTAAAATATCCGAACGGGTTCTAAACTTCACAACCTGAAAACCCAAACCCGACCCGAATCCGAACCCGAACATATCTTAAATATAAATACATACTCCCTCCGTATTTTAATAAGTGTCGTTTTAGGATTTTCTTTTTTAAAAAATTAGATGTCGTTTTCAAATTTCAATGCAAAATTTCTTACTTTTTAATGTTTTATGATGTCATAAAACATTAAAAAGTAATAAATTTTGCATAGAAATTTGAAAACGACATCCAATTCAAAAAAATAAAAATTCTAAAACGACAATTATTAAAATACGGAGGGAGTAGTTATAAACTTATAATATATTAGTAATATTTATACTTGTAATAACCTAAGTGTCTAAATTATTCGGATGTTAAGATATTTTTGGGTGTTTTACCTACTTTTGGCTAGATTCGGGTATAAAATACTGAAAATTTATAGATATTTTGAGTATTTTTCAATACTTTGCATAGAATCGGATACAAATTTTTTTAATATTTGGATACTTCGGGTAAACCCGAATCCGAACCCGAAAACTCGACCCGAACCCGATCCAAACCCGAAGTTTTAAAATACCCGAACGGGTCTTATTTTTCTAAACCCGAAAAACCCGAAACCGAAAAACCCGACCCGAATATCCGAATGCCCAGGCCTAGTTTAAGGCCTTGAATGGTTACTAGTTTTTAAGTGGTTTTTGGTTTTTGTTTATGAAAAAATCTATTTTTCACCATTCAAGATTTAAAAAAATTATATTCCCTAAAATTTAGGAAAACTAGTTTTTGAGTGGTTTCTCCAAATTTCAAAGAGAAACTAAAAACCACAATTTTGATGATTTTGGGGAAAATTTTAGTTTTCAACGTAATCATGTTTCTTTTTTTGATTTTTTGATTTTTTTAAATTAATTTTTATATTTATAACAAAAAACCAAAAACCAAAATTTTAAAAACCAAAATCTAAAAACCAAAAACTACTTAAAAACTAGTAAACATTCATGGCCTAAGAGATGGTGACACCATAGACAATCAAATTAAAAGAATCAAAATCAGGTTGACAATATGGAAGTACTACACACTAGACAATGAAATGGAGTCATGGCAGAATTTTGTTGATCAGGCCAATGCATCCAACCACATAATCACAATTGATTAAATTTTGGGTTTCTCTAGGGTGAACGACATTGACAAAGACGAAGCTGTTGTGGTCTAGCTCTACTTTACTCACCGTTAAGCTCTTCTATAGTAATATAAAGTATTCTAGGTTTAATTTTGCAATAAGGTTTAAGAGCAACGAGAAATGTGAGAATCAAAACACCGAAGAAACGGGCAGAGACAATTGGGTAAAAGATGAGACACGAAGCTTAATCGATTTCGAGTAAAAGAAAAGAGAAAAACTTCTATCGATCACCGAGTGTACATGGCATAAAAGAATTACAAAGTAGAGAAGCAAAAGCAATGTAACTGTGAATTATACGTGTACTTTCAATCCAATTCAGACAAGAAAAAGTAACACCACATGAACACTAGTCTTTCCAAACTTTCTCGCTTAAGTTCTACTTATGAAACACCTAGAAAAAAAACATCTTCTCTGGTTAGTTTTTATCGTCGACTTCTGTTTCGTTTTTGTTCTACATAACTCAAAATCATCAAAATTTAATAATTAAGCCTCCTAAATCACCCCACTAAATCTCACCAAATCATCAATTATTATATTTATTTTTAATAAAAGTCTAACAAATCAACCTAAATATCCTGAAAAGTTATTCAAAAATCTCTGAAAAAAAACGAAATATGGAATTCCACCAAATCTTCCAAAATATTTAATCCAATGCACCCCCTTTAATTAGATATATTCGCGCAATCTTCAACTATAAAATGATATTTTATTATTTTTAGATACTTAATTAAAAAGTATATTTGATATTCTATTTTATGATTTATTTTAATCATCAAGAACTAATTAAAATATTATCTACTAAGTTTTTATTCTAAAAATTTAGTTTTACCAATTTTCCTACTAGTTACAAATATTTTTTTTATCACATTTTATGTTTAATTTGTTTCCACGTTCACCTCAATCCACTTTTGAAGCCCTAATTCAATTTTATCCAAAATTCAGATGTTCCTTTTGTGCATGATTTTACGTATTTTGATACTTTACTTTAAATGTTTATATTTTAATTGGTCTTATAAAAGTAGAAATCCTTACAAATTTCGTAAATAATATAACCATCTTTATTACTTTTAAATTATAGTTTCACAAAAGTTATATATCTTGAAATGTTAAAGATCTGGAAATTTATTGTAGAACTAGATCATGACCCGTGCTATACAGCACGGGATTTAATATTTTTCATGAATTAAATTGTATATTTTGTTCGAAGAAATAAGGAATAATTTAGTATAATAGTATAATATAAAAGGGAATATATCATAATATTTTATATTTATTACTATTTGGATATAATGTTATATATTTTATTTGACTAAAGAAGGAGAGAATATTGTATTTTAGAATTTAATATATTTAGCAGCATTAGATTTGTATTTTTTTATATGAGATTAATAATTTCTTTGGTTCAATTAGGAATTGATAATTTTATTGTGTAATTGTGAACAAACAAAAAAATAGTTGTATTGGGTCTAAGTTTTTTAATGGATTATATTGGGTTTGTGGGGTCTACTTTCATGGTTTAAAAAAAAGGAAAAAAAACGGTTTAACATACCTTTGGAATTTGCTGATCTGTTCCTATTTGATGTCTGCTTGAATTTTGTTACCCTGTAATTAAAATAAGATGACTTAACACTTACGGCACATATATTACAAAGAGAATTGTATAAAATTTCAATGGTACTTACAGGCTCATCTTTCAAAATCATTTCCAAAGATATGCCAGAACCTTTTGTAAAATGAATCCACGAATGAAATATACTAACTTGAATACAGCAAAAAGTCTTGACATGCTTCAAATTGTTAATAGGAGTGTAGGGACTAACCATAGCCATTTCTGCTGTATTTTTAATTGTAGGATATGAGAATAGTGCTGAGATGATTTCTGTGAGAAAGGTACGTCAAGCCTAAATGGATATTTATAGTTGTAGATTGTTTGTGATAATTAGGAGATTCAGAAATATATTAATTAACATAAAATAGTTAGATAATATTTTAGAAAGGTATATTCTAGATTATTTGGAATATAGGATCAAAATTATATAACAGAGAGATTTGACAATCTTTAGAAAAGATTTTAAGGAAACTGAATAGCTGATTATATTGATGCGTGATTAAACTAAACAAAAAACGTAAAACTAAACAAAAAACGATCTAGAATATAACAACTATTATAACTTATTTTTTTTTATAAAGGGTTTTAAGGAAACTGAATATATTCTCAAAGATTTTAGGAAAACTGAATATATTCTCAAAGATTACGAATTGCTTGAATACAAATTTATATCTAAACAAAATATAACAACCTAATATCTTTAAGATCTTTAAACCAGTTTTTCGTTATTTGACCCGTTTTTTAATTAATTTGTTAATGTTAGTGACATAGAATTAAAATGATTATGATTAGAGATATCTAATGGCATATATTATAATTTCTTACAAAATTAACGTTACGACTGATAGGATGTACTTCCCAAATAATAGTATAGGATTTGCCTTATTAGTTTGAATTGATTTTATTATTTACGAAATCTCCCTAATTAATTAATTACAAAATTATGTGATTATATTGTTTAGATAGTATAATTAAACCCGTCTGATGACCCAATGACCCGCGTAATTAAAAAATGAATATACTACCTAGACAATATAATCAACTGAAGTCAGAAACAAAGATTTAGGAAACTGAAAATATTGTATTGTTTAGCTTAATCAAAAACAATGAAATTGATGATAACAGATGTTTAGGAAACTGAAAATATTGTCAAAGATGATAACAGATGTTTAGGAAACTGAAAATATTGTCAAAGATGATAACAGATGTTTAGGAAACTGAAAATATTGTCAAAGATTACGAATTGTAGTTGAAAATAAATTTTGTTTAGTTATAAGAACGTAGACACATTTTCAATTTTTAGTAACATTTTTAAAAAATGAAGAATTATATAACATTTTCAATTTATATAACATTTTCGAACTATATGAGTATTATAATTCAAAATAGCATTTTTTATTTTTTATAAATTGGATTGATATAAAATGTTTTCAATGATATATCATTTTCATTAACATTTTCAATGACATTTTTTATAAGATGTTCGAATAATGGATTACTATATAACAAATTGAATAACATTTTTAATTTTCAATAACATTTTCGAATAATATATTAGTATATTAGTATATAACATTTTTATATATTATATAAACAAAATCTTTTATGTATTATATAACATTTTTATGTATTATATAATCTCGAATATTGATTGGTATATAATATTCTCGAATTATATTAATTATGTATTATATAAACAAAATCTTTTAATATCTTTAAACATGTTGACCCGTTGACCCGTTAATATATATTAGTGACATGGAATAAATTTTATGATTAGAATTATATAATGGCATATATTGTAATTTCTTACAAAATTTAAGTTATGATCCTTAGGATGTACTTCCCAAACATTATATTTTGTGCTAATGTTTAACATAAACCCTAATGTTGTATCCCTATATATATGTTGTATCTTGTACAATTGATCAATAACATAAAGAACAATGCCCAAAACCCTATTATTTACAACACGAAACTAAATATCTTGAAATGAAAAAATGGTTATATTTATTAACAAAATCTCGATTAATATATGAGAGGTTTTTGGATTCAACAATTTTTTTTTATGACTTGGAAGTTGAAAAAGAAGAATTTAAAAAAAAAAACAGAATATCTATTTTCATACCATTCAATAAGGGGTGAAAAAGTTAAATAAGGGGTTACTGATATTCTATTTTTTTTGTATAAATAAATTTAAATAAGTTAAACAGAATATCTATCTATTTTAAAAATACTCTGAAAAAATAGATTTCAACTTTGTCATTTAGAAAAAAAGACAATCAAAATATAAGGGGTGAAAAATTTAAATAAATAATTGACTAAAAATTAGTTGTTGGCATTTAGGAAAAAAATCAGAAAAGGTACCAAAAACATTTTCTCTTGACTTAGGCCAACCGCCGCCGTTTCACCATGGAGTCTCCGGCAATGTCCAATGACCCGTAATAGTTATGGTTCCTACAATTATGTAGAAAGAATTGGTAAATAAACAATAATTAAATGAAACATTTAATTAAGAGGGTTAGAACAATACTATTACGTACGTGTATACAATACATCACACATAGACCATATTGCATTTGTTTTACTGTAAAAGAAACGCATTGAATCATTCACAATTACGTTTCATAGATTTTTGGTATCAAATTCTCTCATAAAAAATACATGCCTTTGGTTTTACCTTTAAACGGATCATAAAACAGTTTTCAATCGTTCTCCAAACAGCTTCCCATGTTCCTCTGTGTTATATATCAGCCCTTGCGTCTTCATGAACCACCACAATCTCCCTCTTAGATGTTTTACGCTTCACATCAATGTCATAAGTGTAGATAAGTGGAGTTTTTATCTGCAGTGACAAAAGAAAAAATAATATTATTAACTTTATTTTGGCACACAAAACCTTAAATCAAACCGAGTTAGCTTGAAATAACTTCATTTATAGAGAGATAGCTTGTACATAATTTAGGTTTAGCCGACTAATCTAGATATATTTAACTACTAAGATCTTAACAAATATGGTGATTTTGTTATTAAATTTAAAAAACTATCCTTATATATAACTAAACTAGGATATGATCCGCGGTATACCGCGGGTTAATTATTTGTTTTTTTTTTATCTTTTTATAAACTGATAAATTTGTTGTGTATAATATTTTTTGTTGTACACCGCGGGTCACATGCGTTGTATATAAAAAATAAAAATTTAAGTTGTATTTGTTTTGTTTACTGTTTAAGATTGTATAATTAAATTTTTATTTGTTAATTCTAGGATTTCACCCGCGGTATATTGTCCCGTATTAATATCGATCCAAACCCGTCCCACCATATACTCCTGTACTGTGGAATTAAACATCATTATGTTATTTTTTTTAATAACACTTTTATTTAAAAGACATATAATTCGAGTCAATTTAAAATTTTACGTTCAAATGGTTTCCATAATATATATATATATTATTGGGGTACAGAACTTTGTCAACCGTTCAAATAATTCTTATAACATTTGGGTCGATCTTAGATTAATAAATTTCGGTTTGGTTCACTTCAATTCAGTTTGGATTATTTCTAGACGAACAATGTTTTTTTTTATGAACTTTTTACAAATGAACCAAAAACTCATCGAAAAATATGTGCTTGTTTATCCTAATGGGTCTAAATTCTCAAAGTCAAAGCCTCGTACATTTTTTTTTTCAAAATTGAAATTTTTAAAGTCAAAAGAATAAAGTTGGGCTTGTTTATACTAATGGGCCTGAAGTATTTTATGAGTCAAAGCCCACGTGAGCTATTTTTTTTTGTTGTAAAAAAGAAATTTTTGCGAGTCTTCTTTTCGCATACCAAAATTGGGACAGAGAAGCAGAAACCCTAGATCGTTTAATGAGGAAGATGATGATGAAGGAAGCGATTCACGCTGCTAAGGTAATTTAGCGATAAAAATGATTCCTTTACAGAGATTGTGTCTTCGATTTCATTGGATTGTGCTTTATCTTCTTTGTATTGTCTCCGAATCTGCAGAAACACGCGGCCTCAACGAAGCTCAAGCAGAGAAGTTGGACTCTTTCTGTATCATTTCGTGCTGGATACTTAAACCATCTTTGCATAGGTATGGATTAGATGATATGCTAGATATAGTTTGGTGCGCTATATATATATATATATATATGTGAAAGGGAATGTATACAATAGTGTAATGTAATATCAAAACGCAATTAAAGGCTTTACGGAGAAGGATTGAAACAAAACCTTTTCAATTTAACCTTTTTAATCGCCACTCTTTTCATCCAACATATTGGAGCAAGACCCCATCTTTTTCAAGCACAAACCCTTTCTTGTCATCCATAATCTGCAGGAAAAAAAACAAAAAAAATTGAATTTGAAAACTGATTGTGATGTTTGAGTTCAGAATCTCACCAGTTTTGGTTGTGTATTGCTGTCATGATGCAGAATCTTAATTTGGACTTGTCATGCGATTTGGTAAAGCAGCCTCTAAGATAGTCAAATGAAGCAACCATGGAGATATTGAAAAGCTTTCTTAAGGATGTAAAAGGTACAATGTTTCTTGATGCCCTGTTTTTTTTTTTGCATGTGTTGACATGTTATATATAGAGGTTGTAGATGTTTAGGGTTAGGTTTGATTGTAAAGCGAGAAAATCTTGGTGATCAAGTTCAAAATCTTGAAAATCTTGAAATTTGAAATTAATGCTAACTATATTAGGCATATTCTCTAGATAGGGTACAAAATATTATTGTAAACGAAAGATGAGGTAAGGAATATACCATTTTGCAGTTCAAAGTCGAAATCTATCTTACCATTTTTGTAGGAGAAAATTTGATTTTCATATAATGTTTCTTATTAGCATTCCATGTTTAATTCTAAGAATCGGATCTTTAATGCAATAGTTTATGTCGTTTTCTTTTTTGTTTTGAAATCTTACCAATATTCTTGTTAACACATTTACGTTAGAATGTTCTAGATATTTTGGTTTAGGCAATATTTTGATATTTGAATATCTTGAGAATATGCTTGTTGTTAGTTAGTTTACAAATCAAAAAATAATCAAAACGTAATTGTTAAGGTGGTTTCCTTTTTTGTAGGGAAATCTCACACGGAAAATCCTAACTCAAGATTTATAATTAACCGCGGGTCATATACATAATAATAGTCAAAATTTGTGGAAGAGATTCCATTGTTAGGATTTGTAGATTAGGAAAGTATCTTGGCGAATATTGACTCGAATTACTTGATTTTTTTTTGGTAAGTCTCATTTAAAAGAATCCGAGAGATGTGATTGGCCATTGAGTCGGGTCAAAAAAAAAATCCGGGTCAAAATCTAACTAAAAACCCGACCCGATTGGCTTTGAGCAAATTTGTACTTCAAAAATGTTAAGTAGATTTATGATTGAAAAAGAAAAATCTTTGATTCCCATAATATACGGAATTATAAGTTGCAAGATTCATTACTATTTGAATTTTTAAAAATCAA
Organism: Arabidopsis arenosa; assembly: GCA_905216605.1. Taxonomy (NCBI): domain Eukaryota; kingdom Viridiplantae; phylum Streptophyta; class Magnoliopsida; order Brassicales; family Brassicaceae; genus Arabidopsis; species Arabidopsis arenosa. The sequence continues at coordinate 24,086,103 of LR999451.1, forward strand.
AATTATGTTCAAAAATAAATTTTTGTTTCCTTAACTACAAAATCTTTACGTGGTTAACAATTTTTGAAAGATTTTAGATTTAATAGTTAATGATAACTATATTTTAGGAAAATTCGAATATTTTGTTGACTTTTTAATTGGTGTTTGTTGTAGTTGCTTAATACAGGGGATTTGAATTTGCGTTTTGAATCTATTCGAATAAATATACAATTGTTATGGCAAGTACTAAGATTTAGGATGCTATATTTATTTCTGATTTAGTAAATTAAAAATATCATTTCTATATGTATTTATCTTTGCCAATCTGCGAAGTACACGTAAACAAAATTTTTGAGACAATCCCGATTCAGAGATTTTAGAAATATCTATTAATATATTATCAAATTTAATTAGTTTACATATATACAATTTCGTTTTTTTCTTCCATATATACTAATCATAATTAATTAGTATAGTTTAGTTAAGAAAATATTTTAAAATCTAAACTAAATTTCGTTGTATGATTAAAAATTATTTGTATCTAAACAAAATCCATGTTTGTTATATTCGTGATTGGCTTCCTATATATTAGGTAATCTTTTAATATCTTTAAACCCGTATGACCCATTGACCCGTTTTCTAATGAATTGGTTAATATTAGTGACATGGAATTAAAATTTATATAACATTTTCAATAACATTTTCGAACTATATGATTACTATAATTCAAAATAACTTTTTCTTTATAAATTCGATTTATATAAAAAAATTTCAATGATATATCATTTTCAATAACATTTTCGAATAATGGATTAGTATATAACATTTTCAATAACATTTTTGAATAATTTATTAATAACTTAGAACGTTAATATATGATTACTATAATTCAAAATAACATTTTTTTTTTATAAATTTGAATTATATAACATTTTTTTTGTATAAATTCGGATTATATATAAACAAAATCTCTTTAATATCTTTAAACCCATTTGACCCGTTGACCCGTTGACCCGTTAATATATATTAATGACATGGAATAAAATGATTATAATTAGAATTTTCTAATGGCATATATTGTAATTTCTTACAAAATCAACGTTATGATCCTTAGGATGTACTTCCCAAATATTAGTATAGGATATATATTCTAACAAATTTGTTGCAGAATATATTGACAAATTTGTTGCAATCTAATTATTCATAATTCTGCCATTTTCTGAACGGTCATGATATGCATCTTATTCATAAATTTATATATAATCAAAATGTGTTGATTCAGTAGTTGATAAATCTTAACAAAAGCAAACTAAAAAACGAAAAAAAAAAATATGATGATGATAAAGATAACAATGATGATGGCTTTGGTACTAATGGGCGTGAGAGCAATGACTGTGACTGACTCTGAGAGTCAAGAAACAGACCGCAAGTTCGACTGTCGAAACATGAACCATATAGCTTGTACTGATTGCGTCTTTGGATACGCTTCTCTTCCTACTTTGTTTTCATTATATGATTTTTGATAATTGTATTCAAGAAGGATGGTTATAACTTCTAGTTAATGATGTTTACAGGGGCTAGTGGAATGTACTGGAACCCGAGGATGTGTTATTATATTTGCTCTGGACCTTGTGGTAAAGACAACAACTGTCAACAACGTTGTAAGAAATGTTGTCATTGGCATTGCATGGATCCATGTTGAAGATTTGAGATTCATGGCTCATGGGTTTTCGACTTGTGGAACTTTTGGCATATTTTTATCTTTGTTATTTCACTTTCACATACTAAAATTTAATAAATTCTCAAAATAATTGCTCTACAACCGCATTATGTAACGTATGTAAACAATGTTTCCTTGGATTGGCTCTTTTGATTAATATAAGTTGTCGACAAAGAGAAAAACCAATTATACAGTTGCAACCCCTGTTCTAAAATTCTCCGCTTACCTTCGATTACTCTCCGCTTAATCGCTAGGTCCACCCTATCCGCTTTGATTAATGACTGATTCTTTGAAAAATCAGTCATCGATTACTTTACGCCTAATCTGATTACTCCCCGCTTAATCCAATTATTTTCCGTCTAATCTTGCATAATCCGATTATTTTTAGATTGCAAGTATAAAACGACTTTTAAAAATATTAAAATAACCCTAAAACTAGTCCCCGATTAATCCCAGATTTTAATCCGATTAATCGCTAGGCCCATGCCGAGTGCCCTACTAGCACCTAGCGATTTTTCGAACAAGGGTTGCAACACATATTCTTACCACTAAACGCAACTTGTAACATATCTTTTTCTTTTATATATTATTAGAGATTAGAGATACAGTAGTTGAAAAGAGCAATGTCAACAATAAAACACCAAGACTATCTATATCAGAAGAGTCAGAACAACAGAACATGATAAATATCTCATAACTTAGGCTCAAGGCGTTTTCCTAGATTCTAAAGTTACAGTTGAGGAATCGCCTTGCTTCTTCTTCGTCGTTGCAACTTCATCAGTACCTTCAGAGGAATTCACCTCACTAAGACTTCTTTTCTTTGGTTTTGTCTTTGAGCTATTATTCTCCTTCATCTCCGTCTCTTTCTCTATCTCCATCGGGGTTTTCTCCACGTTTGATGAAGAATAAAAAGGTGGTTCTTGCCCGCTTAGATGACAAAAGACACGTTCTACTGTTTCGTTTATCTCTTTCCCTAACCCATCCTTCTCAAGAATCAGATCCCAAACTGATTTTGATGCCTTCTCTAGCACTGGACCTCTGCCCACAAAGACAACAACAACAAACAATGGTAAATATTTTACCAACACATTTTTTTCCAACAACAAAATAAAACAGACGAGTAACTGTGTATATTAGTAAATACATACAGGTAGCTCCAACGAATAGAGAACATTACCTATCATGAATGGCCTTATATTATTCAATCAACACTAAGAATGTTATGCGGAATTATTGGAAAAAAACCCGATATTCATAAATGCTCTAAGGATGTGACACAGAACAAGATCGATACTGCACCTCCAAGGAATATAAATCATTACTTACTGTGAGTGGTTTATACTATTCGATCAGCTCTAAAATTAGGTGGGGGCTATTGCCAAGAGTATGAAGCAAAGTTATGCAACACCAGTAACCATGAATGCTCTAAAAATGTAAAGCAGAACAAGATCGATGAAAGCAGAATTATGAAAAACCGCTCTAAGAATGTAACGTAGAGCTATGAAAAACCGATATCCATAAATGCTCTAAGAATATGAATGCAGAATGCAGAACAAGATCGATGAAAGGTTTATATCGTTCAATCAGCTCTACAATTAGCTGCGGGCTATAGCTAAGAGTATGAAGCAGAATTCAGTAAAACAGATATCCATATATAAACCGTTATACATATTACCTACCATAAATTTCCTATATCATTCAATAAGCTCTAAGAATATAACATAGAACTATCGAAAATCGATATACATAAATGCTCTAAGAATGTAAAGCAAAACAAGATCGATACTGCACCTCCAGTGAATGGTTTATAATATTCAATCAGCTCTAGAGGTAGGTGGGAGCTATAGCTATGAGTATGAAGTAAATTTTATGAAAACCGATCTCTATGTATACTCACTGAAAATCTATTAGTTTGCAAGAAAAACACAAAGGCTTCTTCTTCATATGCAAATACTTAACCATAATACACAGAAACTAGCTATCAAAAATCAATGTACTAAGTTGAGATATCTAAAAGGAGAAAACTTTACTCGAGTTCTTGACGAAGAGCATCAAAGAGTTCTCTTTTAGTCTGTTTCTCAGCACCAGGTGTGTTCAGAACTTTACTCTCTTCTGCCATTTTAATCGTTGTGCTCTTTAACTCTTCCTTTTACACACAATCACAACAACAACAAAAACATTAACTTTATGATCACAAAAAACATAAAGTTTTAAACTTTGAAATCAAATCCAAATCAAAGAACTTACATTGGCTTTGAGCTGATTGATGATTCTTAATCGGAGAGCATCGATAGTACCATCGTTCATAAGATGTTCAAGAACGTCTTCTGGTTTAATTACTGAAGAAGACGACATTGTTCTTCAATATCCCCCAACCACAAAAACCCTAAAAGTGTTTGAAACCAATTTCAACGATTACTACGCTCCCAGAGATCGATACAAAGAGTCGTAGCTGTGAAAGATGAGATTTTTAAGAAACCCAGAAGCTGAGAATCCGAATTCGATTGAAAGAGAGTAGTAATCAGAGATTGAAAACGAGTTTCTTTCGTCGGGAAATTTTCTTCTAGCTTCTTTGCTTATAAGATTTGGTTCTCAATCTTTAGATCTAAACCGATTTAGGAAACAAACAATCGGTTTTTCTAAACCGAATTAAACCAAAAGAATACTCAAAAGTGTTTTCTGAAGACATTAATCTTTGGGACTTTTTTTAAAATCCATTTTTAATGGGTGTAAAATTCTGAAATGTCTTCCACAATCTCATGTTATTAGATATAGAATTTTTCCTAACTAATTAAAAAATAATTCACAATTCATCATTTTTCAATTTATAATTAATTTAAGATATAAGAATATAAAACTCTATCAAAATCCAAGTATATTAAAATCATCTATATTTATATTTTTGAAGTGTATTTAGCAAATAAATCCTGAAGTTGAGAAGTATTTACAATGGAATGTCACTGGTGGGTCGGGTTGTTTCATTCATTTGACCCGGATTTATGGCAGTCAAATCTTGATTAAATTATGCAAAAAAAAAAAAAAAAAAAAAACGAGATTTGTTATGATCTTTAACAAAACGATTTAGGCAATATGAAAACAAATCTCTTAACTTAGCTTAATTAATACTACTACTAGATCATGACCCGCACGTACGTGCGAGGTTTCATATTTTAAAAACATTTCTTACAACTTTTCATACAATATAGATTATTTTGTTGTTTTTATGATATATATTTTAGTGTATAAGATCTAGATCCACACGTATGTGCAGATATATTTTTTTTTATAAATTGTTATATAGATTTTAAAAATATATAATATTTTATTGTGTTAGTGAACTTCGTAATAATAAGATATTATAAAGTTAGAGTAATGAATGAAATTCAGCTGCGTTAGTGCATAGTTATATTTTAAGATTCGGACTTACCCGTACGTTTGAAATTGTATTTAAGATAAAATTAAGATATTATTTAGTTGCAAAAGTTAAGTGATGTTACGTTTTTATTTTCTAAACTAATCAAAAAAATTCTAACAGTTTGATTACATGTGTTAAATAGGATATAGATTCGGTTTTAGTTTGGGTTATTTCATGTATATTAGCTAGGCGTAACTATTTTGGAACAGAAAACCTATCCCGTCCTGTATCTGTCATAAATTCTTCGTCTCATACACCGTCTCGTATACGTAAAATAAAAATATTACGGTCTCGTATCTATCATTAATAGAATATGTGTAACTGAAAACGTACGTATAGGGTTATGTGTACAAACAACTTTATTTTATATATTGCTCATAACACGAACTCATATGAGTTGAGTATTTAGTTTGATTTTTAATTTATGTTCCCCTGTCATCCCGTCTCGTAATTCCTATTCTCATTTCATTCCATTAAAACCATGTTCCAAATTCTTGTTTACTTACTTTTAAATACCATACAATACATATTGTGAGTTTGGCGCATTAATATGTATGTTGTTAAAGTTACAAATATTTTAACAAATTTATTAATGTTTCTTTCCTTAGCTAAATTTTGCATATTCTTCTTTTCATTGTTTAATCATAATTAATTCGATTTTTGGACTAAAAATAAAAATTTGAGATACATCTATAAAAGGAATCTGCTATTGCTGCATAATTTGTGTTGAATGCAAAATATATAATTAGTTTACATAATTTCAAAAATTGTGTGCAATATATTAGGGATTTATTTAAGGAAGATCCAGTTGAAAAGAACAAAATAAAACACAAAATATTTCGAAATTAATATGTACAATCTATTGTTTAGATATTTCTGAAACTTGCTCTAAATTTAAATTTATTATTATTTGAGTTTATTTCATATTAAAAATAAATATTTGTTAATATCTAATATGGTTTTTTAGAAATTGTGAAATAAAATTTCGTTTTATATTTCAAAATTTGTAAAAATATTTAACAAAACTAAATCTTAAAATATTTGTATTTAATTTTTTTTACAAAATTTCAAATACAATCTTAAAATCCTCTATTGATAAATCTTTTTAAACGATAGTGTTTTTAATTTTGAATTAAAATGATATTATTTTTATTTTTATTTTTGATATAGATTAGTCTATTAGGATTGGTTTAGATAAAATCTTAATTGGATATCAAATCTTATTTTTTAATTCTCATTGGTTAACAATTTTTAGAAATTAATTTCAAAATTTCGTCTATAATTAATAAGAAAGAGAAAGTGAATTTAATTTTTTGGAAACTAATAATTATTTAAAAGAATTTTACTATTTTTTATTTAATATATTAATTTTGTGATTACTATTGTATCCCTAATGAATTTATTTTAAAACACTAAAAACCAATAGCATTTTATGTAATATTTTACCCTTCATAAGGTTGTTTAAAAAAGTGTAATAAGCCTCCGGTTATGTGAAAAAAAGCTCCCAGGCACGTTTTACGAGAAGCTATTCTTGGTAAAGGTTTTTGAAAAGAAGATCTAAACCTTCTTATTTTACTAAAAACAGCAAAACCTCAACCACTTTTCTTTACCCAAAATAGTAAACTCCGACCAAAATCAAAGCTAGAGAGCACCCAACGGCGTTTCTCGCAGGAGAGCCCGGCGTAGGAGACGCCCCTCGCCCTGTGAACTGTCAACAATACTACCCTCAACCCTCAAGAGCTCAGATTTGAAGGAAGTGGAGAACTGGAATATACATTTATAACTCTATCTTTGCTTAAGGTATCTCTTCAAACCTGCATTTATGGCTTTAACTTGGTCAAACTCTCTTGATTACTCTCACTATATGTGAAGAAATTTGGAAACTAGAAAGGATAACTCCTCTAGTGGAAAACTCTCACCTTGTGTGAAGAACTTTACCTAAATCTCGTCAACTACATTTAAGAAGACCCTACTTCCACTGAAAGCATGAGCTCACGCATTCCCTACTCTGCAAAAGGGAAGAATGTTGTCAACTACTACAAAGAGACAACAAAAAGCCAACAAAGGTACCAGCCAAGTACTCACCGTGCAAAAAGTCCTTCTTACCAAAGTCAAAGAGGTGGAAGAGATAGGGCTGAAGAGTTTTCTGCTCCTTCACTCAAAAGAATCAGAGCACCAGACTTGGACAACTCTGACCTAATAAAAGAAAATGAGCTCACACTAATGGGGAGGCTGACAAATCCAACAGCTCAAAGACTATGGTCCCTCATCCCATACCTATCAAACCGCTGGAATCGAAGAGGTAAAGCCATTGGCTCAGATCTGGGAAATGGATGTTTTCAGTTCAGATTTGATTTTGAAGAGGACCTGTTGAAAGTCCTAGAGAATCGGCCTTACCATTTCGACCAATGGATGGTCATACTTCAAAGATGGGAACCAGTGATCTCAACAACCTTCCCTTCACAACTTCCCTTCTGGATTGAGCTTCAGGGCCTCCCGATGCACTTTTGGAAAAAACAGATGGTCTACAAAATAGGAGAGGAACTAGGCTTAGTTCTGGATCATGAGATCACTCCAGCTGCAGCAAAAATTAAAGTGCAAATCAATGGGCTTGAACCAATCACCTTAAAAACAGTTGTTGAGTTCTCAGATGGAAAGGAAGCACTAGTCACACTAGAGTATAAAAATCTAAAGAAATACTGCTTTCACTGCCAAAGGCTCACACATGAGGCTGCTACATGCCCTGGCCTCCTCAAAGAAAAAGATCCTATCAAACAGAGCTCCAATCTGCCGTCTCCAAAAAGAAATAACTTTACTTCGGGACATAACAAGGATTACCTCAAATCACCAACAAGGGATTACCAGGGCAGCCATTCTGGACTTAATCTGTCAAGGGAAGATTATAACTCCAATAAAAGGAGATATGATGACAGGGAGCTGAGAAACAGTACCCCATCTAGAACAAGAATGGACAGCCACAAAGATACTAGCTCCCAGCGCACCCCTACTAGAAGTCTCAATTACTCCAGGAGAGAACCACCAAGGAATATGGAAAGAAATCACCATAACACTCATAAAGCAAACTTCCAATGGAGAGAAAGAACCAGACCAAATACTGACCTAATTGGTAGCTCTGAAAACTCAAGAACAAGAAGACCTCCGTTGGAAAGGGAGTCTATTGTAGGAGAATCAATGTCTCCACATGCGCTGGCACCTACAAAAGAAACAGTCATGGATGAATTAAGGGAAGTGACAGTCCAATATACAAGCTGTGCGGATCCAACTGAAAGTTTGGCTAGGAAACAGAGGGTTTTACAAGGGGAAGCTAGAGGCATGATGGCTGAGACTGCGGCTCAAATTTTAGCAGCATCCCCTGGAGCAAACCAAGAGCATGATGGAACAATGGTTAACCAATTACCAAGCCACTTACCTCTGTCCCCTGATGTCCCAATTCATCCCGCCGAGAAGGAAGCAGCTGGGGTTTCTATTGTCAAGAAAAAGAGGGGAAGACCTCCATTAAACAAACCGGGCAACAAGAGCCCTCTGAAACTGACTGGTGCTAAATCCAGTAAAAGGAACAAAGAGATTATCCACACTTCTCCAAGAAGGAAATCAACTGGAGATACTTCTGTACCTCCAGGACAAGGTGGAACAAGCAATGGCCATAGAGTCCCTGCAAAACAAAGATTATCACTCCCTACTAATCAGGCAGGACCATCAAACCCACATGAACCCCCACAAGCAGTCATCATACCAGCAATTGTAAAGAAGAAGGTGGATTTTCAAAATCCACTCCCTCCTCTTCCTTAAAAGTAGTGAGCTGGAACTGTTGTGGTTTGGGAAATCCCACAACAGTTCGACGTCTCTCAGAGATGAATATAGACATCTCTCCTGACATAATTTTCCTAATGGAGACCAAGAATTCAGATGAACTTACGCTCAAAAAGCTCCAAGCACTGCAGTTCAACTCTTATAAGTTAATCTCCCCGCAAAGTCGTGGTGGCGGTGGACTAGCACTCTTGTGGAACCAATCTGTGGATATTGAAGTGCTCTTGGACTTCCCAAATTTCATTGACACACATGTTAAGGCAGAAGGAAAATCTTTCTATGCCACCTTTGTTTATGGAGAACCTGAAAGAGCAAAGAGACAAGAAATTTGGAGCAAACTGTCAGACATTGGTAAAGAAAGATCGGATCCATGGTGGCTGACAGGTGACTTTAATGATATTATAGACACATCAGAAAAGCAAGGAGGAGTAGAAAGACCTGAAGGTTCTTTTGTGGATCTGAGAACTCTGATGTCAGAGTGTGACCTTTACGATCTGAGACATACTGGGAATTTCCTCTCCTGGAGGGGTAAGAGGCATGATCACTTGGTCTTCTGCAGATTAGACAGATCCATGTCCAATAGCAGTTGGGCAGAGGAGTACCCTTCTGGAAGAAGTGACTATCTGAGGTTCGAGGGTTCTGATCACAGACCCCTTAGTCACCTATTTTGACCTGGAAAAGAAAAAAAAGAAGGGACTCTTCCGATATGACAGGCGATACAGGAATAACAAAGAGGTCACTGACCTAGTAATTGAAAACTGGAGAAGTCAAGAGTATGAGGAAGTTGATCTTAAAATAAGCAGATGCAGAAGAGCAATCCTAGAGTGGAGCAAAAAGAATCAACTAAACAGTAAGAAGCAGATTGAGATATGCCGCAATAAACTGGAGATGGCAATGGTAAGTCCACAATCCAATACTGACCTGATAACCAAACTCAATGAGGAACTAAGTATAGCATACAAGAAAGAAGAAGAGTTTTGGAAGCAGAGAAGTAGACAGTTATGGCTGACTCTAGGAGATAAAAATACTGGTTTCTTCCATGCTATCACAAAAGGAAGGAAAGCTATCAATAAATTCTCAGTGCTGGAAAACGAAGAAGGGGAAAAATTCTATGAGGAAGAGAAGATCCTTGAGGTCATTGTAAACTACTATCAACAACTCTTCACTTCACAGGACTCCAATGCTACAACTAGAGAAGCAACTGTGCAAGAGGCGATTGTACCTTGTATTTCTGAAGAGATGAATGCTAATCTGATCTCCACTCCTTCGGCTGATGAAATAAAGAAGGCATGTTTCTCTATTCATGCAGACAAAGCCCCGGGTCCTGACGGATTCTCCGCAAGTTTCTTCCAAACTAACTGGGGAAATACCAGTGAACAGATCATATTGGAAGTCCAGAACTTCTTCTCCACAGGAATTCTGCCCTGCAATATCAACAAAACCCATGTCAGACTCATTCCCAAGATCAGAAGTCCACAAAAAATGCAAGACTACAGGCCTATAGCTCTATGCTCCGTGTATTACAAGATCATTGCTAAGCTACTCACCAAGAGACTGCAGCCTATCCTGTCAAGCATAATCTCAGAGAATCAAAGTGCTTTTGTCCCACAGAGAGCAATATCAGATAATGTGCTAATCACTCATGAAGTCCTACACTATCTTCACACTTCAAATGCAAAACAGAGATGTTACATGGCAGTAAAGACTGACATGAGAAAGGCATATGATAGAATTGAATGGAGCTTTGTCAAATTAGTTTTGGAGAGGATGGGGTTTCATCAAACTTGGGTTAACTGGCTAATGCAATGTGTCACCTCTGTGTCATACTCTTACCTGCTCAATGGCTCAGCCCAAGGAGTGGTATGGCCGCAGCGAGGATTGAGACAAGGGGACCCTTTATCCCCTTATATCTTCATCATGTGCAGCGAGGTGTTGTTTGGCCTATGCATAAAAGCGCAATCAGAAAAGAAGCTTACGGGAATTAAGGTGGGGAAAGAAAGCCCGCGGCTTAATCACTTACTCTTCGCAGATGACACAATGTTCTTCTGCAAATCTGATAGTCAAGAATGCACTACTCTCCTGAACATCCTACAGAGATATGAAATGGCATCAGGGCAGAAAATTAATACACAGAAATCGGCTGTCACTTTCTCTTCAAAAACAAACAGAGAGGTGAAAGATAGAGTCAAGCTTCAGCTGAAGATTGAGAAAGAAGGTGGGTTAGGGAAGTACCTGGGACTCCCTGAGTTGTTTGGAAGGAAAAAGAAGGATTTATTTAGCATGATAGTGGATAGGATCAGGCAAAGAGCTTGTAGCTGGTCCTCCAAGTTTCTCTCCTCTGCAGGGAAGGTCGTCATGCTAAAATCTGTACTCGCTGCGATGCCTTCATACACTATGTCTTGCTTCCAACTGCCTAATTCCCTATACAAGAGAATCCAATCAGCTTTAACAAGATTCTGGTGGGATGCAAGTATGGATAAGAAGAAAATGTGCTGGGTCTCCTGGAAAAACCTAACAAAGTCTAAAGGAGAAGGTGGTCTGGGGTTTAGGGACTTACAGAGCTTCAATGAAGCATTGCTGGCCAAGTTGAGCTGGCGGATACTAAACAAACCAGATTGCCTACTAGCAAGAATCCTGCTGGGGAAATATTGCTACAGGACGCCTTTCCTAGACAGCAAGCCCCCTTCAAATACTTCTCATGGATGGCGTGGTATATGTATTGGCAAAGAACTCCTCAAATCTCAACTAGGAAGACTGATTGGCAATGGCGAGACAACTAGCTTATGGAAAGATCCTTGGCTGTCCCTTAGAACCCCACAGAGACCAATGGGGCCTGCACCTCTAAATAGCCATGACCTGAAGGTCTCAGCCTTAATCTCTCCTGAGTCCTGTGAGTGGGATAGAGAGAAGATCAGGAAAATACTCCCAGAATGGGAAGAGGAAATCCTGGCGATCAAGTTAAGTGGATTTGGTGCATCAGATACTCACGCATGGCTTCCAGCAAAAACTGGACTCTATACGGCGAAATCAGGCTACTATGAGGCTGTAAAAGACAAGAAAGAGACAGTTCTAAGTCAATTCCAAGAAGCCAATAAAGATTTCAACTGGACAAAAGAGATTTGGAATATAAGGACCTCTCCGAAGACCAAATTCTTCTTGTGGAAGGTAATGAGAGGGGCGCTTCCACTGGGAGAGAACCTCAGAGCAAGAAATATCAACAACACCGCAAGATGTACTTTCTGTGGGGAGGATGAGACAGCTCTTCATCTCTTCTTCCAGTGCTCCTTCGCGAAAGAGGTCTGGCGTCAGGCCCCGTTTAAACATTCAGTTGCAGTGGATCGCATCACATCCTTCAGATCAGGATTAGAAGCTTCAAAGCTATTGATATGTCTACCACCAAGTGGCGTGAACAATGGTCCTCTACTCCCCTGGATTGTCTGGTCGATATGGCTAGCTAGAAACCAGAAGATCTTCAATGAAAGAACCATATCACCAGTAGACACGATAGTCTCTGCAATAAGCCTCGCCCGTGAATGGCAAGGAGCTCAGGAAATCAAACCAGGGAAAGAAACCAAGAGGACAACTTGCCCAAATCAGAATCGAGACGTGGAGGAGACTTACTTTTGTAAAACAGATGCAGCGTGGTCTGAAGATCAAAAAGCTGCTGGCTTTGGTTGGATCCTAGCACCCAGATCTACGGGACCGTGGATAAAAAATTCGTCTGCAGATCTTCACATCGCGTCACCACTGATGGCCGAGGCAATAGCCATCCTTCTCGCAATCAAACACGCCCGCTCGATTGGCGTTAAAATTCTCACCTTAGCTTCAGATTCTAAACAAGTAATTGAAGCCATCAAATCGGAGCAACCGCCGAAGGAGCTCCACGGGATTCTCCATGATATCCTGTTTTTATCTTCTAATTTCATCAATGTTTCCTTTAATTTCATATCTAGAGTCGAAAACCATGAGGCAGATCACCTCGCTAAACTCTCTCTGAGAAACTTGTTTGTGTGTGAGACTGAATGAGTTAATGAGAAAGAAAGCCTTTTGCCCAAAAAAAAAAGGTTGTTTAATATCTAGTGATTCCCAATTAATAGTATAGATATCTCTTCACTCCCTAAAATATCTCTAAATGATATTACCCTATTTATTATTTCAATTCTACACAATCACTGACAATATTAGATTCACTAGACAATATCTCTTTATAATACTTTTTTAAAAAGATTTTCTCCCTCCAATCTCTCATATCTACCAATCAATAAGTAAATAGCTCCGAATATTTTTATCTCATATTCCTTAGTTAATTCCAACGAAATAATTAACTATATGATTTTATTTAAAAAAATGATTCTCTTTCCCATTCCAAAGATATGAATTTTCTTTTCCACATTTTCTACATCAAATTGAAAGATCTAATAATCACAATATCATAACGAAACCCATTTACACGTTTAATAAATCAAATTCAATATCTAATCTTTTCTTAACAAATTCAAAGATTATCTCCCCAATATTTTGTTCAGTGAATATTATTCTCTTATTCTCTACTACATATTAACCTAATTACTTACAACTATAAATACTCTACGATTATACCACATACTAGGATATGACCCGCGGTACACCGCGGGTTAATTATTTGATTTTTTAATCTTTTTATAAACCGATGCATTTGTTGTATATAATATTTTTTGTTATACACCGCAGGTCACATGCGTTGTAACTAAAAAATAGAAATTTTAAGTTGTATATGTTTTGTTTAGTGTTTAAAATTGTATAATTGTATTTTGATTTGTTAATCCTAGGATTTCACCCGTGATATATTGTCCCGTATTAATATCGATCTAAACCCGTTCCACCATATAATCCCGTCCCGTAAAATTAAACATCATTTTGTTATTTCTTTTAATAACACTTATATTTAAAAGATAAATAATTCGAGTCAATTTAAAAGTTTGCTTACAAATGGTTTCCATAATATATATATTTTTAAATTAGTGTGTATTTTTGGACCAACCCGTAAAAATAATTTATAATTGTATCTTAAAATACTAAATAATTGTATTTCGATTTGATAATTTTAGGATTTCATCCGTGGTATATTGTCATGTTTTGGATAATTGTAGAAATTAAGGAAATATCACAATGACTCAATTTCGGGTCAGAGTAAAAAAAAAAATACGACCTGATTAAATGCGCAAATTTGTTCTTCAAAAATGTACTTTAGATTGTACACATAATTTTTTCTTCATCGATTGAGTAATATATGTCCGTTTTAAAAAATTTGAATCATAGCATATACAGAAAAAAAATCTAAATTTTTTATTAACTATGTATATTTTATAATAATTCAAAATAATATAAATATAAGATCACATAAAAGTGAAATGAGAATCATATATTTATGTTTAAATTAGGTAGAGAGGTTTTAGGAAATTAGCTCAAATATGTTATATTAGCATTAAATAATCATATTTGATTTCCTTATCTATAAAAATCGTAAAGAATATGCCATAAATAAATAGTTTAGGTATAGTAATTAGTTGAGAAAATATATATTTTTAGATTTTATTGATTAATTTCGTTTTTTAATTTTGTCAAAAATAAGAAAAGATCTGATTGAAGATTTCCGGGTCAAAATTAAACAAAATTTGACCCGATTAGGATCCCTTAAAAGTGTTGCAAAAATGTATAGTAGATTCTCTACCACAACAACTCAACATCTCCTTAATAACTTTCGTCTGTACCTTTTAACTCTTAGCAATGGCTACTATTTTTGTCTTCCTCAAAGATGTGTGCCCCTACAAGACTTCTTGGAGGGTACAAGTGAAGATCTTGCATTTCTAGCGTCAATACATGCAAAGCACTGGTGAAACTCTTGAGATTGTCATCTCTGATGAAATGGTAATCGTCATATTAATCACCATTTAATAACTGTGTTTAAATCTTCTCTTATTCTCTAACAATACAAAAATTCACCTATAATTATTTGCACGGAAAAAAATACATGCCACAGTAAAAATGCATGCCGACAACAATCTACACTTAATTATCTACTCACTTCCTTTTTTACAAAAAAAAAAAAAAAATACCAAATGTGTCTATACTCTATAGGATAGTTATTTTTTTAAAAGACAAACATACAGTTTTTTTTTTCAATTTGGAAAAATTATATTAGAATTGATTCAGTTTAATAATCAAAGTTTATAAAAAAATTAACTTAAAACTATATTTGGTATGAAATTCATAATTGTTCCCACCCATATTTTCATTGCACAACTCAACTATATATTCTAAAGTGATATATTATTTATTTTAGAAACAAACAAAATGATAAAACATAATAATATTTAACTTATATCACAAAATTTAATATATTTAATTAGTAACTATAATTTCTAAATTAAAAAAAAAACAAAAAAAAAAACTTATTCTCTCACAACTAATTCGTTACTTACGGAATTGTATGTTACCGTTTCTATATATTTTTAACCGTAAACCTAAAACAAAATATAGATATAGATATATGGATGGTACATTTAAATATACATATAAATATATAATTTTCTATTAACAAACAAAACAAATTACATTTTATTTTTTAAAAATATAGCTCCGCGGTGTACCGCGGATTCAAATCTAGTTCAATATTAATTTTAAATCCATGATTAATAAAATTATATTATCCCTTATATATTAATTGAGAAACACTCTTAATAAATAAAAAAAAAACTTTACTCATACGTCTAAATGACAAGAGTATCATGTTAACGTGTCACGCTCAGAGAGATTCTCAAGAAATTTAATTATTTACTAAATTGGCATAAAGGTTTGAACAAAATTCCAAGGGATGATAAAACTCAAAGTTACACATTCACAAGCTAATGCAAAACCTAAAATTACTGAAATTGTAACAACCAGTTACTTACTTCTTTTTGTGGAATTCCTTCTCAAGTCCTTCCAAATTCTGCATGATCTGTTTTATATGTACCACATCTCTTCATGTGCATCTTCATATGCATATTCCTCAATTTTGGGTGTCATCCTTATAAGACTTCCGGATCTCTTCGAATGTCTTGTTTACCTTTTCATTAATTGATCATAGAACTCTCATATTTACTAAATAATTACAAATAGTACCATTGGTGTTAATTATATATATCTTTTTTTCAATATTTAAGGTATCAATAATTAACACAAGCAATTAATTAACAAGAGCATATATATTTATGAAATAAGTGATATATAAGATTAAGATTTGTTATATACATTAATATATAATAGAAATCTTTATTATATGTTTTGTACCTATACTTTCACTTTATATTATATAAAACATATCGAATTTATACATATATGACTCTGCATTTTCACCCAAATCATCGAATTCGTATATCTTCATAGACTCTTCACAAAATGTTTATTATGATTGTTTATTAGTTTAAGTTTTTTAAAAAAATTATTGTTTCAATCATTTTACGGATAAAACAAATTCTAATATAAAAAAAAACCAATGAGATGAATGTTGGTGTCGGATCCCGCACCAGTGGACCGGGACCAACCAAAGATTGCCACGTAATCAAGATGAAGGCCCGCAAAGGATAAGGCCCATTAAGCCCATGGATCACAAGATATAATCGAAGTGGGCATCACCATAAAGAGAGCCCGGAGTGGTCACACCTCGGGATATGACTCGGAATCGAAGTCGGATGACTTGGGCCAAAAGGCGAAGCCCATGAAGATCGGAGTCAATTCAAATTCAAACGTTGGGCATTAAAACTCGAAGACCAAAACGGACGCATTTAAGAGAGAATAATTATGTTTAATTGAGAGTTAAATGTCGTTTGTCAATATAAATAAGAGGGCTAATAGCCATGTAAAGCATACGCAATTTTTCTAGCAAATACACTATAATCATTTTCCATTTCAATTCATAGCTTTTTCATCATATTTTTGTCCTCAAGAATAATCATTCCCACTAATTAAACAAATATTCAAGTGTACGAATCCGACATCCACATTTTGGCGCCGCCTGTGGGGAACTAGAAGATTCTTGAGTTGTCAGATTTCTCTCATTTCCGAGATAAGCAGCAATGTCTGGAGCAAGCATCCCTGATTCGACAGTAGCCGAGGCTCTCAAGACCATGCAGCAAGCCATAACAGAAATGTCGCAGAAGTTCTCGGATGTGGAAAAAGCTGTGGACACGCTTAAAACAACCCAGGTATCTCTTGGTCAAAACATCAATACTATTCAATCTCGTGTTCGTTCTCTAGGTGCAGGAAGTACCGTGGGAGTCCGAAGAAGCATGTTCAGTACGCCAAACTCCCGTGTGCGAAGTGAGACCAACGAACAAACAACTTCTAACCCAACAATCCAACCGGATGTGGGAGAAGAGACGCAGCTCGGAGATGAAGATCAGCTTGTAGATCAGTATGATCAAGAGAGCTTCGATCAGCTCGAAACCATAAGGAAGGTTAGCCAGGAACTAAAAGAAATGAAGTCAAAGTTCCACCAGGCCACCAGTTCGGAGCCGGACATTAACCGAGTCATTGAGGAAGCTAGGCGAACTCCTTTCATTCCGCGAATTGCAAATTTGAGA
The DNA here is from genome assembly GCA_905216605.1 of Arabidopsis arenosa. Lineage (NCBI taxonomy): Eukaryota > Viridiplantae > Streptophyta > Magnoliopsida > Brassicales > Brassicaceae > Arabidopsis > Arabidopsis arenosa. Next base: position 24,103,648 of record LR999451.1, read on the forward strand.
ATCAAGGATTCTCGAAAACTCAAACTGGATCCGTACAGTGGATTAGAAGACCCAAAAAGCTATCTCGCAGCTTTTCTGATTGCCGCTGGAAGAGTCGAATTGGATGAAGCTGATGAGGATGCAGGATACTGCAAACTCTTTTCGGAAAATCTTTGCGGTCAAGCACTAATGTGGTTCACTCAGCTGGAACCAGGCTCAATCAATAACTTCGACGAGTTGTCGGCTGTTTTCCTGAAACAATATTCTATCCTCATGGATAAGAGCGTTTCGGATGCTGACCTTTGGAATCTAACACAAGGGCCAAATGAGTCACTTAGAACTTTCATCACCAAATTCAAGGGGGTGCTGTCAAAACTCCCAAGAATCTCGCAGCAGTCAGCTCTATCTGCCCTACGAAAAGGTTTATGGCATGACTCGAGGTTCAAAGAAGATCTAATACTTCACAAACCGGACACAATTCAAGATGCACTTTTCCGTGCAAATAACTGGATGGAAGTAGAAGACGAAAAAGAGAGTTTTGCGAAAAGGAACAAACAAGCAAAACCAGCGGTCACTTTCCCTACCAAAAAGTTTGAGCCCAGAGAGAACCAAGGACCTAAAAAGTTCGGATCGCAACCCCTCAACAATACCGTCGGGAAACAATTTCAAGGAAAAGGAAGGTCGAACACTTGGGTCCGTGACGAAAGTTTGTATTGTGACATCCATAAGGTAACCGGACACTTAACCAAAGACTGTAGTGTCCTCAAAAAGCACCTCGCAGAGCTATGGGCCAGTGGAGATCTTTCTAAATTCAAGATAGAAGATTTCGTGAAAGAATATCATGAGGCAAAAGATACCCCTAAAGATCAGAATTTAAAAAGACCTAGGCAATCCAACGAAGAAGAACCTAGAAGTTCTAAAGGAAAAATCAATGTGATCATTGGAGGTTCCAAGCTTTGTCGGGATACGATCAATGCCATAAAGAAGCATAGGCGAAATGTTTTATTTAAAGCAAATTTAGGTGAAGAAATGGACTTTCAAGGCACGTCAATATCATTTGACGAAGAAGAAACATGTCACCTCGAAAGGCCTCATGATGACGCCCTAGTCATTACCTTAGACGTTGCCAACTTCGAAGTTTCGAGAATTCTCGTTGATACGGGCAGTTCGGTCGACTTAATCTTTTTAGGTACCCTGGAAAGAATGGGAATCAGTCGGGCAGATATAGTAGGACCGCCGTCTCCTTTGGTGGCATTCACAAGCGAGTCGGCCATGTCTCTCGGGACGATCAAGCTACCAGTTCTTGCCAAAAACGTGTCAAAGATAGTAGATTTTGTTGTTTTCGATAAACCGGCAGCTTACAACATCATCCTTGGGACTCCATGGATTTATCAAATGAAGGCAGTTCCCTCGACGTATCATCAATGCATCAAATTTCCAACTCCTAGTGGAGTGGGAACAATTCGAGGAAGTCAAGAAGCTTCACGAACGTGCTATCTGACCAGTCATCGACTAAAGATCCAATAGCAATTAACGAAACCTGCGAAGAAGGAAATTCCAAGATTTCCTAGTGGGCAAAAAGAAGACGATGTGGTAATCGAAGTAGTATTGGAAGAAGATAAACCAGATCGGAAAGTCCGAATTGGAGTCACTTTGACTGGCGAAATAAAAGAAGCTTTGATTGAACTTCTAAGGAAAAACAAGACGTCATTTGCATGGTCAGCGGCCGATATGCCTGGCATAGATCCAAGCACAATCTGCCACAAACTGAACGTAGATCCAAGTTTTAAGCCTGTGAAACAAAAGAGAAGGAAACTCGGAGTAGAGCGAGCAAAGGCAGTAAATGATGAAGTGGACAAACTATTAAAAATAGAATCTATAAGGGAAGTACAGTACCCGGAGTGGGTAGCAAACACTGTCGTGGTCAAAAAGAAAAATGGAAAGGACAGGGTGTGTATCGACTTCACCGATCTCAATAAGGCATGTCCGAAAGATAGTTTTCCGCTCCCGCATATAGACCGGCTCGTAGAATCTACCGCTGGGAATGAGTTATTAACTTTCATGGATGCTTTCTCGGGTTATAATCAAATAATGATGGATCCCGAAGACCAAGAAAAGACGTCATTCATCACAGACAGAGGTACCTACTGTTATAAAGTAATGCCTTTTGGTTTAAAAAACGCAGGTGCCACTTATCAACGATTGGTCAACAAAATGTTCCATGAGCATCTCGGGAAGACAATGGAAGTCTACATAGACGATATGTTGGTTAAGTCTTTGAAGAAAGAGGATCACATTAAGCATTTGGAAGAGTGTTTCGAAATCCTCAACCGATATCAAATGAAGCTGAACCCGGCGAAGTGCACTTTCGGAGTTCCATCCGGAGAGTTCCTTGGTTATATCGTGACAAAAAGAGGAATCGAAGCTAATCCAAACCAAATTAATGCCTTTCTAAACATGCCATCCCCGAAGAACTTCAAGGAAGTACAGCGTCTGACTGGTCGAATTGCAGCCCTAAACAGATTTATTTCAAGATCAACGGACAAGTCTCTGCCTTTTTATCAAATTCTGAAGGGAAATAAAGGGTTCCTTTGGGATGAGAAGTGTGAAGAAGCATTCGGACAACTTAAAGCATACCTCACTACTCCACCAGTGTTGTCTAAACCCGAAGTGGACGAGAAGCTCTATTTGTATGTTTCAGTGTCAAAACATGCAGTTAGTGGAGTCTTGGTCCGGGAGGACCGCGGGGAGCAAAAACCGATTTACTACATAAGTAAGTCAATGACAGATCCAGAGACAAGGTACACAATGATGGAAAAACTCGCACTTGCAGTAGTAACTTCAGCCCGGAAGCTGCGCCCATACTTCCAGTCTCATCCAATCGAAGTGTTAACCAACCAGCCACTCCGAACAATACTTCATAGTCCAAATCAATCCGGACGATTGGCGAAGTGGGCAGTGGAACTAAGTGAATATGATATAGAATATAAAAGCCGGGTCAGCATGAAGGCTCAGGTTTTGGCAGATTTCCTAACCGAACTACCAGTGCTGGGCACACCGGAGCAACCAGAGAATCAGACTTGGAAACTATATGTAGACGGATCTTCATCAAAACAAGGATCTGGAGTAGGAATCAAGTTGGAATCTCCAACGTCGGAAATTCTTGAACAATCATTCCGGCTATTGTTTAATGCTTCTAACAATGAAGCAGAATATGAAGCACTAATTGCCGGACTTCGACTGGCACAAGGGGTTGGAGCTGAAGAAGTGGTTGCTTATTGTGATTCACAGCTGGTAGTTAATCAGTTCAATGGCGATTATGAAGCGAAAGATCTAAGAATGGAAGCATACCTTGAAGTAGTGAAGGGTCTTTCCAAGGACTTCAAGAAATTCGAACTAATTCGCATACCTCGAGGAGAAAACACAACTGCGGATGCACTTGCCGCATTAGCGTCAACATCAGATCCTGAACTAAAAAGAATCATTCCAGTTGAGTGTATTGCGGAGCGAAGCATTAAAACTGGCAAAGAAGTCCTCGCTGTTACAAGATCTCGAGCAGCAGCGCGTGAACGTGGCGAGCCCGAAGTCGAGTTGCCACCTGTTAAACGGAGGAAGTCGAAAAAGCACAACAAAGAGCCAGATGTACTTCCGGAAACTATTATAGAGACGGAACCGATAGTCGAGGGCGACCGTCCCGAACCAGACCTTGAACCAAATGAGCATCCCGAACCGGAACCGCGAGTATTTCATGAGATTGACCAAATTCCGGCTAAAGATTGGGGGGCTGATTGGAGGGAGCCAATAAAGCGCTACATCATGACAGGCGAGCTCCCGAAAAACAAATGGCAAGCCAGAAAAATGAGAATCGTTAGCGCGAAATTTTGTCTGTCAAAGGATATATTATATAAGCGAGGTGTTAGCGACCCTTACTTATTGTGCATCTTTGGGCCCGAAGTCGAGATCGTCGTAAGAGAAGTACACGAAGGTCTATGTGGAAGTCATGCGTCTGGAAGGGCCATGGCTTTTAAAATAAAAAGGATGGGCTATTATTGGCCCACTATGATCACGGATTGTGTCAAGTTCGCTCAAAAGTGCAAACGCTGTCAACTCCATGCACCGATGATCCATCAACCTTCGGAGTTATTCTCCTCCATTTCTGCCCCGTACCCATTTATGAGGTGGTCGATGGACATCATTGGACCATTGCACAGATCAACTCGAGGGGCACAATACCTATTGGTCTTAACAGATTATTTTTCGAAGTGGATTGAAGCTGAAGCATACGCTAGCATCAAAGATTCGGCGGTGAATACTTTCATTTGGAAGAATATCATATGCCGACATGGGGTTCCATACGAGATAGTTACTGATAATGGGCCACAATTCATTTCGCACGAATTTGAAGCGTTTTGCTCAGAATGGGGAATCAAGGTCAGTTATTCCACTCCACGGTATCCACAAGGAAACGGCCAAGCTGAAGCTGCGAACAAAACAATTTTGAGCAATCTCAAAAAACGCTTGAGTCACTTAAAAGGAGGATGGTATGATGAACTCCAACCCGTCCTATGGGCTTATCGAACAACCCCTAGGCGACCTACCGGGGAAACTCCGTTTTCTCTAGTTTATGGCATGGAAGCAGTAGTACCGGCTGAACTAAATGTGCCTGGCCTTCGCCGAACAGAAGCACCATTGAACGAAGAGGAGAATTCAGCAATGCTCGATGACTCGCTGGATACCATTAATGAAAGACGAGATCAAGCCTTAATTCGGATACAGAATTATCAGCAGGCAGCAGCTCGATACTACAACTCCAAAGTCAAAAGCAGGCCATTCTTCGTAGGCGATTATGTGCTAAGGCGAGTTTTTGATAATAAAAAAGAAGAAGGCGCGGGCAAACTCGGCATTAATTGGGAAGGACCTTATATTGTTACCGAAGTGGTTCGAAATGGCGTTTATAGGTTAAAGGACTTAGAAGGCAGTCCAGTCCAGCGACCTTGGAACGTTATCAATCTAAAAAAGTTTTATGTTTAATACGCATTTTGTTATGTACATGAACTACGGTGTGGCTTGATCCCGAAATGGGTACGTAGGCAGCTCGAAAAAGAGTTCAGCTACTAATAATAAAAATTCGTTTTATTTCTTAGGAAAAGAGTTCGACTATGCGAACATACAAGATGAAGAAGTTCGGCTGTGCGAACATACAAGAAATCGAAAGTAAAACATTTATTCAAACGAGCAAGACAAAGTGTCGATCTTCGCACACTTCGAGTTAGGAAAACCCTCCCGGAGAGCAGAACACTTGAACCCCTTGACCTGCGAGGTCTAGAACTGGCATCATACAATCCGGGATTCGAGCAAAGTCAGAGATCCCGAGTTCGATCCAATCTCCGGGGTGAGAGCCGAGGATGTGAAGATCTCGTGACACCGTAGTAAGCCTGCGTTGCATTCGGTTAATCCTTTTCCGAAGCCTCTTCTTTTCCAACGTAAGCTTCCGGTGTTGAAGCGCAAGCGCCTCTATGAATGCCATCGCTGTTCCTTGGTCCCTGATTGGGAGATTTCTGATCAAAGCACATGGAGCTCGGATCTGGGATCTAAAGAAACCGCGAGGTGGAGAAGATCGTCTGTTTGGCTCATTTGGAACATCTTCGTTAATCATTCCGATCCTGGAGAAGTCGGGCATAGATTCTGAACATCGAAGGTTGAACTCCATACCTGCTAAAAAGAAAAAGGATGGTGAGGAGTAAAGGGGAATTGAGACTGTAATTTATAGGAACTTCATATCCCCGTTAAGCTGCGGATTCTATCCTAGGAATGGAGTGATTCGCGGAGAGATTTATGCTCTCAATCCGATCCTGCATTAAAAAGACGTATCTCCAAGAATAATATGAGAATTAAAGTGTTTCCATAAATAAAAGGGGCCGAGGCCCATTACGAGTTCAAAACAAAGAGTGAAGAGAAGGAAAAATAAGCAGAGTTAGGGAACATTTATGGAAGGGGCTCAGGAACAGGCTCCCTCATCGCCGATGTGGAATTCGAAGTGGAAGCACCGTTCCCACCCTCAACTTCGGGTTCATTCGGGACACGTTTCCAAGGATTGTCATCATTTTCCTCGTCTTCCTCTTCACTATCAACAAGAGCTGCTTCAGTCGGGGCATTCACCGGTCCCTGAACTTGACCCTTAGCATGGAGGTACATCCGGAGCATTCGCGGGATCTCCGCGATACAGTCGAAGTTCCTCCACTCCCATTGAAAGGGGTCACTTTCCAAGGCTCTCACTTTCCTCTCCACTCGAGCAATACGAGCCTCGAGTGTTTGCCTCTTTAATCCCAGCCGCTGCCTCTCGTCGCACAAGCGGCGATGTTTGTCGACAACCTGTCACCAAAATGAGTAAATTAAAGTGAAAGGCATAAGATTTTGGTCAAGAGAGTCGAATTTTAACCTTGTCCATGAAGTCGTAAGCCTCTTTCTTTTCCCTCGAAGGGAAGTGGAACACAGCATGAGGAAAGAGAACGCCGGCCGGTTCGAAGCCATCGCCGGACAGGAACAAAGGACTGCCAGGATCGGTGGGGACCACAGTTACGTTTTCCATTGTTATAAAAATTATCGAGAGAATTTTGGAGTTCCTTGGAAAAATTTAGAGGTAAACTTGCCTCTACTTATAATAGGTCTAGGGTTTATCTCGAAACCGTAATTTAATGATGATAGTGTGCCCGAGTGGTTTAAACTGTTTTTGGAAATAGAGAAGCAGTTATTGCCTTAAAGGCGTGCGACTTTCCCTATTTCCAAGGAAGGGAAAGATCAACCGTCGCATTTAAGGCAAGAAGCCCATTAAGCACAAAAGTTTTCGAGGCCCAAGCCCAACAAATTCACCGAGTTGACTAAACCCGAAGTGGGGAACTCGTGTTAAGCCGAGCTCAGTTCTCGCATTCTAAGAGAAAGGCCTGATCAGCCTAAAAATCTCGAAAAACATAGCCACAAGGCCAAGAAATGTTAAAAAGCGGACTTTGCAAACCCGCATATAATTTTTAACCAAAACCCTCCTGGGATCATAACCTTAAAGAAAAAAGGTTTAAAAGCCTCCTCAGGCAAATATCTTGTTCAAAAGAAATTAACAGCAAAAAAGAAATAAGTTTCTAATAGGACAGGCCCCAATTTAAAAAGTGGACTCGGCCACTACGGGTCAGCAATCACTTCGGATTCCATTTCGGTTGTCAGGTCTTCACCGGCCTCCTTGGCTGAGGCTTGATCAGAGGAAGTTCCTTGTTCATTCCCCACGGTACAGTCATCTCCCGGAGTGACCTCCGGAGCAGCAGGGACTCCAGATGGAACGACGCTTTCCGTCTCACTTGGACCTATAAAAGACAGTTCGGGTCAAACAAAAGGAGAAGAAGAAGGTAGTACGCATCAGGAACCAGTGTTTACCTGCCCAGTCTAGACCTGATTCACTTAGGGGAGGAGATTCAGTGAAAAACTCCGCAAAATCCTGAGGGTTGAAGGACGAAGCGGGAAGAGCTGACAGACGATTTTTCTTTTCGGATAAACTAGACGACAGCTCGGATCTCTCTTTTGCTTCGGAGAAATCGTCGTCGTGAATTTGATCCAGCAAGATTAGGTTGCTTTCGTGCTCCTTGATGTCTGATTCCAGATCTGATTTAACCTTCTCAGTTTGAATAAACCGGATGGCCCCTTGAATCAACTCCATCCCTCGTCCCTTTACCTCTTTTCTGGCTTTCGACGCCGACCTTGCCAACTCGGAATCACGCAACTTGGTAATCGCGTTGTACTTCGCGCGAAGTTCAATGAGTTGATTATTTAGGGCATCGGCGGATGATTCGGATTCATGAAGTCTACCCTGAACACCAGAAAGCTCGTTCTGTAGTTGGTAATTCTGGTCGTACTGATCCTTCAGCTCCCCCTTTACCTTCTCAAGCTCAGATTTGAGGCCGTCTACTTGATCTTCCAGTTGTTGCTTAGAGCCCGAAGATGATTGAAGGTCGGACTCAAGAGTAGTAAACTTGCCTCTCCATAATTCAATCTCCTGTTGCTGACTGAGTAACAACCCTTCATAGTGTTCGATCATGTCGTTGAGTTCGCTGTTCGCCTGGCATTTTGTATAAATTCGAAATGATGAACCAGGTGGAAAATTAACATAAAAGGGAGAATGAAGTAAGACTAACCCGAGATGAGTGATGCGCATGAAGCAAATAGCGTTCGCGAATTGCAGAACGCCACTTGTCGAACTCCGGCAGAATTAGACCCGACCGAGTCTTAAAGCACCGAAAGACGCTACCTTCTTTCTCCATAGCTGTGAAGGAAGAAGAAGGAATTGTAATATTTTGAATCAAGATGAAGTGAAAACCCTTAAGAATGCGCGAATCGTTACCTGTAAGCGATCTGATTTGGGGGACAAGAGCAGGTTTTGACTTCGGAGAAGCATCTTGAGAACCAGAACCTTCCTTCTGAGGAGATATGCTCCGAGTGGTCTTCTCGCCATCATGATCGGGAAGAGAAGACATGTCAACCGGAGCAGGAGGACCCATTGTTTTAGATGGAGGAGACAAACGTGGCGAACGGTCCGTCCGGGCCCTCGATTTTTCCCTATGCGGAGAGGAATCGCTGCGAGATGGCCTGTCTCTTTTCTTACGAATCAAATCCTTAAGTGGTGCGCTGCTAAAGTCATCTCGGGGAGGTCGAGGGGAACCACGACGAGGAGAACGATCATTACGACGTTCACGACGAGGTGTTAATCTGTAAGCAATGACAGATCTAGTCCCCTCGGTGCTGTTGTCGTCAACCAGTAAAGTCCTGCTGTAGTCCTTCTTGTCAATGGCGGCCGCAAGGAGTGCCTTGTTTTCATCACAAGCCTCCGCTATCGGCTTGGAGAGCTTCTTACGCTGGGCAGCAAGGGCCCGAGCTGACAATCCTTGAGTTGAAGGAGGAGGCGGTAGACGATGAAGGTGATTGGGCAGACTCATCCTGAGTTTTCGATTGGCTTCGATGAACCGATCGAGAGTAAAGGAATTCCAAAGGGTTTCCCCTCTAAGGATTGTCTTGAAGAAATTGACGAATTCCTCAGTTGGGAGAATTGGAGCAATGAAGGCTGCAAAAACAAAACAACAAGTTTGATTAGCGAAATAATAGGATGATTGGGAAAGTATCTGTGACCTATTTTCTACCAGGCTTTGCGGACCACTTCGATGGAAGTACATCGGAAAGACTTCCAATCGAAGCGGGAGTTTTCTTAATCAGAAACCAAGGATGGTGCCAGCTTTCATCCTTGTTCGGGAGATGCGAAATGATGTTCCTATTAGCATTCGGGTACGCCGAAAAGTACCCCGCTTTCTTCGATGAACTTCTCACACTTAGAAGTTCATTCAGCTCGGGAACCCCAATAATGTAGCCAGCTTCCGCCGCAACGGTTATGATTCCAAGGATGGTTCGGAGGAGATTGGGGGTTAGCTGAGGCAAAGCGATCTCAAGGGCCGCCAGGTACCGAACTAGGGCTTCGGGAAGAGGGAAGGTCAATCCACAGCCCTTGAAGTAGATTTCGTAAACACAAAAGTAGCCGTCGCGGTGGTTTTCTGGGGATTCCGTAGGATCGGCTATTTGAGATTCTGCTATAATTCCAGGGGGAATCTGGCAAAGCCCCTTTAATCTTTCTAGGGATTGAAGGGTACAGGTGGATCTATAATGTGGACCAGCAATATCGTTAGGACGAGTGCATTCGTCGTTGCTAGGACGTCTCTCATCGTAAGACGGAGATTCGGGTCTGTCGGAATCAGAAGTCATCGGGAAGAACGGAAAATTCAAGTTTCAAGGAAAAGAAAATTCGGCGAAGGAGACAGAGAAACTTAGCGAGAAAAGCAAAGAAATGTTTACCAAAAGATAAGAGTGAAAAAGAGGTTACCTCACACTAAGCTAAGTGGTAATGATGGAACCGCCTCGGAAGACGTGGAGGAAGTGGAAAGGTTTTCCCCGTTTTAATAGTAAATAATTAAGATACGGTCTTGATGATGACAGATGTCACGCGATCAAATATGGGTAATACCGAAATTAAAGGACTGACGAAATCTTGGCGGGAAAATCAGACGATCCCTCAAGCGCAATCTCTGGTCATCAAAACATTAAAGTCCTCCGAACTGGAATAATCACTTCGAAAGACTTGGGGGGCTAATTGTTGGTGTCGGATCCCGCACCAGTGGACCGGGACCAACCAAAGATTGCCACGTAATCAAGATGAAGGCCCGCAAAGGATAAGGCCCATTAAGCCCATGGATCACAAGATATAATCGAAGTGGGCATCACCATAAAGAGAGCCCGGAGTGGTCACACCTCGGGATATGACTCGGAATCGAAGTCGGATGACTTGGGCCAAAAGGCGAAGCCCATGAAGATCGGAGTCAATTCAAATTCAAACGTTGGGCATTAAAACTCGAAGACCAAAACGGACGCATTTAAGAGAGAATAATTATGTTTAATTGAGAGTTAAATGTCGTTTGTCAATATAAATAAGAGGGCTAATAGCCATGTAAAGCATACGCAATTTTTCTAGCAAATACACTATAATCATTTTCCATTTCAATTCATAGCTTTTTCATCATATTTTTGTCCTCAAGAATAATCATTCCCACTAATTAAACAAATATTCAAGTGTGCGAATCCGACATCCACAATGAACCCTACATGTTTCGTACAAACAAAAAAATCAAACAAGTGAACCCTAAATAGATGAGAATAGATTCAATATTCTACTCCATCTTTATCGACATAGGATTTGACTCAAATTCTCTTTGATTCCATCGCATATTCAGTTGAATACAAGTTTCTGAAGCTCACTAAAGTTTATAAAAAAATAAGAAGTCATTCTTTGCTTTTGTCACGTGGGTATAATTGAAAGAATTATACTATTGAAAGGAATTGTACCCGTAAATGGAGTCACTTGGGTTGATACAATGGATAGTTGATGAACTGATTCACGTCTTGTGCTCTCTTAAGGTGTGCTTTGTACATGTTGAGAAAGATAGACTCAGTCAACAGGAGCATAGCAAGGCAGAATCTTTTCCACTGAATCTCTATCAGTATTTCTCAATATCTCTAAGAGCTCATCAGATGTGTGTTGCTGCTTGGTGTTTGCCCAACCATAGCGATTATGCTCCAAATTTTCATCACCTTCCTGTGGAGAACACTTCAATCCAGTAACCATATGAAATTCTCTAATAGAGAATTCCATAGGTTGGCCTCCAAAATGAAACCACAATTCCTTCTCCTTCACTGTCGTTAAGCTTCTAGCCAACAAACAATGGATCAACTTGCCTGAAAAATTTAATCCCCTTGCTGTAGCCTTCAAAACTGGTCCTAAAAACGAGTCTCTGATTCTCTGAAACTCTGTAGCAGAGAGGATGCATTGTACTTCATCGATATACTCGTATCTGGCACATTGATTTATCTTAACATCTGAATTTGGCTCATGTCCTATATTGTACAGAAGCTTTGGCAGTGTGACATCAGTTCGAAACGAATCTCCCATTTTCCTGCAATTAAAATTAAAGGAAATCAATAAAGAGATGTATTCAGGGAAGACCTTCCCAAATCAAGAAGACCATCCCGAATTACTATAACTCCTTCCCGAATTACTATAAATCCTTAGTGAGCAATGAAACCAGAATCACATTGTGAGAATCAATGAAAAAGATCAATACACAACACCAAAGTCAAAACCACAAAACCAAAAAGAAATTAACAAAGACGTATATCTTCATTCTAGAATGCAAACTAAAACAACTCTATCAAGCAAAGAGAACAGACAATGACAACACAGAAACAAGTAAAGATTGTTTATTCATATCTTCATATCACAAACTTGAATCTATAACTATGTGACGATATATCTCTCAAATTGTGACAAAAACTAAACCCATCTAAAGTGATAAACTAATCCTATGCATGCAAACTACGATTCACAAGCTATCTAAGAGAAGCTAAGGTTAACAAAAGAGAGTCTTAAATAGACGAATCTCTAATCAAAAAACACAACCATATATCATTCACCAACAAACGCAATTTAAAAAAAAAAATCACTTCCAATCCATAAGCATCATCAAATTTCGATATGTATACACAGTTTAGCTAACAATTAAACACTTAAAACCCCTTCAATCACCATCTAATGAAAACACCCAATTTTTTACTAGCTAGGTCTCAATAAGAAGGATTCAAACACCAATCGATTCAAATCACCAAAAAGAAGAGAAATTGAAATACAAGAAGAGATAATAAGAACTTACAGGGAAACCCTAGATAAAGATGAAGCAGAGAGAAAAGAGGAGAATCAGTGAAAATCGGGTTGGCGAAACAGAGAGGAAACCGAGAGTTGGCGAAACAGAGAGGAAACCGTGAAGAACTAGCGAAACAGAGAGGAAACCGTGAAGGAATTCCGGAAGAGGCGTTCGAGATTCCGGCGGAGGCGAGATCGGGAAGGCCAGAGATCGTTGGTTGTCAAAGATGAGAGAAGACAAGACTCGAATTAGGGTAGTCTCTTTTTCAAATTTTCTATTTTTTAATTAATGTTTAATTAAAAACTTTTGGGTGCTATTTCAGAAAATTATGAAATATGGGGCTATTTTTGGAAGAAAAAAACTTTTTTGGAGTCATTTGTGTCAATTGCCCTTAAAACTTTAAACCAAATTAATTTCACACTAAACCGGGATTGAACCGACATATCCACATGACTTTGATTGAGTCTTCCAATATTCTTTCTCTCTGACTTGTGGTTTCCTGAAACCTTCCTCACACTCAAATGTTTTGTTCTTCTTAATCACAATTTCAGAATTGGTCTTTTAGGGTTAAGAATTTGGGATTGTGAATTATAAAGCCATGGACTTCCGAAGAAGAAGGGTTCAATTTATTCTCTTTGCTATCGGATTAATCGCTCTTAGTATGACAGGTACTTTAATTTTGTTTCCACAAAAGTTTCTTCTTTCACCATAACTTTCGCGTTTGTCTTTTTTGGATAATTCATACAAATTCAATCAAGGGTTTTGGATTTTTACTTTAGGGTAGTTGTAAATGTATCGCCTTTTTAGGAATCTGTTAGTAGAAGTTCTAAACTCGATTTGGGATCTCGATTTGGTTCTAATACACTTTCTTTGATCTGATTAGTAGAAAAATAAAGTTTAATTCATCATTAGATTTGTATAAAGATGGAAGTTTTGGTCACTAAGATGAGATTAATGACTATAATTGACATGTTCAACACTTCATAGCGTAATGAGTAATGACTATAATTGAATTGATGAACTTATTAGTTGTTAGATGTTCAAATTGCTTAATGTCCTTTTCTTGGAACCTCTGTGTTGCTTACTCATGCTGATCATATATGGATGATCTCGAATTCGCGATTTTAGCTCTTTTTTTCGGTTGCTATGCTGCATAGCATGTTATGCTTGTTAACAGCTATGTTCTCATACCAGGCTCATGGCGATATCGTAGCCGTAGTTAAAATGTTTGTACACAGCCATTTCAGCTTTCTCTTCTCGTTTATTTTGCTATGGTTTTTGAACTTTCCATGTTTCTGATACTTTTTGTATACATAATTGTGGTTTTTGATTTTTCTTTGACATGCTTTAGGACTAAACTCTATTACTTGTGGGTTGCTCGTTTAAATGGGATGTCTGAATATCTTTTATGTTCTTTGTTGCATATGGTAAACAGCTGAAAAATGTCGGGAACTTGTTGGACAAGAAGCTGCATCAAAGAGTGGACAGTTTACGTTCTTGAATTGCTTTGATATGAGTTCAGGAACTTTAGCCTGTGCAGTTAAAGAAGGTGTGAAGCTTTATTTCTACAATATAAGATCTATTCATGTAGAGAAAGCCAGGAACGTCGCTATCGAGAAAGCCTTGCATGAGGCGTTGGTAAATGGCATGCCTGCAAAAGAAGCAGCTAAAGAGGTGCAGAGAGCAGGTGAAAAAGCGGCTAAACTGGCGAGTAGGCAGGCTAAACGTATCATAGGACCAATAGTAGCAGCCGGGTGGGATTTCTTTGAAGCGCTTTACTTTGGAGGGACTTTAACTGAAGGGTTCTTGCGTGGTTCTGGAACTATGGTTGGTGCTTACTCAGGAGGGTATGTGGGTGAGCAGAGATTTGGTAGATTCGGTTATCTTGTGGGAAGTACCTTGGGGAATTGGGTTGGCGCACGGGTTGGACTGATGGTTTATGATGTTGTGAATGGGGTAAACTTCTTCCTAGAGTCTTATCAATCTGGAGAAATTTATAAGGATCAGTCTACATATGAAAGTCCTGAGGATCAGTCTACATTTGAAAGTCCTAAGGATCAGTCTACATATGAAAGTCCTGAGAATCAGTCTACATTTGAAAGTCCTGAGGATCAGTCTACATATGAAAGTCCCGAGGGTACTTCTGAGGACCGGGCTACATATGAAACTTCTGAGGACCAGTCTACATATGAAAGTCCTGAGGATCAGTCTACATATGAAACTTCTGAGGTTCAGTCTACATATGAAACTTCAAGCGACGAGCTCTAGATGCTTCATGTAATAAACGGATTTCTGGATTGAAAATGACCTAAGAAACTTTTGAAGACAAGTCAGAAAGAAATTGGAAAGCTTTAGAAGATTTTGGAATATTTCTTTCCGATACATTTGACATAGTTGTATAGACTAAAAGAGTTTCGACAGGATCAATTTGTTGATGGATGCCTAAAATATTTAAGTTACATTTGTTCTATTGTACAAATTGGTTGTTTCATTTCATATTATTTTTTATGTTGGTTTTCTCGAATGTTTAAATGTTAGGTCTTGCCTCTTATCTTTCTTACAAGGTGTAGACTGTAGAGGCAGCCCGTAGGTCCGCTGGGCTAAGCTCCGGGAACCAGATTTGTAAGTTATAGCCCACAAAATTCGAAGTCCAAGATCTTTTTTTAAATAATGTTTTTCAGTCGAAAACAATAGGTTTTTGTGAGGTAATAACTATTTATGTAGGGGACATATATTCTAATTATTATTTTTTAAATTGTATCTCTCACGTTCCTATTTTTTTATCATTTAGTTTTAAAATTAAATAAAATTCTAATTCTAAACAAAAAAAATAATATAATATATATATATATCTTATTACTACAAACTATATAAAAATCTACATTTTTTTTCTTTTGCTCCGAACCATCAATTTTGTTCGAATCCTTGATAAGTGGTGTAAAAAAAAAGACATTACCTTATGAAATGGTTGATCTCACCTCACCTAAGCCAACCAAAAGGAGATTTTAGCAAATGAATTTAATCTTAATTGAATAGAAAATTGATTTTTTACCAATATCAAAAGAGTCAAATATCGAACCATGTTGGGTTTGACTTGGTTTCTGTTCTGTTTTAAGTTTTGAATAAACTCCTATTGTTAAGGAGTCAAGGAGTTGTCCTCCGAGTATTTAGTTTCAGTTAGTAGTGGTTCCTACTCTTTTGCTTCAAGTAATTGTAGAAGACAGAGTCATCATCTTAAGGCTATTTAAAGCCATCTCTTTTATCTCAATAAAGTATCATTCAGTTTCTTTGTTTTGTCTCTGAGATCAACAAATTTGGTATCAGAGCTTAAATTCTGGGTAAAAGGGAAACACGAGTGATCAAGAGAGAAAACACGGGTGAGAGTTTGAGAGAGAGAATGGGAGATTCAAGCAATTTTGCTCAGCCGAGCATACTTAGATTTGACGGTGATTAGGATCACTGGAGCTTACTCATGGAGAATTTGCTGAGATCAAAAGAATACTTTGGTGTGGTTCAAAAGGGTGTAGCAGAGCCGACGAGCGAGGAAACGCTGTCGGAGGTGGAGAAGAAGGCTCTTGCCGAGGCAAGACTTAAAGATCTTAAAGCGAAGAACTACCTTTTCAGTGCAATCGACAAATCAATCCTCCAGACGATCACTTTGAAGGATACTTCTAAGCAACTGTGGGATTCAATGAAGACGAAGTACCAAGGCAACTCAAGAGTGAAGCGTGCTCAATTGCAGACGCTTAGAAGAAATTTTGAGCTATTGGAGATGAAGAATGGAGAAACAATCTCAGATTATTTCTCAAGAGTGATGATGGTGGCGAATGATATGAGAAACTGTGGAGATGACATGCAAGATGTCAAGATCGTGGAGAAAATTCTGCGTACACTTTCTGAGAGTTTCAACTACATAGTGTGTTCAATCGAAGAATTCAAAGACATTGACAATCTTTCGGTGGATGCACTACAAAGCCCTCTTTTGGTGCACGATTAGAAGATGAGAAAACCAAACAGAGGAGTAGAAGAACATGTGTTGAACGTTTCTTATGGAGATAGGAACGGTAGAGGCAGAGGAAGAGGGACCGGACAAGGAAGAGGAAGAGGAAGGTCTTTCAACAAAGCAACAGTGGAATGCTTTAAGTGCCACAAACTTGGACATTTTCAGTATGAGTGTCCAAATTTGAATGGTAGAGCTAACTTTGCTGAGACAAAAGGATAAGAACCTGAGCCTGATGTTTTGTTGATGGCCTTCACAGAAGAAAATGGAGGAAAAGAGGAGGCATGGTATTTTGATTCTGGTTGCAGCAACCATATGTGCGGAAACAAATCATGGTCTTCGAACCTTGATGAAGGTTTTCGGCATACGGTAAAGCTAGGTAACAACTCTCCTTTGACGGTGACAGGAAAAGGAAGTGTGAATCTAAGAGTAGATGGAAGACTACACATAATCACTGATGTGTATTTTGTACCGGATCTGGCGAGCAATCTGATAAGCGTTGGACAGCTTCTTGAGAAAGGATGTGAGTTTTTGATCAAACAAGGAGAATGCAAAGTCTATCATTCAGAGTTGGGCCTCATTTTACAGATGAAGATGACAACGAACAAGCTGTTCAAGATCATGGCTACCAAAAATGGCATGAATCTTGCATCCGAGTGTCTTCAAACCACTGCAACAAATGAGCTTCAACTGTGGCATCGCAGGTACGGTCATCTGAATTACAAAAGGTCTAAAGATGCTGCAACAACAGAATATGGTGAGAGGACTGTCACAAATGAAGACGTCAGAGGAAGCAGAAAAGTGTGTCAGTTGCTTGGTAGGGAAACAACATCGTGAAAGCATTCCAAAGAAGAGTGTATGGAGATCATCACGTAGATTGCAGCTGATACACTCAGACCTTTGCAGACCTATTTATCCAGCCTCAACTAGCGACAAGAGATACATTCTCACGTTCATTGACGACTACAGCAGAAAGGTTTGGGTTTACTTCCTATCAAATAAATCAGAGACTTTTGTGCTGTTCACAAAGTTTAAAAACCAGATGGAGAGAGAGACGGGAGAGTCGCTGGTTTGTCTAAGAACAGACAGAGGAGGAGAGTACATGTCAAACGAATTCATACAGTTCTGCGAGGAGGCAGGGATAAGCAGGCAATTGACAACAGCTTTCACACCGCAACAAAACGGAGTAGCTGAGCGGAAGAATCGAACCATTATGGAGATGGTGAGAAGCATCTTAAATGAAAAAGGTGTACCGCAACGATTTTGGCCGGAAGCAGTGATATGGGCCGTTCATGTTCTCAATCGTAGTCCAACGTCAGTGTTAAAAGATAAAACGCCTGAAGAGATGTGGAGTGGGGTGAAACCAACAGTGGACTATTTCAGAGTATTTGGGTGCTTGGCACATGTTCACGTCCCGGATCAAAAGAGGAAGAAGTTAGACGACAAAAGCATAATGTGTGTGCTAATTGGAGTAAGCAAAGAATCGAAAGGATATCGATTATACAATCCAGCCACAGAGAAGGTGGTGACAAGCCGAGATGTTGTTTTTGAAGAAGAGAAGGGATGGAACTGGGAAAAGAAAGTCTCAAAAATTAATGATGAGAAGCTGGTTTGGGATGATTGTGAGTTAGACATGGAGCAAAATGAAGATGGAACAGTTCAAATTCTGGAAGAAGAGAATCGTGTAGAAGAAAGTACAGAGAGAAGGCCAGAAGAAACTGTGTCCAGCTCCCAATCTCAGATTCCGAGAATTTTCCCAGAAATTCCAAGAATTAGAAGACCACCAACCTATCTCAAAGATTACGATACTAGAGAAGAAGAAGAAGAAGAGGAAGAAGAAGAAGAAGATACAGTCAACTTTCTCATGTTTGCTGCGGTTGCCGATCCACTCACATTCAAGGAAGCTAATGAAGAGGAGAAATGGATCAAAGCCATGAATGCTGAGCTAGAGTCCATAGAGAAGAATGGGACATGGTGTCTCATGGAGCTACCAAAAGGGGCAAAGAAGATTGGTGTAAAATGGGTATATAAAACCAAACTCAATGAGAAAGGAGAAGTAGACAAATACAAGGCCCGACTTGTAGCCAAAGGCTATGCGCAGCGAGAAGGTGTGGACTACAATGAGGTTTTTGCTCCGGTTGCTAGATGGGACACAATACGGATGATATTAGCATTGGCAGCTCAAGAGGATTGGTGTGTCTATCAATTAGATGTGAAAAGCGCCTTTCTACACGGTGAATTATCAAAAGACGTCTATGTGGAGAAGCCGGAAGGATACGTAAAGAAAGGAGAAGAGCAGAAGGTTTACAAGCTCATAAAGGCTCTTTACGGTTTGAAGCAGGCTCCTCGTGCGTGGTACAGCCGAATTGAAGCATACTTTGCTAAGGAAGGGTTTCAAAGATGCGAGTATGAGCACACACTGTTCGTAAAAACCGGTGAAGGTAACAAGATTCTCATTGTCAATTTATATGTGGATGACTTGATCTTTACGGGAAATGATGAAGAAATGCTTGCAAAGTTCAAATCATCCATGAAGAAGGAGTTTGATATGACTGATTTGGGAAGAATGAAGTATTTCTTAGGAGTTGAGGTGATTCAAGATGCAGAGGGAATCTTTATTCATCAAAAGAAATATGCTGGAGAAATCTTGGAAAGGTTCAACCTGCAATGTGGAAATGAAGTTAAGAATCCGATGGTTCCGGGGACAAGGCTTTCAAAGGGAGGAGATGGAAACAAGGTGGATCCAACTCTGTACAAGCAGCTGATCGGGAGTTTAATGTATATTACATCAACAAGGCCGGATTTAATGTATGTGGTGTGCTTGTTGAGTAGGTACATGGCAGATCCTTACGATCAACATTTACAGGCAGCAAAAAGAATGCTTCGATACATAAAAGGCACTTTGGGTTTTGGTGTGTTTTACAAGAGAGGAGTTGTTGGTGATCTCACTGTGTACACGAACAGCGACTATGCAGGAGATATTGATGATAGGAGGAGTACAAGTGGGTATGCGTTTTTGCTGGGAGGAGGAGCTGTAGCTTGGGCGTCGAAAAAATAGCCTGTGGTAACACTGTCCACAACAGAGGCTGAGTTCGTAGCAGCAGCATATTGCGCATGTCAATGTGTTTGGATGAGAAGGATCCTAGAAGAGTTTGGGTTGGAGCAGTCTGGAAGTACCACTATCATGTGTGACAACAGGTCAGCGATTAAGTTGTCAAAGAATCATGTTCTTCACGGTCGAAGCAAGCATATCGATGTCAGATTTCATTTCTTGAGGGATCTTACTAAAGATGGTGTTATTAAGCTTGTTCACTGTGGAACAAATGAACAGGTTGCAGACATTTTAACTAAGCCACTACGATTGGAGGTCTTTGTTCGATTAAGGGAGAAGCTTGGAGTTTGCAACAGGATAAACTGAATTCTACCGATTTCAGTTTAGGAGAGGCATTGTTGGGTTTGACTTGGTTTCTGTTCTGTTTTAAGTTTTGAATAAACTCCTATTGTTAAGGAGTCAAGGAGTTGTCCTCCGAGTATTTAGTTTCAGTTAGTAGTGGTTCCTACTCTTTTGCTCCAAGTAATTGTAGAAGACATAATCTTCATCTTAAAGCTATTTAAAGCCATCTCTTTTATCTCAACAAAGTATCATTCAGTTTGTTTGTTTTGTCTCTGAGATCAACAAACCATTCATACCCGGTAATTACATATAAACGTCAACAATACTTGAATAAGCTTCATAGTCAATAATATTTAGCGAATGGAAATGAAAGTGTATTTGAATACAAGACAAAATAATACATGTGAGATTCTCTTACAGAAAACGGAACTGTTTTATTTTATTTTTATGGTTATATGTTTTATTTAAAATAAAGTAAAACCAATCACTTTTAGTTACTGAATCTTGTCTTAGCTTAATAGAAAAAGATTAAAAATTAATTTTCACATATCTTAAGAGTGTAAAATATTAAACCAATTTTACCCGGTAATTACAATATGTCAACGTCAACAATCCTCCAACAAGATTCAACGAAATAAAACAAAGTGTAGTGATAAAAACGTTCTTTAGATATATAATGAAAAACCACATAGATGATCATTTAACAATGAAAAACACAAAAATTAATTCACATCTATAAAATCTTGAATTAGCCAAATTTTGGTTAACGTCGGTTAAGTTAAGTATTTTTGGAATTTATGTCCAACCTTAAGATTATATATACATGCATACGTGAATTTATATTTTTATTTCTTATCTTTTAAGTAATCATCTATGAATTCTTGAAGATTAACCATTCAAAATTCTTCCAGATGCATTTTCTCTATTCAAAATCTATATGTGTCAGTCAATTTGGCACGTGTCGTATGACTAGTAATTGAAAATTCATCAAAACATTCTTATGAATTAATATTTGAAATATAAATTTAAATTTGGACATGATATGCATATCGCGTATTATATATATAGAAAATATTATCCGTTATATATGAGATAAATTCTTATTAGATATATATATATATATATATATATATATATATGGATTTTGTGATAAAAAAATCCTCAAAGTCGCGAATTTTTGCAACTTTACCCTCCACTGCAAAAAATGTAGAATAATCTATAAAGTCAAAAATATAACGCAATATATCCCTTATACGTATACTGTAAACGTTTTCACGATCACATATATTTGATTTTTAAAATTCTAAAGGTAGAGTTGAACTTCTCGTCTCGAGGGTTTTGATTTGATATATTATTTACCAAAATTTTAAGAACTTGACAATAGCGAAAAATGTCTATATTGCGTATTATTTTTTACTTAATAGGATTATTCTATATTTTTTGGAGGTGTAGGATAAAATTGCAAAAATTTGCGACTTTGAGGATTTTTTGCACAAAATCCTTTTTTCTTATCTCATTGTAGGCTAATTGTTTCTTTTATATATATATATATATATATATATATATATATATATATATATTAGGTTTACATGTATTTAGCTAAATCAATATAAAATTAGAATAATGAAACAATTGATAAGCAGAAAGAACAAAACTGGATAAGGTGTATATATATGGAATAATCATAAAACGTTAAATTCTTTTAGTTATGTAATGTTAAAAGTTTTAACAACTCATAGTATATAGTGGAATCATTTTTATAAACGTAAGAAAAAAAAATTTGGACTTGACTAATAATATGTCCAAATAGCTAAATGATAATATTAGTGAAAAAACGAACTTGATAGTTTTTTGGAGAATAATTATAAAACCCTAAAAAGTTACTTATAATAGATTAATGACGTTTCACTGTTTCTAGTTATATCTTAAATACATAGTAGAATTACTTTTTAAGAACATGAAAATTTAATGAATACTTTGGATATCTAAAAAATTACGGAATCACACTCTTAAAACTTACGTGAGATTTGTTTGTACTATTCATCATCCTTTTAAAAATATTAATCTATATATAATAGCAATCTAATAAATATCATTTGTACATCTGAACGGTTGCGTCTTTTTATCGCAACTTTTCGTTTAAATCGGTTATTTTTTTACGGTTATTTTGGTTGCGTCTTTTTATCGTAATTTTCGTTTTAATCGGTTATTTTTTTACGGTTATATCGTTTCCAATAAATACCATTTGTACATCTGAACGGTTGTGTCTTTTTATTGCAACCTTTCGTTTAAATATTTATGGTTGTTTTTCTTACAGTTATTTTTGTACGGTCATGTTGTTTTATTGAATTTCTTTTTACGTAAACAAAAAAACTACATATAAAATTAGTTTATTTCATAGTTTACATATGGATATATTTTTAATTTTTAAACTAAAATTTATATTTTACGGGTATGTTTTTTAGAAAATTGCAATCCGAATATCTTCTGCGGTTGCTTCTTTTTATTGTACCTCTTCATAAACAGTTGCAACCTTTTATTCGAATTATTGCAATATTTAGTTTATTTCACGAACAATTGAAACCTTTAGTTTATATCACAAACAATTGTAACCTTTGATTTATATATTTAGTTTATTTCACAAACGATTGCAACCTTTGATTTATATATTTTATTTTGTATTTCACGAAAAATTGCAACCTTTGGTTTATTTTACAAATTGCAACGTCGCGTCTCTCGGTATAATTTTCATAAATTAATATTTTTAATTTTTAATTACCAAAATGCATTTAAATGAGATTGTAATCGTTTAATTGAACCGTTGAAACATTTGGTTTATTTGACCAATCATTGCAATTTTTGGTTTTGTTTTACGAACCATTGTAATCTTTATAGTTTATTTGACGACCTTGACGAACCGCTACAACTTTTGATATATCGCAACATTTCATTTATTTCTTTTTAAACTAAAAAAATTATTTTACGTTATGTTTTTTGAGAAAGTTGCAATCCGAGTAAATATTTTTTACGGTTGCATCTTTTTATCGTAATTTTTCAAAAAATGATTGCAACCGTTTAGTTGAACCATTGCAACATTTAGTTTATTTCACGAAAAATTGCAACTTTAAGTTTATTTTATAAATCGTTATAACATTTAATCATCTACCATCGTTATTATTAATTTTCGTTTGATATTTTTTTTAACGATTTTTGAAATATTTTCCCCCGCGACATCGCGGGGGTCCGGAGTCCTAGTTTATTATAATACCAAAGCTAATGTGAAAAGTGTCATGGACTCATGGAACACCAAGTTAATTGGGTAATTTTAACTTGTATCTATCGTAATATTGCAAAATGTGTTCAAAATCATATGGAGGTTCGAAGTTGGAATAGTCATCACTATACCACGATATGTTCGTCCAAAGAAAACCACTACTTTAACTACCAATTAGAGTGGTTGAGGACATACATGAGGTTCATCTTTTGTCCATATATATCTCTTTAGAAAAAAATCTTAAAAAATGCGAAAAGTCCAAAGATAAACACTATTTAGATTATAAGTTTTCAATGTGGTTTTGGGGCATTAGACATTTTGTTTCAGTTGATCTTGAGGGGTCAATAATATTTGATTAGATCAGAAAAAGTGAAATAGATTTCAATGTCGAGTAGTCGCGTCAACCTGATTGATGCTAAAAGTTGGCCACTTTGTCATCTTTGTAAGAAACTCAAACCCGGTTGATGCTAAAAGTTGGCCACTTTGTCATCTTTGTTAGAAACTTTTTTCTTTCGTCATCCCTTATATATTAATAGAGAAGCATTCTAAAAAATAAACCTTACTTTGACGTGTTATTAACTAAATTGCCATGCTGACGTGTCGCTTTCACAGTGATTTTCCACCCATTTAAATTATTACCCAAATTTTACTAGACTATTTACAAATTTTGCCATTAGTCTTAATATATATATATATATATCACACAAATAAAAATACGAAATTATAACTAAAAAGCAAATAATTAAGCAACTAATTTTCATATCTATGTTTATTTATATTAATGATCTATTTTTAATAATTAAAAACATACACTTTTTGTTTATCTAAAATTATAAATCTTTATATTTATATATTTATATAAATCTTTGTCAATACTTTCCTTATCACGTTGAAGCTTTATTCCAGGTTCAAATATTTCACGGGTAAAACGTATTTTTATACGAAATAGTCCCTAATTTGAATTAAAAAAATAAAAAAAAATTATTACATGTTTCGTTTCACATAAACGAATCTTGGATTCCAGATAATATTTTAATCATAATAATTTTACTTGAATCACTTTATTCCGCACATAGTGCGGGCTGTTATCTAGTTTTCCATTAAAAACATATATATTAAGAAAGACCTAAAGCTGCTTATTGACTTTTCTATTGGGTCACACAAAGATTAAGAGGCCCAATAATGAGACTACACGTGCCGTTGATGAACATGCTTCATCCTTCAAAGAACCCGTGTGATACCATCGCTAACGCGTGGCTTGGACATGCCAAGAAAAAATTATTGGTTAGTTGCACCAGAATGGACACAACTTTTAGTGTCTAAGTGGAAATAACTATACAAATTTAATGTTTATGCATGTGTTGTCTTCATAGTTCATACAATGACTACTTATATAGTTGATGTCTTGATGATTGTATCATACCTATTGCTTAGAATTCATCTTAAATTAAATAATATGTATGTACTAAGTTACTAACACGTAAATGTTTTACGTACAAGATCAGACAGTGTTTGATATAGCATATAGGTTGGATATACTTTCTATTTTTATTTTCGTAAATTACTTGTATTGATCGATTTGTTTATCTTTTAGGTTGAATATGAGTATTTTTGCACATAAATGCGTCGACTTCTGTGCATGTGATTTTGATAAATCATATATACAACGAAACGTCGAAAACGAAGTGATAATGTGATATGTCTCACTAGAATAAGATAGATACGAAGCGATAGACTGATAGGTGATCAGCAAGAATATAGAACCACTCGTGTAAACGACATGACACGACACGACTCAAATATTGCATGATATTACTTTTTCTGTTCTTTTGTAGGATGTTCTTTTTCTTGGTTAATTTTTCTATATGATGTTTTAGAAAGATTTTTGTTTTATTTTTCTTATAGAAACCTTCAATTTTTTACGATGTATTATCATATTGTATCTTGCAGTTTTTTTTCTTTCACTTTAACAAAAAAAAAACGAGATTGCAGTTTTTGTAATTACTGATTGAACTTTTATTAGTTACATACTAAGTTATATATTTTTTTAGCACAAAAATAAACCAATCTTTAAAACTTACAGTCATTTTTTTTTTGGCCAAAACATCTTTAAAGTTACCGTAACAAAAAAAATTATTGTATAAACCATGTATGTAATCATCCTCTCACGAAGAGTTATATTTAAACCTCATATGATTGATTCTACATTTTATCTACAATATTTTCTACCAAATTTCGAGGAGGAAAATATTCTTCTTTTTACTTACTTTTTAACTTTTATAGCTGCGCGCAGTTTTACTTTTCTTAATTTTTTTTGACTGGTAAATACAAAATTTATTAAAAACTTTGGGATATGTATGGGTCTATAGATCCAGAACTTTCGAGTTATAAAACCATATATATTTAGGGAGATATTAAGAAATAGCCGAATAAAACACTCAAATTAACAAAATAGCAGAGAAAACGTTTTTTGTTGGAAAATAGCCATGGACCCACCTTGTCGGATGATGTGAAATACCAAAACTATCCTTCGTTTGTTGCAAGATCAACGATATGTGAGACAGTTTCGTGAGATTTTTCAAAATAGCATGTAACATTTAAATTTCGCATGTTATATTTAACTAAAAGACATGATATTTTAAAAAACATAGTGAATTTTTAAGAAAAAACATTGACATGGAAAATTTAATCTGAATAGTAACTTTTTAAAAAGAAATCACATGTAATCTTAAAACAAATCGTGTATTACTAAAAAATAATCATCTTTTTAAAAAAGAAATCACATGTGATCTTAATAAAACACGTGTTTTATTACAAAATAACATGATAAAGACAGATATTCACATGTAATCTTAATAAAACATGTGTATTACTTTAAAATAACATGATAAAGACAGATATTCACATGTGATCTTAATAAAACACGTGTATTATTACAAAATAACATGATAAAGACAGATATTACACTGAATATAATGTTTTTTTCCGAGAAATACTATGTGTTCTTTATAAATAACATGTAGTACGAGAAAAATACATGATAAAAAAAGATATATTATGCTATCACATGTAATTCGAAAAAAAAGCGTGTTACAAAGGACATATACGTAATTACACAGCTGTTCCGACATGTTAGAGAAAGGGTACTGTAGCTCGTGGTTAGTTTGTGAATTCTTTTTGAATCCAAGGTTAGTTTCTATAAATTCTCATATATTTATGCCTACTCATGATTGAATGGTAAATAATTATGTAAATATATACAACATTTTCCCTAAGGCCATCCAATTTCTTTTAATTTCTATATTTTAATTTTTCAAGGTTCAAGACTGTCACCATCTGAATCTAGTCCATGAAAATCTTGATGAAAACATTAATTTTTATAAAAAAAAATAAATATCGATTCTGAAATAATAAACAGTTAACAAGTGTCGTCAATAGCTCAATCGGTAAAAACATTGAAACAAAGCCTAAAGTCGTAGGTTCGAATGACGTTTGGGCCTAAATCCATAACTTTTTTTTAAAAAAATAGAAATTAAATAGCAAACAGTAAAAATAAAACATTTTTTCTTTTAGATTCTGAAATCTTAAGACTATAAATATTAAGTCATGAATATCAAACCATTTTTCTCTGTCAAAGTATTGGACCATTTTCTAAAGTGTATACATACATATAGTTGGCAGAACTTTACAGGACTATAACATATTTTATAATGATTACTTAGTAGTTGACATAATAAAAAATGATTATTTTGTAAAATATACGAAAGTTATGGGAAATCTTTAAATTGGATCCGTCGAATGTGCATCAACAGTGAAGATGGCAACATCCTGTCGCATAGTACCTCAACTTGGTCACCTCTCATTATGAGCGCCAAACCAAACTACACCAAAGTAAAACTTAATTTGGGTTAAATGAAGTAAAGTTAATTTTACAAATTAAAAACACACAAAAAATAAAATAAAATCTTCTAATATTGTTTTCAAACATAGATATCGGGAAACCTTTGTTTTAGTCAAACATTACAACAAATGCCATTGAGTTAGAGAACAAAAAATTAGTCTCATTAACGGTATATAAAAAATTAATTTAGTTTTCACGGATTAATTTTTTTATTTTTTTATTTCGTTAATATCACTAATTTTAGAAATATTAAACATGTCTGATCAAATTAATTTAACTAAAATTGTTTGAAAAAAAAATTATCTCTCTGTATACCACAGGTCAAATCTTAATTAACTTATATCGAATGAAAACTCATTTAACAAAGATATATAAAACTTCAAACATCAATCTGTTACAAGGAAATGTACAAAATTAAGGGTGAGTTAGTTCACAGGTAAAAATAGAGAGGCAAATTAGCTTAGAGGTAATTGACTGCTCTGTCTCCAAGGAACGTAAAAAGAACTTCACTTATGCCCTTCAGTTTCTCAATAATAACGAAAAAATGAGACGTTTACGTATTCATGCGAGTGGGATAACATGTTTGACTTTTGGCCAAAAAAGAATGAAACGACGTCTCTGTTTTTGACGTGACGGTTACGCAGTGACAGAAGGAAGGAGGTGACTTCTATTTAATGCAAACCTGCAGACTATCTAAGCTGATATGTAGATATCTACAATAGAACAACATATACTTAGCAAATATACATGAATAGATACAGATCTAAGTAGATCTGTGGATATCTAAAACAAACAATAGATGCTTGACAAAAATATACATGAATAAATATAGACTACAGGAGAAGTTGAATACCTAAACTCATGGATAATTACAAAATTGCGGATCTAAATAGATTTGTGGATATGGAGACAAAATTTAGTGAGGGAAGCGAGAAAAACACACAAAAAAAAAACTAGATACTATACAATCGTGAAAGCAATGGAATGAAAACAAGTACATGGAAAAACTTTTGAATTTTGTCGCTTGACAACATTAAGCTGGCGGGTTAACCGAAAGTGAGCCAATTTGCTAGAGAAGATAGGTTTGGAGTAGACATCGAGAAGTTTCCCGAAGCAAGGCCTAATGGTTTCAATCTCTTCAGGCATAAGACCTTTCAGCACAGCCTTGATCGTATTAAACTTAAAGTACATATTCACCCTATCGCCAGCAGGTTCCTCTCTATTAGCGAACAATCGGGAAAGCAGCTCCAGATCAGTCATACTTTTGAACAATAAAAAAATTGAATAGTAAGTTATATATCAACATCAAGTGAAAATAAAAAAGAATAAATAGATGTCTACAAAAAAAGATGCATATTAAAATACAGATTTATAAATTAGAGATGTGGATCTAAATAGATATGTAGATATCTATAATAGAACAACAGATACTTGACAAATATACATATACACGCATATTCGTCTCGGAAGAAATACAAATACCGTTGCATTTCTTTTAACGCGTGAGGGTAAAAACGGAAAGATAATGGGCTAATGTTGCAATTGTCTTAAGCCCCGACAAAATTTTATCAAAAACTAATTTAAGTCCAGATCTTTACTTCTCAGCTAATTATCTCCAAAATTAAAGTATCATGACAAGTTCCATATATATTCGATAGCAAATGACACATCAACTTTGACGCATTCAAATGCAAGTAGATATAGTTATGCATGTTTGTCCATAAGTATCATTCTAACTAGTAGTTCGTGACAAAAAAAAATGACTATGCAAATACGAAGAATAGTGATAATATGTATGGTCAATTATGTAGCCACTAAAATCTTCTATAATGCATAAAGCTACAATTCTCTTATCGTTCCTACCTACAATTCTTGGGAACCGCAGAATATTATTGGAAAAGTCCTTGTGTACAAGATAATTAATATATACAATTTTATATCTAACCATATAACTATAAATTAGAGGTATCAAAAAGTATTTCTGTATTGTCATATGTCTTTATATATTTAGGCTAAATGAGAGAGGCTTCTTTAATGTAGTTGTAGCTTAGAAGGATTATAATTGTTATTAGCTTCTGTCCACAAGAGCTTAATGAATGATGTCAGGGATTGACCAGCGTTTATTATTGAAAAGCAAATCATTCTTTGCTTTCCATATTCTCTATCCGATGTTGGTGTACAAATGCCTCTTGGCTCAACCATGACAACAAGATTGGAATAGGCTGGACACTACATGATTCACTTAGACGATATATCCTTAAGGGTAGAGCATCAATGGAGGCCACTAATTCAGTATTAAAGGTAGAAGCTTTACTCCAAATGAAGCGTCTCAATTATCAAAATGTGACACTTTGTGGAGACTCTCTCTCTCCCTATATGGTGATTTGGAGAAGAATACACAACAACAGCTTCATGTAATGGGACCTCAGGAGATTCAGGGATGTTTGCAAGATATTATCACGTTGGCTCATGACTCTTATAGATTCAAGTTTATCAATAAGAAAGTTAACCAACTAGCAGATACGCTAGCTCGCAATGTTAGAATCAATAATTCTCCTCTTGTCGTTTATTAGATTCTCTAATCATGTGTCTATATGTAATAACGAGCTTGTAACATATGTACCTTACTTTCTATCTAATGGAATATTTGGCCAACAAAAAAAAATAAAAAATAGGAAAAAAGGTTCACTTGCCCAAATTTTCATGAATTGTTGGCCTAGAGTACTTTTAAATAAAATGACTAATTGATTAAGAGTATGATTCGTTTAGGAGAATACTCAAGATACTATGGTGTAGAGTATTTTAGAAAAATAATTATATATTTTTAAATCAGGTAAGTTGTTTTAATAGGTGGAGGTAAAATTATATAATTTTATTCTCATGATTAAACATTTCACATTTGATATTATGAGCTTGAATGGTATGTGGCTATTTTTTTTATGTCTTCAAACCATGATTCAGTCGGGTACATACCATTCACAAAATCTTGGTAGGAATGACAAAACGTTATAAATGATAAGTGATTTTTCAATTCATTTTGCATGTGAATTATATTTAAATTAGAGAAATTTCATTGGCTTATTAAATACTAGTAGGTTTGGACGTTTTGAAAAAATATATTTTTTGATCAGCTTAAATTTTTTATGCATTATGCTATTTTATAATTTAATTATTCTTTTATTTAGCTATTAATCTGACATACAGATCAAACTTCAAGTATTTTTTTCTAATAAAACATAAATTTTATAAATAGCGTGTTATATATATGCATAAATTATCTCATGACAAGATGACATACAATTTTTTATTAATAACACTACATTTTAGAAATAGTACATAGTATGCAAGGAAATGAAACGTACTTTCGTCAAGTTGAGTCTAAATTAGTACAATAGAATATGTTATCATGCTGGGAGTTAAAAAGAAATCGAAAGTATATTTATTTTCTATGTTATGGAGCCCACAAATCTGCCAATAAATAAACCATCTCTCCAAAAACTTCATTTCACCTGAGAAACTTAAGAATAATCCCAAAAAAAAAAAAAGACTCACCTTTCATTTTCTTCTCTTGTAAACCTCATAGTGTCGACATGGGTTATTGCCAAGACGACCAACTCGTAAACAAGATCTGTGATCTATACGAAAAGATCTCGAAGCTCGAGACGCTAAAGCCTTGTACAGATGTCGACACTCTCTTCAAGCAGCTCGTGTCCACATGCATACCACCAAACCCTAACATCGACGTCACCAAAATGTCTGAAAACATCCAAGAGATGAGATCAAACCTCATCAAAATCTGTGGTGAAGCTGAAGGTTACTTAGAGCATCACTTTTCTTCAATCCTAACTTCTTTTGAAGACAACCCACTTCATCATTTGAATCTTTTTCCTTATTACAACAACTATCTCAAACTAAGCAAGCTCGAGTTCGATCTCCTCGAACAGAACCTTAACGGTTCAGTTCCAAAGACTATAGCTTTCATTGGCTCTGGTCCTCTCCCTCTTACTTCTGTCGTTCTTGCCTCTTTCCATCTCAAAGACTCGATCTTTCACAACTTTGACATCGACGCATCAGCGAATTTGGTTGCAGCTCGGTTGGTTTCGTCTGATCCTGATCTTTCTCAACGTATGTTCTTCCACACCGTTGATGTAATGGATGTAACCGAGAGCTTAGAGGGCTTCGACGTTGTGTTCTTGGCTGCTCTTGTTGGGATGGATAAAAAGGAGAAGGTTAAAGTGATCGAGCATCTTGAGAAACACATGTCTCCTGGTGCTTTGCTCATGTTAAGAAGCGCTCATGGACCTAGAGCGTTTCTCTATCCCATCGTCGAGCCTTGTGATCTCCAAGGTTTCCAAGTTTTATCGGTTTATCACCCAACCGATGAAGTTATCAACTCCATCGTAATCTCAAGGAAGCTCGGTGGAGATAGTAATGGTGTTGTTCATGATCATATAGATCAAGCTTCGGATCTCGGGTGTAACTGTTCCACGATCCACGTGATTATGAACAAGAAGAAGAGCATTATCGAGGAGTTCGCAGGCGCTAATGAAGAACAACTTACTTAGAAAATTGCTGTTTGATTGCAGTGTTGTTGATCTATCTATGATGTCTTTTTTTAATTACGAAAGTGTTGGCTGTTTTTGCTACAGTCCTGTTCTTGTCTTTGTCTTCTTTGTTCTGTTTCCTAGCATCTGATTTGAAATTGACAATGACCACTTCTTTTTGGTTGGATTCTCCAATGTCTATTGCAATTTGCAAGGGGTGGTCAAGCAGATTCTATGAGACAGAACCGATTATTCTTGTGGTAATAAAACAAAGATAAACATAATAAAGATCCCATTACGATAACGATACGATTGGTCTTCTGGTTCTGATCTAAGAGCAGACTTTTGTGAGATTATATCCTAAAGTAGGAAGATCCGATTCTTAAGAACATGATTCTTAAATTCTCATGTCTTCTATGAAAATAGAAGAGCCATTGTTTCTATTCTAAGTTCTAATCATCGCAGAAGCAAAAATTGGATTCTGATTCTAAAACCTATAAATAGAACTCTCCTAATATGCAACACAGCAACAATACACATTAGATGAAATGAAAACTGACGATAGCTTTTCCTTAGTTATATTAGTTGACAGTTTTCAGGTAAACCAAAACAAAAAACCCGAGCATGCACGCGCAATATATATCCTGGTTTTTATATTCTACATTTTTCCGGTAAATATATGAACAAAACCAGAACCGGTATCTTTCTGGACTGCAAACAAAAAACTGTTTCATGATCATTGAGAAATGCTTACTGGCCTACTGGGTGTGCAAAATCTTCACCATGTACGCTGCTAAAAAGAGCCATCACCTAAGTTACTGTTTGAGGCAGTATCTTGACCTCAGTTTGTCTAAGAGCTCTGCATACTCCATTGGAGTTGCTTTACTGCAGAAAACATCTTCCCATAGCTTCAGAAGCTCTGTTCCGAAAAGAAATCAATTATCACAACGACATTCTGATGTAACACAACATGTATATGCTATAATCATATTAAAGATCGTTGACATGACATGAAGTAGATAAAGGGAGTACCGTTTTTCTCGGTTGAGGTAAGGCACATGACGAGCATGTTGAATCTAGGAACCTTTGTTAGGTTCTCAATGTATTTAACAGCCAAATCCATGTCTTCACTGCAACATGCAAGAAACCATAAGCACCAATTATTACAAGAGTTTTTGGTGAAACCAGCATGTAAATGGTTGGTTTACTCACGTGAAGAATGAGGCTACACATTTTATTATGTCAACCAGTACCGGAGAAGTCAAGGCGTTCTTGAAAATCTGAGGTAAAGTGCTCGGCGACATGACCTAATACATTTACAAAGCTGATGAGTGGCACTGTTATTTGGGGATTGAATAAATAAGTTTTTGCAGGTGGTATTTCAAACCTTCAACAATTGGGTTTGTAGCGCAAGGTCGCCAGAAAAACTCCGCCAAGAGTTCTCAAATTCGTAAGCAGATTTTGGTGCTTTAATGTTTTTAGAAGCTTCAGACATCGCAAGTGACGCTGCATGGGCAGCAAGCTCTTGTACTGATGGCTTTAGTTCCAGCTTTTTAGAAACCTGGTTTCCCTGTAAAATTAGAATGAAGACAAGTTTTGTAGCATCAGAGTGGATTGTGTTGTACCACATCAACCTTTTCATAACCACACTTAGATCACCAACACATACCTGTCCAGGAGGCTGAGTACCATTTCTGTCAGAAGACTTCGCCTCCTTTTCATAACTTTGGACTCTAGGCGTCACTTTCTTGCTGTCTAGATTTTCCGTGATAGCTGGAATTTTCTTGGGACCTTCTTTGCGTTTCTCCTGAAGATGCCACAAATATAAAAATTTGCATGACAAGTACCATGAGAGAACCTCTGGAAAATTCCATCTGGGCCTAATTAAAGATAAATTTTCCATATGATAATAAAATCAGACAAACTTTACTAGTAAAACTTATTCTACACGACCTTTTAGATGTGCATTTTTGAACTTGAGATATATCAAACAAAGTAAACTTTGGAATATACCTCAGGTTGTATATTTTCAATGAGCTTCTTTCCCGAACTTTCCTTGCTACCTGGAACAGACCGAACCATATCCCTGTTCGTTTTGGCCCCTAGGGTCACCGGCTTCAAAGTCTCTGTATTTGGCTTTTGTATTCTCTTATCTAAACCTGATGTTTTGAGTAATTCTTGTGCAGTGCTTTGCATTGCTCCAGTGGCTTTCTCAATGATTTCCTGCCCAAAATTCAAAAAGTTAACTATTTGTGTAGCATATTAAATTAATCTGGCACAGATGCGGCAAAGAAGCATATGAAAATATTACTTTCTCGAGCAAAGATTTGATGTCGGCATATTGCTTCTTAATTTCCTGGCTCTCAGGCTCCAATCTTAAAGCAAACTCAGCATCTGCGATTAATTTTGATCACCTTACATATGCAGCAATATGTAATAAAGAAACTGCATGTATCATAAGATAACGGAATGAAAGAATATATGAGATACCTTCCTTGGCTTCTTTAATCATGCCGAGTTCTTTTCTGGCTGTTGCTCGGCGTGAGTATGCTTTTATGTAACGATCATCCAGATTTAAGGCTTCTGTGCAGTCTACCTCCGCTTCTCGATATCTAATGTAAAGACACGTTTACAAAGGAAAAAATGTTTAGAGGTGATCAGGTTATGGAAGCCAAGCGGACACTCAAGCGTGACAATCATGAATGAATAAAAATATGTAAAAAGACATAGGACTACTAACCTTTTGATCTTAAGATAAGCCATTGCTCGATTTGCATAAGTAACAGCATTTGGCGATAAAGCAATGCTTCGAGAGTAACAATCAATCGCCTCATTAAACTTCTTCTGCTTGAAAAATTCATTTCCCTGTATTTAGAGTAAGATCCATTATGACAATACCATCGACGGAATATCATATAACAAAAACAAAGCTTGAAGAAGAAAAGTACCTGCTCCTTCTCTGAATTAGAATCCAAGAGACTTTCTCCGATCAAACTACTCGACAAATCACTAATGGAACCATAATTTTTTTTTACAAAATCATATTGCCCTGAACCACTTGGTCTGAATTTCTCACTACTCTGAAAGTTCAAAACAAGTTTTAACAACAAGGGATACAAAAACAAAGCATCAAGTTTACAAATGAAAGTAGAAGAATGAACCGGAATCGATGAATTAGCGCGTTGCTGCTTGATTTTCTTGTCCTTATCCTTCAATGAAAGTTCCCAATCCTGCAAGTCATTCAAAAATCCCTGGAAACATTCGAATCCAAACGATGCAAGTAAACATCTAATTCGTTCATAATCTATAAACATAATCAATTTTACTAATAATCTCCATGAAATCTTAGATAACTAAGCACGAATCGTTTCGAATTTGTTCTTCTCAATTCTCGAGTAAACAGAGATTTTAGCTAGAGGCGATTCATGTAAGAAAGAAGAATCGAGTAAAAATGGTTACCTGAGTTTGATCGCGGCCGTGTTTGTTCGGTGACCTAGACATACTGAGAGATTCTCCGGCGAGAAAAACAGTCGACGAGAATGAGCGAAGACGATTCTAGAAGAAGACTGAGAGAGAGTCTGAGAGTTCGATTTTGAATGTTATTGGACTTGGGCTTTTTGATATTTGGGTGAATTTGGGTCGGGTCATGTTCATAACCTGGTCAAATCGATAATATTGGGTGAATTCAGATCTAGAACCGAGATAAACCGGTGAAATTGATTTATGAGTGAGTTGGGATCAGATCTTAACCGGGATAAACCGATAAAAATTGATATTTGTGTGAGTTCGGGTCAGGTTTATAACCGAGATAAACCGATAAAATTGATACTTGTAGGAGTTTGAGTCAGGTCGGGTCAGGTATATAACCAGATTAAACCGATAAGATTGATATTAGAGTGAATTCAGTCAGGTCGGGTCAGATCCAAAACCGAGATAAAACGGTAAATATTGATATTTGAGTGTGTTCGGGTCTTTGTCCAAAAAAAAAAAAAGGTGTGTTTGGGTCAGGTCTGTAACCGGGGTAAACCGATAAAATTGATATTTGAGTGAGTCAGGTCGGGTCAGGTCTATAACCGGCATTAAACCGATAAAATTGATATTAGTGTGAGATCAGTCCGGTCGGGTCAATTACCAGGTTAAACCGGTAAAGACCGGATCAGACCCGAATCACTATGTTTCTTGAGCAAAAGGAAATCGCAGAGGTCTCTTTAGTGAGATACACAAAACCAAAAACATCAGATCTTGAAGAAGAAGAAGAACCTAAAGCTTACTACGAATTTTTCCGAGAAGATGACTGTAAGTCAGATCAATCTCAAATCTTCAGTTCTTATTACTATGTATGCTTTTGATTCTTCTGGGTTTGATTTCGTTTCCTCAATTTGATTTTGTCCCTTTTTTGTTCTTCGTCTGAGCAGTTCACTGTTCCGATTGATAACGGAGATTCTGTGAAGATCGCAGAAGAAGAATCACAAAGAACTCTGTATAAATCTCTTTCTATTATGCTTATGTAGGGTTTTCGATTTTGAGAAAATTTGGGATTCGATTTTGAATTGTTAGGGTTTTGTTTTGGAATTTTTGGTAGGTACCCATATGTTACTGGAACTTCAATTGTTGCAATCAAGTACAAAGATGGGGTTTTGATGGCTTCTGATATGGGAGGTATGTTTCTTCTCTTAGTATCAGCTCGTTCATTGTTGCATTTCACTGTGTTTGTGGGTCATTAGCTCTTTAATCCCTTGCTTATTTGGTGAAGTAATTGAATTTAGTCTAGGTTTCATGTTTTCTTAGCAGTATGCCCAAGTTTTTGCAATGTATGTTTAGATTTTCCATCTGTTATGAGCTTGATTGCTTGCATCGTTTGCTTTACCTCTCTGGGTATTTGTTTGCTTAAATCTGATTCTTTTTTCTGTGAGAGATCATAACAAATGCGCATGAATCCTTCAAATTTCATTTCTTTAGTGTCTTTTCTGCGACATTTTTAAGCACGGTTAGTTTCTTTTGGTCAAATTTGATTTTTGCATCGTTTTAGATGAGTCAAGGAATTAGGTTCAAACACTATTATGCAGAAAAGGTTTTGTTCTATCTATTAGCTGCTTGATTGATAATCATATGTATTTCTAGCTAAACATACAACTGCTTTTCTTTTGTGAGATTAGTTTCACATTCCCCTTGCGTTTGTTTTCCTAGCGACATAATATTTACAATATATATTGTTCCAGTTCTTTGGTTGTTCCTACTTCTTCTCTCTATTATTTTAAGATTTAAGGTAAACTAAGATCTTAGGCTTCTTTTATGACATAACCAGCGAATTATGTTGAAAAGTCTTTGAATGTTTCAGTTTCCTCTGTGCTATCCATTGTTAATTAGGTCAAGAGATGACAACTGAGAATAAACGTTATAACCATCAACCACTACTTAGCTATATTTATTGAAATAGTTTGATTTCTCATATTTTAACACGAACTCACAATGTGTAAGAACTGTCATTTGTCTGTACGATTAATGAGTTTGATGGTATATTAATGTAGCTTGTATCATTTCTTAAGTTCTAAATGTGTGATCCTGGGTTCCTGTGAATTTCTGCCCCCGAGGAATGATGATATTGTGGCTTCAACTCACTTTCAAACTTTTGCATATATACAGGTTCATATGGATCAACCTTAAGATACAAGAACATTGAGAGAGTGAAGGCTATTGGTAAACATTCTCTTCTTGGTGCCAGCGGAGAAATCAGTGACTTTCAGGAGATTCTGCGTTATCTTGATGAGCTCACGTAAGAATCCGTTTGGTTCAGTGTTTTTATTTTAATCTTTCCTTGTCAATTCTCAAGCCTCACAAGCCCTTGGTTTTACACAGCCTGAATGATAACATGTGGGATGATGGTAATTCTTTGGGGCCAAAAGAGAT
Source organism: Arabidopsis arenosa (assembly GCA_905216605.1). Classification (NCBI taxonomy): domain Eukaryota; kingdom Viridiplantae; phylum Streptophyta; class Magnoliopsida; order Brassicales; family Brassicaceae; genus Arabidopsis; species Arabidopsis arenosa. Next base: position 24,140,922 of record LR999451.1, read on the forward strand.
TCACAACTATCTGACCCGTGTGATGTACAACCGTCGCAACAAGTTTAACCCTCTGTGGAACACTCTTGTCCTTGGAGGCGTCAAAAATGGGAAGAGTTACCTTGGAATGGTACGTCTCAAACTATCCAATCACATATATAATTTTCTTATGAACTTAACTATTGATTTGGATCCATTTGCTTCTTTCTAGGTGTCAATGATTGGTGTTAGTTTTGAGGACGATCATGTCGCCACTGGATTTGGAAACCACCTCGCTAGGCCAATTCTTCGTGATGAGTGGCATGCGGACCTGAGTTTTGAAGACGGTGTCAAGCTCCTTGAGAAATGTATGCGTGTGCTTCTTTACCGTGACAGATCCGCTATTAACAAGCTTCAGGTTTGTCTCTAATAACAAGTTTTGTTTACCGTTATATTATCTCATGAACAAGAACATAATCTTCATTTAGGTTGGATGATCTTTTTCTTATGGATTGTAATAACGGAAAACATGGAAACTGTGCAGATAGCGAAGATTACGGAAGAAGGCGTGACTGTCTCACAGCCATACTCATTGAAGACATTCTGGGAATTCTCGTCATTCCACAACCCAACTGCTGGTGCTGAAGGCTCCTGGTAAGAAGCCAAGCAACCACATAATGTCTGGAGATCTTTCAAGGAAGCGTTTTTATTTTATGTGATGTTGTTAAAAACTTTGTACTGTAGTTGGTTTACTATTAAACATGGTGGTTGAATCTTAGAACTCTTCGTTTGATGTTGTTAGATGGCACAGCACATGTTTTCCCTTCTTTGGAGGTTTCATCTATTCTTCCTCTTCCAATTTCAGTTATTGTCTTTTTTTTCTTCTTATCGACAGCCGTATGCTTTCATAGCTCCGGCGTTGATTCTGCTATGGTTAGTCTTCGTTGTTTTAGATATTCGGTGGTTTTGTTCCTCATCCGGCCAATTTGATTTGTTGGCTTTCTTCATTGGGTTCGGATATGGAGATGTTTTGGCTACGGTCCTTCCAGCCATATCTCTGTTATTAAATTCGCCATGTCTTGTTGACAAGATCAGTTTGTTATGCTTGTTGGATTTTGGCTTGAAATCGGGTTTGCTATTGTTTGTGATTTTACCTCGTTTTCTTACTCTTGTTTTTGTCGGAGATTTTCATGGCTTTTTATCTCGATTCGTCCCACCACCATCCACAATCAGTTAAGTGTTTGTTGTATTGGTTGGGCGGCTTTTAAAGTTTCATCAACTCGAGTCAATTCTCAAATCTGGGCGAGATCTAATTTGTTTTCGACTCTTTGTAACTGTATCTTCGTCGATTTCATTTCGACTTCAACAACCTGACAATTTCGACGGTTTCTATATCCTCATATGAGGTCCCATTTTGCAAATCTTGTGAACTCATATTTTTAGTTTTTTTTTTTAGTTTTTTGGTTAAAATTTATTGTGTTCTTAAGTCTTCAAAAATCAAGTAATGGCAAGTAATCCATAATCCTTTGTTCATTGTTGATCGTTCTCTATCGTTTTTTGGTCTTGTTTCTCGCTTTTCTCATTTAAGTGATGTTTAAAATTTTTGCACACAATTTCATAATTTAATAAATCATCTATTGAAACCTTCTCTCTCAAGATTTTATTAATCAAAATTATTTCTGTAAATTCTTAACAAGTAAAATATTAACAACTCCATTTCGTGATATGCACTATTCATTTACTAACTGAATCCAAATTCTAATGCAAAGTAAAAGGCCAATCCATCAGGTTATTCTCCTCTAGTCAAATAACTTTTCAAGAGTTACAAGATTTATTAAGACTCATACGGTGTATAGTTTTTGAATCAATTGAACTTGTGAACTTAACTAGTATTTCTTAAAATCCCATGTTTTATGTGTTTTAAAAAGAAAAACAATAATTAAGTGAAATTTTATAGTTATATTAAAATTCCAATAAATATTTAGATTAAAATTCTGATAGCCATGTGTTTATTTAAAAAATGTATAATTTTTCTAAAATTAATTTCTGCTATTATTATAATGTTATCATCTTTGATCAAAAAATTACAAAAAATTTATATTTAATTTCTTATATCCATATTCACGTGCATTTATACATATGCCAAAATAGGGTTAAAATCAAAGAATTTACTGTGATAAACGATACACGTAATGACATTAATACCTACAACTTTTTTTAGGGTAAATTATTAATTCATTCAAAAGCTTAAAATTTACCAAAAATCTGTTTTTATAATACAAAATTCAGTTGAGCTCTTCTTACAATACAAAATAATAACAATCGAGAAATGGAACGTGGAAAGAGGGTGATGCATCCTGAAGCCGATTTTGATCTAAATATGGTACCGCCTGAAGCCGCTTTCGATCTAAACATGGAACTGCCCAAAGCCGATTCCGATCTAACAATTAAATCAATGGATGAAAAAGAAGATCGCATAATAACGATGGAGGAGAAAACTAGGATTTGTGAGATAGAAGCCGGACTTGATCATGTGATGGTAACATCGAAAAAAGAAAAAGAGCGTAAGAAGGTGATATTGGTTATTTTGTATTCTTGGCAAATAAAATAAAAATATCATACTGTATTTTTTGTTATGTTTTCTAGAATTACAACACAAACATTTAAAACTCTGAAAATACAACCAAAACTAGGTGTAGAAAAACGGCTCATAAAAAGATTAGGAAGAGTTTCTAAATGGTTTAGGAATCCATTCCAACTATTATGTAATTGTAGGGTTTATGGTCTTTTAGGGCATTTTGTTTTATTATAGATTATGAATATATTTTACATAGATTACAATTCATTAATTAATTTTATGTGAATTTAATTAGGAGTTGAAGAAGAAGCTGATAGAGTACATTGAAGAATACGATATCCCTATTGAAACCAAAAAAGTGGAGAAAATTGAAGATCCAAACATCTTGTGTGAATCTATAATATTTCTGAAAGAATTGATGAATATGGATCCGAAGGTTGCCTCAGCTCAATCGGCGTTCTCAAATGATAAGAAGAATTAGTAATATACGATAATGGTGATCATCATTGTCATTATAATGAATCATATTTGATCAATTTGCTGTTTGTTTCTTTCTCCAAAATTTTCATGAACAATATCAGATTTAATAATTGAAGAAATTATTGTGATATTATATCCATTGGATTTTGATAATCAATATAAGGCTTTTTTTATATGAAAATAATCAATATCTTGAAACAAGAAAAAAAAATCAGATTCTTTTAAAAATTAAAGGAAGTTAAAAATTGACAAAATATTTTAGAGAACTAACATTGTTTTTATATATTTTTTTTTTTTACGTGTCGTAACTGGAAAAAAGACATTTTTCGACCCCAACAATCTGTGAAGTGTTGTTTTTTTTTTCCGACTTGTACTAACGTCTAGTGCTAATTTCTACACAAACACTTTAAGAATTCAAACTACATAGTCCAAATCTCAATTTTGTGCGTAATTTTAGAGTCATCGTTAATCTTAGTTCTTAGATGACATGTGTGTAACAAATTGGCAATTCTACTTTGTAAAATTACTTCATATGAACTCATTACGTTTAAATTTTTTTAAAATTTTCATTTGCAAATAACATACTTTCAAATTTCAATCCATAATGTTTAAATAACAAATACAAAAAGCCAAAACATATATTGCTTGTATAGTTGTTAACTTGTTATGTTACCACTACCTCTCTCTTTTTTCTCTCTCAAGTTTACAACTACCTCTCAAGTTTTTCAACTTGTATAATATATTTTGTTAGCAACAGAAAAAATATCCTTTTGGGACTTTAAAGACCACTTGAGATGTGAGGAGACTGTACTGTTCTAATGGGCCGATTTATGACAAAAGAAGCAAAACATTAGGCCCAGTAGATCGATATATACGTATACCTGTTAAGCGGTCGGTAAACACTAACGTTAACCAAGTAGGCGTAGATTACTCTAACCTACGCCCTTTTGTTTCTTTGGCTTCAGAGGATCGCACAAGAGTGAAGAAGACTTGACGGTGAAGTTCCACAGCTTCTTCATCAACTCCAATTACAACACGTCACTCAAAGTTTGATCCTTTGAATCTAAATCAGGTATATAATTGGTTTAATCAACTTCTTAATTCAAGTTCTTAGCTTTTATCTTTCTTGTTCAATTGTTTTCATCGAATTGAATAAACTAGGTAACAACTTCTTAGATTTCAGATTCTTGTAACTAATCCTCTACATGCTTGTTTCTTAGTGTATGAACTTGAATAGATAACAAATTTAGCTAAGCCCTTGTCTTATTTTGTTGTCTTGGATAGTCTGATTTCATCATCTGATACTGAGTAATATATCTTAGGGACTTAAGTATGTGGAGCTTTGATTTTTGAGTCAAGAAAGTTCAATTATGGAAAGTCTTGGAGGTATTGGATTCAGTAATACTAACAGTGCAACAAAGAAGAAGAGAAGCACCACATTGCGTCGGCCTTGGAATGAGCGACAGTTACAGGATTCTTCGTCATTGCCATCGACACCAATCGCTGACAATGTAAGAAAGCAAAAACATTTCAATCTTTGCAATGAAAACTTCATTCTTGTTGTACAATATTATCTCTTTTGCTTATGTTAGCATAGTTTTCTCGGTAGGTATCGCCTTCATACTTCTTTAGTATTCTATGTAGGATAATCACTTTTACTTTGCGGCTGTTAAAGTTTCTGCCTTTATTCTATATATCAAAATCAATAACACTTTGGATCATTGTGAACTTTCTGGTCCCTTCATACATTGGATTGGATCTTTATATGTCTACTACTGTTCTATGCGTGAATTGTGTTAACTGATGTCGAAATTGGCTTTGTGTTTGGATAATAGTTTTCCGGCTAAGTATTGATCGGCTTCATACTTCTTTAGTATTGATGTAGAATAGTCACTTTTACTCTACTGCCGTAAAAGTTTCTGCCTTAATGTATATATCCATATCAATAACACTTGTGGATCAACATTTGATCTTTATGTGTCTACTACTATTATGTGCTTGACTTGTTTTACCTGATATATGTAGAAATTGGCTTTTGTGGTTGTAGAATGAGAATAAGATAGAAGAGAGGGAAGCAGTGGAGTCAGATGAAGGTTCAACGAATGGTTCATTTCAAGGAAGTAACCAAGTAAGGCAAGGTGGAGGCCACAGCACTGCATCTACTGAAGGGTTTCTTGTCCCTTGTAAAAGAAAAGACTCCATTGACACAACAGAACGTCGAGCTGGTTTTGATGAGCATACCATCAAGAAGGTTAAACTCAAACTCGGTGGTTCGTCAAAAACTATAAATGTAGTAACTGCATCTGATGGTGCTTCTGATATTGGGTTGTGTTCGACAAAGTCGTCCCATGCATCAGATGATGTCTTGGGGATTGGGCAAACTAACCAGGTAGTAAATCCTTTCTTAAATGCTAAATGTTTCTCAATTTCTCAATGGAGTATGCGCTGGTGATTGCCTGAGATTTTCAGTCTTTCTGATGAATTTCGACTACGGACTACTACAGTTCTAACTTCTTGTTGTATACTGTGACCACTGACTTACAGGAGATTTCAAACGAGAGATCCACTAAAGAAAGAGGGACACCGTGGGATACTGCAAGCAAAGCAGATTCATGTAATGATACACGAGTTAGCAAAACAAATACAAATCCGATTCGTAAGAGCAATCGGATTTCTAAACGACGTGTTCTGGATGAGGAGGAACTCGATAGTATTGATGATGATGACGAAGAAATTCAGTTTCTCAGAAGGATGAAAATGGCTAAAGTTGTGGCTGTGGAAGAAGATGTTGATGACGATGAAGAAAGGAGCAGAAAACATAAAAAGCTTTCCAAGGTGATGAAACAAATTGTAGAATTCCCACGTGGTGTAGGAACATCAGAAAAGTCAGCCAAGAAGGATAAGATGGGAAAAGCATTTGATACTGATTATGTCAAGGACGATGATGATGAGGAAGAAGAAGAGGCTGTTTCAGATGTTGAGCTAGAAAATAAGAGCGTGAAAACTAGAAGAAGAGGAGCTGAAGAAGGTCAAAGTGAAATTAAGACAGAAATGACTGTGACTACTCGTCGACGTTCTGGACATAGTGGAAACATCATCGAGTTTCCTCGTGGCCTACCTCCAGCTCCACCTAGAAGTAAGCTTGATCTAATCTGCTCTTTTTTGTTATTAGATATAGAGGCTATCACTAAAAGCCAAATCTCGAATATTTAGTCAGGTACTTGCAATGTTGCGCTCGCATTAGATTGTTACTCAATCACAGGGCCTAGCTTCTGTGGTTGTGACATTAGTTTAGTGACCTACATAGTTGATCAATTTGTGTTCCAGTCGAGGTTCTTATCAAATTGTTCTTGGACTTAAAGTTGTTTGCTTGTTTTGTTTGTTTACAGAGCGAAAAGAAAATGGATTAGAGATTGATCAGCAACTAAAGAAAGCTGAGGCTGCCCAGAGACGTAAATTGCAAGTCGAAAAGGCAGCAAGAGAATCAGAGGTTTGGTCCTGTTTTTCTTTTTCACTGGAATGAAATATATGACGAGCATGCTTACATAATCTTTCTCATATCGGTAGGCTGAGGCAATCAGGAAGATTTTGGGCCAAGACTCTAGCAGAAAGAAGAAGGAAGATAAGATAAAGAAACGCCAAGAAGACAAGGCCAAGGTATAAACTGCAATTGGTTTCATGGCTGTATAACCAATTTCTGCTGCTGTTGAATGAAAGCGCCTTATGTGAGATCCTTTCTTTCAATCTTACGATTGTTTGCAATCTGATTTATGCAGGAGAAGGCTGCAGACTCGATTGCCCGTAGATCAGACACAGTGAAGTGGGTGATGGGTCCTTCAGGAACCATCGTAACCTTCCCAGAAGAACTTGGATTGCCTAGTATATTCAACTCTACACCACACAGGTATGATTTGATGCAAAGACTCATTGCCTCATTTGGTTTAACCGGAATTGACATGGTTCGCCTTGCTAATGAAACAGTTATCCTCCACCGCGTGAGAAATGTGCAGGTCCAGAATGTACAAACCCATACAAATACAGAGATTCAGAGTCAAATCTCCCATTGTGCAGCCTCCGATGCTACAAAGCAATCAAAGGCTAAGTGGTGGATATACTGTGATCATACTATTGTAGAAAATAATATTTATATCGTTCATGTAAATACTAATAGTACAGCACTATATCATACTGTTTGTTGTTAAACAAGAATTGAATGTTTATAAACATAGATGAATATATATCATATACTGTAACAGTTTTATTTCTAACTTTCGTTTCTTGAATCCAGTTAACCGGACCTAACCAAGTAACCAGTTAGCTACAGTGAAGTCATTATCCTCAGCTGTCGACTTCCTGGTCCACGGTTGTTGTAGTCAATGCCAAAAGGTCTTTGCACTGGAGCCCTCTTGTTTGTTCGTAATAATAAGTTTACTTTTCTCATTTCCCTTATCTGTCTCAGAGAAAGTGGTAGAGGAGTTGCCTGCATCACTTATGCATTGCTCTCGTCTTAAGCATGTTAATATAGAAGGCAATGGAAATCCCAAGACCTTAACACATCTTCCCACAAGTGTAACCAATGTAAAACTATCTGGAAAGACGGTTTTTGGCAGACGATTGCATCAAAGGTCTTCATAATCTAAAACGCTTTATTCTATTATGCTGCGATAGACTCACGTCATTTGCCAGAGCTCCCTGGTTCGCTCAAACATCTATTAGCAAAGAATTGTAAATCATTGGAGAGGTTAAGCGGCCCCTTAAACACTCCAAATGCACAGCTTGATTTCACCAACTGCTTCAAATTAAATAGAGAAGCACGACGAGCGATTATCCAACAATCGTTTGTTAACGGTGGGCTTTCTTACCTGGAAGAGAAGTACCTGCAGAGTTTGATCACCGAGCCAGAGGAAATTCCTTAACAGTTCATCATTCTGCTTTCAACAGATTTAAGGTTTGCGTCGTGGTATCACCTAACCAAGCCAAATCTAATATATTTTCGAAGCTGTTGTATCGCTGCATAGTCATCGACAACTCAGTAAAGTCCACTGACATGAAGTTCAGCATATCCAATGATTTTAAAAGAGAATGTCTAGTTCTGTTTGACTCTAGCTTGCCATTTATCGATGATCCTTCTGAAGTGAGCAAAAAGATAGTGATTCAATTCAGCGCCAGAGATAAAGATTTTGACATTATTGAATGTGGTATCCAAATCTTGACCAACGGGAGCGGCAATAGGGATAAAGATGACCACAAAGATACACATGAATTCGGCAAAGCATCTGGCAATGAAGAAGATGACAATGATAGATCTAAATCTGAATCCATCGAAGCATCTAACTAAGAATATGCTGATATAAGAGGCAGTGGATATTTCAAGATCTTTTCAACACATCTCTCCACGAGTGTAACAAGTAATAGTGGTATTGAGAGGATTACAGATTGCATTAAAGGTCTTCCAACGCGGGAGATGTTCGGGTCTAGAATGTACAAAACCATACATAAAAAAGAGCTTAGAACAAGATAGTTGCTTGGAATTAATATTAAAACCCTTGGACTAAACTTGAAATTTTACATTCTTATGGTTCTAAAGAAACATCAAAAGCCAGCCACCAGAATACTTAGATCTAAGCTCTTTCTCCTCTAATTCTTCTCGCAAGCTGAATATCCTTAGGCATGATAGTAACTCTCTTAGCATGAATAGCACAAAGATTAGTATCTTCAAAAAGTCCAACAAGGTAAGCTTCAGCAGCTTCTTGAAGAGCAGCAACAGCACTACTCTGGAAACGGAGATCAGTCTTAAAGTCTTGAGCAATCTCTCTCACAAGCCTTTGGAAAGGAAGTTTACGGATCAGAAGCTCAGTGCTCTTCTGATACTTCCTGATTTCTCTTAAAGCCACGGTTCCAGGTCTGAATCTGTGAGGCTTCTTCACTCCTCCGGTTGCTGGAGCAGATTTTCTTGCTGCTTTTGTTGCTAATTGCTTCCTTGGAGCTTTGCCTCCTGTTGATTTCCTAGCTGTTTGCTTGGTACGAGCCATTGGGATTAAGAAGAACTGTTTGGTTTTTTATCTTGAGAAAGTTTGAGATTTGATTTGTGATTTTGATTTGGATGAGGAAGGGGATATTTATTGTAAGAAGCGGGAAAAAGTTTTCGCGTTTCTGTTTTAGCGGGATTGAATCTGAATCGTTTGTTTTGTTTTTAATCGACGGATATAAGAGGTTTATGTGATGATCCGTGTGAAATCATAACAGCCGTCGATGAGTTTAGATCTACGGATGGATTGAATTATTTTCTGCTACTGATCCGCGTGAAGGTGATTTGACCAATAGTAGCAATAGAAGAATTAAAGGTGATTTCGCACCGTAATGGGCCGAAAGAAAATTTGATAAGTGCAAAATGTGTTTGCGATTTAAGAAGAGGATTTAATTTTATGTATTTTTAAATTAATATTAAATTACAAATATTTTTTATAATTCAAACTAATTAATTTTTTCTTAACAGAAAATAGATTTTGTGTTAAAGGACTTATAAAAATGTGATTACGAAATAGCTTAATGCACAATTAGAATCATTGAATCTTTAGTCACTTGTCCTAAAACAAGAGTGGGATCCTCAAGTATCATCCAAAAGTTGTGCCTCTAGAGTTCGACGAAATGAGAAATCTAAAGTCTGATCATTGTTCAAACATAGAAGAAAATACGATTTCACACTTGCTAGATAACCTCGGCAATACTAGAAGATTCGCTACGATGACAGAATTTTCTTTTTGCATAACGAAACATCTCAAACGAAGAAGAAGCTTCTTGAGGATTACCGAGTTCTCTATAATGTAACTTGCTAGTGTTAAGTTCTATGGACTTCCAACTCAAAACCAATTGGCAATGAGTGGAGTGGCCCATATCCCTTATATATTACTTAGGATCCCTTCCAACTTCCGATGTGGGACATTATGTCCTAATACGCCCCCTCGAGATGATGGCTCTTTGGCCATTAATCTCGGAATGTTCGGGCTTAGATCGACGGCATCAATTTTGGGCCTTGTCGATGATTGGACCATCTTTGGGTCGGATCGGGTTGGACATGTGTGGATCGGGCTCTGATACCATGTTAAGTTCTATGGACTTCCAACTCAAAACCAATTGGCAATGAGTGGAGTGGCCCATATCCCTTATATATTACTTAGGATCCCTTCCAACTTCCGATGTGGGACATTATGTCCTAATAGCTAGTTCCATTTCCATAGGCTCTCCGCAGAATACGCTTTTTATCTCTACCACCTCGAGCGATGTTAGCAAACACTGAGGCACGAATGAGAGTCTCGTTTGATTCACATTGCAAGATTGTAAATCCTGTAACACAAACAACATTCAAAACATGAGATGAGTGAATATTTTAGATTTTTTAAAAAAGTGTTTGTGCAAATCATTACCAAGATTAGGGATTTTAGATTCTGACAGACTTGAAGAAAGTTTGGCCGAGTTGTCAGGGCGCCAAAAGACATCTCTACTTCCAAACTGGACAAGTTGCAAAGTTGGTGTGAAAATGGCACCGCAAAGAACTACACTTAAAAAGGAGACCAGAATATTGGTCAGCAAAAATTTCATGAAAGGCCATTATATATATAGATGAATTTCATAAAAATATACCTCATAAGGTTCCTCAGAGATCTTCATTTCCCTAATCCCCGAGACACTAGTGGAAAAACTATGTACCATATATAATAACTCGACTTCATCAGGAATACCGGTTTTACAAAAACTGGCGATAATATTGACCTTGGTTAAGGAACCACAATTGATAAAAAATCTTAGTTATATCATCTTCCAGGTTCAAATACTCGAGTCTAGGGGCATCGACCAAAAGCCTCAAAGGTTCATACTCAGATTCCTTAATCCTATCTTCAACCTCAAAATCATGGCTTTCAAGTTGTATACTGAGACTGGTTAATGTCTTGGAGCGCACTCGTAAAACCTTTACATTATTATAAACCCTTCTAACAATCCCCAAATCTTCAAGAACAGGGCAAGGCGATATAGGCAACTCTAGACCCTCCTCATTCTCATAATGATTATGTTCTAAACACATAATTTTGAGACAATGTAAAGAAACAGACTCAAACTTACCCAACAATACCCTATGGAGTCTTAAGTAAACAAGCGTGTCACAGACATAGAGGCTTAAGGGCATCACTTCCCAACACTCAGGCTTCAAAGGACCAAACTCAACTTCAAGGTACTTAAGTTTAGGTGTAGCTACAAAATCTATCCAACGCGTGACACAAGACTTGTCATTCTCATCTTTCCGGATACTTAACTTAAACTTTTGCAAGCATGACTTCTCTTCCCTAGAGAAACCTATGAAATTTTCCACAAAACTCACAAAGGAATTGTAATCTTGGAACTCGAAAGAGTCCAAATCTAACTTAGGAGTCAAAAGCCAGACACTTTTCCATCTATTGGACAAAACACAAGTCCTAACAGCTTCTTTTGTCGGAAGATACAAAATCATCTGAGTTAACATCTTACGCACATTATAAGAAGATAAAAAGAGCATGTTGCACTCTTTTTCCCTTAACCATAGTTTTTTCCGCATGATTAACATCTTACGCACATTATAGATTATTTAACTATTATGGTCATCCAGTGTGGACTGTTGTGAATATTATGTTTTTATGTTGATGACCACTATAGAACCATTAATAGAATATAGAGAGTTCCAGATTAGTTGATCTCTAAGATAAACCATACTATTGTATCCTTATATGTATCTTATAGGGTTTTGTGCAAAAAAACCCTCCAACTCGCCCATTTTTGCAACTTTACCCTCCATCTCCGAAAAATGCAGATTAATACTACGAAGTCCAAAATAATGTGCAATATAACCCTTATACGTATATTGTAAACGTTTTTTCGGTCACATAAATTGGTTTTTTAAAATTCTAAAAGTAGAGTTGAACTCTTCATCGCGAGGGCTTCGATTTGATATATTATTTGTCAAAATTTTACGAACTTGACGATAACGAATAAGGGTTACATTGCGTATTATTTGGGACTTCGTAGTATTAATCTGCATTTTTCGGAGATGGAGGGTAAAGTTGCAAAAATGGGCGAGTTGGAGGGTTTTTTTGCACAATCTTATATCTTATGAAATACACCAATAACAAGAGATTAATTTTCTAATCTCTTTTGTTCATAACAGAAAACTTTTCTCATCATTTCTCAATCTCACTCAGTTTACCCTATCTTACATCCCTTCTATTACACACAAAGTACAAAATTGTCTATTTAGCAAATTTTGAGTAGCAAAGTAAATTCTTTCTAATTATGTTTTAAAAACTGACTATTCTTTCAATTCACCCATAATATAATACTGACGTTTTGTCTTGCTATTTAAGCAAATGACAAATCACAATATCCTTGAAGTTCTCATTTCCTCTCTTCTAGCTATAGCCCTATATACTCATTCAACGACCTTCAAAAATATCTGAAAAATCACGACAACTTGTCTTCTTAAGTTTTGATCAAGTTAAATTAACCAGCCACCCATGTAAAGTAGAACTAGCTCAAAGTCAAAGAGTCGCTTAGGTTACGCTAGATATATTATAGATCAGCCAACCTTAGGTATAGATAGGTGGTGGAGAAACCAGCCGTCTATATGAACAATGTAGCCATCAATATGTATAGATAGGTGGTGGAGAAACCAGTCGTCTATATGAACAATGTAGCCATCAATATGTATAGATAGGTGGTGGAGAAACCAGTCGTCTATATGAACAATGTAGCCATCAATATGTATAGATAGGTGGTGGAGAAACCAGTCGTCTATATGAACAATGTAGCCATCAATATGTATAGATAGGTGGTGGAGAAACCAGTCGTCTATATGAACAATGTAGCCATCAATATGTATAGATAGGTGGTGGAGAAACCTCCCATCAACTATTATTAGCTACTTGCAAATTTAACAATTTTCTATTAGATTGCAAGCGTATGTTTCATTTGTGGACTTAACAAAATGAAAGTCTTACCATTACATAATTATAAATAGAAGTTGGTTTTACGCTTATTTTGTCACGTAAAGTAGTTAGTAATTAGTCATGGCTAAGCTTGCTACCATCATCATCACGGTTATATCACGAGTAATGATCTTATCATATACATGGCAAAATGAATTGTAGACTTTTTTTTTGGTTGTAATTAGCCATAATGTGATATAAAATATATGTATGCAGAAGCACCAAGAATGGTGGAAGCACAAAGGTTGTGCGAGAGGCTTAGTGGTACAACGTGGGGAGTCTGCGGAAACAGTAATGCGTGCAAGAATCGGTGCATTCTACTGGAGGGAGCACGACATGGTTCTTGCAACTTTATCTTCCCATATCACAGATGTGTCTGTTACTTCCCATGTTAATTGACCAAAAACTTTCAAGGTCTTATCATGCATGTGTTTTACATATAATAAGTCTATGTCACTCCATGGGTGACTTTATGACATGTATGCCTGTGTTTCAGTGTTTGGTTCTATTAAAGTATAAACTTTTCTTAAGTGTTAGAACCGTTTGTTAGCATGTACAACTAGAATAAAGATCTGATATTAAAATATGCATATAAATGTGAGTGTAATAAAAAAAAAAAAAATGTACATCTGAGTTTACTTAACGTCACATGTACTAAGCCACACATATCGCTAATTTGAAACATCGACACTACTATGACAATCTAAGTAGACTAATAATCAAGATGTTCTCAAACAAATCTATTGGCGATTGAGCAAGTTAATCATGGCAAAATTAAAGATGGAATGGGCTGAGAGTGAGACGACGAGAAGTAGATTGTGCTTGTAAAATGGCGAAACGTTAAATTTTTCAAAATCCTTTGAACATGAGGTGTGTTCTTCTATCCATTCATTTTAAAAAAAAAATAAAGAGACGAGAGAAGAAGGAAGAGTGGCCATCCAACCATCTTCGTCAATGAAATTTTTGGGTTCAATAAGAAATTTAACATCTTTAGCAGAAAGATTCTTCTCCCATCCAACTCTTCCTTTCTTATTCGCTCCTTCCCCTGTGCAGTTTATCTCCGCATATGTAAATTTATGCCTGATTTTAATTATTTTGTAAGTCGGATATGTAACAAATGCATATATTATAAGCAAAAAAAGAATAAACATGACGTACACTTGGTCGTTATAATCCCAAGCATCCCATCCTCGAGGTACGACAACATTGGACATGTTGGTTTCATAGAAGACAACTCTAGAGTAGTTTCGGTAAGCTCTTCCTAAATATGCCTTACCATCTCCTTGAATCAAACAATTTTTGAACACAAATCCACTTTTGTCTTCCTCGCTTTCCCTTCCTTGTGCGGTTATGAATCCTTCTAACATTCCTCCTTCCTTCATCAGTTCCTTTGATGTCACTGCTTTAACGTATATCACACAATTCTGCATCCACACACATAAAGTCATTTAGATATATAAATTTATTCAGTATGATATGAAAAACATAGAGTAAAATAAGGTGTTCTTCTTTGTAGTTTGGCCTTGGTAGGTTTAGCTTCTGTTTCGGGTTTATGCATGAAACCGGCTCAACTCGGCCAATCCCTAATTTTTAGAATTTTATACGGCACAACCCGGCCCTCAGATATAGCGCTTGTCAAAACGCTATGGAATAATTAGATAGCGTTATTCGGATGCTACAAAAAGCCATTTTTCTTGTAGTGCCTATTGTTAACCCTCATTTATGAGAGAAATATGAGATTACTTGGTATATAGATTGGCCTCCTCCCCATATGAAATCGATGGCTCCTAGAATGTAACAATTTATAAAGTAGTGGCGGCCGAGTAAATCAGCGACTGTGTCTTGGACACTGATGAAGCTGCAGCCATAGAACCACGCCTTGTCCGCGGCTAGTATAACTGATGGAGCTACCTTTATCGCTTTATATGGTATTATTGGTGTCATCCTTGTATTCGTATTCTGCACAACCAGGATGTCAGTTTCGCAATATTTATTGTACTAGATTTTATTTCATATCATATTCATATATGTAGAAATCGATCCAATAATTTATATATCTCATCATGGAATGCAAATACCTAACTATTTAAATAGTGAAAGGGTGATTTTTTTTTTTCTATTGACTGCTCACGCTAAGTGTTTATTTTTTTAGTATTATTGAACGGAAATCATCGTATTAAGTGTTTTTTTTTACAACTTAGATTTCATTTAAGAATATGTGTCGTTTTATATTTTCAAAGTCAACTTTCGATAAAAGTTTCAATTTGATTTCTACTACTTTAATGTATTAACCAATAAAAAATTATATAGTATATTCTTAGAAGTAAAAATGAAATGTCATTATTTTTAATATGTGTGAAAAATCTTAACACATTTAATATAAAAATAGAGAGTGGATTATTGTAGATTAATAAATTTCTATTTTAATTATTTTTTATTTTATTTTCTATTTTTAATTATAGTTTAATACATGCATTGTATATGCTTGGAATCACTATATAAAAATTTAATAAATTTTGTAAGTAGTAAATTGCTACATTGTTTTGTAAAAAATATACAAGTACTTTCATCATCTAGAGATAAATATTGTTTTATTTGTAAAAGTTGATCGTGTGAGAATGATTGATAGAACTAGCCATATTAATATATATATTTTTTGGTTTCAGTAAACTACTAATAGAAACTCTAACCTTGAAAGTAATGTTGATAGCGACGAAGTATTCGGCGTCAACTCTTAAAGGACCACTCGAATTGGCTAGTCCTGCATCATTATATTGAATTATCACTTTTGATGCATTGTTTCCTTCCATTATTATCTTTTGCTTCTCCTTCGGAATGACTATCTTTTCGCTGCATTAATATACATAATTTAGTAACCCAAAAATCAAAAAGAATTCAATTGCTTGATTCTTCTTAAATGTAGATGAGAGAGCTTACTTGTAGGTTCCATGTTTAAGATAAATCTTAATCCAATTTTTGTTACCAGAAGGAATAGAGTCCATGGCTGCTCGGATGGTTTTGAAATCACCTTTACCATTATGACTAACCACCAATGTCTTTGCTATATCTTTGTAGATATCTTTTGGTTCTAAACCATAAGAAGATACAAGTGAAGTCGTTGCCGTCAAATACAAAAATGAGAGGACTAAAATACTCTTAAGAGATTTCATTGGTTAAAAGCAAAGGTTTTTAACCCTTTTAAGCACCAAAAAAAAGGCAGAAGTTTCAACTTGGCTTATAGAATAAAAAAAATTTCATCTTGATTTGTTTTTTTCTTTCTCTATTGTTGATTTTGGATGTTTATATATAAATTCTCCCTATTGCCCATTGGCATGGCAATGGTATTTTAACAACTTCAAAATATAAACATTTTCTTACATGATTCCAAGTATGGTTAAAGATCCACTGATTGAATTTATTAATTCCAAAAGAAAGTATATATTACCCAATAATTTAGTGTACACTAATTAAAAAAATAAAATTTTGAAATTAATTACATAGCAGCAATAAATAAAAATAATTATATCCATTGAAATTGATTCATTAAAAAAATCTAATTAAAATTTAATGTTAAGTAAATATATTGAAGAGAATTGTGCATATATTAATTTTTATAAGAATTTTCTAAACTACACAGTAAATAAGTTTGTAATCATATAACATGCTGATTAAGTTTGTACATTTCCTTACCTAATTCCAACTACGGCAAAAGATCCACTGATTTCATTTCTTAACCAAAAGCACGTGATTCTTGATTTTATTTTACTATTATGGTCTAGATCTTCTGAAATTGATAACATATGCTAGAGAATTGTCGGAAATAACCATGAACTGCTGTGACTTCCAAATCAAAAACAAATTATGATTTGTTTCCTAAGTGAGTTTTAGGATAAAAACAATTCTTAGACTCCTTTCAAGCTCAAGAACATGTTTATGAAGGATCTAACATGACCTAAAATGTTTTTACTAGGGGAAATGAGTTTAAGAAGATATGGCTTTCCCGATCTCTTTTCAATCCTAGATTATAAATTCAGTTTGGTGGTATTAATCTAGAAAGTAGAATAAATCGAAGGGGTCAAATTTTGTTAAGTAAACAGGAAAAGTCAAATCGTTGACTTTGAAACCATTTTGATTAAAATGTTAATTTGGGAAAAGAGAGTGTTATTGAACCTAATTTCTGGTTTTCTTGGTTTAGTTAGGTTAATTGTTAAAAGGATTTCTCAATTATTGAGTTGATTTTAGGAAATGGTAAGTAAGCAGGGCAAATGAAGGTTTTAGTTAGAAATGCTTAGTCTAATTGTGGAAAAATTGGAAAATGTTACTAAAATGATGAGGTTTGGGCCCAAAAGTTTATTTTAATTTACTTTTTGTTTTCATGCTTATATTTTTTTGTGTGGTTACTATCGAATTTCTCCTTTTTTTTGTTTTGTTTGCTTTTCCGTTATATGAGTTTATCAATATAACTAAAACAAAATGATGTCTCTCCAGCTTGACACATCAGTATTTTTGTGCAAATGGAGCTGACACATCATTTAAGTGACTTAGCCAATCAAAATACAAAGATGAATACACATCATATTTGATTAACCACTAATAAACCCAATTTCCCAAGACCCTACTATATACCCAATTTGATACACATCATATTTGGGCCCAATATATTTGTCCAATTGTAATTTAATGAAGAAATTATTTTCCAAAACCCTACTAAGTTGGATTAGTGGGCCTAAATTGGCTTTAACATTTGAATCCAATCACGGGGCTTTTGTTCGTCGTCTTCCGCTTCGCTTCCAAACCACCTTCGGCCACCGCTTTACCGGTTTCTCCTCCGGATACTTCTCCAGCATTTCTTTCGGATACTTCTCCGGCATCTCTTTCGGATACTTCTCTGGCGTCTCCATCGCATACTCCTCGGATCTCTCCACCGGATACTTCTCCGGCTGCTCCTTGCTTGAGTTTGAGACAGAGTCAATTTGCGTCTAATGTAAAACCACTTCTGCTGGTTTGGATTCGAACCTTTTTCAAAGAAGACTACTCACCGGATACTTCTCCGGTTTCCTCATGCTTGCGTTTGAGGTAGCTTCAGGTTGCTACCAGCCTAGAACCACATTTGTTGGTTCGACTGTCGTCTTAACGTCACAATGTATGGTGACTATCTCCTCACCGGTTGATGATTATGTGTTGAATACGTTTTCTCTCATGGGCATGCTCGTGATAGTTTGTTTCGACATTTCTCCTGGTACCCTATCAAGCTCTGTCGTGCTTGTGTATCTATGTTTGTTTTATGTTTGCTCCGGTGTTTTTACTCCCAAGCTGGCTTTTCGGGTTTGTCCGAATAAGCTCCTTCCGTTTGTTTCTTTCTAGCTTTAATGAAAGAGTTTGGTGCACAAAAAAAAAAAATTGGCTTTAACATTATGTTATTGTATATGCCAAATTGGTTTCATATGCTAGTGTATTTAGCTTTATTCTCTGTTCTGTAAGAGCATTTCCATCCCTAAGAACCTTTAAGAAATTTTTAAACAAAAAAATATGATTATTTTAATATAATCTAGTTATGTAGTTAAATTTTAATTTTAAAAAGAAAAAAACCAATATGAGAAACACATGTGATTTAATATAATTTAGTTATGTAATTAAATTATAATTTAGTTATTTCAATTTCTTCCGAGTCTCTCAGGAGTTTTTTTTTTTTGCTTTAGCTTATAGATTGATTCCATGTGGGTGTTTGGTTAGGAGAATTCTTGAGTCGTGATGACTACAAGGATCATTGTACTATTTTTATAGTTTTAATTGCAGTATTCTTTGCTTATGTTCTACAAAACTGGGATCAATTTTGGTTAAATGTAGAGTTTTATGGATGTGTTTATGAACTGTTTGATGAAATGCCTAAGCTGAGTTGACATTAGGGTGGCTTTTATTAAGTGGTATTATTTTTAAAACTATTATGTTGTTTTGAACGCAGAGAAAGTATGCTCTTCAAGTTGTAGTTCATTCGAAACGCAGAGAAATAAAAAACAATAGACACAGAGAAAGCCCTTCACCAGCCGCTCATCTTCAAATGCTTATCGATAAAACTATCAGAAACTACATAAACAATCTTCGAAACTTAGGGAATGAAAAATATTAGGACCTCATCTTATGGTTTTCTTCTCGAATACAAAGTGTGAATAAAAAAACACTTCATTTCTTTTGAGCTAAGTCACACTTGTAGTAACAAAACATCTTTCAATGAATAAATTTTACTTTCATTCAAAAAAAAACAAAAACAAAAATAAAGATTGAACAATATGAAAGCATAATCAACATTGCGTCCATGTTTGGGAACATAACATTAGGTCAACTATCTTGTTGAAGAAAAAGAGACCATCAATTTGGGCTCTCCAATTTGTACAAAGTTTTAGAGTTCATTTTTATTTTATGAAGTTAACTGGTGTGAATTATTAGAAAAGCATTGAAATAAGATATCTTTTTACAAGATGGTATAAGGTAAGCATCAAAACCAAATCAGATAAATGTTTTTGGTGTTTTCTTATTCAATAGTTTTTAAGTTTTTATCTTATAGTCTGTTTTTAAATTCTTAAGCATACATATTTTCTTTTGACTATAACATATAGTTTCAAGTTAGTGAAGGATATAGAAGAACGAAAAAGTTTCTATCTCATATTGCATAATATTGTGATGTTGCTTAGAGACAACTATTGTCGAGAGATTTCGAGATTTTGTGATGCAATATTTAATTAGTTTTCAAGAAACATGATTCTATGAGGATAATAATCTCTCTTTATTTCTTTTTTTAAGGATAATAATCTTAGTTTGATTGTTGATGTTGTATGGCATTTTAGGATATGATGTAGTCATAGATTAAATCAAAGTTCACAAATCCAACGTTGTAGGAAACAAAATGAACAATATTCGTCTCAATTGTTAGTATTTAAGAAGAATATAACCATACACTTAATAATGTTTACTACACTTGATCTCTACCCTTAAACAAAGGTTTTGATAACGTTTATGTTGTTTTAATGATAAGTCCTAAAATGATTTTTTGGACAATGGTTTGAAATTTTTTTAAATTTAGGTGAATAAAATAATTAATTGTAATTATATAAAGAGAAAAAAATTCTTTAAATCTTGAAATGAATATGCACTAGAATAAAACAAACCAATAAAATAAAAGAAATTGCAAAAATATTCCTGCAGCATAGCTCAGGTTTTTATCTAGTAACATTAAAAAATGACAACACCAATTTTAGTCTTGTGGAGAGATAGAAGTGTTTATAGTTTATGAAGAAGATATGAAGTGTTTGAGCATGGAAAGAGTGTTTAAATAGATGTGTGATTTAATCTCATCATTGAACTTTAACTAATTAATCAGGTATTTAAAATTATTATTCAAAATATTAATAATGAATTAAATGTTTTAAATTTGTATTTATATTGTAGGTCAAAAGCATGTCAATGACTTTAACTAGTGGAATGATTTTATATAATAAAGAAGAGTTTCATTCAAAACTCTCTTTACAAACACTTGACATGTGGCACTATAACATGGTTTGAGAGCTTATACACCAGAGATGGTGAGCGAGAGATGTCGAAAAAGACAAAGATAATAGAGACAAGGTCTGATTCACTTATGTACTACCCTTGTCCAAAATATGAAGTTTTATTTACATCGATTTTTATTTAATTTTTGGCGTCCCATGTGAGCATTGAAATCAGATTATACAATATAAACGCTCTTTGTTTTGCTGTTTATTTTTAAAACTAATTAGTAACTTAGCAACATTAAAATGATACAAACCTTATATCACCAAATATTAACCTATGTCAATGATCAAAGTTAGAAGGTAATTCTGTTTTATCGCCATGTTTTCTTTCCGTAAATTGAACATATCTTTTAGAAAATTAAAAAAACCGTAATTTATGTGCTTGTCAGAAAAAAATGCTTTGGTGTAAAAACAGAGGTCGTTGATGTGATATTAAGTATTGGCTGGTTCTTTATATCGTGTGTGTGCATTACGGTATTTTATCACATTGCCTAAATCCAGTTTTAAATGTCCCTACCTCGCTTTACGCCTATTTGTTTCTTATTTAATAACCTCCTTATCTGTGTGCCAAAAAAAAAAAAAAACCTCCTTATCTTACATATATCATATTGAAGTTATACTATGGTTGTCGAAGTTCCTTATTTATTAAATCATAAATATAATAATAAATGAATAATAAATTCTAAAACACTGATAAATATGACAAAATAAAATAATAAGAAATTAAAAAATAAGATGTGTCTTTTATTTGAAAACACAGATGTTAAATAATAATAATTTCAAAATAGAGAAAACAATAAATATTAACTATAATAAATATTGTAAATTAACTTTATTAAGAGTTAATATTGTATAGTAAACAACATGTATACGCATTCCTGCGAGGCCAAGATTAACTACAAAAAAGTTGCATTGACTTTTATAGTCTTATTTAATCATACAAAACGAGTTGTCAAATTTTAACATAAGAAAAAGTTTTGTTAAAGCTTTCAGTAAACTGTATGTACGTAACTCCACATACAACACATATATTTTTTAACAAACAAACCATTAAAAAAATGTATTGAAAAACAAAATGTGTATGGACATATTCAATGTATCATTACCTCAAGAGCATTTCAATGCTAGCATTTCAATGCCATCAAGGTTCAAACAAAACTAACATTTCAATGCCATCAACAATGTAAGGAGAACTCAAGAGCTCGCTACAAAACAATTCACGCTTAGTTGTACTCTAAACTCCAATTGCCTCTCTCGCTCTCTCTCTCTCTCTTGTCATGTTAGTCTCTACTTTCCACGATTAACCATATTTTCTGATATGGTTTCCTAGAGAATGCATAATGGTTTGTGAATTTGATTGATGACAACATGGGAAAAATGATAGCAAAACATAGAAAATCTCTTCTTATTGCGAGTGCTTGTAGTTGTATGTTCACTACTTTTTTAATCACTAGCTTCACTAAGTTTATCTCCACGGAAATGTTTTTGTTGGACTTGTAGTTGAACTATTCATATGATACACTTATATATTTGTTCCATTTCACCATTGTAGTCTGCTGACAGAAACCTATTGCCAACCATAGTGCAAAAATTATAGAAATTCAAAAAGAAGTTTTTAGTCTAAAATATCCATCATGTTCCTAGAACCCCCAAACAGAATCTTATTGCTCGACTATAGCCATAGTGAGCTATTGATATACGACCATAGACAACTTTCCTAAACCACAAATCCAAAAGAAATAGAGAGAGATAGAGAGCCTGCGTAATCGAGATAGAGCCAGCTAGCCAGGTACACCTCCGCACAGAAAATGAACGTTATGTCCGTAGGTCGACTCCCTCCTAAGAAAGAGCATGAGGAACACTCTTCCGTTGGCGAGTGTGCGCTGAGCCAAGCCTGCATTAAACTTGAACTGCCCCCGTCCTGGCTCGGTTCTCTATGAAAATACATGTTGATTTTGTTAGTTAGGTAATTATATGAACAAAATTAAGGTTGAGTTCTTTGTCCAAACAAAAATGTTGAAGGTTTTGCTAGTCAGGTAAAGATATGATCAAATGTTTGGTTGAGTTCTTTGTCCAAAAAAAATGTTAAGGTTGAGTTCTTTGTCCAAAAATTCAATAACCATTAAAAAAAATCGACAAGATAGTTCAAAGAGCAATAAACAAAAAAAAACTACAAGATTGTTGAAAGGGCATCATAGCCAACGTACATGTGTGCAAAATAACATAAATTTTATCACACACTAAACAATTAAAAATAGTCATTTCTACTAACCAATTAAAAAAGCTTTTTTTTTTTTTTTTTTGGACAAATACCAATTAAAAAAGCTATGTCACCATATTTAACAGAAAAATGTATGTCTAATAGTCCGTTAGTTTTTTTAAATTATGTATAATAGTTGCTATAAACCTATAATATTGGATATAACATCAATTAGTTTGTAAAACATCAAATTGATCATGTAATACAACATTGAAGTTAAAGAGTTCGAAAAAAATAATCACTTTATATATATATATCCTTATTTATTGAAAACAAAATTACATAATTAAATAATTAAAAAATATTGCATGCAAAAGTTAGTAAAAAAAACAAACAAACAAATAAACTTGTCCAAAGGGCGGGCATCACTCTAGTTTATTATGTAATTGTCTTTCTTTTTGTTATTTACTAAACTTTTTGACAACTGCCATTTATATTCAGCATAATAATTATATAAAAAAAAACATCTGCTAATATTGTATTTAAGCTAAAGTTTAAGGGTTTCACATAGTTTCTTTCGAAACCAATATCATTTTGATAAATTAACAGCATACTATACACTGTAAATCATATGATATGTGTGGAAATTGAAAACTAAAAGTTTGGTATGTTTTTGAAATAATTAGTAAAATGTAGTTGTCTCATGCATAAAATATTCTACTACAGTCAAGATATTTTCTTCACCTTTCAAACATCCACGAGATGTTATACTCTGAAATTTTGTTAGCAGTTATTTTTTAAATTTACACATGGAAGCTCATTTTTTAAATTTCCAACTCTTAAAAAAATTTGGTCAACTATTAAATACCTTAAAATGATGTGTTGAAAGTAAATCAGAGATAAGATTGCAAAACTGTTTATTGAAAATTTTCAACAATGTGAACAATTTGTGGGTGGATTTTTCTTTGACATGTGACAAACTTTGCTTGGGCAAAAAAACCGGAGCAAGAGTTGAGTTTTGATTGGACACATGAAATGTATTGATTGGTTCGTCAAATAAGCCAAAATATTCATTGGTTCTTCAAATAAACCAAATGTGGTTATGTTGAATTAAACGGTAGAAACAATTCATTTAAATAAATTTTCGTAATTCGAATTTTAAAATTTTTGTAATTCGAACTTTAAAAAAAAAATATGAAGAACTGTAAACGAGAAACGTGACCGTAGATATCAAATATACTAAAAGTTGCAATGGTATGTCAAATATACCAAATGTTGCAACGGTTCGTCAAATAAACTAAAGATTGCAACAGTTCAACTTAATGTTTACAATTTATTTACACTTAACACAATTTAGTGACTGAGTCCACTCCAACAAAGATTAAATTACTTCCTACTAGATACCAGATAGGACAAGACGACAAGAAGTCGGGAACAATCAATAACTATTCAACATTTTCTTACGTGAAGATTCTTAAAGGCATACTCACCGATTCCTTATTCAATAAGTTGGAAAACAAATTCCTTGGCCCGATCATCAAAGCAGGTTTTTGGAAAGGAGGTGGTGCACAGATTGGAGATGGATTGAAAGACTAAAACTATTTCTTTTGTAATCTCACTTTAAATTTCTTTTGAGACTAATGTTTTCTCTTTGAATTATTTTTTTGCTAATTTGATTTTTGTTTTATTTAAATCAAATTAAAAAAAATTAAAATTACCACCAATAAAATCAAACTAAATTTGTTCATTTAATCATAATAATTCCAACCAAAATTTTGTAAATAAAATAGCCAAACAGAGTTGCAATAGACTTGCAAATTCCAAGCAAATGTTTCGAGGGAAGTGCTAGTAGTTAAATTTGCAAGGTATTTGCTACCGCTATTTTTCCTCGCAATATGCGTCTGTTTTGCGAGGGAATATTTTCCTCGAAAACTTTGTGAGGGAATTGCAAGATATAACTGTTTGCGAGACGCGATTTGCGAGGGATTTACTACGAATTCTTCCATCGTAAAACACATGTTTTCTTGTACAGTGCAACACCCTAATTCAACAACCTCATTAAACCTATTGAACATCTCCATTGTAAATAGTCTAATAAAAGAGATTGTTTGAGATATCTCAAGTTACCAAGATGAGCAAATTAAAACTTTCTAAAATAATGCCATATCAACTGTTTGAATTTCTAGACTACGTTAATTTTTTAGAGGTTATGATGCCGCATGAGCAAAAGTCCACATAAATCTTGAGGCCAAACCTGTTCTCACCGAGTTGTTTGAAATTCATAAAATTAGGGGTTGTCATGCGTGTTCTAACCTCACCTTTGAAGCCCATTGTAATCAACTTTCAATGTTTTCATCATTTCGTGCTATATAGCTCACGCAATCTTCTTCAAGCCTTTTCGGCTTTCGACTTCTCATTTACAAAGCACTCTCCATTAGTCTACTTCAACATGGCATGTTGAAGTTGAGAGACACGCCTATTTACGCATCCTCAAGGCTGAAAATATTAGTGCTAAGATGGACATGATTTTGAGCGATGAAGTCCAAATTTAAGATAAACGATTCTCACTAGGTACGGATGATATAGGAAGAGAACCTTCTCTTGCACACTCTGCACACCCTGAGAGCCGGGCTTGTATCTTGGACAAGTTATTTTTTTGAGCTATTCATCTTTGCTTCTCGCGCATATTATGGCATTAGATAGTGTTCTGCGAAATGAAAATAGGATCATAGTTTTAGACATGTAGTTTGAGCAAGCATAAACACTAATATTTAATCACTATATTTTTAGTAATGTGTTTCTTTCAATTATTCCCTTTCACTAGTTGGTAACATGGAAGAGAATCCCCATGGATGAACTTTAATTAAAGCAATGAAATATGAATCATATATATGAAAGTTGGCCACTCCATATGAGTGCCACATCATCACAAAAAAATGACATGTGTCATTCAATATTATTTAAATTAAAAATCAGCAAAATTAATTGAGAGAAAATCAAAAGTCTCCTATTGTGTTAAATCCTCCATTAATCCATTTCTTAAATGATTTTTTTCAAAATAAAAATAAAATTATTTTAATAAATCAATTACTACTTTCATTTTTACTTTTATTATTTTCCTAATTTTTTTTTAGTTTAATGGTCAATGGTCATCACTCGATAATGACTAAATAATTATTTGTGTTTGC